>CM076847.1:45070530-45670530 GCA_039519185.1 Astragalus membranaceus | reverse complement strand
ATTCATGTGATTTTTCAAAGGTAAAGAATCGATTCTCTCATATTTCACTTCATCAAACAATCGATTCATCCTTGCAATAAATGTTTTTTTCAAATTCCTACGCTTTCCTAAGCCTATAAATAGGCAGCCTCAAGTCACATTTTGGAGGGGAGATTTTCACGAGATCAGAGGAAGGAGGAGGAAACGAACACACTTCACGAGATCAGAGAAGACAATTTTCGCAAATCTCATTTTCCAGAAACCCATTTTTGCGAGATCCCTCACATTTTAAAAACAACTCTTCTACGCTTTATTTTTTGCTCCATTCGTTCTGTTGGTCCGTCTGAGCCGATCTTCTGCAAGAGTTAGTTGAGGTTGCATTCTTCAAAGTTGTAATATCTTCCTTCATTAGAGGTATTTCTGTCTTTACATTTGTTAATATTTAATTATTGTGATCCGTGCCAAAACTGCTCAATGTAATTCAACTTAGCTTTTAGTGTTTACTTACTTGTCCTTGTATATTCTTATCCATTGTCGATGATGAACCATATGATTCCCACTTATGCCTAGTGCATCATGTTCTAAGTGGTGAAGATGGTTTCAGATGATTCAACCTCCCCCTTTTTAACTTCTTAATGGATAAAAGACAGTTAGGTTTATGGTTTAAGGTCCGTGGGGTATTGCAAAGGATAGGTTACCCAAAACCTTGATGCTCCCTCCTCTTTGATTGTGTTATTAGCCTTTGGGCACTTATTCATAAATGCAAAGGATAGGCTTACCTTAGCCTTGATGCAATTTCCCCCTTTCGTTCATGTTATTGAGAAATCGTTGCTCATATGTTCCTCAGTTTAATTAAGACCATTCTATGCCTATGATCAATTGCTTGCTTGTTTTGATGCACTTTAAAGTCTTGATTCAATACTTCATTCCATCCATGTGTATGACCCCCTAATGAAGACGTAAGTCTACATGCCTGTTGTAGCATAGAGTCATTAGGGTAAATACACTCCTTCCTACACACACACACTTGCTTTGAGAACTTTACCTTGCATCCCTGATAAGTGGGTCTTTTGATCATGTTGGCATGTTTAGTCTTGATTAATGTTCAACATACGCATGATTTCGTGATTATTGAACGTGTTTGAACTTTTATAATCAATCATTGATAATACCTTCACCCTTTCTTCCAAAAATCTTTCAAACCTTTTTCCAATTAACGCGAGTTATTAGTGACTATCACTCAAAGCCTTGGCTTGTTTGATTGTCGTGAACGCCATCAAGGGTTATTAGTAATGATCGCTCAAAGCCTTTGCTTGCTCGATCGTTATGAAAGCTCTTCCCCTTTCAAACCCTTTCAAAAACATTTTCATTAGAACTACGTCGCTTTGATTCCCATTTGGGATACGTAGGAGCGAGTCACGTTCTCGTCAAGCGCAACGAATAAAAATCCTTTTCGCAACCATAAACAAATCATTTTCATAAAGCAAACAAAAAGAATCATTTTTCAAACCCATTGTTGCTAGTAGCTCATCAGAGCCTTTGTTCGTTTAGCTATTAGTGGCAATGTCCTTTTCTCATAAGAATAATAAACGGTGATCCATCATAACCTTTGTTAGTTTGATCATCGTGCAAATCAATCTCTTTCGAAAATCACTTTCAAAAAAGATAATAAAAATGAGTTGTTATCAATAGTCCATCAGAACCTTTGTTCGTTCGACTAGCGGTACAACTCTCTTTTTTTTGAGTATTTAGTAGTGATTCATCATAGCCTCTGCTAGTTTAATCATTCACTAATGCTCGTCCTATTTCAAAAACTCACCAAAAAAAAGATAAAAAAACAAAAACTTTTCAAAAAGACAACCAAGAACTACGTAGCTTTGAATTCTCCATCGCACCGGGAGATACGTAGGAGCGGGCCATGTCCCGTCAAGCACTTTTTCTAAAAACCCTTTTTCCCCCTTTCTCGCCAGAAATAAAATTTTCATTAAGTCTTCCCATTCACTTTCAAACAAGAAATAAATAGGCAAATCTAGTTATTTTTCAAATCAAACGTTAAAACCACACATTTAATTAGAGGTTCCCTTTCGGTAGAAAGGACGTGCGCGGTGCTAACACCTTCCTCGCACGTAATCGACCCCCGAACCTATATCTCTAGTTTTCAAAAGACCATCCGCCTTGTCCAAAAGACCTTTTTTCAATGTTTTGGTCTTAAAATTAAAATATTGGTGGCGGCTCCAAAAATTTTCCACGTTGTACATTGAGAAACCCAAACCGGGGATTTTTCGGGGTGCAACATGTACCCACAAAGTTACCTTGTTTTAGTTGATCATTCCCAAACCAAGATTGAAAGTATTATGACACAAGGAATAAAACACAAAACATCATAATATTATACAAAAGTTACTCAAGGTTCATTACATACTAAGAACAATCCAACTACAACAAAGTTAGCTCATCACGAGTTCCATCAACATAATACAACTAGAGAGTATGTATTACCGTATGAAGACAAGGGAAGAGTGGTTGCAAAAGATACACTCCAATGATCCCACGTTGCATACAAGAGATGAAGTTGAGGCGTGAGCAAAACCTTGAATGAAGACTAGAAAAACTATGTTAAGAAAAATAAAAGCTTAAGGGTAGTGTATCAATGGAGAGTGGCTACGATACATGGTGTAGTTCTCCTTTTTTAATATTATATCTACTTGTCTACGTAAGTTACCTCCTAGAGAAGCAATCTTAATTAATCTAATTAATAACTAAGTCTTAATAGAATAATAATATTACATGATGATTATTAGACTTAGATATTATCCTTAAAGTACTTTACAAAAAGTGCTAATGATGGAATACAACAACTATCACATGGGTTCCATTTAGGAGGCGCCAAGTGTAATTTAGCATCCACTTGAAAGTCAAAATATCCAGCTGAGAGGAAGAGATAAGGGTGGTGACTCATCATGTCCTCAAGTGGCCACACAAATATCTCAATGGTCAGCCGTCATATAACGCTGTAGCGTCTCCTTGATAGCAAACCGCTGCAGCGCTAAAGCAAAACATCAAACATATTCACAAAGGCATTGACTATGCCCAAGGTTCAGGGAATTAACTTATAACCTATATTTATTCTAATATTCAAATATTCACATATTTAAGCACTAAAATTACTTGAGAAGTAAGCTTAATTTAAGTATTAGGAGCATAGATAACCTATATAAAATAGGGTTATCACACCCCCAAACTTAAACCATTGCTTGTCCCCAAGTAATGACACTTGAACAAGACAAAATGCTCATATAACTAGCTGCAACTTTTAAATTAAATAGAATTTATGTAGAAGCTAATTCTTATCATTTTCACACATCATTATGGTCTACAATTCAAATAGAATCATTACTGCTCAGTTGTGAGTGTGTGATATCAAAGCTCAACTTAGTTCCTAGCTAATTTCAGAATTTCTCTAAGGTTTTGGGAAGAATGGATTTCTTTTGGGTTAGGCAAAGAATGTTTTCAAAAAAAAGAAGAGTGGGATCGCAATTTAACACAAGATCTGAGGGGCTTCAAAGCACAACAAAGGGCTTTAATTAGGCATTTTTCAGAATATTGGTCAGTGCATAAACTTTTGGTCTGGTGATCAAACGCTATAGCGTTTAAAAGTCCTTTAGACGCTGTAGCGCTAGATTTTAATGATTAAAACTAGATGCTATCTTCATTACTAAGCTCCTTATTTGCATTTTCTTTTTATGCTTTTTGGAACAGCTCAGCAATTTATTTAAGATATTTTGCAACTTTTCAAGCCCACATTCATTTTTATTCTTCATTTTGCAAAGACCAATTTATCATCTTTTGTTCCTAGCCTTAACATAACCGATGCACCCCCAAACTTAGCTTCAAAACAACTCTAAATTTTTAATGAAAACTTGACTAACCCTTGGTTATCCAAAACTTAACTTTATCCTTAGATTACTCCTAGCTAACTAGGTTCTTCACTAAGCTTGGATTTTGTGTAAAAGCAGCAATAAGATCATTTCATTGTTTACACAATGCTGGCTTACTCAAAAATTCTTATTTATATTTGGCTATATGAATCAGCTTTTGCTTACTAAGAAATTTAAAACATGCAGCTAATCATACTTTCTATTCAAGCATACAAAATATTCAAAACATGCAACACATGCAAAACATGGCATAATTATACTTAATTATATTAAATATTTAAAAACATAATTGTACTTAACTTAAAACATTATTAACCATAAGGTCCTCCCCCAGAAATTAAATATGGCAGTGTCCTCACTGCTTGCTTGACAAGAAAGGGAGAGGCCTTAGAACAACAACAAAATAAAGTTCAAAGTACATAACCGGCATAAGAAGCCAACAATTCTTGCCTTATTAGGCCTTCTTGAGCCTCTTACTGGCTCTTGAAGGGGCTGGGGCTCCTTTTGTTGCCTTCTTCTTCTTTGGCTGAGGTGGAGTAGTCTTTTCAGCCGCTACAGCGGTTGGTGGCGCTGTAACGCTTGCTTCCTGTACTTCTGCCGCTGCAGCGTCTGATTCCCGCACTTCTTCTTCCTCTTCTGTTTGCTCTTGCTCCTGCTCTGGCTCTTTTTCTTCCAACTCTGGCTCTGTTTCATCTTGCATATTCACTAGCTCCTCAGCAGCCTCCTTTTTAGTTTCCTCCTCTGTCAGAATTGCCTCAGGCATTGTGTCACTAGGTACTGCATACATAGTTGCTGCAGCACCTACTGGCTGAATACCTTCTTCTGGGTACTCAGCAAGTTTGACACCTGGGTTTCTTCTAGGCTTTGTGTATGACTGATAAATTTTCTTGAGTTGCTCAGTGGGTTTTTCTTTTGTTGCTGGTTGTTTTGGTTCAGGCTTCTTTGGTGTTACTTGCTTGGCAGGTGTTTTCTTGGGTGTTACTTTGGTTTGTTCAGGGATGGAGGTGGGGGTTGATGGTGGATTGGCTGTTTTGGCAGGGGGGGTTTTTGGTTTCTTTGGCCTTGGGGTTGGGTCACACTGTATTTCTTCTGCTTGCTCCTCTTCTTCACTCTCAGATTCTTCTTCAGTATCACTCTCCTCTCCTGATGATTCTTCATCATCCTGCTTTTCTATCTCTTTCATAACTGCAATTGTTTCTTCTTCATCTTCCTCACTTATGTTTTCAATGTCATCAGAGTCCAAACTTTCCTCCTCTACTACAGCTTTTTGTACTTTCTTGGTTGGGCTAGGCTTTGTTTTCTTTGCTGGGCTAGCCACAGCCTTTTCCTTTCTGCCCTAACTCCCTTTTTCTCTGGTTTTTTTAACTGGCTCTAGCTCCAGTAGCCAATCAGGGAATTGAGGAGGGGGAATTGATGTTTTTCCTTTGGATATCTGGGCATACATTGCTTTTTCCCAGTCAAATTTTTCTTTCACAAATTTGCAGAGGACCTGCTGCTTCAGCTCTAAGCGCTGTAGCGCTGCAGAGTCAGTAGACGCTGCAGCGGCAGGTCTCTGCTTAACTTTGAAAATGCAAGGAAATGCCCCAAGAGGAGATCTTCTTTCTTCTTTCATTTCTACCTCTACATCAGCTTCCAAACACAACTCAGTAATTAAACAAGGAAAATATAAATTACCTCCCTTTTTAACTCTGCACTTCTCTATCTCCCTTGCTATCAATCTTCCTACGTCTATCTTTTCTCCAGCCATTATAGCATCAATGACGATGAGTCTTTCTTTTTCCACAAATGGTGTGTGAGATGTAGGCAGCAGGGAGTGTTTGATGAAACTACACCACAGATTTGCTTCTTCACACAGATATGCCTTTTTAATTTTGTATTCGGCTCCAAATTTATCCCATGTTGCTCCTTCCACTCAAATCCTTCTTCTAACAGCCTCCATCTCTTCATCCCCCCAGTTCAGAAACTTCGTTTCCAGCGCTTTTCCATGATAGCCCAGATGGAAAATATCATTGATTGTTCTGGAGTTGAAGTTTACAGTTTCTCCTCTTACCAGTGAATGGGTTTGAGGTTTTCCCTCCTTAGGCTCTTCAATGCCAGAGTAGAACTCCCGTACCAAAGACGTCATGTAGTCTTTGCGATTCTTAATGAAGTTCTCCCATCCCAACCCTGTGACAGCGGTTGAGAAAGCTTCAGGAGCACTTTCTGTCTTGAATCCCCTTTCAGCTATGAAATCCATCTTCCAAAACCTCTGAGGATCTTGAGTTGCCTTAGCCATGGTGTTTTTGACAGGGTTAGAGGATTCTGGTTTCCTAGTGGCTCCCTTGCCAAATCGTTTTAGAGCAGCTTGCTTTTTAGTCATGGTTGGTTAAAAGCTTGCGTGTTTGTTTTTGGGTTCTAGGAAATGTTGGTGTGTTGGGACGAAGGAAGAAGAAAGAATGAAGGTTATGAGTGGTGGGTTGGTAACGGTTGACGGGAGTTTCAGAGAGCAAGGAAAGAGAAAGAGAGAGAATGGTAGCGTGGGAAGTTGTGGATATTAAAGTTACGGTTTTGTGAGTGAAGTGGGAGAGAGAAAAAGAAACTGTTGATTTGACAATTCCAGGTGAATAGGTGCACGTGCTGGTCAGGATAGGGATGAGGTCATAGTGCCAGCTCACCCTGAGCAAGATCTTTTTATTTATTTATTTATTTGTTTGTTTGACCACACCCAGCCTTTATTTAACACAACCGCTACAGCGCTCTTGTGATAAGCAACCGCTACAGCGTTTATCCTAATTTCCTGCATAGAAAATAAACATAAAAATTTTGTTAGAATCCTTGGGGTGCCTCCCAAGAGCGCTTGCTTTAAAGTCTGCAGCCAGACTTTCTCTTTCAAATTAAAGGTCTTTAAGTTGAATTGTGGTTTTGTCTCTTACCACATTTTCACCAAAATATTGTTTAACCCTTTGGCCATTCACTTTGAAGGTGGTATTGGTTGTTATATCATAGAGGTCCACAGCCCCATGGCTGTATATTTTTATCAATTGAAAGGGGCCTGACCACCTAGATTTTAACTTTCCAGGAAACAATCTTAATCTGAAGTTGTAAAGCAGTACCTGTCCTCCTTCAGTGAGATCTCTTTTTATCAGTTTTTGATCATGCCAAATTTTGGTTTTTTCTTTATAAATTGCTGCATTCTCATAGGCAAAATGCCTAAGTTCTTCCAATTCATTTAGTTGCAGCAATCTAGCATCTTCTGCTTTCTTGTAGTCAAAATTGAGTTTTTTTAGAGCCCAATGGGCCTTGTGCTGAAGTTCAATTGGTAGGTGACAGGACTTCCCATAAACCAACCTAGAGGGAGACATCCCCAAAGGTGTTTTATAAGCTGTTCTGTAGGCCCATAAAGCATCATCTAGATGTATTGACCATTCTTTTCTTGAAGGCCCTACCATCTTTTCCAACATTCTTTTTATTTCTCTATTTGACAATTCAGTTTGACCACTTGTTTGTGGATGATAAGCAGTTGCTATTTTATGTTTGACTCCATATTTAGCCAATAGGGTCTCAATTAATTTATTACAAAAATGAGATCCCTCATCACTTATGATGGCTCTAGGAGTTCCAAAACGAGTGAAAATGTTTTTCAATAAAAATTTGCTCACAGACCTTGCATCATTGTTGGGTAAAGCAACAGCTTCCACCCATTTTGAAACATAGTCTACAGCTACTAAAATGTATAGGTTTCCATGAGAAGGGGGAAAAGGTCCCATGAAATCCATTCCCCAAACATCAAAGAGTTCAACCTCTAGAATGTTTGTCAAAGGCATTTCATGTTTGTTTGAAATATTCCCTGTTCTTTGGCACCTATTACATTTTTTAACAAAGTCTTGAGCATCTTTGAGAAGTGAAGGCCAAAAGTAGCCAGATTGTAATACCTTTGCAGCAGTTCTAACACCACCAAAATGCCCTCCACATGGAGCAGAATGGCAGTGCTGTAGCACTTGAATTTGTTCTTCCTCTGCTAGGCATCTCCTCATTAACTGGTCTTGACACTTCTTGTATAGAAAAGGTTCATCCCAATAATATTGCTTCATTGTGTGGAAGAACCTTCTCCTTTGCTGATAAGTCATCTCACCAGGTACCACCTTGCTAACCAGAAAGTTCACTATGTCAGCATACCAAGGTGTTGCAGACTCAGCCGCTACAGCGTCAAGTGTTTTTACACTGGCCGCTACAGCGGTTGATGATTCAGCATTTATTGTCAATAGCTGTTCATCTGGAAAGTATTCCTTGATCTCCCCACCTGCTGTACCTGCAATGTCTCTTTCCAATCTAGAGAGATGATCAGCAACTTGGTTCTCCACTCCCTTTTTATCCCTTATTTCTAAATCAAATTCTTGGAGTAGGAGAACCCACCTAATTAGCCCAGGCTTTGCATCTTTCTTTGTTATCAAATATTTAATGGCTGAATGGTCTGTGAAGACAATTACCTTGGTGCCAACCAAATATGATCTAAATTTATCAAATGCAAAGACTACAGCTAATAGTTCTTTTTCAGTGACTGTGTAATTCAATTGAGCTTCTACAAGTGTTTTTCTAGCATAATATATAGAGTGGAAAATTTTATCATACCTTTGCCCAAGCACAGCTCCAATGGCAAAGTCACTAGCATCACACATAAGCTCAAAAGGCGTACTCCAGTCAGGAGCTATAATAACTGGTGCTGTTATTAAAGCTCTCTTCAATTTATCAAAGGCTAACATGCATGGCTCATCAAATATGAAGGGGTTATCATGTTGTAACAGTTGGTGTAACACCCCCTTTCTACCCTTTTATTTTAATTTAGAAAATCAGAGTTAAAAATTCAGTTTTAACTTCACCACGAGGGTGTCACACATACGTCAAAATAAAACCTCAAACCTCAAATAAAATAGTACGTCAACAAGGTGCAATACATAGCACTCCACAACAGGGGGAACTCAAAACATCGAAAACTACGTCATAAAACCCAACGACAACGCAGCGGAAAAATAAATCAGCTCATCAACGGTGTAAAAATCTAAATACATTAGTAAAACATCAATACATCCCCCCAGGTGCTACGTATCAGAGCATGACGACTCGACCCAAGAAGTGAAGCTAAGACCTTCACTGGGAATCACCTGCACGTTACCAACACGGGGGTAACATTCAAACAGGAAAGGGTGAGCATCATTTCAATCCATATAATAGAAAATATGATAAGGACTAATCATAGGCTACGCACTAGAACAGTCAGCATTCAAAACACTAAAATATTCACACCACAGTCTTCATTCACATCACTTACAATAACTCATCTCATGTCATGTAGGTGTATGAAATGCAACCCACTCGCGGGCATATGCATGAGGTACCTTTTCACAAACGTCGCTTAGCCCTTAAGGCCTCATCGTCACTTAGCCACTCGGGCCTCAAAACGTCACTGGGTTTATGCACATGGGCATGAGACACTATGACATGCACCACTCACAACACAATTACACAAACACCCAAATCATAGTCAACTATGTGACTCGTCACTTACCGGTTTGCTCACAAGGAGCACAGCACCTGTCAAATCCACAATCAACACACAACGTCACTTGGCCATTTTAGACCTTAACATCACTTAGCCTTTCGGGCCTCGAACGTCACTTAGCCTTGTGGGCCTCATTACATACACAACGTCGCTATTTATAAACATCATTAATTCAAACAATAGCCACTAAGGGCAAAAACGTCATTTGACTAGCCACCAAGGGCATCCTCGTCATTTACACATCATTATCTACAACTTTGGCCACTAGGGGCAAAACAGTCATTTGACTAGCCACCAAGGGCATCCTCGTCATTTACACATCATTATCTACAACTTTGGCCACTAGGGGCAAAACAGTCATTTGACTAGCCACCAAGGGCATCCTCGTCAAAATCATCATTTTTGACACTACCACATTAAAACTGTTGTTTATACACCAAAAAGGGATTTTTAAAGAGCTCCATATAATTTTTCAATGTCACTGGGACGACCACCGGGGACGGCCACTTGGGCGCCCACAAACAATCTGAAAATAACAATTTTTCATTTTAAAAGTTTGACCCACAGATAGACAACGTAAAAAGCTTCACGACACTTTTCGAATCGTTCAAAACGGACGTCTGAGTCAAAAGTTATGTTAAAAATAAGTTTGGGAAAAATCAAGCAACATTCTGAAATTGGCGCCTTAGGCACCCAGGCAACCAGGCAACACGCGCACTGGCGCCCAGCGCCCAGGCGCGCAACACACACACACACACGCAACACGCCACAGGCGCCCAGCGCCCAGGCGCACAACACACGCACACACGCAATACGCCACAGGCGCCCAGCGCCCAGGCGCACAACACACGCACACACGCAACACGCCACAGGCGCCCAGCGCCCAGGCGCACAACACAACACGCCACAGGCGCCCAGCAACGCGCACAGACACGCGCACAGCGCCCTTGGCGCCCAGCACAGGGCGCCTGGCGCCCAGAAACAGCAGCAACACAACCCAGAATTTTTCCAACAACTTTTCAACACAAAAATTGATTCCTAACAATTTGTGTAAAAATTCATATTTTCCAGCAACCAAAAATGCCCTTATTTTAATCAATTTCTCAAAATTCAATTGGGCACTATCATCACCATCACCTTGGCGCCCTAGGCGCCTATGCACACACCCAATTTGTGAAAACTCAAACACTCCAACACACCAAATCATAATTTCATGAATACACAATGCCAAAAATTCGCATACCAAGAACACATCAAGAAATCAACATATATATATATATATTCCAACAATTCGCATATCATGATTACACATCCCAATACTCAATTCGCATATATATATATATATATATATATATATATATATATATGAAAAAGAATCAACATTAAAAACATATCAAGAAAATCATGGCATGCATCAAGAATCTAGTCTAAACCCTAGATCTAGGACCCATCATATGATCTATTAGATAGAAGGATAGAGCTCCCCTAACCTTTTCAAGAAGAAGAATTCGATGCCCTAGGAGTAGTTACCTACAGAGCCACAGCAACAACGGAGATCTCCTTCCTCCTTGATCTTCGAATTTTTCTCCTCTCTTGGCCGCCCTTGCTCCTTCTTTCTCACGCTCCTCTCTTTCTCTCTTGCTCTCTCTTTCGATTTCGCAACCCCTAGCAAAACCCTAACCTCCAACTAACCAAGCCACTTCGCATACTTGTGGATCATTGGCTTGGGCCTTCCACTCAAGCCCAAGTCATGCAAGTGGCGCCTCCACTCCCTCCTAATACCACCAAAATTAATAAAATTCTAATTAATTAAATTATATCAAGTAAATTAATTTAAATTCCCAGATACTTAATTAAATAAATTAATTAAATATTTTAGGGTGTTACAACTCTCCCCCACTTAGAATAATTTCGTCATCGAAATTTACCTGATCGAACAACTCTGGGTAGGACTCTCGCATCTTGCTCTCTAGCTCCCAAGTCATACTCTCGCCGGCAGCTCCTAACCAAACCACTTTCACTAATGCAATCTCTTTTCCTCTAAGCGCTTTCACTTCCCGATCCTCAATCCGTACGGGCTTCGTCTCCACAGTGAGATTATCCCGCACCTCCACATCATCCATATGGATCACATGAGATGGATCCGAAACATACTTCCGAAGTTGCGACACGTGAAACACGTCGTGCAAGTTCGAAAGATTTGGCGGTAAGGCCACCCGATAAGCTACATTTCCGATTCTTTTAGAAATCTGATAAGGACCAACAAATCGAGGAGTGAGCTTCTTCGATTTCAACGCTCGACCAACACCGGTAGTAGGAGAAACCCTCAAGAACACATGCTCACCCTCCTGAAACTCTAAAGCCTTCCTCCGCTTGTCATGATAACTCTTCTGACGACTCTGCGAAGCCTTCATCTTCTCACGGATCATCTTGATCTTCTCTGTAGTCTCCCGGACAATCTCCGGACCCAACACTACACTCTCTCCCGACTCATACCAACATAATGGTGTCCTACACTTTCGACCATACAATGCTTCAAACGGTGCCATCCCGATACTGGAATGGTGACTGTTGTTATAGGTAAACTCAATCAACGCAAGGTAGGAATCCCATGAACCCCGCTGTTCCAATACACAAGCCCTCAACAAATCCTCTAACGACCGAATTGTTCTTTCCGACTGACCATCCGTCTGAGGATGATACGCCGAACTCATTTTCAACTTCGAACCCAATTCCTTTTGCAAACTCTTCCAAAACTCAGAAGTGAACCTCGGATCCCTATCTGACACAATACTCTTCGGAACACCGTGCAGCTTCACAATTTCTTTGACATAGACCTTTGCCAACCTCGACACCGGATAAGTGATATTAATAGGAATAAAATGAGCAGACTTCGTTAACCTATCAATGATCACCCAAATAGCGTCATGACCCTTAACTGTATTCGGTAATCCCGTCACAAAATCCATCGCTATGCTATCCCATTTCCACTCTGGAACTTCCAACGGTTGCATTAGCCCTGCAGGCTTCTGATGCTCAACCTTAGATTTCTGACAGGTCAAACAGGCATACACAAACTGCGCCACATCTCTCTTCATACCATACCACCAAAACATCTTTTTCAGGTCTTGATACATTTTCGTCGCTCCAGGATGGATACTCAACTTGCTACGGTGACCCTCCTCTAAAATTGCCTTTCTCATCTCTTCATAGTCCGGTACACAGATCCTACCCCGGAATCTCAACAGACCACTGGAATCTAATTTGAAATCTTCATCTTCAGACTGACCGACCCCATTAATTAAATCCACTAACTTGACATCTGTCTTCTGAGCTTCCCTGATGCTGCCCAGGAAATCATTATCGATCCTTAACATCCCCAGCTTGACACTGCGAGGTGTCATTTTACAAACCAAACTCAAATCCCTGAATTCCTCGATCAGCTCTAATTCTTTCACCATCATTGCCGACATATGCAAAGACTTCCTGCTTAAAGCATCAGCCACGACATTAGCTTTGCCGGGATGATAATTCAAACCAAAGTCATAATCCTTCAAGAGCTCCAACCACCGACGCTGTCTCATATTCAACTCTTTCTGATCGAACAGATACTTTAGACTCTTATGATCACTGAACACTTCGAACCTCGAACCATAAAGGTAGTGCCTCCAAATCTTGAGCACAAATACCACAGCAGCCAATTCCAAATCATGCGTAGGGTAATTTTTCTCATGAACCCGCAACTGCCTCGACGCATACGCAACGACTTTCCCATCTTGCATCAACACACCACCGAGACCCATCTTCGAAGCGTCACAATATACAACGAACGGTTCCTCTGGATTAGGCAACGTCAAAACAGGCGACGTCGTCAATCTCTTTTTCAGTTCCATAAAACTTTCCTCACACCGGGCATCCCAAACAAAAACTTTACCCTTGCAAGTCAACTGAGTCAACGGAAGGGCCAACTTGGAAAAACCCTCGATGAACCTCCTGTAGTACCCAGCCAAACCCAAAAAGCTTCTAATCTCTGTTACGGACTTCGGAGACTCCCACTCCAACACTGCTTCTACTTTTGCCGGATCAACCGCAATACCATTACCAGAAATCACGTGCCCAAGGAAACTCACCTCTTTCAGCCAGAACTCACACTTCGATAACTTAGCGTACAACTTTTTCTCTTTTAAAACTTCCAACACTGACTTCAGGTGCTCAGCATGCTCTTCCTCTGACTTAGAATAAACTAGAATGTCATCTATGAAGATCACCACAAACCGATCTAGGTAATTATGGAAAATACGGTTCATATATTCCATAAATACACCAGGAGCATTGGTCACACCGAACGGCATCACTGAATACTCATAATGCCCATACATTGTCCTGAACGCTGTTTTCTGAACATCCTCATCCTTTACTTTAATCTGATGATATCCGGACCTCAAATCAATTTTGCTGAAAACGCGGGCACCCACTAACTGATCCATCAGATCGTCGATCCTCGGAAGCGGATACTTATTCTTGATAGTTACCTTATTCAACTGACGATAGTCCACACATAACCTCATGCTCCCATCTTTCTTCTTCACTAACAATACCGGAGCTCCCCACGGTGACACACTCGGTCTCACAAACTTTTTCTCAAGCAATTCTTCAAGTTGCGTCTTTAACTCAGACAATTCCGACGCCGACATTCTGTACGGTGCCATAGACACAGGCCTCGTACCAGGTACAAGATCAATCGAAAACTCAACTTCTCTTTCCGGTGGCACACCCGGAATTTCTTCAGGAAAAACTTCAGGAAACTCGCGTACCACTTCCAGTTCTTCAATAACAGCCTGACTCTCAGCAGACAACGAAGCCATCAACGCAAATAACTGGACTCCTTCTTTCTTCAACTTCTTCAACTGACCAGCAGATACCAAAACAGAACTTTCTTCACCGAAACTAACCGACTTGCTACGACAGTTGATATGAACGTGATTATTCTCTAACCAGTCCATGCCTAAGATTACATCCAGACCTCTCAACGGCAAGCAGACAAAATTCACAATAAAGTCCCTGCCGAAGATCGACACGGGACACTGAGAACACACCTGGGACGTAATCACCGACCCCTTCGCAGGAGTATCGACAACCATATCCCCACACATAGCAGATAAAACAAGACCCAATCTCTTACAACAATCAACAGATATAAAACAATGGGTAGCACCAGTATCAATAAGAGATTTCAGAGAAGTACCATTAATAAAACACGTACCTCTAATCAGACCATCATCATCATCAGGCTCCTCTCCCGCCAATGCAAATACCTTCCCAGTAGACCTTTCCTTCTTCGGCTTTGTACACTTTGTACTGATATGCCCAGACTCACCACAGTTGAAACACACCACATCCTTGACCTTACACTCGGCTGCCATATGACCCTTTTTTCCACAACGGTAGCAAACCCTCTCATCAGACCTGCATGTAGTACTCTTGTGGCCAGGCTTGCCACACTTATAACAGACAATACTAGCAGGGGCATCTCCCCCACTAGAACCCTTACCTCCAGCAGCCCTCTGATAACCCTTACCCGCAGGAACCTCATACGGCTTGCTTCGACTCTGAAACTTGCCCTTTTTCTCAGAAGTAGCTTTGTAATGAGCAGTGTTGTCTTCTTCAAAGATTCTGCAACTGTCAACCAGATCTGCGAACACACGAATCTTCTGATAACCAATGGCCTTTTTAATATCAGGCCTCAACCCATTCTCAAATTTGATGCATTTCGAAAATTCAGCTGTAGCCTCACTGTAGTGTGGATAAAATTTTGCTAATTCCACAAATTTTGCCGCATAGGCAGTCACAGACATACCACCCTGCTTCAGCTCCAAAAACTTTATCTCTTTCTTCCCTCGGACGTCTTCAGGAAAATATTTTCTCAGAAATTCCCTGCTGAATACCTCCCAAGTAATCTCTTCCTGCACAGCCTCTAACCTCTGCCTAGTAGCCAACCACCAGTCGTCGGCCTCCTCGGCTAACATGTGGGTACCAAAACGGACCTTCTGCTCAACAGTACAGTCCATCACCCTGAAAATCCTCTCGATCTCCTTCAACCAAGCCATAGCACCATCTGGATCATATTTGCCCTTAAAGGTGGGCGGATTCTCTCTCTGGAAGGTAGTCAGACTCCGAAAACCAGCATTATCTCCAGCATTCTGCTGACCCTGCACAGCCTGAGCCATAGCTTGCAATGCAGCAGCAAGAGCAGCGTCGTTCCTCCCAGCCATTATGAACTATCACTGCAGCACAAACCAAAGATTCAGAACTAATCTATTGTCATAAGACACTATGACAGGACAACATTGGCCGGACAGACCGAACTGCTCTGATACCACTAATGTAACACCCCCTTTCTACCCTTTTATTTTAATTTAGAAAATCAGAGTTAAAAATTCAGTTTTAACTTCACCACGAGGGTGTCACACATACGTCAAAATAAAACCTCAAACCTCAAATAAAATAGTACGTCAACAAGGTGCAATACATAGCACTCCACAACAGGGGGAACTCAAAACATCGAAAACTACGTCATAAAACCCAACGACAACGCAGCGGAAAAATAAATCAGCTCATCAACGGTGTAAAAATCTAAATACATTAGTAAAACATCAATACATCCCCCCAGGTGCTACGTATCAGAGCATGACGACTCGACCCAAGAAGTGAAGCTAAGACCTTCACTGGGAATCACCTGCACGTTACCAACACGGGGGTAACATTCAAACAGAAAAGGGTGAGCATCATTTCAATCCATATAATAGAAAATATGATAAGGACTAATCATAGGCTACGCACTAGAACAATCAGCATTCAAAACACTAAAATATTCACACCACAGTCTTCATTCACATCACTTACAATAACTCATCTCATGTCATGTAGGTGTATGAAATGCAACCCACTCGCGGGCATATGCATGAGGTACCTTTTCACAAACGTCGCTTAGCCCTTAAGGCCTCATCGTCACTTAGCCACTCGGGCCTCAAAACGTCACTGGGTTTATGCACATGGGCATGAGACACTATGACATGCACCACTCACAACACAATTACACAAACACCCAAATCATAGTCAACTATGTGACTCGTCACTTACCGGTTTGCTCACAAGGAGCACAGCACCTGTCAAATCCACAATCAACACACAACGTCACTTGGCCATTTTAGACCTTAACATCACTTAGCCTTTCGGACCTCGAACGTCACTTAGCCTTGTGGGCCTCATTACATACACAACGTCGCTATTTATAAACATCATTAATTCAAACAATAGCCACTAAGGGCAAAAACGTCATTTGACTAGCCACCAAGGGCATCCTCGTCATTTACACATCATTATCTACAACTTTGGCCACTAGGGGCAAAACAGTCATTTGACTAGCCACCAAGGGCATCCTCGTCATTTACACATCATTATCTACAACTTTGGCCACTAGGGGCAAAACAGTCATTTGACTAGCCACCAAGGGCATCCTCGTCAAAATCATCATTTTTGACACTACCACGTTAAAACTGTTGTTTATACACCAAAAAGGGATTTTTAAAGAGCTCCATATAATTTTTCAATGTCACTGGGACGACCACCGGGGACGGCCACTTGGGCGCCCACAAAAAATCTGAAAATAACAATTTTTCATTTTAAAAGTTTGACCCACATATAGACAACGTAAAAAGCTTCACGACACTTTTCGAATCGTTCAAAACGGACGTCTGAGTCAAAAGTTATGTTAAAAATAAGTTTGGGAAAAATCAAGCAACATTCTGAAATTGGCGCCTTAGGCACCCAGGCAACCAGGCAACACGCGCACTGGCGCCCAGCGCCCAGGCGCGCAACACACACACACACACGCAACACGCCACAGGCGCCCAGCGCCCAGGCGCACAACACACGCACACACGCAACACGCCACAGGCGCCCAGCGCCCAGGCGCACAACACACGCACACACGCAACACGCCACAGGCGCCCAGCGCCCAGGCGCACAACACACGCACACACGCAACACGCCACAGGCGCCCAGCGCCCAGGCGCACAACACAACACGCCACAGGCGCCCAGCGCCCAGGCGCACAACACAACACGCCACAGGCGCCCAGCAACGCGCACAGCGCCCTTGGCGCCCAGCACAGGGCGCCTGGCGCCCAGAAACAGCAGCAACACAACCCAGAATTTTTCCAACAACTTTTCAACACAAAAATTGATTCCTAACAATTTGTGTAAAAATTCATATTTTCCAGCAACCAAAAATGCCCTTATTTTAATCAATTTCTCAAAATTCAATTGGGCACTATCATCACCATCACCTTGGCGCCCTAGGCGCCTATGCACACACTCACCCAATTTGTGAAAACTCAAACACTCCAACACACCAAATCATAATTTCATGAATACACAATGCCAAAAATTCGCATACCAAGAACACATCAAGAAATCAACATATATATATATTCCAACAATTCGCATATCATGATTACACATCCCAATACTCAATTCGCATATATATATATATGAAAAAGAATCAACATTAAAAACATATCAAGAAAATCATGGCATGCATCAAGAATCTAGTCTAAACCCTAGATCTAGGACCCATCATATGATCTATTAGATAGAAGGATAGAGCTCCCCTAACCTTTTCAAGAAGAAGAATTCGATGCCCTAGGAGTAGTCACCTACAGAGCCACAGCAACAACGGAGATCTCCTTCCTCCTTGATCTTCGAATTTTTCTCCTCTCTTGGCCGCCCTTGCTCCTTCTTTCTCACGCTCCTCTCTTTCTCTCTTGCTCTCTCTTTCGATTTCGCAACCCCTAGCAAAACCCTAACCTCCAACTAACCAAGCCACTTCGCATACTTGTGGATCATGGGCTTGGGCCTTCCACTCAAGCCCAAGTCATGCAAGTGGCGCCTCCACTCCCTCCTAATACCACCAAAATTAATAAAATTCTAATTAATTAAATTATATCAAATAAATTAATTTAAATTCCCAAATACTTAATTAAATAAATTAATTAAATATTTTAGGGTGTTACAGTTGGCACAAAGGTTTGGAGATTTTTGAAAAATATTTTATGAATCTCCTATAGAATCCAGCATGCCCCAAAAAGCTTCTAATACCTTTGATATTGGTTGGAGGAAATAGCTTCTCAATGACCTCTATTTTAGCCTTGTCCACTTCCAATCCTTTTTTGGATATCTTATGCCCCAAAACTATACCTTTTTGCACCATAAAATGGCATTTCTCCCAGTTTAGCACAAGGTTAGTCTCTTCACATCTAATCAAGATTTCTTCCAAGTTGGATAGGCATAGATGGAATGTTTCTCCAAACACAGAGAAATCATCCATGAAGACTTCCATGGATCTTTCAATGTAATCAGAGAAAATTGCCATCATACACCTTTGAAAAGTGGCAGGTGCATTACACAGGCCAAATGGCATCCTTCTAAAAGCAAAGGTGCCATATGGACAAGTGAATGTAGTCTTTTGCTGATCTTCAGGCAATATTGCAATCTGGTTATAACCTAAATAACCATCAAGAAAGCAATAAAATTCTTTACCTGCTAGCCTGTCCAGCATCTGGTCAATGAAAGGCAATGGAAAATGGTCCTTTCTTGTTGCCTTATTCAACCTTCTGTAATCCATGCATATTCTCCAGCCTGTTATTTTTCTGGTTGGAAGCAGCTCATTCATCTCATTAGTTATTACTGTTACCCCTCCTTTCTTGGGCACACACTGCACAGGACTGACCCATGCACTGTCAAAAATGGGGTATACAATACCTGCATCCAACCACTTGATGATTTCCTTCTTCACCACCTCTTTCATAATTGGATTCAACCTCCTCTGCCCTTCAATGCAACTTTTAGAGCCTTCTTCTAACACTATTCTGTGCATACAAATGGTTGGGCTGATACCCTTTATATCTGACATTTGCCAACCAATTGCCTTTTTATGCCGCTGTAGCGTCTGAATTAGATCCTGTTCCTGCTTTTCAGAAAGGTCAGAAGCAATTATAACAGGTAAAGTACTATTGTTACCTAGATAAGCATATTTGAGGTGTGAAGGCAACTCTTTAAGTTCCAGAGTTGGTGGTTGTTCAGTGGAGGGGAGATCCTTTCTCATGTCTGAATTCTCCTGCTCCAAAGATTCATATTTCTTAGCCCAAATTTCTTTGACTGTCTGCTCCTCTTCTTCTGCAGCTTCTGCATCAGACCCTGTATCTTCACTGCTGTCCAGTAATTGCCTCAGATGATCTGTACTTTTCTGGAAGTGATCCTGAACTACCTTGTCAATAGCAGACACAAAGGAGCACTCTTCAATATTGGGACCTGGAAATTTCATAGCATTCAGGATGTTGAACTTGACTTCTTGGTCATTGACCCTCATGATCAATTCTCCTCTCTGCACATCTATCAAAGTTCTTCCAGTGGCCAAGAATGGCCTTCCCAGTATGATGGGTACTTCTTTATCTGCATCAAAGTCCAAGATTACAAAATCAACAGGAAATACAAATTTGTCTACCTTTATTAGAACATCTTCCAAGATTCCTTCTGGATATGCAAGAGTTCTATCAGCTAGTTGCAGTGTAAGTGAGGTAGGTCTGGCAGTTCCCACTCCTAGCTGTGTGTATATGGACTTAGGCATAAGATTTATGCTAGCTCCCAAATCACATAGAGCACGACCAGTGTAAAAATTTCCAATTGAGCATGGTATAGTAAAACTGCCAGGATCTTTTGATTTGGGTGGGAGCTTGTTCTGCATCAACATGCTGCATTCCCCAGTCATTGCCACTGTTTCAAACTCCCCTAGTCTCCTCCTCTTAGTAAGCACATCCTTCATAAACTTTGCATAGTTAGGCATTTGTTGTAGAGCTTCCACCAAAGGGACATTAATGTGCAACTGTTTAAGGACTTCTAGGAATTTGTTAAATTGCTTGTCTTCATGAGCCTTTCGAAGTCTTTGAGGATATGGAGGATATAGGTATGTTGGAATGATTTTGGGTAGTGGTGGTGTTTTCTCAACAACAGGCGCTGCAGCGGTAGGTTCAGGCGCTGTAGCGCTTGTTGTAGGTTCTTTTTGTTTTTCAGAATTTTTGTTTTTTTCATCATCTGAAACAGTTGATGATCCTATCAAATCTCTCCCACTCCTTAAAGTTATAGCTTTTACATGCTCCTTCCCTGTAGTACTTGAAGTTGAAGCTTCTGTAGTGGATGGTAATGATCCACTAATTCTTTGGAAAAGGACATTAGCCAATTGCCCCATCTGTACTTCTATATTTTTAATGGAAGCTTCATGAGTTTTCAGGGCTGTCTTGCAATCACTCATAAAACCTTTCATCAATCCTTCCAATGAATTATCTATGACAGGGGCATTCTGTCTTTGGTAGTTCTGAGCAGGGAATCCTGGTGGATTTGCTGGAGCACTATAATTAGGTGCTGTTGCATTGTTAGCTCCCCATCTGAAATTGGGGTGGTTCTTCCAACCAGGATTATATGTATTTGAATAGGGATTATTGTTTTTATTGAAACCCAAAAAGTTCACAAAGACAGGATTACCAGGACATTCTTCATACAAATGCTCTCCTCCACAGTATACCCAGCTTACTGACCCTGGAGAGGCTTGCTCAATGACAGCTACTGTAGGTTCATGTACCACTGCAGCGGTAACCGCTACAGCGTTTGGTGTACTCATAGATTTTATCATGTTAGTAAGAGAGGCAACCTGTGCAGATAGAGCAGAAACTTCACTTATTTCATGCACACCAGCTACCTTCTTCTGCTGAGCTAACCTTTCTGTAGGCCATTGATAGCTATTTGTGGCAATGTCATCAATCAGATCACATGCCTCATTATAGGAGGTTTTCAACAACACACCCCCTGAAGAGGCATCTAACATTTGTCTGGTTGTTGGATCTAGTCCATTGTAGAAGGTTTCCATTTGGATAATCACAGGTATACCATGATGTGGGCACTTTCTCAACAGCTCCTTCCATCTCTCCCATGCCTCAAACAGTGTTTCAGCATCTCTTTGTCTGAATGCAGTAACCCCATTCCTCATTCTTGCATTCTTACTTGGAGGAAAATATTTTGCTAAGAATTTCTCAGCCATTTCATTCCAAGTATGGATAGAGTTAGGCTCTAGAGAAGTTAACCAGGCCTTTGCTCTATCCTTCAAGGAATAAGGAAAAAGTTTTAATCTGAATGCATCATCACTTACCCCTGGAATGATGAAGTTACTGCAGACTTCCAAAAATTGCTTTAAGTGTAAATATGGGTCCTCTTGAGGAGCACCACCAAACTGTCCCACTGTTTGCAACATTTGGAACATCATAGGTTTGAATTCAAACTGAGCTGTGTTGAGAGTAGGTCTTGCTATGCTTGTCTCCATGGTTTGTGGATCAAACACAGCATAGTCCCTCATTGGTCTATCTCTGTCATTTACCATTTGAGCAGGTCATTCATTTATGAATTGATGTCTGTACCAGTCCTCTTGGTCATGTAAGGTTGGAGTGGGTGGCTGCTGATGTCTACCTCTACCCCTTCCACCTGGTTCAGTCCCCCCTCTACTAGAGCTAGTTCTGCCATGTAGAGTGTTAGCTCTACCAGAATTGGTCCTATGACTGTGTTCTGACATGGTAGGTCTGAGCCTGTGAAGATGTCTTAGTTTCCTGAACCTTCTCTCTGGTTCTGAGTATGGTTCAAATTCTGGTGGTTGAGACCTGGGCATACGCTGTAGCGCTTACTGCTGCAGCAACAAGAAACAACACACCAGTGTAAAATAGGCACTAAGTTTACTAAAAACTTAAACAATGAAAATTAAATGCAATCCCCGGCAACGGCGCCAAAAACTTGTTGTGCGAAAAGGTGATGTGCAAGTATACACAATCGCAACAAGTAATATATTGATAAGTAAAGTTCGTTCCCACAGGGATTGGAATTAATCTAAGAAGTTTAAGTGATTAGAATCTTAGTGAAAAGAATTAAGTAACAAGTAAAGGTAAAGAGTTGTAAACATCATAAGTTGTGATAAAACAGTATTAAGTTTGAAGTGATTAAAGGTGAGTTGGATAGCTCAGTAGTTGTGTAAATTCCCAAGAGTAATGTTCAGATAATATTAGACGCTGTAGCGTTAAGCGTTGTAGCGCTTCAGAATCAGTAGACGCTGTAGCGCCTTGGTGGCGTGCCTTTCAGTCACTTTCGTCAGGGCTATGTTACAAGACTCCTATGTGTAGGCTCTAAATAAGTTTTACCTCTGTATATTAAGCTCTTACAACATTTGCCTTATGAACTATTACTCCCCTATGTCTAGAGTTAAGTAGTGCTTCCTTTAAATGTCTTTAAAGGGTTTTCATTCATATTAATCCTTGAGTTCTCTTTGTGAACCATGTCTGTACCCACAAAGTTACCTTGTTTTAGTTGATCATTCCCAAACCAAGATTGAAAGTATTATGACACAAGGAATAAAACACAAAACATCATAATATTATACAAAAGTTACTCAAGGTTCATTACATACTAAGAACAATCAAACTACAACAAAGTTAGCTCATCACAAGTTCCATCAACATAATACAACTAGAGAGTATGTATTACCGTATGAAGACAAGGGAAGAGTGGTTGCAAAAGATACACTCCAATGATCCCACGTTGCATACAAGAGATGAAGTTGAGGCGTGAGCAAAACCTTGAATGAAGACTAGAAAAACTATGTTAAGAAAAATAAAATCTTAAGGGTAGTGTATCAATGGAGAGTGGCTACGATACATGGTGTAGTTCTCCTTTTTTAATATTATATCTACTTGCCTACGTAAGTTACCTCCTAGAGAAGCAATCTTAATTAATCTAATTAATAACTAAGTCTTAATAGAATAATAATATTACATGATGATTATTAGACTTCGATATTATCCTTAAAGTACTTTACAAAAAGTGCTAATGATGGAATACAACAACTATCACATGGGTTCCATTTAGGAGGCGCCAAGTGTAATTTAGCATCCACTTGAAAGTCAAAATATCCAGCTGAGAGGAAGAGATAAGGGTGGTGACTCATCATGTCCTCAAGTGGTCACACAAATATCTCAATGGTCAGCCGTCATATAACGCTGTAGCGTCTCCTTGATAGCAAACCGCTGCAGCGCTAAAGCAAAACATCAAACATATTCACAAAGGCATTGACTATGCCCAAGGTTCAGGGAATTAACTTATAACCTATATTTATTCTAATATTCATATATTCACATAGTTAAGCACTAAAATTACTTGAGAAGTAAGCTTAATTTAAGTATTAGGAGCATAGATAACCTATATAAAATAGGGTTATCAGCGAGATTAGGGTTAGAGGAGAAGACGCGACGCTGTGAGGGAGAGAAAAGAGATTAGGTTGGATCGATCCCATTCTTCTATCTCTATTTGTTTTTATTAATTCATTTTGTCTCAGTCTACCATCTACACCCCCTCTTTTCATGAGTTAACCCCTCCTCCATATGGCCCATTCATTCATTTCATTGTTTTCCCTTTTTTTAGTAAGCGCACCCCCCTGGTTTACGTTGTGCACCTCTTCCCTCTATTTCTCGAATTAATCTTCACACCCCCTGTGTTATTATGTACGTACCCCCCATGCGGCCCACACCCTTTTTTTAAAAAAAGAAAATGCAGCCCAGTCTACAAAAAACCAGTTGGGCTCACTATCTGCACCCCCTTTTTAAAAATACAACATTTGTTGCTATTCACACTTCCTTTTTGATAATACAACACCCCCGTCAATTATATTTCTTTTTATTACAACTCATTTTGTGTTTTATTATTACATCACAATGCCTCCAAACCGTTATTTTTCGAACAATTAAATTCATAAAAGAGGGTTGTTACAAATGGTCACCCTGAGTCCGACTTGTTTGATCGTTAGTAACAACTTTGATTTTCAAACGGGCTACGAGTAATGACCACTCTGAGTTTTACTTGTTTGGTCATTACGAATACCTCTCCCAATCTCAAAAACATTCAAATAATTAAAAAACACCAACCCACAAACATTTTCTACCAAGAACTACGTGCGATTTGATTCTCTACCAGGAGATACGTAGGACCAGAGGGCAGCCGACCTCTGTCAATTGCATTAATAAAAAAACCTTTTTTTCTTCTTTTAATCCATTTCTCTTTTATTTCTCAAAAGGTACAAAAATAACTAACCGTTTAGCGAGTCTTTTATTATTATTATTATTATTATTATTATTATTATTATTATTATTATTATTATTATTATTATTATTATTATTATTATTATTATAAGGGTAAAAACGTTATTTTTGAATTAATAAACGCTTACACATTTAGTTAAAAGGTAACCTTCCTTAGGAAGGATGTCGTAGGGTGCTAATACCTTCCCTACGCATAAACGACTCCCGAGCCTAAATCTGGTCCGCAAGACCCTTTTATCCACTCAATAGGGATTTTCCAATGTTTGCCCTTAAACTAAAACTTTGGTGGCGGCTTCATTCAAGAATTTCGAAGAATCCCTCCTCTGGATTTTTCGGTCGCTACAGTTGGCGACTCCACTGGGGACATATTAAGAGAGTCAAGCCTAGTTAACTAAATGTGTAATTTTTTATTAACTTTATATTTTGTTCTTGCCCTTATGCCTATGTTACTTATTTATTAGCATTTCTTTATGTTATTGAACCTTAGGGTAGACGACTCTTTTGTTATTGTTGTTGTATATCTTTTCCAGCTTGGTTAGTTTAAGTATTTTGCCCTCATCACACACCTCACTTACACTTTTGCACACTTTTGAGCGGGGCCCTATACCCGGGTCTGCAAATAACCTAGGACGAGTGGAGATTATTAGTGACAGTCATTCTGGATTTTATCTGTCTGACTCTCATGAAAGTCTCAGCCAGAGTACACTTTTTCATGGTATCCCACACCAGGTAGCTCGCTATCGTTGTGGACCATATCATGAAGGGGATTTTAGCTCTGGAGACCTTTGTGAGGAAGTGAATAGAGCCACCTAAGAGATTGATCACATAAGCGACCCTAGACCATGTTGAAAATCCCAATTTAGACATGACCCACCTAGGACACAGGGGGCATTATACTTACCCTCTATATTAATCTGGTTAGCGTTTCTCCAAAAATAAAATCACTCAAAAAAAACATTTTCATGTTTCTTTCCTTCATTTGCATGCACATGGGGCGACATCGTCATACCAAAAAATCATCATGCATCCATAACAAAGTAAGATCATTCTTTTCACACGCATCTCATTATCATTGCACTATCATGCATCTCATCATCCTAGAAATATCATTTGCGTCATTTGTCCATCTTGCATACTACATAAAAGTTATGTTCACTATTCCCTTTCCACGCATTTTAAAAACAAATCGCTGCGAGCGTCATGCATTTTGTTTCCTCGCACACAAAAAAGGGGCAATAAGATCATATGCACCGACATTCATTCATAATCATTCAAAATCATGATCACACAGTATAGGTATCACATCATTCATAAAGTCTTGAATTACATTTCAAAAAACATAACATTCATACATCATTTCCCTCATATGGTCATCCTAGTTTAAATGCAACAATTTCATATTCATGTGTCATTTCCCAAATAAAACAAAAAAAATCATTTTATTATAATTGTATCATTTGTCATCCAATAAATCAAAAATAAGAGTCTGCATGCATGTTGCACTGCCTCTTGAAAAAATAAAAATAATTGCATGCATACATGCATTCGCATTTTTCATACATATCTGTCATCATGGGTTTTATATTTTGCTAGAAAATAAAAATCACCATAGAACGAGTCACTTGTTTTCATATACATATCGTTCTCATGGTACTAACATGCATATCATCCTAAAAAAAAACAAAGACGCTACATAGTTGTCCAACTTTCATCATCTTGCATACTCAAAAATATACTATATTCGTTACTCCTCTTCTTGCATAGAAAAATAAAAATGCATTAGCCATCTGACATGCAAAATAAAAGAAAAAATAATAAAATGATGCCACTTTCTTGCATTATTCATCATCATATTGCATTGCCTCCGAAAAATCATTTTGGATAGTCAATCTTTTCAAGTGATCATTCATTCACCTTCCTCGCATTTGCATCATGCAACGTTATTCGTTCATTCATACATTGCATTTTTTTTCATGAAAAAGAAAAGAATAAAAAACATGATCACAATTAAAAATTGTGATAAATAACTGAATATCTCATTTAGCATGCATTTTTATTCATTCATAATCATTCACAAAAATCATCATTAAATAATATAGGCATTTCATCATTTGCAAAAAACATAGCATTCACGCACCTTTTCACTCATCCAAAAAACTGCTGTTTCATTAAATCATCCATACGCCATTTCACCCACACATCATTTATACACTGTTTCAGCATGCATCATTTCAAAATTATATCATCATTTTCGCATCAGTCAAAGATACGTATTTAGCATTTCATTCTGGTACATGAAAGAGGCTCTGCATTGGTCACATGCTACATTGCCTCCCACAATTATTTAGAATAACTGACCTTTCCAAGTGATCATTCATGCACACATTTCATGCATTCGCATCTGCATTTCCGTCATTTATCACCATGTGTTCCTTCATGCATTAGGACACAATGGGGCGTTTAACTTGATTATTCTTGTTGCGTGAGAATATTTAGTCTTTTAACCAGAAAATCAAAAAAATTATCTTGCATTCATAATAGAATACAGTCATTATTTTCATCTCATTATCATGGTACCAACATGCATCTTATCTTCTAGAAAATAACAAAATATCATTTTTTTATTTGTCTAAATTACTTCATCTTGCATAGCCATACGCCAAAAATGAGAAAATAATATCACATTGATATTATAAAAAAATTGTTATAAAAATAATTTCTTTACTCCAAACCACCTCAAACGCATCAGTCATCTATGCATGAGTCATTTCTAAATAAAATAAAATAAAAAACAAAAAGTCGTTCATCATCCAAAATATATTTCAGTTAGCAATAAACGGCGATTCGCATCATCTGCTTGCTATATTGTCTCCAAAAAAAAATCGTTTAAAATAGTTAATTTTTCTAGGAGATCATTTCCTTCACGCATTTCACGCATATTCATCATCACGTGCATTACATTTTTTTCTAGAAAATGGTAGAAAACAATCATGAGCACAGTTTCAAAAATTGAGAACATCTCATAAATCATTCATTCACGCATTTTAGGCATCTGCATTTGCATCATGCACATACATTATCATGTGTTCATCCATACAAAAAACACAAGCATTACCTTTTTCAAAAAATTTTGAGAGATGAGGCGAAGTTGATTATTTCTTCTTTGGAAAAGTTTAGCTTAGCTACAAACCCAAGGTGTTTTTAGAAACTCAATTTCTAAAAAAAAGAAGTTATTCACTGTTTGCAGCTCGTTCACAATTTTCTTCAGCAAAATGATGCATTTCATCAGTTCCATGATGAACGATCCAAATGGTCCATTTTGTTACCTTATTAAAAATTTCTTCTATCATGTCTCTAACTATGTTAACTCGCTGTGAAGCATTCTTATAGTGAACTTATGCAACGTGCATTTATTCTTGTCTGAGTCAGTTAATGTCCACATCTTTCTATCTTATCATCATCCCTTTACACGTCCAGTCCCACCCCGACCATCCCATAAGGTGCATATTCTCCACACAAGTACCTAGTCGACTATTTGGCTTGTTCCCAATGATGAAATTTCATGAGCTAACACTTTAGGCCCCATGCAGGGGCAAATTTGTGATCACTAGATATCTTGTCAACATTGTATTCCCTTGGTGCAAGTCCTTTACAAAAAAAAATCAAAAAACCTGTTAGGTTGAAAACTTGCGAGAGCAGCCTAAGCAAAAATTAGGGCATAAAAAGAAATGAAAAAGAGCGGATATATAAAAATAAATAATTTTTGTCCTTGAATTCATTTTTGAGAAAACAAGCAATCATGATTTGAAATGAAGTTTGGGGGTTCTTTACTACCCTTTTAAGCAAAAAAAAAAATCAAAAAAATCTTTCAGTCACCCTAGACAAGGATCAATTCCACATCAAAAACGGTGTGTCACTTTTATCAGCTCACTCTACTCAAAAAAGAAGAAAGAAAAAAATCACAAAAAAGAAAGTGAAATTCAAAAAAGGATGATCGAAAAAGAAATCCTCAGAGAAAAAGGCAAAAGCAGTAGAAATTGTGAGCTGACACATAAAATCACCAAACACATAAGATTTCCTTGTCCAAATAAACCCACAAACACCTTCTTAGGCCGAATTCTCATTTTTCCACTCAACCCAAGTCATTGGCCTCCAGCACTTCTCAGAACCTACTTATCTTTTAAAAGATCATCGTATCAATAAATCATCAAACACCTCTCTGAGCCCGTTTGAGCCTATACTCCACAAGCCCATAACCATTGACCACATTACCCATAACCTTTGACCACATTACAAACCCTTCTTTCATAAACCCCTAACCACTGGCCACACTACAACCCTAACAAGTCCGTGCGGATCAATGACTGATTGCTTTCGTTTTTTCAAAGATTTAATTTTTGGACAAGTAAGTCTATTTATTTGCAATACATTTGCTGAAGAAAAAAAATCAGAAAAGAAGTAAAAAAAGATCAAAGGGGCTTGCACTCCAATATTCATTCAAATTGCACTGATATCAAGACAATGTTTAGTGATCACCTAGTGAAATTTTCATCGTATCAAAAACTCAGGATTATCATAGTCTGTGGGAGTCACCTCCAAAGGGCCAAAAGTTTAGACTAGGACCATCACCTAGATCCCAAAGTGGGGCATACCTTTCACCTTTCATGCTTCTTGAACTTGGGGAAAATGTCCGACATCCATCTCATTCATATACCACATCCAATCCATACCACCAATTCCAAAAACCCATGACCCAAACTCAGTCACCTTTCACAACCCAAATAGAAGTAATCATTTCGGGGCAATCCCGTCACCCTTCACTCCACCTAAAGTCGGGGAAATTCTCCCTACGCCCATCTCATTCCCTTGTCATATCCACATCCACAAAACCATACCGAGGCACCTTCTCACCCCATTATCCTAAATACAGTCTTCCGCAATGTTACTCGAGTCGGGGCAACCTTTCTCTCGTCAAGATTGGGGCAACACCAAACGTCGTGGGTTGAGACGGAATCTTTTGTTTGCCACCCTTCATTCCAAAGTCATGGTATTCCCAATTCATTATTGCCTCTACACCCCTAGCTGTTGTCATCACTAGACAGAAGCAATTTATCCACTCACCATCATCAACTCTAAATTGGGGCAGCACCACATTTCTTGAGTTGGGGAGGACCTACCTTTCATGGCTTTGGCAAAAACCTACCATTCGTCCCCTCACTGGTCATTTATCCCTTCATCTGTCATACCCTAAATCTAGAGCCAAGTTAACTGACTCATTCATCTATACTTGCATTACTATACGTGTTTGCTAAACAAAACTTCAAAGAGAGAGAACACAAGTTAATAACGTGATCATTATGGGACACCATCATAGGAGAGAAAAATAAGCGAGTCTGCAAATATAGCCAATTACTTTTGCACATCAGTGTCCGTGAATAACAACTTTGAGATTGTCGTGTCTGAGTTCAAGGAATGATTGTTTCAAAAGATTCACTTTTTTTCCTCTCGCATCAAAAGTCTCATATCTCATCATTACAAAAAAGAAAAAAATCTTTCTGCATCATCAACCAAATCATTCCACCATGCAATCATGCATCCACCATAGAATTTGCATCAAAGTATTACATTCGCATCATATTCACATTCCCATTGCATGCATCAAGAAAAGAAGCAAATAAATAAGAAAAAGTAAAAAGAAAAATCCATCCATTACATTCATCATCACACATTAATCACTACAGTCACATTCACATCTCACACACCGTTTGTCAACTTTCCCATTCCGTCAGTTACAACACCCACTAGCTGCCCCATTTCATTCATCATCAGATACCAATCATTGCACATTCATCACATTACATGCATAACATTTGTTGCTTCGATAGATATGCCAAGTGCTGGTCTCATCATTGCCAAAATATGCCAACACCACCATGCATTCATGTGTTTACTTTTGTTCACCATAACATATAATCATTACAATCACATCCATACCTCATCCGCATCCACATACAACTGTTTGTCGAGTTTCTCATTCCATCAGGTTCAACACCCATGATATACCCATTTCATTCATCACCCCCAGATACCAATCATTACACGCTCTTCACATGCATAACATTGTTCACCTCGATAGATGTGCCAAGCGCTGGTTTCATCGTTGCCCAAAAAAAAAAGAGAAAAAGTTTTTTACCTCACCAATCATGTCATTTACTATGCGTTCATGTACTTCCTTTTATTCACCATAGCATACAATCATTACAAAAACATTCATATCTCATCTGCATCCACATACAACCGTTTGTCGACTTTCTCATTCCATCAGGGTCAACACCCATTTCATTCATCATCCCACCAGATACCAATCATTGCACGTTCGTGACATGCATAACATTGTTTGCTTCAATAGACGTGCCAAGTGCCGGTCTCATCGTTGCCCAAAGAAGAGTTTTTTTTTACATCACTAATCATATCATTGTACCATGTATTCGCGCTCGCATGTTTTCCTTGATTCACCGTGGCATTCGCGTCAAAGCATTACATTTGCATCGCATTCACACCTTGCATGTCATACGCTCATTATATACCAAGAAAAAAAGTAAGTAAAAAAAGCAAAAAGAGAAAAAATCGATCATTTCATTACATTAATCAGCACAATCACATTCATATCTTATCTGCATTCACACACAGTGTCTGTCAACCTCCACGTTCCATCAACTTCAACTCACGTCATCTGCCACGTTCCATTCATCCCATCGGACACCTGCCATTTCACATACCTACATTGCACGCATACATCATTCATTGCATTTTTAGACATGCCAAATATAGATAGCTTTTCCCTTCTCAGGTAAATGCGTTTATTAGGTATGTTCTAGGCAGGTACGCCATGTGCCAATCCCAATAGTTTGTTCCCTCAAAGTCGGTGCTCCAAGCGCTAGTCTCATACCACAATTCAGAATCTCAGTACTCCTTTAGACCCCCAGCGGTCCCTCAGAGCCCAAGCGCTCCTTCAGACCCCCAGCGGTCCCTCAGAGCCCAAGCGCTCTTTCAGACCAATAATGGTCCTTCAATCCAGATCGCACGTCGCGTTAATCGAGCAACCGACGGATCATCCGACCCCAGGTCCTTCAGACTAGCTGTGTCCGCCTAAAAAACACAGTGCATGTCCTTCGAGGTGTGCAAATCAGGTCAACGACCTGACCTTGCCACCCATGGCCGCTCGAAAAAGGCCATCCCCCAAGCAGACCGTTTTACTAGTACCACTGCTAGTTTGCGCTCCTTCAGACCCATTGGTCCATCAGGCTTAGGCATGCCCTTCAGACCCCGCCGGTCCTTCAGTTTAACTCAAATCAATGCGCCAAGCATCGACTGCGATTTAGACCATCAGAGCCCCAAGTGCTCCTTCAGATCCCCAGTGATCCTTCTTTACTTTTGTCCTATATCAACCAATTATTTTTCAATAATTTCTAAAAAATAGCCTTGACAAAATTAGTGCCTTTTTTATCTTTCTTTCTATTTTTACCCGAGAAACTTGGAAACCCTTCATGTTTCCTAGTAAAATATAAATAAAGAGGGGCAGCTGTCATACCCTAATTTTGTCCGGCTAATTTAAAGCTTACTAGAAAATCCAAAATTTTGTTTTTGTCGTTTATGTGTCATGTATATGCGTGTTACTTCTCATTGGTGCGTGTGTACTATTGTTAATAATGTACACATTTTAGTCCCCGTTGCGGACAGGTGTTCGCGTATTGTGGTGTACGAGTGTTTATTTTAGTACGCGAATTCGCGTATTCTCGCTGTGGACGTGCGTTCGCGTCTCATCGTGTACGTTTGTTTTTCGTCGTTGTTATCGGTTTAATTTTGTTCTAAAAATCTAATAAAAATCAGATTGTGAATAAATGCTTTTTATAATCAATTTTTTTTTTACAAAGTTAACTTTAGTACACATGTATAGACCAAAATAAATAAATAAAATAGTACGAAACAAGACTAAAACAAATAATAACAATAAAGTGAGCATGCTGCCGCAGATGCACATGGTCGTGGAAATATTTTAAGTATCAAACAAAACCAACTCCATCTTGTTCCTTTGACTATTTTTCATTTTTGCTTTAACCAAGTAAGTGGTACAGCTGATGTATTATTTTGAGAATGAGGCCAAGAGTCCCTTCTTTTTGTTCTTTTGCTTTTCTCAGTTTAGGCAAAAACATTCCAGCCTTTGCAGCACCAGTACCTCCACCCTGCAAGCTGTCTGCTCTCCCACAACACTGCTCCACTACTCTAAAAAAAACATAAAAAAATTGTTGTCTTATTAGTTTACTTCCCCTATTAAAGAACTAACAGACAGCAAGCAAAAGGGGAAGGCACACACTGATCACTGATATATACAGAAACACACGGCTTCAAGGAAGGGGAAAAACAATGTAGAGATACATAGAAACAGAAAGAATCAGGAAGGAGAAATAACCCCCAACCACCACCAACTCTGGCAAACTCCGACGAGCAACACCCCCACCACCGTCAACCACCAAAAACCATCACCATCTAGAACCCCCAAACACCCTCGCCGTCCCCTCCTCTCCACCGTGAACTTCCACCATCAACAGCAGACGACCACCACCGCCTAACAACCACCATCCGAGCACTCCCACGGCCTCACCCCCTGACTTCAACGTCCACCACTTTAACCACCACGTTTTCCATCCAGAACCGCCATCACCAAAGCCACCGCCGGCGCCGTCACCACGGTTTACCTCCGGCGTGTTCTTCCTCTGCTGCGGACCTCCCCCACGCCGTAGCCAATCAAAGCCCCAATCAACCATCGACAAACTCCCCCATCCACCACGGTTTCACGCCCTCGCACCCAACAACCCCAAACGGCCGCCACCGCACCCCAACTGACGTCACCGCAAGCAAGAACTTCTCCCTGTAGCTGTCGTTCGCACGTTCTCCCTCCGTCATCCATTACCCTTCCATCGCGAAGAAGGGATATCAACGCCGCCGCAGCCGCCATCACCACTGTCGCCATCACCATCGTAGCGAGGTCCCCCCTCTTCCTCTCCACCGTTTTCTTTTCGCAAAATTTCTTCTTTTTTTGTTTTCGCTCTTTCCTCCTTGTTCAAACTGAAGCGACGACTAAGGAAGAAAAGAGGAGAAGATCGGGTTTGTTGGTGAAAAAGAGTGAGATCAGGGAGGGAGAGAGAGATAAAATGGCGGAGAAGGGCTTTGTGGAAGGGAAGAGGCGAGATTAGGGTTAGAGGAGAAGACGCGGCACTGTGAGGGAGAGAAAAGAGATTAGGTTGGATCGATCCCATTCCTCTATCTCTGTTTGTTTTTATTTCTTTCAATTCATTTTGTCTCAGTCTACCATCTACACCCCCCTCTTTTCATGAGTTAACCCCTCCTCCATATGGCCCATTCACTCATTTCATTGTTTTCCCTTTTTTTTAGTAAGCGCACCCCCCTGGTTTACGTTGTGCACCTCTTCCCTCTATTTCTCGAATTTATCTTCACACCCCCTGTGTTATTATGTACGTACCACCCATGCGGCCCACACCCTTTTTTTAAAAAAGGAAAATGCAGCCCAGTCTACAAAAAACCAGCTGGGCTCACTATCTGCACCCCCTTTTTAAAAATACAACATTTGTTGCTATTCACACTTCCTTTTTGATAATACAACCCCCCCGTCAATTATATTTCTTTTTATTACAACTCATTTTGTGTTTTATTATTACATCACAATGCCTCCAAACCGTTATTTTTCAAACAATTAAATTCATAAAAAAGGGTTGTTACAAATGGTCACCCTGAGTCCGACTTGTTTGATCGTTAGTAACAACTTTGATTTTCAAACGGCTACGAGTAATGACCACTCTGAGTTTTACTTGTTTGGTCATTACGAATACCTCTCCCAATCTCAAAAACATTCAAATAATTAAAAAACACCAACCCACAAACATTTTCTACCAAGAACTACGTGCGATTTGATTCTCTACCAAGAGATACGTAGAACCAGAGGGCGGCCGACCTCTGTCAATTGCATTAATAAAAAAACCTTTTTTTCTTCTTTTAATCCATTTCTCTTTTATTTCTCAAAAGGTACAAAAATAACTAACCGTTTAGCGAGTCTTTTATTATTATTATTATTATTATTATTATTATAAGGGTAAAAACGTTATTTTTGAATTAATAAACGCTTACACATTTAGTTAAAAGGTAACCTTCCTTAGGAAGGATGTCGTAGGGTGCTAATACCTTCCCTACGCATAAACGACTCCCGAGCCTAAATCTGGTCCGCAAGACCCTTTTATCCACTCAATAGGGATTTTCCAATGTTTGCCCTTAAACTAAAACTTTGGTGGCGGCTTCATTCAAGAACTTCGAAGAATCCCTCCTCTGGATTTTTCGGTCGCTACAATGAGGTATACAAAAGTGTAGTCTGAGCAATCGTCAATAAATGTGATAAAATAGCGTTTACCATTTCTGGTCAAAGTTCCATCTAGTTCGCAAATATCAGAGTGTATTAAGTCTAGTGGCTCTGATTCTCTAATGACGGATTTGTGAGACGACTTTGTAATTTTGGCTTGAGTACAAAATTCGCATTTATGAAAATCGGTTAACGACAGTTTGGGAATTATCCCTAAATTGCTCATATTCGAAATAATGCGCTTATTGACATGACATAAACGAGAGTGCCAAATATTAAAATCACACAACATATACGCAGAAGGAAAAACTTTATTAACTTCAACATTCAGTTTGAACATGCCATCTGTGGCGTACCCTTTCCCTACAAAAGTACCATTTTTGGACAAGGTATACAAATCTCCCTAAATAGTCTGAGTAAACCCAGCCTTATTCAGAAGGAAGCCAGAGACTAGATTCTTCCTTATCTCAGGAGTGTGCATCACGTCCTTCAAGATTAGAGTCTTTCCAGAAGTGAACTTCAGCTCGACATCTCCAATACCTGCAACAGTAGTGGTGTGAGCGTCGCCCAACAACACTTTCTTATCATCAACCGCCTTGTATGTTTTAAACATAGCACGGTTGTTGCATACATGGCGAGAGGAGCCAGTATCATTCCACCAGTCATCAGATCCACCAACCATGTTGATTTCAGTAATCATAGAAGTAAAGTGCTGCTGTTCAGTCAGGTTAGCCTGCGGAGCAGGATTGGGCCCGTTCCTACACTTGCGTGCCATATGACCTGGTCTTCCACACTTGTAACAAAGGAATGGAAGAGCAGCTTCATTCTTTGGTTGTGGTGGTGGCTGAGGTTTGGCATTTGGGGACTTTGGAGTGTTCCCATTCTTGTGGTTGCGGTTCTTTTGAATCTGATTACGGTTCTGATTCTTGAAATGTTTGCCAGTTGGCTTCAGAACCGCTCTTGGTCTCTTGTTCGAAACAAACAAGATTTCATCTTTTTGATCTTGCTTCTGAGATTCCTCCTCAATCCGGAGTCGAGTAATCAAACTTTCCAAAGAAAACTCTTTGGTCTTGTGCCTGAGAGAATTTTTGAAATTCTTCCAAGCAGGGGGAAGTTTGTCAATAATAACAGCTACTTGAAATTGTTCATCTAAGGCCATGCCTTCAGAGACAATTTCATGAGCTATTTTCTGTATCTCATGTGACTGAGTCTCTACAGATTTATCATCTGTCATCTTGAAGTTGAGGTAGCGGCTCACAGCATATTTTTTAGTGCCCGCTTCCTCAGTGTCATACTTCTTTTTCAGAGCATTCCAGACCTCTTTCGCGGACTTGCAAGTGCTGTAATAATCATAAAGATCATCACTCAGTCCATTAAGAATGAAGTTCTTACAGAGGTAGTCATTGTCGTTCCATAGCAATATCTCTTTGGCTGTTTTAGTCTGATCTTGCTGTTCGGCTGTTTCGTCGACTACTGGAATCTCATCGGTCAAGACATTAGCAACTTTTTTCATAGTTAAGAAAAATTGCATCTTTTGTTGCCAACGCTTGAAGTGGGATCCCTCAAACCGAAATGGTTTGTTGAAGTCGGAAACAGTGGGACCAGTAATCTCTTCGGTAGTCATAGTTGAAAAGAAACGTCTTAAAATTGTTGTTTCAGTGTTTTCGAAATTATACCGAAGAAATTATTGGGATGAGTCGCGGACTAGGTCGCTCTTTTTACGACGTTTCGTGGCACTGCTCGATGGTGCAAGCAGACTATCAACCACGACGACTCCAGGATAAAACAGCCCAGTTACGATTATGACTGCACAGTCAGTAATCGCTCGAGATATACACTTCTCAATATGGTTTATAACCAACCACTCAGGAATATGGCTCGTAGGCCACTCTTAGAAAAGAAGAAGAAGAAAACGAATTTGTGAGGGAGAAGAGAAGAGAACTCGGTACTGCTTCGAGCTTTGAGTTTTCGGTGTACTGAATTAATTGGGGAAAGACCCTTTTATAGGCTTCAATAACCGGCTTCGTGCGCAAGTCATGGGACTTCATGCGCAAGTTACGAGTTTCGTTAGGAACGGATCCTTCGTGCGTGTGTGGTGGTCAGTTAGAGTGCGTGCTTGCCCGTTCACAAAACTGGTCAGTTAGGATAAGAAATCTCTACCTGAGATTTTTGCAAATACTTCTTTTAATGGAGAATGAATTTTGTCTGTATTTTGTTTTAGCAGAAATTACTATGACTATTTCAGTTTGGATTTGAATCATTTGATGACATTTTTCTTTTCTTTTCATGGATTCATATAGGGATATCAAATGGGCTAACTTGCTTGTTGATTCTTCTGGTGTTGTTAAGCTTGCTGACTTTGGGATGGCCAAGCATGTGAGTTGTAAAATTCCCCTTCTACTATATATTTATGTTCTCTCATTGTACAGATACTGTGAATTTCTAGTCATTATCATGATTATCTTTATAACTGTTAAAGATTTTCCAAAAGAAATTTGCATTTCAAGTGCAAGGTTAGGTTAAAAGGACAAAATTATTGTTTTTAAAATTCCTTTCTCCTGGTTGAAATCGACAATGTTATTACTCATCGCAGTCGACTCATTTGTAATTGGCTAAGGAAACTTTTTGTGGAACATTGGGTTCATTGATAATTTCCATTGCATGAATACGTATCTTGATGCTTCTATACTTGATTTTAGATGTGTGAGATGTCTGTTGAAAAGAAGTGATACTCTATGTTATGTCTGCTCCTTAGTTTGAACTATGTATGACATAGAATTGTTGTTTCTTTTGTATTTTACTAGTAGCTTTAACCACTACCTTTGTTGCCAGTAGTTACTTTATGTCCATTAAAATAGTCTTAGGATCTTTATTTCTACAGCTAACTGGGAATTCTGCTGATCTGTCTTTGAAAGGAAGTCCATACTGGATGGCTCTAGAGGTATATTCTTACTCTACAATCTATATTACTCTGTGGTTATCATGTATTCCGTACTGGCCCGTGTTTCTCATACAGGTGATGCAAGCGGTTATGCAAAAAGATAACAGCTCTAGTTATCCAGGCCATTTCAGTACCATACATATCATAACTAGAATTCTCATTAGTATAAAAACCTCAGATATGTGTTAATGTATACTTGTTAACAATGAGAACCTTCCATCATGGTTTTATAAGTGCTTCTGTGGGAAGCTGAAATTCGCTAATGGAGGATACTTAATGTTGAATTGTCGATATCTCTTGATTTGGTAAACTTTGATTTAGCAATCAACTTAAAATTGTTAGCTAGGTGTATTTGGTAAACTGTTCATGACTGCTATTAGCCTAATTAATGTTTTAGAACTTTGGCAATTATCAAGTAATTCAGTATCTTTGCATCTATGAATACTTGGACAGCAAAGTGCACTTTGCATCTATTAATTAAGCAGCTAACTTGTTCACTTAATGAAATACAGTATTTCATGTCAGGGATCAGCAAGGAAAAAAGATAACAGATAGCAAAACTATTAACTTAATTGAAAAGGTATACATCTTCTTTCTTCAGCATATCTATCTGATACATTCTTATATCTATCTGAAGGGTCCTCCTGGTTTCAAGGTTTTCTCAACACAGTCAAGAGAGCCAGTGTATGGATATAGAAACTGAAGAATTATACTTGAAGTGGTACTTTTTATTGCTTATTTGCTTCTGCTAGCCATTTAGCTTACTTTTAAACAATTTGAGTTAATCTGTATTGTTATGAACTATATAATTTGTAATGGACCTGTTACTTGCATTCCCCTTTGTGCTATTGCACTTTCTTAGTAGTGTGGTAAGATGTGAATTGAGAACTATTTTTTTTTAAAAATAGACATTTAGCACCGGTTAAACAACCGATGCTAAATGTCTAGAAAAAATAGACATTTACCATCGGTTGTTTCAAATAACCAATGCTAAATGTCATTTTCAGGACATTTAGCATCGGTTGTTTCAAACACCTGATGCTAAAAGTCATTTTCCAGGCAGCAAAAACAGTGACGAAATGGACATTTAGCATCGGTTATTGGAGCACCCGATGTTAAATGTGACATTTAGCGTCGGTTATTTAACCGATGCTAAATGTTCCACTTTGAGCATCGGGGGATTTAGCATCGTCAGATAACCGATGCTAAATGTCCAAAACAACCGGTGCTAAATGTCTTTTCTGCACGAGTGTCGTCACCGGTGATGTGTTATGCGTAATCACTGACCGCCCATCCAAGTGGAGTTTCCTAATCAAAATAGGTTCAGTCATATTGTTAGTCAGCTGTCATGGTTCATTATTTTCTTATTCCTTCATTTGTACATAGTTCTAAATTTTCATCTTCTTGGTTGAAGGCCAATAAGTATTAATGTCATGACTATGACTTGGTGCATTAATGTAGAGTTCTATTGTTAAATAGCCGTACTGAGTTACTGCTACTACTTTTCAAAGTTTAACTTGTGAATAGTATTGAATCAAAGATGTTTTGTGACAATCATCTTCAAGCATTAATTTATTCAAGTGCTTTATTATATTTTCTCTTTGATGCTTAGTTATTTGCAGTATCTAATAATCTTCATTTCATGTGTATGGGATGAGGTTTCTTTTTAATGCATTTGGATGCTTCATTCAATGCAAGAAAAACGTGTTTTCCCGGCGGAACAATTCCGCCAGAAAATGCACCAAATCCGCTGGAAAAGTGACGTTTTTGACGGAAAATATCCGTCGGTAAAACGCTTGCAGGTAATGTTTTTCCGGTGGAATTTCCGCCGGTAATTTCCGGCAGATTTTTTCCGCCGAAAATGTGCGTTTCTAGCGGATTTTTAAAAAAAATAAAAAATAAAAAAATTTGAAAAATCCGTCGGAAACGCACATTTCCGGCGAATTTTTCCGTCGCTAAATATAATTACATCTCCAAGTATTGATTATTACTAACTTCTTAAACATTATTCTTCTCGACCAGCAATGTTTATCAGCTGTAGCTGATAATTACCCTGATGGCCCTAACTCAGTCACCCCTGCAAAGAGACAGTCAGGACATCTGGAACCAAAAGAACTTAGTCAGCCATGGTCAGCTCCTCAGTAGTCATTTTGTCCTTCATTCAAAAGTTACTTTGGAGACAGTTTGTGGTTCAAATTTTGATTGGCTTTAGATTATACTTCTCTGTTTGAATGTTTATGGATTATGACTTTTTGCTAATTCTATTTCCTCTTTAAGACAATGCATATAAATTGTATTTCGATGGTTGTATCTGGATTATGTTTCTGTTTTGTCTATATTTAAACAAGGCTTCTTTTATATTATAATTTATGCAACAAATTTTAGTATTACAATAATTCTGTATTAACTAAAACTTTGACCCTTGCAACGCACGGGTCACGACACTAGTAGTTATTATTGTTGGTAAAAGCCCCATTTCGTAGGACCAAAGACAAGCAGGATACTAGGATTTGTCTCTGTCAGATTGGCGAATATGGCCAGAGGTACTTGAAGCTTTGGCATGTGATTGGTGTGACATTGGTGTGAAAGCACTATATTCCTAGTTGATTGTATTGAACAATTTTTGCATCTCATCATTAAGCATAGTAATACCACTTCAGTTTGATTCCTAGAGGACACCGTACTGCAATGACTACTTGTAATCGTATTTTGTTTTGCAAACTGAGACGAAATGACCAATAAATATCATACAATTACACCTGAGTTCAAATCTGGGAACTGGCTCATATTGCTGAAACTGCCAATGTAACTAGCAGTGAGAGACAACCGTATGATCCCATGTGTTATGTCATATATATTTGACACAAATTACGATGCTTAAGTTAATATCACAATTTGGTATTCTTTTTTGAATTTCCGTTATGGTGATCTGAAAGGCATCTAACTTTCAGATCTAAAAAATTTGGTTAATAAGTTACTTTGGTGTGTTGATTAATCTAAGGGATAAAGTTACTTTGGTGTGTTGATTAATCTAAGGGATAAAGTTGTGTCGTATGAATAAGAAACGTATGAACACACTATCTATTTATTTTTCATCAACGCGCATGGGTGGTGTAGTGTGATAGGGGTCCACTTTCCAGTTACTTTCTGATATGTCTTCAAAATTTCATTTGTACCAACTAGCACTACTCTTAATCTAAGTTCGTTAGAGTGAAGTCCTGCTACCAACTTTTGTCACGAACTCATGATTGTTTTCATTGGTTCACACATCTATGTGGGAAATTTCAGTTTCATCCTGTTAAGATCTGAATCGAGAGAGGAGAGATCATTGTGAATGGAAAGAATCATTTCATTCATCTAACTGTCAATGTGACAGTGTTTCTGTTATATACAACTCAATAACAAAAACTGAACTATCTAACTAACTCTAATTAAGTTAACAAACAGAATTGGTTAATGCTAACTATACATTTAACTAGAATTAGTTGTATCAGGTATTAGCCCCCCACAAGCTGGACTATGAATGTTGAGTAGACCAAGCTTGGAAACCAATGATGAGAATGCTGGACATGAGAGTGGCTTTGTGAGGACATCTGCTAACTGAGATGCTGAGGGCACTGGCAGTAAATGAATTAAGCCACTTTGGATCCTTTCACGAACGACATGGCAATCAATTTCAATGTGTTTGGTTCTTTCGTGAAAGATTGGGTTATGAGCAAGATGGATGGCACTTTTGTTGTCACAGTAAACAGATGCAGGGTCTGCAAATTTGACATGTAAGTCACTGAACAGGTACTGAAGCCATTGTAACTCACATGTTAGGCTTGCCAAAGCTCGATACTCAGCTTCAGAACTGGATCTTGACACAGTGGATTGTTTCTTAGACTTCCATGATAACAGAGATGATCCTAGGAAGACACAATAACCAGAGATAGATCGCCTTGTTGATGGACAAGTTGCCCAATCAGAGTCTGCAAACCCACTAAGTTTCAAATCAGTGGTGGCAGAATAAAATAGACCCTTAGTTGGAGCTCCTTTGATGTACTTGAGAACTCTCAAGGCAGCAGTATGGTGAACTTGTAATGGTTTGGAGATATATTGACTCAATTGTTGCACAATGAAAGCCAGGTCAGGTCTGGTAGTTGTCAAGTATAATAATCGACCAACTAGTCTTCTGTATGATGAAATGTCCTCAAGAGGAGGAGAATCTGTATCATGAAGTTTCAGAGAAGCATCATATGGTGTAGTGCATGGCCTGGTTGCAAGCAGTCCACTGTCTTCAAGTAGCTCCAGAGCATATTTCCTCTGGTTGAGAAAAATGCCCTGCTTTGACCTAGCAACTTCAAGGCCAAGGAAATATTTAAGAGTACCAAGGTCTTTTATTCTAAATTTAGCATCAAGGAATTGTTTGACATGCTGTATTTCAGAAGCATCATTACCAGTAAGCACTATGTCATCGACATAAACCAGAAGGGCAGTGAACTTGTCAGTGTGTGACTTAGTGAAAAGAGAGTGGTCTACAGTAGAGTGACAATAGCCAAGAGAAATTAGAGCAGCAGATAGTTTGGAGTACCATTGTCTGCTGGCTTGCTTAAGCCCATAGAGAGACTTGTTGAGCTTGCATACTTTGATACTTGAGTTAGAACTGGGAACAGTCAAGCCAGGAGGAAGATCCATGTAGACTTCCTCATGTAGATATCCATGTAAGAAAGCATTGTTGACATCCAGTTGTTCTAAGTGCCAATTCTTAATTGCAGCAAGAGAAAGGACAGTACGAATAGTAGTCAGCTTTGCTACTAGAGAAAAGGTATCAAAATAGTCAACACCTTCCATTTGAGTATAACCCTTGGCAACCAATCTTGCCTTATACCTTTCAATGGAACCATCTGCATGATGCTTGACCTTATACACCCACTTACACCCAATTGGTTGCTTTCCTTGGGGTAAGTCAACAATGGTCCATGTATTAGTAGATGCAAGAGCATCCAATTCAGCTTTCATAGCTACAGTCCAGCAGTCAAGTTTGCTTGCTTGTGTGTAAGTTTTTGGTTCAGTGACAGAGCTAACAGCTAGGCAAAAAATTTTGTAGCTAGGACTGCATTGGTCATAAGACAGAACAGATGACAGAGGATAAAGATTGTTACCTGAGGATGACTTTGGTACTGTAGAGGATAGCAAATTGCAGTGAAAGTCCTTGAGATATGCAGGAGCAGTAGTGATTCTGGTTGATTTTCTAGGAGCAACAGGCAATTGAGGTGGGGAAGGTGAGTTTGGTGGGGGTGTATTAGTTGTATCAGGGAGTGTATCAGGTGAGTATGAAGGTGTGGCAGGCTCATTTAGCATTTCTGTGCTGGGGACAGTGGGTTGTATGTCAATTAATGTATCAGGATAGTCATGGGTTAAGGGGGAATTTGGAGTGATTGGTTGGTTGGTGTCTGGAATTTTTGAAAAGGGAAAATTTGTTTCATGGAACACAACATTTCTGGACACATAAAACTCATGTGTGTGTAAGTCATATAGAAGATATCCCTTGGTACCTTCTCGGTAGCCAAGAAAGACAGACTTTCTTGCTCGAGGGTCAAACTTGGTTCTGTGATTCTGTAAAGTTGTTGAGAAAGCAAGGCAACCAAAAACCTTCAAGTGTAGCAGAGCTGGAGGTTTTGAGTGTAGAAGTTCAAAGGGAGATTTGTATTTGAGGAGAGGAGAGGGAATTCTATTTATGATGTGAGTGGCTTGTTGAATAGAGAAATGCCAAAAATTGGATGGAAGATTGGATTGAAAGGTAAGGGCTCGGGCTACATTGAGAATGTGTTGATGTTTCCTCTCAACAATTCCATTTTGTTGAGGGGTTTCAACACAAGTTTTCTGGTGTATGATGCCTTTGGATGAAAAGTAATTTGTCATTAGAAACTCAGGTCCATTATCACTTCGAAGGCATTTCAATGTTTTATTGAATTGAGTTTCTATAAAGGCAAGGAAGTTTGTAAGGTGCTGTCTGGTTTCAGCCTTATTTTTCATGAAAATAGTCCAAGTAAATCGACTATAGTCATCAACAAGAGTTAAAAAATACTTATGTCCAGAAATAGAGGGGGTGGCAAAAGGTCCCCAAATATCTGCATGAAGCAAATCAAAAACAGCAGTAGAATTTGTATTGCTATGAGGGAAAGAAAGTTTTCTTTGCTTAGCATAATGACATGTATCACAAGGTGCATTACAAGGATCAAAAGTAATGAAAGGAAATTGATTGGAAATACATTTGTGAATAGGTACAGATAAGTGTCCTAATCTGTGATGCCAAATGTTGGCAGGGTTATTGGTATTTGAAACTAAATGGTTGGAAAGAGCAGCATTGCATGAACCAGGTTGGGATGCCAATGATGAAGTATCTAACACATACAATTTGCCAAACCTCTTAGCTGTAAAGCCAGTCATCCTCGGGTGGAATTGCTGCATAATTTTGCAACAGTCAGGAAACAATTGCACATCATACAACAAGGAATCAAAAAGGATGGTGACAGATATAATGTTGACATGGAATGAGGGAAAATAATAGACATTATGCAGTACAAGAGAGCCAAACAATAGCACAGTGCCTGCAGTGGTTGTAGTGACAGTTGTGCCATTTGGCATAGTCATGGATTTGGGTGCAATTGTGTAAGTAGTGATAAAATTGGCAAATGTGTGTGTGATGTGATCGGTGGCGCCAGTGTCCACGATCCAAAAGTGATTGTACTTACCATTGGAATCTACAGTACAAATTAGTTTATACATACCAGTGCTGGAGGGAGAAACAGATGTGTTGGAAGAGGAATTTGTGGCAAAAATGGAATTCACAGAGGCTGGTTGAGGGGAAGGCAAGCTTGACTGTTGGAGTAGCTGTAAAATCTGTTGGAATTGTTCTTGAATCACACTGATAGATGGACCAGGAGTTGTGGAAGATGTTGCAGAAGTAGTAGTGGAAGCTGAATTAGTTGTATCAACACCTTGAACTGAGTTTGTTGCGGAAGCAGCATTAGAATTAGTTGTAGAAGTAGAACTTTGCTTGCGATGAGGAAAGCCAGGTGGAAAACCGTGTTTGAGAAAGCAAGTCTCGATCGTGTGATTTGTACGACCACAGTGAGTACAAAGACGATTGCCACGGCCTCCGGAAGAAGAATTGCGCCCTCTGCCACGTCCACCGTTGGTGGAATTGCGTGAAGAAGTTTGGGCGAAGTGATTGATAGAAGATTGATTCTCAATCGTTGAATCAGTTGCTGCAGAGTTGTGAAGAAATTGTCGTTCCTGCTGTAAAATCATGGAGAAAGCATAATCCAGAGATGGTCAGGAGGTGATGAGCATAATCTGAGAACGGACATGAGAGAATTGGTCGTTCAATCCCTTCAATAGTTTGATAACTTTGTCCTGCTCCTTGAACTTACGCAGATCACTTGCAGCACCGCAAGTACACGGAATAGCGCAAGTGCAGTCACGAGTTGGGCGAAAATTCTCAAGTTCTTCCCAAAGTGTTGTCAATTTAGTGAAATAGGATGAAATATCGAGAGTACCTTGCTGAAATCGAGCCAATTCCTCTTGAATATCAGCGATGCGAAAAATGTCGCCGTGAGAAAAGCGTTTCTCTAAGCTCTTCCAAACAACGGAAGCGCGGTCGCACCAGAGAAGCGATTTTGCGATGTTTTCAGAGATGGAGCGTTGAAGCCACGAAAGAACAAGATGATTGCATCGAATCCAAGGTTCGTAGAGCGGATCAGAAATCGGAGGAGGAGTGAGAGTGCCGTCGATGAATTTGGCTTTGTTCTTTGAAATGAGAGCAACCTTCATCGATCTGGACCACGTTTGGTAGTTCTGATTATCAAGAGGAGGTTGAACCAGAACCAGTGATGGATTTTCATTAGGATGCATGTAGTAAGGATTTGAAGGATTAGTTGCGAAATCTGCATAGGAGTTCGCCATTGAAAAAAAGAATTGTGCAGAAGAGGAAATGCAGCAACGAAGAGGAAAGGGAACAGATTCAAGAAATCACTGCAAGAATTGTGCAGCGAGGAAGGAGATGAAGAATTCCATCTGATACCATGTTAAGATCTGAATCGAGAGAGGAGAGATCATTGTGAATGGAAAGAATCATTTCATTCATCTAACTGTCAATGTGACAGTGTTTCTGTTATATACAACTCAATAACAAAAACTGAACTATCTAACTAACTCTAATTAAGTTAACAAACAGAATTGGTTAATGCTAACTATACATTTAACTAGAATTAGTTGTATCAGGTATTAATGTTAAGAGTCCCACATTGGATGTGATATGGCCTGAAAATGAGTTTATAAGTGGGAGGCATCCCTCACCATACAAGCCGGTTTTGTGGGGTTGAGTTAGGCCTTAACCACATTCTAAGATGGTATCAGAGCCAATTCAAGATCCGTTGGGCCACCCGCTATCGGGCCACTCGGGTCACGCTCCAGTTGTCTAGTCCTGGGTGTGAGGGGGGTGTGTTAAGAGTCCCACATTGGATGTGATATGGCCTGAAAATGAGTTTATAAGTGGGAGGCATCCCTCACCATACAAGCCGGTTTTGTGGGGTTGAGTTAGGCCTTAACCACATTCTAAGACATCCAAGGTTGGTGTATTTGCTTGGAGACTGTTGTTAGGAAAATTGCCTACTCGTGATGCAATTGTTAGACGAAGTGTCCTTAGTGGTCATCATAATACTCTTGTCTATATAAAAGTAGCAACAAATTACGAATCTACATAAAGATCAAAGTGAGAAAAAAAAGATAAAAGACTACTATGACCTGGATTTAAAATATAATAGACTAAAATAAAATACCAAACTGAAATTTTGGTCAAAGGCTCGTTGATAGCAAAATTTAACTCAAAGACTAAGCCAACAACATCACTATGCCTCTCATAAGTTGACCCTCTCGACAGTCATAATTCAAGAGAAATGAACACAACAGCATAGCATAGAACATAAATGAAAATTGAAAACAATCAGGTTACACTACTAGAATTTTCGTCATTTCCTGCGGAATTACCTGCGGAAATTGACTAAAAATTCGCAGGAAACGGGTTTCCTGCGGAATTTTCAGCGGATTATGGTTCCCAGTTATTTCGTTCGTGGATAATTGTTTCCTGCGGATTTCTAAATCGGCAGGAAAATTCCGCAAGAAATTCCTCAGGAAATTCTGCAGGAAGTCCGTAGGAAATTCCGCTGGAAATCTCCGCAGGAAGTTCCGCAGGAAATTCCGCAGGAAATTGAAATTTTCCGCCAAAAATTCTGCAGGAAATTCCGCGGGAAAATTGAAATCTCTCCATTTTTCTTGCTTCTGCAATTCAGTTGATAATATTCCGCATTGTGACTATTGAATTTGTATAATTGAGGATCCCCATTGATGCACCTGGTTTCATTTACCACAGAGCACTTAAGGTTGTTTTCTTCTTCAAATTATTATCCTGGTTATGAGTTATATTTTAGCGTAAATATTTACTTTGTCTTAAATATATGTGAAGTTGTGTTTCAATTTTTCAAAATTACAAAACAACACCAAATCTGACTTTTGTTACTTTTTATTATGGGAAATTCCTCATATATTAAGATGAATCAAAGTCATTACAATTGAAAGAGAAGTTACAACGTGGAACTAGAGAGCACAATTGCTCATAATTGGACCATGTAATAATATCTCTTGCTAAACACACAGGGCAATGAGCATCAGAATTAAGGGATCTCCTTATGTGCTGAATTGAGGATCCAGGGATCTGTTGGAGGAGCTCTCTACAATCTTGGGCAATATGATCAATGCTAGCCCTTGAAGATCTTTGGTTAATACAGTCCACAACCACCGCCGCATTAGAGTAGATAATCATTTGAGCTAAATCAAGCTCCTTCACTTTGAGTAAACACCACCTGATTCCAAGAGCTTCGGCCAAGACATTGTCTACTACAATATTCTCAGCTTTGCATTCAGCAAACACAACCTTGTTCTGCAGGTTTCTCAGGATCATACTCCACACAGTTCTACCATCAACACAGCATCCACCATGGCAGAATTGCAAGTATTAAGAGATTGGTCACTGACACGGTTCTGGGATGGGGTTCTGCTAGGGGCAGCAGTTGAATTGGCTTGATTAAATTCAATCACAAAATCCATAGCAAACAGACCAATGTGGATCGGATTAGGGACCACATTTTTGAACACGAATATATGCTATACCAATTACTTCAGTTTGATTTAATCAACCGAGAGTTTCACAAACTAACACAAATATATGCTATACCAATTACTTCAGTTTGATTTAAATCTTTTCTTAGCCTTAAAGTCTACAAAACTTGTTCACTTCTTTTCTTTTGATAAACTGGTCTTCCATCTTAATTGACAATATATACTTGTACTTCAGCATTAGTTTAATTTTCTAAAGTATCAGTCTACTATCTCAGAATCCAAGTGCCTTTCAAACTTCAATCCCAGCTACCTGACCTTATATACTTTTAATGAAGATCTCAACTGAAGAAAGTAAATGTTAGCCAATTTAATCTAAACCTGGACTTTTTGGCAGCAAATTCTTCATCAACTGCAGATGCTATATTTCCTTTAAAAGAATCAACTAGCCTGCAACAAAATATATAGATATAAATTGACATAATATCTTTGCAGCAGTAATTGTTTGCCAAAGCCCTCCTCACTCAGAAATGTGGAACATCAATCATAAATAAGAGATACAATTATCTAAAATGGAGTATGTGTGAAGAGAGTTCCCATGTACTCCCATAAGAAAATTGCTTACACTTGTTCCAACACATGTTTAGAAAGTTAATTATAACTCAAAGTTCCAACACCTGTAAAGGACATTCTACACAGGTAAAGGACTGGGCTCACATTGTAAAGGACATTGCAAAGGACATGTTAATTGGCTCTTACACTCCCATAAGAAAGTTAATTATAACTCAAAGTTAATTATAATTCATCTTTTTATCACCGAGTTTTTTTACTCGATCCAAACAAATCACACACGCACAACACAGGCACGAACATATATGTCATCTACAAAGGGTTTGAATCAAATACAGCAAATAAATATCCAAAATAACAATAGTTTACAAACATCAAAATTAATCTAGCTAGTTAAACCTATAATGGAGTTTGAAAAGGGAGTGAACCACAAGCAAAAGAAAGACAGTGGAACCAATGATAGATTACACAGAACAAAAGTTCAAACCTACTACTTGTTTTAACTTCCACCAATAACCACCTAACATTACATGCACCCAAAAGCAGCAATTAGTTAAAAAGTGAAGATAAAATAATAATCAAAAGAGAAGGATAATCATTATAGAATTAAAGAAACACAAAGGTCGACCATACAATCCATTACCACTCACTGGAATGGGAAGACAATGCTAGAAGTTATTTACTAGACAGCCTAGAAGGTTTTAAATTTTAATTCATAAAAAACTCAAAATGGAACATGACCCAAAATGGCACTTACCAACGTTTTTCAATGTCTGCAAAGTTGGAAATGCTAGTAATTAAAGACATCTCTGCATAACTCCAAACAGGCACAAGTTAAGCAAATGCAAAAAATAATTTGTAATATCAACATCCTCCATGGTATCTGATTCCTCCCTTTCATAGGGCCTCTGGCATTATCATGAAAGGTGTTCAAATATAACAGCTTAAGAATTAAAAATAATATAAATAAAGATGAACACATGTCTAGTCTTAATAATAGTTCAAGTCGCATACCTCACAACAAAATAATAGCATACCCTTGAGGAATAAAGGGCATACATGTCGTTGGGTTGGTTATGCAGTGCCCCTTAATTGCTTATCTTATCTGTCATTTATCTGCAGCAAAACAATAGCATTAGGTTGTTATCATATTCTGGCTTTGAGTAGGGAATAAAATCAAGCAGTTGGTACACATTTTTTTTGGCATAAACATATCAATACAATAACAAAAAGAAAAGCACTGCCAAAGGTAAGAAGAATAATATCTCAACTTTTTACAAATCATTGGTACTCTTGAAGGAAACTTGTACTATTCGCTGCAACAGAAGTGGACGAGTTCATTGGCAAAGTAATATCAAGAAGGTACCTTATGGTTACTTGTTTATGCCTCAAACATAACAAGAAGCACTCTTTGAGAAGTCTAAATTAAGACATCAACAACCTGTGAAGTAAAAAATTCAAATGACTGAATTGCTATGAATGACGATTAGGCAAACGAATTTGAAGAAGGAACCTTATGGTTCTTTGTTAATGCTTCAAATATAACATGATTCGCCCTTTGAATGATTGTAGACTGTAGTTGATGACCTTCACAACAATCTATAATCAAGTGCAATTACAAATATTCACAACAAATAACACAATTAATAAATTAGCAGTAATCTGAGAAATCTAAAGTTTGCTACCTTGACAAGCGATTCTCCGCCGAATTTTGCCCTAAAAATCGATCTATGCATGAAACTAAGAAATGAAGTGTGAGGAACGCGTAGAGAGAGAGAGAGAGAGAGAGAGAGAGAGAGAGAGAGAGAGAGAGAGAGGAAAAGGTTAAAGAGAATAGAAATACCGATTGAAAAATCAAAGTCTGTGATTGCAGAGTAATAGTTTCGTCTTGTTGTGGTTGGTTGCTTCGGTGTTGAAGATACATTATGGAACATGAACTCGTAACTCAGGAATTCGATGCGATTAGGGATTTCGCTCAGAAGAGAAGCCATAGTTCATCGCATTCTGTAGAGAAGCGTTCACGGCATTCCGAAGAGAAGCATCCATCGCATTTTCTAGGGATTTCGATTTCATGCTCAGAGAGGGATTTAGGGATTTTTCTGAAGAGGGATTTCGATTTCACTGTTAGAGAGGGATTCGATTTCATTCTCATATGCAATGTTGATTTCATGCTAACATTGTTGATTTCTGCAGATGATTTCATTCTCACGATGGTTCTGTGAGAGTGATGGTGAGAGAGACGATGGTGTGTGACAGTGTGAGAGAGAGACGGATGGTATGCTAGGATTCGAAGGCGCCTCTCTTTTACATATTTTTAACTATTAAAAGAATTTAAAATAATAAAAGAAAATTTTCAAATTTTTTAAATAATATAAAAGAAACTTTCCTGCGAATAACAGTACACAGGAAAGTTCGCAGGAAACATAAATATTTCCTGTGAAATGACCCGAGAGCCAAAAGTCGCAGCAAAGTTTCTTATTTTCTCTAAAGTAGCAGGAAATTTCGCAGGAAACACCTGCTGCAAATTTCCACATGAAATTCCGCAGGTAATACCGAAAATTCTAGTAGTGAATTATTGCTTTTATTGATATTCTATTAAATCATATGATATTAAAATTGTCAAATAAAAACGTCAAATTCATTAATTCATTGTTGCTGATTTCAAACGCAACTAACTAATTTTCACCTTTTGTCAACATTATGTGTAGTAGGAGCTGCAAACACGGAGAAGATCTATCTGGAAAGAAGAACAAACTAAGGGTTTATGATTGACGAAGAAAAAAATGATACCTCGTGAGAAACGTGCAATGTGACTTAGACAACATTTTGTAGAAATGAAAATTAATACTTCATGGGAATTGTGGCTATGTGTGAATTGCCAAATTTTTTAGATCTGAAAGTTAGATGCCTTTCAAACGTGGTTAATGATGAAGCTAGGGACATCATAGATTATTGCATTTAGTTAATAAAACTAGTACTATACCCGTGCATCCGCACTGGCCGATCGCGTTACGTCATATAATTACCTCAAATAGAAACATTAGTTTGAAATCTCATTAATTTAAAATCAATTGTAAAATATAGAGGATGACTTGCATACGGACAGGTGTTGTCGTGTTCTTTTTAGGAATGAATTTAGACAGTATTTAAATAGTCTGAACATTACCGCGTGAAAATAAAGAAAAATTTAAAGTAGATAAAAAAGGAGTTTCAAATAAAAAATTGATAAATATTAAAACTCAAAATGTAAAAGTATCATTTAAAAAACAATGTGTGCATTTATCCCGTGTGTTTTTATATATCAGTGCAGTGTTTTTTTATATATCAGTATTGTTATCCCATGTTTTTTTATATATCAGTGCAACTATCCCGTGTTTTTCTATATATCAGTGCAGTTGTCCAGTGTTTTTTTATGTATCAGTGCAGTTATCTCATAGTTTCAATTGATTATTTGAGTTGATTAGTAGATTATTGTAGATAGTGAAAGATAGATAGTAGAGTATCAATAACAAATATTTATCCCGTATTTTTTTATATATCAGTAACAATTATTTGTCATTTTTAGGTATTAGTGACAAATATTTGTCGCGTGTGTTTTAAATATTAATCAGTTTAAACAGTCATTAAGCCTTCTTGTTTTTTTAGATAGTAGTTTTCAAAAACTATAATTATCAATGACAAATATTAATCCCGTGTTTTTTTATATATCACTGCAGTTATCCACGTGTTTTTTATATATCCGTGCAGTTATCTGGTAGTTTCAATTGATTATTTTAGTTGATAGTAGATTATAGTAGATAGTAAATTTGTTAGATAGTAGATTATCAATAAGAAATAATTGTTTTAAATATTAATTAGTAATTTAAATAGTCATTAAGCCTGCTTATTTTTTAGATAGTAGGTTTGTAGTAGTAGATTTCAAAAAAATTAATTATCAATGACAAATATTAGTCTCGTGTTTTTTTATATATCAGTGCAGTTATCTCGTAGTTTCAATTAATTATTTTAGTTGATTAATAGATTATAGTAAATAGTAAAAGAGAGATAGTAGATTATCAATAAGAAATATTTATTTTAAATATTAATCAGTAGTTTAAATAGTCATTAAATATTATTGTTTTTTAGATAGTAGGTTTATAGTAGTCTTCCAAAAATTTAATTATCAAAGACAAATATTAATCCTTTGTCTTTTTAAATATTTGTGTAGTTATCCCGTGTGTTTTTATATATCATTGCAGTTAGCTCATAGTTTCAATTGATTTTTTGAGTTGATTAGTAGATTATTGCAGTTCTCTCGTATTTTTATATTAGATTATTTGAGTTGATTAGTAGATTATAGTAGATTATAGTAGATTATTGCATTTATCACGTGTTTTTTTAGATAGTAGTTTTATAGTAGTTTTCCAAAATTATAATTATCAATGGTAAATATTAATTATAAATATCAATGATAAATATTAATCCCGTGTTTTTTTATATATCACTGCAGTTATCCCGTGTTTTTTATTTATCAGTGCAGTTATCTCGTAGTTTCAGTTGATTATTTTAGTTGATTAGTAGATTATAGTAGATAATAAAAGTTAGATATTAGATTATCTATAAGAGATATTTGTTTTAAATATTAATTACTAATTTAAATAGTCATTAATTCTTCTTGTTTTTTAGATAGTAGGTTTATAGTAGTAGTCTTCAAAATTTTTAATTAAAATAGTGTTTGTATAAATTTAGAAATTTAGTTAAAAGAATTAAAGTGAAGTGATAAGAGAAAGAGAATAATTATTTATGGGAAAAGTAAAGTAAAAAGAAAAAAAAGGAAGAAAGACAGTGTAAAAGAAAAGTGAAAATGAGTAAAGAGAGTGTAAGAAGAAAGAGAAAAAATGAAGAAAGAGAGTGTAAGAGAAAAGAGAAAAGTGAAAAGTAAGAAAGAGAGTGTAAGAATAAAGAGAGAAAAAAAGAAGAAATAGAGTGTAATGACATTTTTACCCTCAAAAATTTGAGGTGTCTTTTAGATAGAATGGGGGTATTGGTAAAATCATAGGTGGTGAATTTGTATAAATCTATAGTAGATATTGTCTCGGTGGTGTAGCTCAGTTGGTTGGAGCTAGGGACATCTTCTGGGAGCATCTTATTATTGCTATATTTTTTTTGACAATCATATTATTGCTATATAAAAATACATATTAACATAATGTTTTATTCATTTGTAAATATTTTTAACTATCGTATAAAAAATGTACACATATAAAAACTAATGATTTAAAAATTAAAATGAATTCTGATTTTCTTCAACATATTAATATTTTAAATTTAAAATTAACATGAGAAAAGATGAAAAAACGGAAGAATTCATTTCAGTCTAATATGTTATCAAATCTAACTTGATTGAGTAAAAAAATTATTAATTAAAGTTGTTATTATAAAAAAGTTGTTACTATAAAAAAAGTAATGAAATTATAATGTGATAATGTAGCAGCAGGTAAAGTGTTCATCTCCATAAGTTTTTTAAAAAAAAAAACAAATACTCCGTAAATTTAATATTTCTTTGTGTGATTTCATATAAAATGTTCATTTTAGTATGTTATGTTGTATTTATAATTTTTACATAGTAATCAATTTTCATATACTAACACACAATATAAAATCAAACATCGATCATCAGATGAAAAGGTAAAACTATAACATAAATATAAAAGTAATTATAAATTAATAAGGTTTAAACATGTTTTTGGTCCCTATAAATATAGTGAATTTTGTTTTTAGTCCCTTTAAAAAATTTTGGGCACTTTTAGTCCCTGCATTATTTGCTGTTTGCACTTTTAGTTCCTACCGTTAGTTTTCACTAAACGTGCCGACCGAGCAAGGGTTATGTGGCAATTTCCGATGAGCTGGCAAACCATATTAGATTCCATGTCATTAAATTCCTGCCACCTAAGTTAAATGATGTAAAATAAAAAACAAAATAAAAACTAAAAGAAACCCAAAAATCATATATAGTTCATTCACTATTTTTTAGTATTAAAATTTTTACTTAAAAAGTGTAATAATTTCCAAAAATTATGTTTATTATGCAAGTTTTATGATATGAGAAAAAATTGGAGTTTAATATGTAATGGGTAAATTTATATTACAAATTTTTGCTAATATTTATTGCACGTATGTATGTGTGTCTGTATGTGTGTGTGCGCGCATGTATCTATTATGTATCTATGTATGTGTCTATATGAATAGAATTCTCGATTATTAATGAAGTAATATGTGTTGTATTTTATTGGAAATAAAAAGATATTTCAAAAGTGAGAAGTCCCACATTGTTTGGCTTTGGATTCACCAAAGTCTTCATATACTAAAGCTTAATGAGAGCTAGTAAACAAGCAACTAGAAGGGACTCCCTCGCGCGCACAAGCAGGGACCAACATGGCTTGGATCAGTGCGAATCTTTCGATTCCCCCCCCCCCCTTGCGCGCTCGACTGGCTTTGTACTATTTTTATTAAATGAAATATTACTTTTATCAGCCTATCCGTATACGCCCAATCATGGGTCGAAATGTTTTATGAAACATTTCGTAACGGAAAGCTCAGGTCGAAAAACTGCAAGTTGGTCGAACTGATTGGCAAAACAATCTGGTCGAAAACTGAAAGCTGGTCGAACTGACTGGTGAAAAGATTTGGTCAAAAACTGAAACTTAATTCCCTTTATTTTATAACTGTCAGTTTCTTTCAACGGCTTCTTTTCTTTTAAACCCATTTATTGCGTAACCGCAGAGTTAAACATTTTGGTTACAATTGATTTTCGAAACGGTTTTTGACTGGAGCCTATGTCTCTAACAGCTATTTTTCTTAAAGCCTATATAAACAATTTCAAGTTGCAGTTGAAAACATCTCTAAAAATCCATTTTCCACATTTCTTGAAAAAGAGCGCTGGGTTGCTCTCCTGTTAATATCCAGTTATTCTTGCTAGTTCTGATACCTCTTTCGCTATTGCGATTGAGAAGACCTGGTTGTACCTCGGGGAATTTGCGCTGTAGAGGCGGATAAATTCTTCAGGGCAGTCGCAAGACGCCTCCGGTTGTTTATCTAACATTTCTGTGTTTGCAGGTTTAATTTCGACAGCATCAGTACAATTCGACAGCAGCTACTTCGACTTCGACAGTTTCTGTTTCTGCACATTTGGTTCGCAGCAGTCCTTGCCACTCAACAGCATCAGTCGAAATTTTACTTCTGAAATTCGACTATAGAATTTCGACTGCAGTCAGCATCATTCGACTACAGCCATATCAGCATTTTCGACAACAATCTGAAGAATTTATCCTGGCTGACGCAATCGACAACGATGATAACGGTGCTCCCATCAACAACAACAGCACTGTTATCATCCCTTCTGCTGTCCCGGTAACTTATGCGAAACCTTTCCCTGACATCTCTAAAATTGAGGTCTTCGCAGGCCAAAATTTTCGCAGGTGGCAGGAACGCGTGAGTTCCCTTCTTGACATGCACGGAGTTGCAGCTGCTCTTACTGACTCCAAACCTGTCGAACCTGCTACTCCCAAACAGGTCGAAGTTTGGACCCATGCCAACAAAGTGTGTCGTCACACAATTCTCAGCACCCTCTCCAACGAATTGTTCGACATCTACTGCACCTACAAGGAAGCTAATCAGATCTGGGAATCAATGATTCTCAAATACACCGCTGAAGATGCAAGCAAGCAGAAATTTGTCATCAGCAACTACTACAATTGGGTCATGAGTGAAACTGGAGAAATCAAAACTCAAATCAACCAGTATCACAAATTACTAGAGGAAATGAAGGCTGAAAACATAGTTCTCCCTGACGAGTTCATTGCAGGTATTCTGATTGAGAAGCTGCCAGAATCATGGAAGGACTACAAGCAACAACTGAAGCACAAACACAAGCAATTGTCACTGAACGAGCTGCTAACTCATATCATCATCGAAGATACCAACCGAAAAGAGAGTAACAAGACAAAGGCGAAATCAATGGCTTCACGGGCAAACATGGTGATAAACAACCCTTCAAGGTTCGACAAAGGTAAACCAGTCTCTCCAAACAAAAGGTGCGATCCCAAGAAATCATCTAATCAAAAGTATCACAAAAGGAACAATGATCATTATCCTGGTACTCATAGCACTGAATTCAAGAAAAGAGGATACTGCTTTGTTTGTGGAAAGCCAGGACACTATGCACCTAAATGCAGGCATAGGGCGAGAAATGACAATCCTCCTAAGGCTAACGCCAACTTGGCTGATGCTGGTGGAGATGATAATGAGGATGACGATGTCATTGCTGCTGTCGTTTCTCTGGTCAACATGGCAACTGATGTGAACAAATGGGTGGTGGATTCTGGAGCCACCAAGCACATCTGTGCTAATAGAGAAGTTTTTACCTCCTACACTGCTGTAGGGGAAGGAGAAGAAAATATCTATCTGGGTGACTCACATCCAGCCCCAGTTGTGGGGAAAGGAAAAGTTCTTCTCAAGCTCACATCGGGAAAAACTCTGGCTCTCACAAATGTGCTTCATGTGCTTAACATAAGGGCAAACCTGATCTCTGTTGGAGTTCTGCTGAAGCATGGTATCAAAGTAACATTTGAATCTGATAAGATTGTTCTTACCAAGAACAACATTTTTGTTGGAAAGGGATATTATGATCATGGACTTTTTGTACTCAACACTTTTGATTTCAATAACAATGTTTCGACTTCTGCTTACTTGATTGACTCTTATAATATGTGGCATGCTAGACTAGGTCATATTAACTTTCAGTATGTTATTAAATTGCAACGTCTTGGCATGATTTCGACTAGTGATAATCAACATAGTAAATGCGATGTATGTGTCGAAACCAAGTTAACAAAGAAATCGTGTCCCCCAGTACATCGTGAAACTGAACTGCTTAGTTTAATTCATACGGACCTAGGAGATTTAAAACAAACTCCAACTAGGGGCGGAAAAAATTATTATGTAACGTTTATAGATGATTTTTCGCGATACACTAAGGTGTTTCTATTAAGACAAAAAGATGAAGCATTTGAAGCTTTTCTTTCATATAAAGCTGAAGTCGAAAATCAATTAGATAGAAAGATTAAAAGAGTTAGATCCGACCGTGGAGGAGAATACATGTCTTTTAATGATTTTTGTGAAAAGGAAGGTATAATACATGAAACAACTCCCCCCTATTCACCTGAATCTAATGGCATAGCCGAAAGGAAAAATAGGACATTGAAAGAGATGATGAACGCTATGTTAATAAGTTCTAATGCGCCAACTAACTTGTGGGGTGAGGCTATATTAACTGCATGTTTTATACAAAATAGAACTCCTCATAGGAAAACCGGAAAGACCCCCTATGAACTGTGGAAAGGTTATCAACCTAACTTAAAATATTTAAAAGTGTGGGGGTGCTTAGCTAAAGTTATGTTGCCTGATCCTAAGAAAAGAAAAATTGGTTGCAAAACCTCTGATTGTGTTTTTATAGGATATGCAGAACACAGCGCTGCTTATAGATTCCTTGTTGTGAAAAGTGATGTTCTAGATAATAATACTATCGTAGAAACTAAAAATGCTGAGTTTTTTGAAAACGTTTTTCCTTTGAAACATGATAGTATATCTAAACAACCATTAGCAAGTACTATTGATGAAACTCATGAGGAACCGTATCAAGAACTAAGGAGAAGTAAAAGACCAAGAAAAGAAACATCCTTCAGAAATGATTTTTACACTTATCTAGTCGAAAAAGATCCAGAAACCTTTTTTGAAGCAACTTCTTCTTCTGAGTCGAAATTTTGGAAAGAAGCCATTAAAACTGAAATAGACTCAATTTCCAAATGTAACACTTGGACCTTAGTTGATTTACCACCTGGGGCAAAATCAATAGGATGCAAGTGGATTTTCAAAAGAAAATATAACCCTGATGGGTCTATTGATAAATACAAAGCAAGACTAGTAGCAAAAGGTTTTTCTCAAAAACAAAACATTGATTATTTTGATACCTTTGCTCCAGTAACAAGAATTTCTTCTATTAGAGTTTTAATAGCTTTGGCTTCTATCCATAAACTTGTTATTCACCAAATGGATGTTTAAACCGCTTTTTTGAACGGTGACTTAGAAGAAGAAATCTACATGAATCAACCCGAAGGATGTATAGTTTCAGGTCAAGAAAACAAAGTATGCAAACTCCTTAAGTCGTTATATGGTTTAAAACAAGCACCAAAACAATGGCATGAAAAATTCGACAGAACCTTAGTCGAAGATGGCTTCACCACAACTGAAGTTGATAGATGTGTTTACACTAAAACTGTGTGTGGAGAACATGTGATCATATGTTTATATGTAGATGACATGCTCATATTTGGTACTTGTCTGGATATTGTTATCAAAACAAAATCCTTTCTTTCATCTAGTTTCGACATGAAAGATATGGGTGAGGCTAATGTAATATTAGGAGTTAGAATCATCAGGGAAGGTGATAATATCACACTATCACAAGATCATTATGTGGAAAAACTTCTTAGGAAGTTTGGACACTATGACTCAACCCCCTTGAGTACCCCCTATGAAGCTAACTCACGCTTAAAGAAAAATAGAGGTGGTCCTGTTGACCAACCTCAGTATTCCCAAGTAATTGGGAGCCTACTGCATTTAATGAACTTTTCTCGACCAGACATTGCATTCGCAGTCGGTCGTCTGAGTAGGTATACTCACAATCCTGGTCAGGATCATTGGAAGGCAATTGCTCACCTTATGAGATATTTGAGAGGTACCACAACTTATGGTATTACTTATAGTGGATTTCCCGAAGTATTAGAAGGATACTGTGATGCTAACTGGATATCTGATTCAGATGAGACAAAATCCACTAGTGGTTACATTTTCACACTTGGTGGTGGTGCGGTAACTTGGAGGTCAGCCAAACAATCCATTATTGCTAGATCGACTATGGAGTCGGAATTTGTAGCTCTGGAATTGGCTGGTACTGAAGCTGAATGGTTGAAGAACCTTTTAGCTGGTATTTCTTTGGGAATAAAACCGACACCATCAGTGTCAATACATTGTGATAGTCAATCGGCAATAGCCGTTGCAAAGAATAAGACCTATAATGGCAAAAATAGACATGTGCAATTAAGACATAATGTCGTCAAACAATTGCAAAAGTATGGAGCAATATCGATCGATTATGTGAAGTCAGAAGTGAATTTGGCCGATCCTCTGACAAAACCCTTAGGGAAGAAAATGATATGTGAAACATCGAGGGGAATGGGACTAAAAGTCAACTGATATTAAGAAGTGATGGTAACCCAACCTTTGTGATTGGAGATCCCATGAATAAGGTTCAATGTGGTAAAAACAAGTTACTTCTTGATAGTGCTAGCTCTGGAAATTAATTCAAGTAATTAATTTCATTATTGTCCCTTCCTATGGTGTTATTGTGATGGTGCTAGACTGCAGGGTTAAAAGGATAAGCTTAAGCTTTTAATGATTTTCATAGCCCTTATGGGTGGTGTATGAATTGCAGCATACACTTGATGAAATCACCTATATGAGTGTCAAGTGAGGCCGCTTGCATGAGATCCTGGCGAGGTCTCTAGAGCACTCATGAATACCGAGCACGCGCAGGGCCTAGTAGCGCAACACCGCGAAAACAGCAAGAATTGTGGGGGTGTAATGTGATAATGAAACCTCTAACATATAATATGCGTCTTGGGTTCCATAGCTTGCTATACCAATTCACAATATGTTATGTTTTATCTATCTAGGACTGGTTCCATAGCTTGCTATACAGCTCCGAAACCTTACATCTACGATGTCAACCCAGAAAACCTCTTTTTTTAAACTTATTTTTCAACTTTTGAAATATGTGGGGGATTGTTGTATTTTATTGGAAATAAAAAGATATTTCAAAAGTGAGAAGTCCCACATTGCCTGGCTTTGGATTCACCAAAGTCTTCATATACTAAAGCTTAATGAGAGCTAGTAAACAAGCAACTAGAAGGGACTCCCTCGCGCGCACAAGCAGGGACCAACATGGCTTGGATCAGTGCGATAAATGAAATATTACTTTTATCAGCCTATCCGTATACGCCCAATCATGGGTCGAAATGTTTTATGAAACATTTCGTAACGGAAAGCTCAGGTCGAAAAACTGCAAGTTGGTCGAACTGATTGGCAAAACAATCTGGTCGAAAACTGAAAGCTGGTCGAACTGACTGGTGAAAAGATTTGGTCGAAAACTGAAACTTAATTCCCTTTATTTTGTAACTGTCAGTTTCTTTCAACGGCTTCTTTTCTTTTAAACTCATTTATTCCGTAACCGTAGAGTTAAACATTTTGATTACAATTGATTTTCGAAACGGTTTTTGGCTGGCTATTGATTGCTGGAGCCTATGTCTCTAACAGCTATTTTTCTTAAAGCCTATATAAACAATTTCGAGTTGCACTTGAAAACATCTCTGAAAATCCATTTTCCACATTTCTTGAAAAAGAGCTCTGGGTTGCTCTCCTGTTAATATCCAGTTATTCTTGCTAGTTCTGATACCTCTTTCGCTACTGCGATTGAGAAGACCCGGTTGTACCTCGGGGAATTTGCGCTGTAGAGGCGGATAAATTCTTCAGGGCAGTCGCAAGACGCCTCCGGTTGTTTATCTAACATTTCTGTGTTTGCAGGTTTAATTTCGACAGCATCAGTACAATTCGACAGCAGCTACTTCGACTTCGACAGTTTCTGTTTCTGCACATTTGGTTCGCAGCAGCCCTTGCCACTCAACAACATCAGTCGAAATTTTACTTCTGAAATTCGACTATAGAATTTCGACTGCAGTCAGCATCATTCGACTACAGCCATATCATCATTTTCGACAACAATATGAACTAAGAATTTTAAACTAACGTTCATAGTTAAATGATTTTATTTCTCATAATAAGTCAGTTATCTCACCCGAGTATTTTTTTTTTGGTAGTCGAAGGAAAAAGAAAACCAAAAGACAGCAGAAAACAAAAACTAATGAAAACTAAAATAACTATCTCCTAGCACACAAGACCCATGCGGCATCTGCTTCAAGGAGAGGAATAGCTGCTACTGGTGGATCTAAAAATTCAGTCCACGGATCAAGACCCGTATCTCACCCGAATATATATATATATATATATATATATTAGAAAATGATAATATTAAAAATTTAAAATAAAATAAAACTAAGTTTAAATAATAGAATTATAATATGTTCTGGATTGGGACGGAAACGGCCCAACCCAATCCAGGCACTGTAGAAGAGAGCAAGGGGCGCACCTAGAATGAGCTTGGGGCGCCTCAATGGTTGAAATCAAGCCGCAGGATCCAACGGCCAGATAGCACTGCCGAACTCTATAAATAGACGTCAACCCCTCGCTAAAAGGTACCCATTCCATCCCATCTCACACTTTCTACCTTGACTCTTTCCTGCCTGACTTGGGCGTCGGAGTGTCTTTGCAGGTACACCCGCCAGCTCTGCCAACAACCTCAAAGAGTCCGCCAGAGTGATCAAGAGAAACGTGTTCTTATATCAAGAGCGATCAACATCAACCCGTTCTAATCCTTGGGCGACCAAGGTACAGATCATTGGCAACCACAATGGGAGCCCAGGCGCTATCCCACCTCATCAGCGATATATCTTTTCATGGCTTCCCAAGCAAAAAGCTCGGCGACTGGCTGCCCCACTCTCCACCTCCAAGAAAAGCACATAGCCGACCTCCAATCCAGAACCACCTAGAAGCGATGGTGATTTCGGGCGGGTTCACTTCAGGGAAAGGTGAGACGAACAAGTCAATGAAGAGGCAATGGAAGGAAGTCATCGCTGCATCCACGACCTCCAAACCAAAGTCCGACTCCAGCAGGGCCGCCCTGGCCTTTGGGGACGACGATTTACCTAGTGGAAGATCTAATGAGTCTGCCCCGCTCCTGATATCAGTAACCATCGCCAACGTGGAAGTAAAGAGAATCCTGGTCGATCAAGGAAGCTCCATCGATATTATATACGAAGACTTGTTGGATGTGTTGAAAATCCCTCGGGGTAACCTCAGCCCGTATAGAGGCAGCGACCTCTGCGGGTTCAACGGTTCACGTACCACCCCCCTTGGATGTCTGGAGCTGATGGCCACCTTCGAGGATCACAATTCAGAAAAATCGCTAGCTCGGACCGTAGCAGTCCCCTTTCTGGTCCTTCCTTGCAATCGATCTATCAAGGCATCATTGGCCGCCCCACCCTCGCAAAACTCAGGGCTGTCACCTCCACAGCACACCTCAAGATGAGATTTTACTCCAACGACAATGAGATCATCACCGTGCAGGCCGATATTCGGGCTGCCAGAAGATTCCACTTCATGAGCATGAAACAGCAAAAGGGAGTCCAGTCAAGAAGAAACAGCGCAAGCACAGCGCCCGGAAGCAACCAAGTGAGCGTGGCCGACCTAGATGCCCGCTACGACCCCGACAGTGAAGAAGAGGAAGGGGACGATGCCCTGACCCGAGAGTTGAAGAAGCGAATCAAACGACCAAAGCCTGGCAGTGAGTTTGTCCTGATTCAGTTAGGTGAAGATCCGTCGAGAACGGTCAATGTCGGGGCCGACCAGCCCGAGGAAGTGAAAGAAGAGTTAGTTCGATGTCAAAGGGACCATGCCGACTTGTTCGCCTGGAGCGCGGTCGACATGCCAGGAATACCACCAGAGGTAGTATGCCATCATTTAGCAGTTGACCCGCAGGTCAAATGGGTCACCCAAAGGCGGCGGGTGCAGAGAGAAGATAAAGCCCAAGCCGCAGAAAAAGCGGTCGAAGACCTCATCGAGGCTGGGTTCGTAAAAGAAATAAAGTACACTACCTGGTTTTCGAATGTCGTCTTGGTAAAGAAAGAAAACGGTAAATGGAGAATGTGTGTCGATTACACAGACATAAATCGGGCTTGTCCGAAAGACGTCTTCCCAGTCCCCAACATCGACAAGTTGGTCGATAATGTGTCCGGGTAATGCTTGCTGTCCTTCCTAGACGCCTACTCTGGATACAACCAAATTGCAATGTATCCACCCGATCAAGAAAAGACGGCCTTTATGACACCAAAAGGAAATTATTGCAACCGGGTGATGCCATTTGGTTTAAAAAACGCAGGAGCGAAATATCAAAGAATGATGAACAAAGTATTCAAAGATCAAATAGGGTGGGTCACCGAAGTTTTTCTGGACGTCATGATTGTAAAAAGTAAAGCAGATATGGACCATCTAGCCGATCTACGAGAAGTATTCGCTGAAGCTCGAAAGAATACCCTCAAGCTCAACCTGGAGAAGAGCACTTTTGGGGCTAGGGCTGGTAAGTTCTTCGGTTTTTATCTTATTGAGAAGGGCATCGAGGCCAACCCGGACAAGTGCAGAGCGGTAATAGAGATGACGCCGCCCTCAACAAAGAAAGAAATTCAAAAGCTCACCGGGATGATCGCAGCCCTATCCCGCTTCATATTGAAGTCTGCAAATAAATCTCTCCCGCTATTCAAGCTTCTTAAGAAAGGAGTACAATTCGACTGGACCCCAGAATGCGAGCTCGCATTGGACCAGCTCAAGGTCGTTCTCTTGCAGCCACCAATCCTGACGAGACCCGAGCCCGAGGAGACACTGTATCTATATTTGGCGATCGCCGATGAAGCGCTCGGCGCCATTCTCGTGCGAGAAGATAGCTCAAAGCAAAATCCCATCTACTTCGTTAGTAAGGTCTTGCAGGGACCCGAGTTGAGGTATCATAAGGTAGAGAAGCTCGCTCTGGAATTAGTCATTATCGCTCGACGACTAAGGCCCTACTTTGTCGCCCACCTAATCGTAGTCAAGACAGATCAGCCGATCACACAAATTTTGCACAGACCGGACTTGGCGGGAAGAATGATCAAGTGGGCAGTCGAACTCTTTGAATTTGGGATCAAGTATGAAGCAAGATCTGCGGCCAAGGCGCAGGTGTTGGCCGATTTCATAGCAGAAATGACCTCGTCCCCGGAAGCAAGCCCTCGGCCTACGTGGACCCTTCACGTCGATGGTTCCTCCAACAGTAAAGGAAGCGGCGTCGGCCTGATTCTAGAGAACTCCGAAGGCTTGACCGTGGAAGTCTCTCTCACTTTTTCTTTCCCCACCTCAAACAACCAGGCCGAATACGAAGCGTGCATCGCAGGATTATTACTCGCCCGGGAGTTCAACGTCGTCAGGGTCGAACTCCACTCCGATTCGCTTCTGATGGTTTCTCAAATTAAAGAAGTTTTTGATGCAAAGGACATGGTCCTCCAAAAGTATTTAGCAAAGGTAAGAGAACTGCTAAATTCGTTCGAACATGCCAAGGTCAAACATGTCCCAAGAACGGAGAACGTGCAGACCGATATCCTTTCCAAACTAACAAGTACCAAGAATCCAGGGAATCACCGAAGCGTTATTCAGGAAACGTTGTCTCGGTCAAGTGTGCAAATCGAAGCCGCCTCCGTCAGCACCATCTGCATGATCGACCCAGGAGAATGCTAGATCAACCCCATCCTCAAGTATATCCAGGGTGGGTTACTATTGGCCCACCATGGACGATCATGGACGAAGACACAAATTAAAGAGATTGGTCAAGAAGTGCGATAAATGCCAACGACGTGCAGATGTCCACATCGCTCCTCCTACAGAGCTGAATAGCATGACTCCCCCATGGCTATTCGGATGGTGGGGGATCGACCTGCTAGGCCCCTTCCCTGTGGCACCTGGTCAATTCAAATACCTGATCATGGCAGTCGACTACTTCACAAAGTGGGTGGAGGCAGAACCTTTGACTACGATAACCTCCAGAAATTGCATGGAATTCTTCAAAAAGAACATTCTGGTACGGTTTGGTGTGCCGAAAGTAGTGATTACCGATAACGGGACGCAATTCGCCGACAAAGGGTTCAGGAAGACAATGACCGACCTAGGGATCAAGCAACGATTCACTTCGGTAGAACACCCTCAGACCAACGGTCAGGCAGAAGCCGCCAATAGAGTAATTCTCCGCGGGTTAAGAAGGCGACTCGACGAAGCGAAAGGGAACTGGACCCCTCATTCCACTACGGAAGAACCCCCGTTCAAGCTAGTATACAACACAGAGGCTGTCATCCCGGTGGAAATCGGGGAACTAAGCTGGAGAACTATGAATCCAAAAATAGCACCAGAGAACGATCAAGCCATCAGGGAGGAACTCGACCTCATTGAAGAGCTCGGAGCGAAGGCCTCGCTAAGAGAGACCCTGATCAAGAAGAAAATAGTGACCTGATACAATCCGAAAGTCGTCCCCAGAGAATTCGCTGTTGGACAACTCGTGCTCCGACGGGCCGATGTCGGGCAAAAAAATGCAGCTCATGGAAAACTCGCCCCCAACTGGGAGGGGCCCTACCGCGTAGTGTCGAAAACTGGAAAGGGAGCGTACCAACTCGTCACAATGGCGGGAACAGCGGTCCCTCGAACTTGGAACACCACAAAGTTAAGGAGATACTACACCTAGAAGAGGTGGCCGACTACTGTAAGAACAATTGTAAAACCGGGCGGGGCACTCTTTTTCCCCGCGGGGTTTTATAATGAGGTCGGTCGGTCCGTCATGAATAAGACGAGGCAAATTTTATACATAACAATCGATTATTTGTTCCTTTCCCAGACAGGAACAAAAGATAGGCCAAGATCGGGCCCCTGTCTCCAGTCAACCTATTAGGCGAGTTAAGTCCGAGTCGAGTCTTGGTAAACTGCCTTATAGGTTGGGTTGTCGATCAACCCGCCAAAGTATATCGATGCGACCACTCGAAGTGAGTCGCCCCTCCCTTTGAGCGAGTTCAATCTGGATCGAAATATCTGGTAAACTGCTCCTAAAGGGTAGGCAAAGAAGCCGATCGAGCCACGAAATGGCCAGGACGATCGAACGGGTACCAAGAAAAAAAAATCAGCAAAGTGTGGTCTCGAGAGCGCTCGGGTACGTTTGTCCTCAAGAAGAGGCCGGGTAATGTAGGAAACAAACGATCAAACAATCGCTCTCGAATAGGGCGGGCCGGCGAACTAAAATCAAAACAATCGCCCTCAAATAGGGCAGGTCGACGAATTAAGACTGGGGGCATCAAGCCTAAACCCGTCCTACGGATGACTTCGACTTGGGGGGAAACTGTCACTACAAAAAACGGAACAAATTGCGGGGGTTTTTAAGTCGTTTAGCGGGGGTTTTAAACCCCCGCAACGTATTCTGCAGGAGTTTTAAAAAATGCCGGAGAATCAAGTGTCTCAATCTGTTTGCGGGGGTTTTAAGGAAACGCTGGTATCGTGCGTTTTAGCGGGGGTTTTACTGCGGGGGTTTTTAACCCCCACAATTAGTGGAGGTTTTTTTGAGGGGGTTATAAACCTCCCTAACCCGAGTGATTTGTAGGAGTTTTATTTTGGTGGAGATTTTTGATTGCCATATTGTTTATAGGACTTTTTTATGGGGGTTACAACCTCCTATGATATTAGAGACAATATTTCTTTTGCAATTTTAAAATTTGTTTTCCTTATCTCATTACCATATTTTTATCACTAATGACTATACATACATCTTACATAAAATTGAAAATTTCATTAAAAATATAATTGTGATAACATAAATGTAATGTCAAATATCTAAAATATTTGATATCATCCAACTCAAAAACATAATAAAAAGAAACACATTGTAGCTCATCCTTGTCAGCAACAAAATCTTAATCCTATAGACATTTGCCACTGATTATTTAATATATGTACAAAAGCAAACAAGACTACAGAAAAATTTTGCCTAAAGATGAGGATGAAAATCATATCAAATACAGAGTAGGCACCTCCTCGTCACTTTCATTTTCACCAGCTTCATTTTTTATGCGTTCGAGATGTGGATCAACAGCATCATCATCTTCGTTCTCAAGAACCTTAACCACACCAGCAGTTGGTTGGGCATCTCCTATATTCATAATTTTCAAGCCCTTTGAACTGCATGGGAAGGCCAAAAATGAATTATTTAAAGGACAAAGAGTTGTAAAGTAAAATTTGGCAATGAGCTTATATTTACCTGATAAAACCATACAAGTTGTGGTACTCATTTCTCTGAATATTACGGAACCACCAGCAGCATGTCACTCAAATTCCACATAGGTAATTTAGCAGGATACAATGAAACATTAAACCTCTATTATGTAATATAATATGGATGTCAACAATTATCAATATCTGGTCATCAGCAGTTCAGTAGAAAACTGGATTTACCTCTTCATAAACAATAAGAGTGGGAGGTTTAGGTAGAAAGAAGAAGGCCTTCTCGAGGGGATAGAGTATTCCATCTTCAGCTTTCAAAGATGATTTCATTGCATAACCATCTTGACAACTCCTAAATTTTTCGGGCTTCGTAACTTTGATCCCAGACAAGACATGTAATATTGTGGTGAACACTTCATGAATGAGACCCTGATTATTGAATTGTAAATGAAACATATCAACTATTGTAACCCATGCAAGATGCATACAAATTCTCAAATCAATCAATCATATAAAATATGCTCTTTTTCCCAAGCAACCATTAAGGAGCTGCAACACTTCAGGATTATATATCAATAGTTTATGAAATACCTTATAAGACAGCTCCAACCTGTCTTTGTACTTTGAGTTATAAAGATCTTCATTTATTGCCAATTCACTTTCAACCACATAATCAGTTTCAAACTACACAGAAATGAGCAAAACAATGTTAGGTTCAGAAGCACACAAAATATGTATCAGCAAAATTGATATAAAGCAATATGTTTAAGATTAAGAAGGAAAATATGCTAGACCTGAAGACTGTCTGAGACTATTCCATCCATGCCATGGTCAATCATTAGAGCTCCACCACCATCAGTACTTATCCGTTCAACCATGGTCTGAGTCAATCCATAACTTTAGGGCAAATTTCGATTTGATTGAGTTTTGGAATCTCCTCAGAAGCAGCCCACTTGACTCGCTTCAATAAATGTAGAATCGTAGGTGTCGGTTGTGGCGATAGCACAAAACGAAACCTACCAGATATATTATGAAGTATGAATACTCTAAGTCCAGCAGAAATACAATCTCAAGTAAGTTACATTACAATACTTACGATGAATCTTCTGCCACATCAACCATTTTCTCACACCAGCCGCGAGATGCTTTCTATAGACAAAAAAAATAATACAACTGTGATGCCAACACTAATATAGAAAAAGGTTGAAATACAAAGAGAAGTAAGATTTCATTTTTTTAAAACAATTATACAGGGTATGAGTATGATGTCGCTTTTACTCTAATGAATATCAAGGAAAACAAAGATTGTTTGCAACACTCTAGCTCTCTAAAGCAGAAAGTTATTGGAAATTGGAATCATTTAGACATGAGAAGCAACAATTTGGGCGCAAGGCAACAATTTGTCTCAAATTTGACAACTTAGTTTACAGCTTTATAGTTGTCCTTAGTTTTAATTCAGCTTAGTAGCACAAGTACTCTTGTAACACCCTAAATATTTAATTAAATTATTTAATTAAGTATTTAGGAATTTAATTTAATTATTTGGATATAATTTAATTATTTGAAATTATATTAAAAATTATGTAGGTGGTATTAGGAGATGGAGGCGCCAATTAGCTAGACTTGGGCTTAAGTGAAAAGCCCAAGCCCATGGTCCAAGTGTTATGCGAATACACAAGGTCTAGTGAGGTTAGGGTTTTGTGAATCTTTTGGGAATTGAGAGAAAAAGAAAGAGGAGAGGCGCCGTAGAGAGAAAGGAAGAGAAGAGAAGGCCGCGAGCTCAAGGAGGAGAAACGGGCGTGATCTTGTTGCTGTGGTTTCGTTCGTGACTGTCTCTAGAACTTCTATTCTTCAAATTCGAGGTAAGGGGATGTCCTATCAATTTATATAATAGGTCCTATGATAGGTTTTAAGTAGAGATGGCCTAGATCTAATCCATGAGCATGATTTATGTGCGATTTCATGTTGTTGTTTCGATTGGCATGTTGTTTGACGAATTTGTTGCTCAATTGGTGTTATAGGCGCCATGTGTGTGCTTGTGATGTTGCTCAACAACAACAACAACAACAACAACAACAACAACAACAACAACAACAACAACAACAACAACAACAACAACAACAACAACAACAACAACAACAACAACAACAACAACAACAACAACAACAACAACAACAACAACAACAACAACAACAACAACAACAACAACAACAACAACAACAACAACAACAACAACAACAACAACAACAACAACAACAACAACAACAACAACAACAACAACAACAACAACAACAACAACAACAACAACAACAACAACAACAACAACAACAACAACAACAACAACAACAACAACAACAACAACAACAACAACAACAACAACAACAACAACAACAACAACAACAACAACAACAACAACAACAACAACAACAACAACAACAACAACAACAACAACAACAACAACAACAACAACAACAACAACAACAACAACAACAACAACAACAACAACAACAACAACAACAACAACAACAACAACAACAACAACAACAACAACAACAACAACAACAACAACAACAACAACAACAACAACAACAACAACAACAACAACAACAACAACAACAACAACAACAACAACAACAACAACAACAACAACAACAACAACATAATAATAATATAGGCATAACAAGTTTCAAAAACAACATATAGCATTTACACATATCATCAACATTATCACATTATAATAGAGTCCTTGCTCCTACAAGGACAAAACCAAATTATACAATAAAATATATAAAACTCATTGCTCGTACAATGGTTTACACACAAATATGTTGTCAGCGTAAGACACAGAGATCATGGGACATCCCAGTTATGTCAATTGCATCCTAAACTACCATGTTCCCTAGTTATCATCCCCCTCTTCTTACCTCAAATACAAGCGATCACGAACGACGACTGGGATGGCTGAAATCAAGAAAATACCCTACGAAATACGGCATAATTTCTGTCTCTGATGACCAAAATAATTACATAAATGGATTCGGTAGGTGATTTTGTATAGGAATGTGAAGTTTGGTAATTTTTTGGTGATCAAACAAGAGAAAACAAGAACTGGGAAGAAAAAGAGTAGGTTTTCAACACTGTTTGTGGCGGCCGGAAGAAGAACAAAAGAACGGAGGTGAATATGCAATGTTGCGTACCTAGGGTTTTCACTTTGGAGCAGGGGGTGCACAAATAATTCCAGGGGTGCAAGCAGTAATTTCTTTAAAAATGAAAGGAATCACCATAAAAGCCCAACTTGCTTCTAGTTATATTCTAAAGCCCAGTTCTCTTACATCTATTTTGACACATTTCACTAAATAAATAAATAATAATAATAATAATAATAATAATAATAATAATAATAATAATAATAACAATAATAACAACTACACCAAAGTATTTCACATTACCAAAATACATCAAACAATAATGTATTAAAGTAATTAAACTTATAACTTAAAATAATACTATTAACTCGTGACTAATATTTAAAAATAATATAATGCAATAATACAATAGATATATGCTATTAAAATATGTCAATTATTAAAATAAGTACAATAAGATTACTGATGTATCTACACATATGCACACACATATTAATAAGAAAATTGGGGTGTTAATCAAATATAAATAAATCTACTATTCTATTATAAATATAATTGTTAATTTATCTACTATCTACTGTTCTACTATAAATCTACTATAATCAAATATAAATAAATCTACTATTCTATTATAAATATAATCAAACAAACCACTACCAAAAATACTAGATTACTCATTTCTGAAAATTTGACACATCATTACTTTTGAGGAAAAATATGTCATTTCCAATTATTTTATCTCACATTTTACTATAATCTACTAAAACTACTAAAACGAGTCAATTCAACCACTAATAATTGACAAAAAAAAATTAACCACTAGCAAAAATTCCAAAATAGCTTTTTTTGAAATAATTTACTTAAAATGATCGGCAACAGCAGCGGAAGAGGCGACGAGAGAGACAACGGGAAGCGGCAACAGGAGTGGGAACAAGAGATTAGCAACGAGATCGGCAATGGGAGGGGCAATCGAGAGCGGCTACATGGAGAGGCAACGAGAGAGGCAACGGGAAGCAGCAATGAGAGGGGCAACGAGAAGAGGCAACGGGAAGCAGCAACGGGAGGGGCAACGAGAGACTTGCAACGAGATCGGCAACGGAAGAGGCAACTGAGTGCACTACGGGGAGAGGCAACGCGAAAGGCAACAGGAGGGGCAACAAAAGACTAGCAACGAGATCGGTAACGGGAGAGGCAATCGAGAGCGGCAACGGGGAGCAGCAATGGAGAAACAACGAGAAGCAGCAACGGGAGCGACAACGAGAGACTAGCAATGAGGTCGGCAACAGGAGAGGAAGCGAAAGAGGCAACAGAGAGTGTCAACAGGGAGCGACAACAGGAACGTCAACGGGGTGTATATCTTATATTAGATCTCATTTTCTTTTTTCTAATTTTTACTCTATATTATTAATATTAGAAGAAGATACTGATTTTTTTAACTTTTTACGACACGAGTTTTTTAAGCAAGTTGAAATATAGCATTTTTATTGAGTTTTTCCTCTTTCCTTTATTAAAATTTTACAATTTTCAAAGTAATTATAGGTTTATAGCAAATTACAACAAATACAATGGCACCTGTGCATATGCACGGGTAAAGTACTAGTTTCAATAAAAATCAGAGTTGCGAACCTACTTAAGGAATTGAGCATAACTTATTTCGATGGAATAAACCATCCGTTACATACTCCAGGAGGTATAAATACCAAATGGAAACTTAATGACATAACTGATAATCAGCTCAATATGAGTCATTCTTAAAACTTGTTCAATTCCGAAAATAAGGTTTACATAAACTACAACTTAGATTACAAAAATCATAAGTTAAAATCTCACAATAATACATAACAAAAACCTAGGGTAGACTAAGAAAATACGAACTTGATCCCTAAGGATCCTTTAAAACTTTAGTGACCCAGTTCAGCAGCTACTAACTCTTCTCTTATATGCTTCGTCTTGCCCTGCTTATCTGAAAAACACCACAACATATACAATCTCAGTGAGTTCTTTCGAGACCCCTCACCCATACTCTCCGTGTTTTACTTATCATTTCTCTTTCTCTTAGCACAACCCCGGACAATAACTACACGATTCCCCCGGAGAACCCACCCGACAATAGCTATTGCCGAGTCAACTTATTTTGGGCCTTGGCTTAGGGCTCATGGCTTCCCTTTACCAAGTATACTCTTAGCTCGGGATCGTCAACCATTGGTGTCTTATATAGTTTACTTAGACTCTTTGGTTTTCTCACTCGCTTGTAACGTTGGCATGACTCAGTCCATAAACTTTAACTATCAATGAATTAATTACTTAACTTTATCGCATGATAAGGATTCAACTCGTGGTATCATGGAAGTTACAAAAACATGGTACTAGATAGTTCTTTTTATTCATCTCATGAAACGAGGTTTCCGACAATCAAACATATCATAAACGAGTCATACAAGGGTCTAATCCTATGGTAAATAATGTTGCTTGAGTTAGGGAGAAACTTGGAACACAAAGAAGTGAGAAAAAAAGGCTGTTTTTAAAAAATGCTGACAACGCTTGAGCGCACGGGTCGTGTGATTGGACGCACGGACCGTGTGTGTCACATTTAGACCATGCGCCCAGTGATAGACGCATGGACCGTGTGTCATGTGCAGTAACAGATTTCCTTTCACATTTTTAATGGATCTTGAGTCTCCCAATGGTACCAATATGTCCAAAGACCTCACTAATCTCCAACTACATTAAGTACCCTATGATTAAACATTAAAACTCCGCAACATTCCAAGAAATTCCACTAGATTTACACAACAATCAACTATACTCAAAACTCATCTCAACATCCAAACATTCACCATTTCAGCTCAACATGCTCAAACCAAGGAAATTTCGAAATTCACATGCATGTTGACTCATGAACCAACCTTAATCATTTTACACACAACATTTACATTTTCAAGCACTTGGAGGCTAAAGAACTCACCTTTCCGCTGAAGCAGAAAAATGCAAGTGAGCATTTAGTTTCCTAAGCACAATCAAGCTCCCATAAATCCCAAAATCAACTCCAGCTCACAATGCCCTTATTTAGCTTCTTCAATCAACAATTAAGCATGTAGAAATGCTCTATGAACACCCAGACTTACATGGAACTAGCGAAATCCCCCATATTCAGCTCCTAGGCTCCCAAGGTTGACATGCAAAGACCATGGAAATCAAGGTCTTCAACACAATGTGGGTGTTTTCTAGAGTATTTCAGTTTAGAAGAAGTAGAGAAGGAATGTGATAAAGTTTCATGGAGTGTTGCTAAAATCACTCTTGTAGCTTTCCTCTCCCTCTACTCTTCGTAAGTCTCTCTCTCTCTCTCTCTCTCTCTCTCTCTCTCTCTCTCTCTCTCTCTCTCTCTCTCTCTCTCTCTCTCTCTCTCTCTCTCTCTCTCTCTCTCTCTCAAGCTCTATTTTATGATAAAAGTGAGAGGAGAAGCATGATTTCAAAGGAAAATCTCCATGGAACTTGGGGTTTGTGAAGCTCTCTCCTTTTATCTCTCAACACTCTCTTCTCCCTCTCTATTCGTAACTCTCTCTCTCTCTCCCTCTCAACCAAAACTCTGTTTTTTTTATAATTTGAGAAAAACAATAAATGAGTAAGTATGAGGGAAGGTGGTGTTATGTGAGTGTGTGATGTTTTTATTTTCAGCTGAAGCAGAAATGGGTCAAAGTGATGGGTTGGATTTTACTTCAAAAATCTGGGCTTGGGTCAAACTAAGCCCATCCGTTACTTGCACCCCCACTATTCTATCACCTAAAAGCTCTTTTACTTAATCAAACAAGTACACAAGTCACTTAAGTATCTCATTTAATGAATTAAATCATTCAATCATTAATTCAAGAAATCCAATAATTCAAATCAAACCAAAATTAAATCACTCATCAAACCAAGTAATTCTAAATTACTTTGGATGTTACGTAATCCCAAAAATCTTGGACTAATGTAAAGTGGGATACAAATAGTTTACATTCCACAATTTTTGGCACGAGAAGTGCAACTAAAAAAGCATAGGGACCAATATCATTAAATTGAGAAAATCTAGAGACAAAAATTGTCAAACTGAGAAAGTTTATAGGCAAATAATGCAATAAAACCTACCAAAATTTACATAAATATTTAATAGTAATAGTTAAATTATAATATTATATATGAGTTTGTGTTTGCCAAATGTGGATCCCGTATAAACTAACATGCCAAGCTCGCCAATCCGTCAGGCTACAAGAGATATGGAGAGCCAGCCTTCCACCTATATATATATATATATATATATATATATATATATATATATATATATATATATATATATATATATATATATATATATATATATATATATTATTTCTCTCTTTTTAATCCATTTTTTTTGCTTTTTAATGTATTCTTTATGGGTTGTGACGAATCAATCCACCGACCTACCATTTTTTCCCGATATGGAGTGGGTTTGAGCTGTTCAATCCATCAGTTATAGCACAAATTTGTTTTAGCTTATATTTTTTAATCATTTATTTTATGGGTGGGCTAGCCCGGGCAACTAACTCATAGCGAGGTGGGGTGAACTCAACTTTTCAACCAACACTCATTAGCGGACTGGGCCACCCTTTTTTGGCGAGCTCATGGGAAAGTGAGGTAAGCCGAGGTGGGAGGACCATTGTTGGTCCCTAATGGTAATAGTTAAATTATAGTATTATATATATATATATATATATATATATATATATATATATATATATATATATATATATATATGGGTTTGTGTTCGCCAATCCGTCAGGCTACAAGCGATGTGGAGAGGGCTAGCTCGCCACCCTCTCTCTCTCTCTCTCTCTCTCTCTCTCTCTCTCTCTCTCTCTCTCTCTCTCTCTCTCTCTCTCTCTCTCTCTCTCTCTCTCTCTCTCTCTCTCTCTATCAAATAATTTTAGAATTTTATGAAACCTTAGATTTGATCATTTTACTAAGAACTTTTAATTCAACAATTTGATGGGTGAATATCACGTTCTACACCAAGTTATTAGAACTGTAATTTTGTTAAGTTTGACATCATGTGTCAACGGATTAAATAGACCGACGCATCCCTATACCCAACTCTATACCAAAAAGAGCACATTGTCGTTGTTATCTTTAACCCATCGAGTAACCTAAAAAACGAATTGAGGTAGAAAAACATTAGATCCCAAGCACACTCGCCACTAAGCAGCCAAATTTAGGAAACTAAGGCTCTCTTTGGGACTAAGGTAGGGAGTGAAGGCGAGGACTTTGGGGGAGGAGAAAAAGAGAAATGTCCTACTTTATTTGAGTGTTTTTGCAATATTATATTAAAAAGTTTTTTTTCTGTTATGTAGAAAAATAAATCTCCCACTCAAGGTGTGTTTCATTCCCCTTTCCTTTCATTTTTCCCAAAGCTCAACTCTACTCCCAAAGGGATCCTAAAGAAACAATGGAGCAAGGATTTCGCAGGGGGAGAGAGATAGAGAGAGAGAGCACAAATTAGATTCTTTCCGGTGACATTATTATTAAGTGAAATCCTAACTGTTGATTTAAAAACAAGAGAGACTTTAACATATGAAGAAAGGGAGAAGATCTGTTGAATGATTAAGATCTAACACTTGAAAGTGTCCAATAAAATTTTCACGGGAGAGGATCCATTCCCCAGCGAGCCTCCAAACTTCTTCACATGAGTAACATGCTTCCAATTGACCAATACCCTTCGTCATTAGTACCATTCCAAATAAAACTTTGCAATGTCTTATCCAAATCATCACATTGTTAGATATGGTTGTTAAAGTTAGTTTTAATATTGTTTAGGTAGTTAAAAGTTAATTGTGCTTAGTTGAAAGGTTCACTATATAAGTGTATCCAAAACTCATTTGTAATCAACACTTTTCATTCTATCAATTCCAATATCACTCATTGTCTTAATTTATTTCTCTTTTTGTTGGCCTCCACCATGCTTCTCAACATGGTATCAGAGCCATGACATCCACCTTGAAGAGATGACCCTAATTAATATTGGAGAAAATCTCAATCTCCATTCACATCTTCTTTCTTTTTGTGTCCTTGATCAATTTCATTTTATTGAGAAATTTTTCTATTTTTGATTTCTTGTCCAGTTACTATTTGCGTCTTCTTTATCTCTATTTCTTTTGTTTCAGATTTGTCTTCCATTTACATCATATTATGTTGTGTAATTGAACTTCATAGGTTCAATTTGAAAAAAAAAACAAATTCCTTCAAGATTCGCTCAATGTCATTCGATTCCATTTTATCATTAGCCACTAATGTTCCTATTGTGTTCCTGGTAACAATTCATTTTTACCTTGGTTTTCCATTTCTATCAATTACTTTCTTCTTTTTGACTGTTATATATGATTTGTTTCATGTTTTGGTTCTTGAAGAAATTAGTTTCAATATTTTATGTTTTTTCTCCTACAAATGTATTTTTCATATTCTTTTAGAGTGTAAGACCCGCTGAGCCATTCTATTTTCTTGCTTCTCTGTCACCATTCTTTCTTTTCTACAGAACTGCAATTTGTTATTTACAGATTCCGCAGATTTTCACATGGTATCAGAATAGCAATTAGTCACTATTGACATTCTTGGTTGCTTCTACCCTATGGTAGTTAAACAAATTCCATTTTCGCCATGCTCCTAACCTATGGTAATTATGCATTTTTAATTCTCTATATGCTTCTACCTTATGGTAGCTAGCATGGTTCATTCTCATATGCTTCTATCCTATGGTAGCTAGCCTTTTCATTCTCTATATGCTTCTACCATATATGGTAGTTTAGCCATTTTCATCCTCTCTGTGCTTCTATCTTAAGGTAGTTAAGCTTTGTTAGGCATATTTGGCATCTGATGGCCCCAGATTGGCATTTGGTGACCCAAGATTGAGGCTCTTTATTCTATTGTAGTGAGTCCCGTGAAACTACTGGAAGATTTTCAAAAAGAGCCCAAAATTAGGTGAGAGACTTCTATGAGTTATGCACTTCGGCTGCTACCACTTTCTTCGCCAACTTTTATTCTTTAGTCAATATGATTACGACTTGCGGGTTTTTTTGTTTTAATTTTATTTAATTGTTTTCGTTGTATTTCATTTTTATTGGACATGCAATGTTCATCCCAAAGTGGAAATGTTAATCCACATTCCAACTTGCGGGGTGTCGTGACCGTGACCCCGACGTGGACGGCCCAAAAAGTTATAATTTTAGGAGTCGCCACCCAATTTATTAAATAGGGGAAATTGAGAAAAACCTACCTTAAAGTTATTGGTCTGCGTAGCTAGATTGGATTCGGGAGTCGATTATGTATAGGGAATAGCGGAAACTTAATCCCACTGCACCCCTAGTACATCTGTCTTAAGACTTATATCTGATTGTGCAAATATTAATGAATTACGAATTATTTGTTTACCCCGAAATAATATTAAGTAAGAAAAGAATTATTTAGAAATAAATAAAATAGGGACCAATTTAAGAAAATTTAATTTTGACTTGACGGAGAAGCCCCGCTCCTACGTATCCTCCGGTGCAATGAGAAACTCAAAAGTCACGTAGTTCTTCCTGAAAAAGTTTGTTGGTTGGTTCATTTTAATTTTTGAAGGGGTTTAAGATCAAAGTTGTACAGCTAAAGTCTCTTAAACCGGGATTGACAAGATGTACATCTCAATCAAACCATTTTTTGGTAGAGGGGGTTTATCAGTGAAATAAAATGTGTGATTAGTAAAGTCAAAAAAGGATATATGACAGCATTAGGCCAAGAATAAATAGCCCATGATTTATAAAGAAAGAAACCCAAAACTCAAAGGGGGGTGCGAGATAGTAAGTAGGGAGATGCAGGTATACATCCGAAATATTAAACAAAAAGGGGCTGCATCACTAAAACAGTGGGGGCGCGAATAACAGCCTTATGTTTTAAAAACAGTGGGGTTGTAACATTGAAACACTGGGGTGTAAATAACAGTCTGATAAGGGTGGCTGTATGATTAGAAAATGTGGGTGCGAATAGCACTCACTAAAAATAAAAGAAGAAAAACAAACACAAAAGGGGAGGGGCGCCTGATGAAACAAAAGTGGTGTGTTTAGTGATCAACTTTTCATTTTCATTTTTAAAACAAAACTGACAACTATAATGGATTAAATAAAGAAAATAGTGAAGATATATAAAGTAAAAAAATGGACTACTAGAAAACCCTAGTAATGCTTCAGCCGCACAGACACATTTTAGGAGAGAGAAAATCAACTTTTGAGAGGAGAAGGAGAAAGAGAAAACAAAAGAGAGAAAGAAAAAAACATGGGGAGAGGGAGAGTGAAGGGGGTGACGGCGCGGTGCTCGCCCGGTCAAGGGGGTGGTTCTTAAGTTCTAAAACAGATTTTTTTGATTAAGTTTTTCTTAAAATAAGTTCTAATATTAATAATAATGATAAAAATGCAAAAACCAACAATAAGTCCAAAATGACACTTAAAATCAATTAAAATCACAAAAATGCATAAAAATGATATTTTTGGAATTTTCACGAAAAAAAAAATGCCGATTAAAATTGGGTGTTCACACAGGAAAATGTTAGAATTAGCTGTTAAAGTTAGTTTTAATACTATTTAGGTAGTTAAACGTTAGTTTTTTCTTATATGCAGTTAAACGTTAGTTGTGATTAGTTGCAAGGTTCACTAGATAAGAGTATCCAAAACTCATTCAATCATTTGTAATATAATCAACAATTTTCATTCTATCAATTCCAATATCACTCTTTCTCTTCATCTTTATATATAGATCCAAGGGGTGTATGACATCATCAATGAGGTGGGCACTCCACCCCATTTTGGGGTTCTTAAGCTGTCGGAAAAAAAATTAACTGTTCAAATATGCAGAGTTTGTTCCTTAGTAACCTGTTTGTTGAAAAAAAGAACTTTCATGTAATGTGATAATGACTTACTTGATTATCATTTGTTGTCTATATTTTAATGGACCAATTTCATTTCTGTCACTAACTATTTTCTTTTCATTCTATACAACATTCGTAATTTTATATTTTAATGATTCTTTCTGGGTCACTAGAAATTTTAACTGTTGTTGCACCCCAAAAAATCCGGTTCGGACTTCTCATTGTACAACGTGGAAAAGGTATGGAGCCGCCACCAATATTTTAATTTTAAGACCAAAACATTGAAAAAAGGTCTTTTAGACAAGGCGGATGGTCTTTCGAAAACTAGAGATATGGGTTCGGGGGTCGGTTAGGCATAGGGAAGGTTTTAGCACCCCACGCCTCCTTTCTACCGAAAGGGAACCTTTAATTAAATGTGTGGTTTGAAGTGTTGATTTGAAAATGCTTTTATTTTGCCTCTTTATTGAAAAGGGAGTGAGAAGACTTAATGAAAATTTTTATTTTTGGCGCTTGACGAGAGTTGGCCTCTCGCTCCTACGTATCTCCTGGTGCGATGGAGAATTCAAAGCTACGTAGTTCTTAGTTGTCCTAAAAAGGTTTTTGTTTTTTTAGTCTGTTTAGATGAGTTTTCGCAGTAGGAGTGAGGATTCGCGATGACCAAACAACAACGGTTTAGAGTGGCCGCGCTACTAACTCTTTTGAAAATGAAATTATCATTAACAACCAAACGGCAATGGCGCGAGTGATCATTAACGATAATCGGTTTTGCTTTTGATTCGAGTGTTCGCGACGACCAAACAACAACGGTTTAGAGTGGCCGCGCTACTAACTCTTTTGAAAATGAAATTATCATTAACAACCAAACGGCAACGGCGCGAGTGATCATTAATGATAATCGGTTTTTATTTTAGATGATCAAAAAAGGCTTTCGCAATCGAATTAATTTCGGTTTGTTGTGCTTGACGAGGACGTGACTCGCTCCTACGTATCCCAAATGGGAATCAAAGCGACGTAGTTCTAGCTCTTTGGTTTTGAAAAGGTTTTCGAAGTAGGACGAGCATTAGCGAATGATTAAACTAACTAAGGTTATGGGTAATCATCGCTAAGTACTCATGCGAAATTGAAGACCGTTCATAGAGATCAAACTAACAAAGGTTATGGGTGACCTCCACTACTTGCTTATTTTTGTTTATTGAAAATGCTTCGAAAATTAATGGGTTTGGAAAAGAGTTTTTTAGAAAATAAATAAATCATTTTCAATCGAATTCTATGTCCAAAACCAAATGCAAAATGAATGAATGAATTTCAAACATATTCAACTAATCAAGCAATCATGAACATGTTGACCATCAACTAAGATTAAGCATGCCGATATAATCAAGAGATTTAATTGTCAAAGATGCGAGACAAAGTTCTCAAAACAATTGTGTTTGTGTGTGAAAGGGAATTGCTACACAAGTTGGGAGCAATCTCAAGAGGGGCACATATATCTCTATGCTACACATGTTGGTAGTCTTATAAGGGCACATGATTGTGCAAAAGGGTTTGTGCACAATTAAGTCAAGACATTCAAATGGCATCAAGAACAAAGAAATACAATTAATCATAGGCATAGAGTATTCTAGGTTAGGTGAATGAACATGTGAAAATGAATGCAAGATATCATGTTAATGAATGCATGATCATATGATAATGAATGCAAGACATGATATTAATGGATGCATGAACATGTAAGAGAGTATGAGAATGCAAGAGGCATAAGCATATATGAATGCATGAACATGTAAGCATATGAAAGTATGCAAGTATTAATGTGCAAACATAAGAATGTGTCACACAAGTGATGAAATGCAAAGTGTGAAAATGTTTTGGGTATTTTTGCAAATTAACAAGTAGTAAAACTTTTAGTAAAAAGTTAGTGAATGGTAAAGTAAAAATGCATGAGGCAAATGGTATTTACTTAATGAAAGGGTAAAGTAAAAATGTAAAAAAGTAAATGGTAATTACTTAATGAAATGGTAAAGTAAAAATGTAAAAAGGGTAAATGGTAATTACTTAATGAAATGGTAAAGTAAAAATGTAAAAAGGTGGTTAAAAGTCAAAAACACACTAACACAATTACACTTATCTACACAAGATCAAACAACACATTTTGAGCACTAAAATATGCACAAAAATGGGCTCTATGGCCGAACCCCTATATGAGCATAAACACCAAATTTTTCATGCCAAAACTCATAATCAACACATAGAACAAATTATGCAAATCAAGCACATCATGCATTTTATTTACATAAATCAAGGAGTGAAAAGAAAGCAACAAAAACCCTAAATTCTAAGGCTCAAAACCGAAACCCCTACACCCATAAATCAAGCCAAAATTCAACTTGCAAGTTATGATATGAACAAGAAGATGCATATAATATGTGAAAGCCCTCTATTTATGGAAAAGTGAGAAAATGAGTGTGAAAATACAAACTACATGGTTAAAACACAAGAAAATTCCCCTCAAGGCCAAGGACTCATTGCCAACACCCAAGGCTCCCAATGTCCTTGTCATAATGTTGGAAACAAGTCCTCTAAGCCTTTTGAGAAAGGAAAGAGGAGTAGAAGAAAGATTTACATGTTAATAATTAAAATGCAAGAGATAATAGGCTTACCTCAAGAAATAACTAGAAAAGGAATAAAGATGTAAAATAGGAGCAAGAACACTTGAAGAACACCTCCAACAATCTAGATCCTCACGCAAATCCTCTTCCTTGGGTGGATTTTGATGAAACTTGGATGATTATGGAAGCTTGGAGGGAGAGTTATTGAATAGATGAAGGATTATCAAGCTTTGGTATTTTATGGTTGAAGAAATTGTGTAGAGAAGATGGAGGAGAGGGTTTTCGTTTTTGAGAGAGAGGAGAGGAGAGTATTGTGTGCTAGGGTAAAAAAAATCAGAGTAGCCTCAAGCTCTCATGGGTTAAGGGTTGTGAGAGGGAAGTAAAGGAATTAGTGTGTATTTTGTGGTGTAGAGAGAAGGAAGGTAAAAACATGTTGTGTATTCAAAGGTGTGCTTGATGAAAGGCTTGATGTGAACTTGATGTGGGCTGAAGGTGATGGGAGGCGTGGAGCTTGAGGGTGGAGTGAGGGAGATGGTTTGCTTGTGAAATTGGTACTTACTTTGGCCAAAAATGGATAAAAGCAAAAAGCACCTAAAAGGAATTAGCCCTAATTCTAAAAATACAATAAACATCCAATATTATTTTATTATTCATTTTTCATTTTTGATTTCAGATTTCATATTTTTAATTATATATATTTTTTGAGCCTTTTTGAAAAAAACCGTTACAATTGACCAAAATACCCTTTTTGACGCTAAAACCCTAATTTGCCCGAAAAATGCGTTTCCACTTCAAAAATGAATCTATAACCCTAGAAATGACCTCTAGAATCTTAGAATGCATGCTCAATGACCTTCATGAGGAATTATCATTTTTATTGTGAAATGACCAAAATACCCTTTTGGACTCAAAAAAACCCGATTTACCCAAAAAGTGCATTTCAACTCTAAAAATGATTTTAGAAACTTTGGAATGACTTTTAGGACTCAAAATGCAATGCATGATGCTTCTCACTCCTCAACTTATTTATTTTTGTGGAAAATTAGGGTTTTGATCTAAGCTGGACAAAATTGGGGTATGACAACTGTTCAAATAGCGGAAATTGATTCCTCTGTAATCAGATTAGTGAAAATGAAAATTAATTTCGCAACAAATATGTTCTCTCTTATAGTTTTATCTTATTGGCTAAACATAACTTAGTTGTTAAAATTTGACTTCAATTACTATTAATCTAATTTTGGTCTTATAATACTTCATTAGACCCTAAAGCTTTGGTCTCGTGCATCGCACGAGTCACGGCGCTAGTTTATTTGTCTTTTTGTTAGGCTATACCATGCTTTTTAACACTCGTAAATAGCGACGATACCAATTAATTTGCATACCTTAAAAAGCAATTGAGTTGAGAGAACAACCAACCCATCCTATGGCTTGATTTATTGATCGACCCTTCTAAGTAGCAAATTTGGATGCCACTTTGTCCATGACATCGGCATAGTACACTTTTCTAACCACCCATGAAACATTTTAAATACTAAATATTTATTCAACTAGCCTGTAAAATTATTATTTTGAGTAATGTTGGTAAACTTCTCCACCCCACATGATGAATAATTCTCGATTTCTCCTTGCTCACATTCATCGTGAAAATAAAACAAAACTAATATAATTATTATTTATTTTTTGGTCAAAAATATAATTATTATTTAACACCCAAGCCTCCCATGCTTGGGCCTTAGTGAAGAGGAGCCCATCATCAGCAAAGAGTTTGTACCCCCACCAATAGACATCATACCCCCATCAATTTTTTAATTTCTATTTTACCCCTATGAAAATCGTTAAACAGATTTATCTAAATAAACGATAAATCCTTTTTTAAAAAAAAATTCAAAACGGATTTATCTATTTAGTAGATAAATCTGTAGTTCATTTTCTAACTACGGATTTATCTACTACATAGATAATTAAAAAAATTCAAAACGGATTTATCTATTTAGTAGATAAATCTGTAGTTCATTTTCTAACTACAGATTTATCTACTACATAGATAAATCCGTTTGATTTTTTTTCCCACTATGGATTCATTGATGACGAACATAAATCCGAATGTATAAAAAAAATTACTTAAATCCGTTTTTGCCTTTCATTTGTCCCACTACGGAATCATTTATGTCCCACTACGGAATCATTTATGTCCGTTTTCCAAAATCATTTATCTACTAAAAGTTTGTTAAACTCCAGATTCATTTGCTTTTCATTTGTCCCACTACGGAATCATTTAAACTACGGAATCGTTTATGTCCGTTTTACTAATATTTTATGGGCTTTTTTTTTTAACCCCCCCCCCCCCCCCTCCCTTGAACCCCATACCTCCCAAATTATTGACCAAATGGACCAAAATACCCCTAAAAAATTGTTAAAAAATAAAATCATTCATCATTCCATCATGTTTCGGGAAAAAGTAAGTTTTTTCCCTAAACTTCCCGGAAATAGACGTATTTCCGAAGCGTATTTTTCCAAAAAACATTCCGGAAATACCATTTTTTCAGGTATTTTCGGAAAGTTAAATTTTAGAAATTTCCAGATATATCTTTTCACTTGTCGTAATGTAATCCATATTTTAAGGTATTTCCGGAAAGTTAAATTTGAGCGCACGGGTCGTGTGATTGGACGCACGAACCGTGTGTGTCACATTTAGACCATGCGCCCAGTGATAGAAGCAGGCGCACATGTCGTGCGCTGGGACGCATGGACCGCGTGTCATGTGGTGTCATGTGCAGTAACAGATTTTCTTTCACGTTTTTAATGGATCTTGAGTCTCCCAATGGTACCAATATGTCCAAAGACCTCACTAAACTCCAACTACATTAAGTACCCTATGATTAAACATTAAAACTCCGCAACATTCCAAGAAATTCCACTAGATTTACACAACAATCAATTATACTCAAAACTCATCTCAACATCCAAACATTCACCATTTCAGCTCAACATGCTCAAACCAAGGAAATTTCGAAATTCACATGCATGTTGACTCATGAAGCACACCATACCATACCACACCATTTTCAAAAAGTGGTAATAGTGTACTGCTATGCAAAAACCAATTTATATTTTTAAACCAATTTCAAACCAGTTTAGAATCGGTGTATTACCAGTTTGCAAATATGAACTTATTCTATTTAGAGAATGTGAGCCAGTTTATGCTAGCAACACCGTAACTTGCAAAAATGGTGATAAGCATGTGCTCCTTCACGTGAAAACTCCATGGATTCAGCGTAAACACTCATCTCTTCCCCTTCCAAAACACTCACTTAGTTACCATTGATGTCATCAAGTGTGACCCAGCGGAACCACCGCAATCTGAGTCGAGATTGCGTAATGAATAGAGGCTCACAACGGAACTTGAAGATCTGCTTCAAGAACAAGAGAAGGTGATGGAATCGCGGTCGGCGACACGTTCTCAATTAGAGAGTTCTCGGCATTAGATATGATGTCGGGACCAGAGGCGGCGGCGTCTTTAATTGTAAATCAGTGAAAATCATTTTACTGGTAAAACAACACTCGCTGATTAGGGTTAGGAATCGAAGATAAGCATGAGAAGGGATGGTAAAGTGAGTCAGTGAGAGGAATGATAGAGTGAGCGTGACTCACAATTTGGGAATTACCATTTTTCCGGTTTTTAATCAAACAAAACGATATAGCTTTTTAAAATCCAGTATGGGAATTTTTTAAAAGGTATAGTATGGTTTTATAAGTGGGACTGCTATAGTAATAATTTTGCACAACCCTAGTTGGGGGTGTATGGATTAGAAAAGGTAGTTTGGGTATTTTGAGTAGTTTAATGAGTTTTTTAATGTTTGGGGTAGGAACGTGGGGTGTAACCGTGTAAGGTGGAAGACCCAAAAATTAGTTGAAGATGATTGGGCCATCCTTTGTAAGGACATGATCATAAGTGATTATTTACTTGGAAAAATATTAGCCAACACTTTTCCCACACCCCCTAACTCCTTTAATCACCAAAATACCCCTCACTAAAAAACACTATTTCTCCCTCTCCCTCTCTCACACCTCCTCTCACACCCCAACCAAGAGTACTCCGCCTCCCTCTCAATCGTTGATTTCGATTTTCCAATGTCAGTTTCACACTCAGGTACTCCCTCCCACACTTTCCTCCGTTAATTTTCATTGTTTATGTTTGTGTCTGCGTTTTCTGGATTCTGAGTTGTCTGCGACAGATTCGGTTGAGGTCAACCGAATCATACTGATACTGATTGTATTTGATATGTTCGGTTGCAGGTATGATCCAATTCGTTACCCTCATTGAACGAAATGCTGGGAGGATTTCCATTCCAAATGAGATTTGGAGACTAGAGTTGCCTTGTTCCTTTTATTTTGTCTTGGAAGTTGGCCCTTTATTCGTGGTGTCAACAACATGCGCTATGGCAACATCCTTACTGATACGCATGCCATCTGCCAAGCTTATGGGGGTGTTGAGAGTGTGGAAGCCTCGTTAGCATACTATCAGACCGGGAGCTTCAAGGTCGCCAGGATTATGCCTGCGGTTGCCTCTGATGGGAGTGGGAATGACAGTGATACTGCGAGTGATGATGGATCCGGCTCTGTTGTTACCCAGTTGTAGTTTTTTACTGTTATTTTGTTTATTAATAATTGTAATTGAACGTCACTGATTTAGTAATGAATAAATATTGGGTTGATTATTAAACAACAATTTTATTATTAAAAAGCGTCATCGTACATAAAACTCGAAATACACGAAAATGATAAAATGACAGAAACTACTGAGCTGGTGGAGTTAAACGACTAAGGATCTCAGCGACGGTCTATGTGGTTTCCACGTACAAATGCAGATAACTCTTCCATTTAAACAGGACATAAATGGACATCATTGCTTGGACGTCATCGTTGTTCTTGACATCCATTGTAGACCAGTGCACACATCCATCAGACCAATCGGGTTTCCGATAAACTATACGAGTTATCTATCGCTCGTCGCCCTCCACTTGCACCTTACTTAGTAGTTTATCTTTTAGGGCAGCGAATGTTATGTTGTATTTAAGCCTACACTGCATTGTGTCTCGCCCCTCAAAACAGACACCATCAACTTTGTTGGTGATGATGCCCTGATGATGAATGATAGTGAGGGAAGAATCCTCTGAGTATTGTGTTAGGGGCATTTTTTTTGTGTTTATACGATTTGGTGGAGAAGAAGAAGCAGAGAAGGGGTTAAGGTTTTTGTGAAGTAGAAGGGAAAGCTGAAGCCCAATTTATAATAGGCATGGGGAAACATGAGCCGTTGATCAAAATTTTAGGTCACAAATCTGAGCCGTTTATTTTCTATCCGTTGGGGCACAATTTCCAAAGGAAATGCCATCCACTCCTTTTCCTGACACGTTTGACTGGTTGTGAGCCGTTGGTTAAAAGTGTCGGTGGAATCTGAGCCATTCAATTTGTTTTTTTAAAAAACTCGTATTCGGCTTCCCTAATCTGAATGTATTCGGTTGGGGTCAGTCGGATTCTCTAAAATAGGAAAAAAGAGGTGTGTGCCAAAAAATACACCTTTGGTTGCCCATAACCGAATTATTTCAGTTGCCCGTAACCGAATCGGTGAAAAATGCGCGTTTCATTAATGTCTTGTTGGTCATTTCGCAGGGTTAAGGGTGTGGGGTGAGTAGAGAGGGATGTGGAAAAAGCATGGGCTAAAATATTTTCTATTTTTATTTTTTAAAATTTGTGTTAATTTTAGCTTGCTAACAAGAAAATAAAAAAGCCTCGAAATGAATAATTGTCTGTATTTTCAGAAACAACGATAACACCAAAATACAAATTATTTTCTATTTTTAGAAATGAACACTTGTCTCTAACTAGTATTTCATCTTCTCCACATCACAATTTCAACGGTTTCTCATTTTCTTAGCAAGTAAAATAAACAAATACTTTAGGAAATGAAAAGAAAAAATGTTTAGAAAAAAGAAAATGGGTGTTTAGTTTCCTTCTAACATGCCAATGGTGTCCCCCTTTTTTTTATCAAACCAATAGTGTCCCCTTTTCTTACATTTTGTTAAAATACAAATCATGTAATAAAGTCAAATGAAATATGGAATAGCATTGTTTTTGTTTTTTCATAAATAAAAGCATTTCACACAATTTTATAGGAAAAAAACCCAAACACAGCTTCCTTGGAATCCCTATATTTGTAGTAAAGGAAATCAGATACACAATTATGTTTAGCAAACACACAGATGAGTCACCATTTTCATGCAGGTGAAACTAAAAATAAATATAACTTGATAACAAAAAATTAAACCAAGATAAACTGCATCAAGAGAACCGTTTCGACTTTGTTTTTGATTAACTAACTAGACTGACCAGTCTATTTACAACCCAAGTCAACAAAATATTCATATCAAAACTAGAATAGCAACTAAGTTCAAAAGTCTATGGACATGAAAAGCATCAAAGTTCCAAACTGAATAAACCAGATGAGAATAAAAGGATCACTCAGAAAAAGTAAAAGGTATTTGACATAGTTTGTCTATCAGGAGAGTTAACTCTCCCTGCTAATTTCTAACCACTTTGGTGCCGCTGACGCGGTGCTGCAAGTGAGGATTCAATAGTTTAGCATGGCTTACACTTGGAGTCTGCTGCAGAGCAGGATCCAAAAAACCGGAATGCTCAACAACACGAAATACAGTAACTTGCAGCACTACATCCCTCGTTCTAAGCAGCTCAAAAACACAGACATCACCTTCACCTAAATTGTTCTCTAATGTGAATTCAAACCAACCCTGGCTTAACTTTGCTCGACCTCCTCTATATAGGCAGCGAACAGGCCATTGTCTCCCATCGGATAGTTGAAGTTTAATGAATCCTGAAACTCCATTCAAGTTCTTTTCTGCAAAGCAGGATGGCAAATACTGGAAAACGAAAAAAGGACTAAGTATGCAAGATGACACGTCGAAAAAACTAACAATTAACATACATCGAAATTGAATTCAACATCTCACCATTATGCATCCCCTATATAAATAGGAGGGTCGCAGGACAACTCGACAGAAAGGATTAGTTGGTTCAAATGTTTTTGAATCATTAATTGCCCTTTCTCTTTCTTCTGCTGTCACAGTTCTTTTTCTTGCAGATGCACTTTCGTAAAATCTAAACCGCAATTCTGCCTCCTCTTCATTTTCAGCAGAGGGTTCCTGGACATCTACAGTTCCACAAACTGTATTAATTAATGAGAAAAATCATTTTTTGCATTACCAGATAATAGAAAGAAAGAAAACTTGGCTAAAAGAGCTTACTAGGATCTGTTTTCCGCTTCTTTCTTACAGTTTTCTTAACAACCGCCCCTTCCTCATTAGAATAGCGCGATTTCAATTCTTCAGTAGACCTTTTATACTCATTAACATTGAACTGAACACCTATATCTCTAGTTGATGGATTGCCAGCCTTTGAAGAAAGAGCAGCACCACTATCTCCCCAATTAATGCGATTGAGTTTAGATCCACCATTAAACAAATTCTGCAATGCTGGAGAATGACTCTTCCCAGGTGTCAGTTGATCTACAGATCCAGGAAAAACCTTGTTCTGCAGTGCACCAGGAGTATGGTTTGAAGGTGAGCAATCCAGGAAATCGAACGAGTCTATATCTTCCATTTCGTCAAAAATGTGATGATAATTTGCAAAGCATGGCCCTTCGTTACGGTTTCTCATTGCTGCTTGATAATTTATCTCAGAAGTACCCATATTAAAAATATGAACAATGAAAGATGAATTCCCTTCATACATGAATACTAAAAAGTATCCAACACCAATTGAGTAGCGGTGAACAAATTCTTGCCAACCATCAATGAAACAGACTCTGTTGTCAGCCTGTTTTAATCCTACACGCCAGACACTACCATCAGGGACAGTGAGGGTAGCAATTGACGTAAGCTGGCCGCCATATTTCCTCAGAAAATTATCCGGAATCCTCTGCAATTCAAAATATAATTGAGCATCCAAATATTAGTAAATGCTCACAATACAAAAAATTGAAGATGCGGTTTTCTAAAAAAAAAATTACTAATTTCCAGATTGTCAGAATGCAACTGAGAAACTAACAATTGCAATCCATAATTCATATTTCATAAGTGCAAGAATATGTAACTACACTAAAGAAGTTTCTAATTTGATTGTCCTAGATGGCATTCAAGGTCAGCAATTAGTATTTAAAAAAACATGAGAAAATTATTTGATTTAATTTCTCAATTAATCTTTCATGTAGTTTCAATGAATCTTATTGTGGATCATAAACGCTAAATTTCCCGCCTGATCTTCTGCCCATTTTCCATAGCCAGGATTCTCCTCCTTTCTCCATGATCAAGCTTTCTATTCCTCTACTCTCTTTCTTCTTTTCCATATCTTGAAGCTAGAAGTATCATCTTTCTCTCTCCAGAACCCTTCATAGCTGTGGGTTCCAACAGCAGTCACGGGTGAGTTTTCTTTCATGTTTCCAACTTTCTCTTCGTAAATAGAGTTTCTTCTTGGCTTGAATGTGTTTTGTATCTTTTTCCTCTTTCATCCACCTGACTTTCGAATTTCTCTGGACCTGTGAGTAAAGGACTCATTTTTTTTCCTTAATTGTTGTGTTTTATGGTGCCAGAAGGTGTCTAGGAGCCAAAGGAACAAGTGATAACAATTTTGATGCAAGTTGGTGTAGACAATCACAGAGACAGACAGAAAAGAGAGAGAGAGAGAGAGATAAATATGTTGTTGATGATACTGCTAACAAATGTGTAAAGTAGCATCCCGTTGGCGATCCTCGATAATAGGGTTTCTGATAACTTAAGGGTTTTTTCGGAGAAAGATAACTTGCTGATTTTTTAATTGAGAAATTAAATAAAATAACTTTTTATGTTTCTTAAATACTAATTAAATAACTTTATGTTTTTTAAATACTAATTGCTAACATGGAATGCCAACTCTTTTTCAAGTAGGCAAGTAAGTACTGCCGGTTAAGCAAATCACTTGCGAGAACACCAAATCACCGACTCGATTTCAAAATTGATCAACATTTCATAATTTTGAAAATTTTGGACCAAAATTGCAAAATTATAAAAAGAGTGAATAAAACTATGGATGGAACAGAATAGGAAGACCAAAACTGCAATTAAGTCTTTGTATATATCGCAAAATCCCTTCGGTCAAAACCTTATTTCCTTAAATAATAACCCAAGTACGAAACAGATACATAAATGTTAAAAAAAAAACGGATCAATTCTCCAATTTACAAAGCAATTCATCCAAGAGCTTAAAATTCATCACAAAATTAATGTGATAGCACATATCCAATTACTTTGCCTCATGTTCTGATTGGCATATTACAGAATTCTCCTTCGAAATAATCTAATCTCAAGCAAACAACTAAAAAGAGCAATTTAAGACAAGACTGTTCAATCAGGAAAATGGAGCCAACGAAAATTGCTAATGCTATAACTAATGCATGCACACTGTGATATGTCTGCATTCATTATGATATTGGGATATGCAGCTCTTTTCTGTTGATCATTATAATCAGTGATAAAAAGCATGAATTTGAATTCTCTAAATAAATCATTTGATTTTTCTAGGATTAATAATCAGCCCATCCACGCAGGTACATCTTTTAAAGAAATCATAAAACCTCAACACTGAAGAAAATTTTCAGAATTTCTTCATAGCACTGCAAACCTTTATCAATAATTTACCAGAAAATCCATGAACGCAAAGGTTGAAAATCAAGACAAAAAAAAAATCAAAACATGGTGAAACGGGGTGAAGAATTGGCAAAAAAAAACCCCATAAAAACCTTTCCTCGCTACAATCACAACAAAATCCAATTCAAAAAATCAAGACAAAACAAATTCAAAGCATAATCGAAAAGAAAAAATTGAATGAGTTAAAAAGGAGAGAGAAATTGAGGTACCAGTTGTCTAGATTGAAGGGTTGTAGGGAGAATAAGTTTGTGGAAACAAGGGCGCGGCATTCTGGGAGTCATTGAGAAGGTTCAGAGCATAATTGAGGTCCCTTTGATAGAAAGTTGAAAACTTTTGAGGAATCTTCTTCGCACACTCAGATCTAGTTGTTCTTCACCTTCGCCTTCTCCTTCTCCAACCCTTCTGATTCTCTGCTTTTGAGTCAAACAAGAATTTTTAAACCTTAAAAAAACCCTCAACTTGACCTAATTTAAACCTATCGAGTCCATCACTCGCTTGAGTCACCTCGAGTCGTTTTTTTTGGGCTTTAATTGCAATTTATTTTGTTTTTTTTATAGGAAATGTCAGTGGGGGTGGGGAAAATGTTAGTTTCGGGATCTCCTTCTTGCACTCCTTCGGTATCCCTTAGCTCGTCAATTGAGCTACCTACTTGGGATATTGCAATTTATTTTGTAGTATTTAATTTTTATTTTTTGAATAAATTTTTATTAAATTTAATTTTTTAATTTTTTTTCATTATTTTAATTATACCATATGGTAGCGGTCATAAGAATTATGGGAACTTAGTTTTTCTCTTTGAAAATTTTGAAAATAAAACAATTGATTTTTTTTTTGTTAAAATAAAACAATGGATTAGAACACACAATGGCGGGTAAGTGATAGGCGCGCACCGTAGTTACCCGCCATATTTTACTTATGGATTATGGAAATTACAAAATCAGCGTATCATACTATAAGAGATAGCAGTTGGAATGAATCGTCATATTAAAACTGTTGTATTCTACACGTTTTTTTGTAATTAAAAAATTTGTACATTTTAGTTACAAATAATAAAGGTCGGCAACTAAAGAAAGAGGAAAGCAAAGTATTCCTAATCTAAAGTCTCTTTTGTGTTTTTGATATGATATGGTGATTGACGAGGTTGGAGAAGGAATTGGGACGCAAGAGACTAGGGCAATCATGTTCTCATGTTAGAGCAAATGATGACTCATTAAGCCATCTGGTCGAAGACTAGTAATGGTAGTTGTATATCGAATAAAGTTGGGCCTATCATTCTACAAGGGAAATGAAAAGCTTTTTTTATAAGAAAAATTATATTCAAGGGGTACTAGTGATACTCCAATCTTATACAAGAAGGATCATCATGTTTTGCTCTTAGAAAGCTCAATACAATACAAATGGGAGTTCCACCAATCGAACACGGAACCACCCTAAGAAACACCTACATTTCCCATAAACCAACCACAAGAAAGATGTTTAATCTTATTTATAACAACTAAAATATCATCCAACTCCCCCTCAAAGATCAATTTGTTTCTCTCCTTCCAAATAGTCCACATGGTAGCCATTCAAATCAAGAATTTAAACTTAGTGCTATTTTTGAAGATACTGCCAAAAAAACCAAAAATGGTGGACACCAGCCAATTCTTACTCATCTTTAACCCCCAACCAAGCAGCAACATTTAACAAAACTGCTTTAGAAAAAGCACATTTATAACAAAAACAACATTTCTAATGGCTAGAGTATCCTTTGTTGGCTTGCAATCTGTCCCAAAACAAACGCCAGCAAAACAGTGCCACTTTGGATAGTAGAACAGATTTCCAAATAGTAGAGGGTACTTCTAGTGTCTCATTAAGAATAATGTAACTATTGTGTGCTTTAACCGCCACATGTGTCAAGTGAATAAATAGATATTTTTTTCTTAGTTTGCTTCTAAATATCAAAACGCTCTATGCAATTAGGGTTAGATACATTGATTGAACGTCCCAATTGATAAGGATATTCACTATTGACATCGCAAAATTGCTAAATGTTCTAGAATCTAGTCAGTTGCAAACTATAACAGTTTGTTTAACCATTGCTGACGTGGATAACTGACTCGGCATCCATTGTACACACATATAAAGCATATTGTAACTGAATCTCAAATCAATGAAATGCATAATTACATCCAGTTAGATTCTCTCTAGATTTTCTATTTCTAGCATGGTATCAATCACTATCGATGTTGGGACCTCCACCACTTTTCACCATTGTGCCCTGCGTTCCTAAACTGTGTTCTCATCTTCATATGATCTTACTGCAGTTCTTCTTCCATGGCTGCCATTTCCGAATCGTCACCTGCACAGTCAGAAACAAAAGCAATATTTCAGCATAATAATGGCACAAACTCATCCAATTTTGTCACAAGACCGAAACTATCAATCAAGCTAGATGATAAGAATTTCCTTTTGTGGAATCAACAGGTTGAAGGTGTCATAGCAAAACACAAACTGCAAAAGTTGCTAGTCAATGCCTAAGTTACGTCATAGTTTGATACGATTGAAGATCATGCCAATAACAAAGTTTCTACAGCCTATGAACATTGGTTTGTGCAAGATCAATCACTCTTCACATGGCTCCTATCAACATTTTCAGATGCAGTTCTACCTAGAGTTCTCAACCGTCATCATGCTTGGCAGGTATGGGGCACAATTCACAAACATTTTTATGCACATTTGAAAGTAAAGATACGTCAATTACGTGCTAAATTGAAAAGTACCAAGAAAGGAAATTGTAGCATCACTGAATTTGTCACAAGAGTGTGTGCACTAGCCAGTTCACTTACTGCTATAGGTGATCACATATCTGATTCTGATTTAGTGGATATTGTACTAGATGGACTGCCTAAGGAATATAACTCTCTTAGTTATGATATCCTATGGAAAGTCTGATAGCTTAAATCTAACTGATTTAGAGTCAATGTTGCTTGTACAAGAGGCTCAACTAGATAAATTTCGTCAAGAATTGGCTACTCCTACTATTTCTGCAAATTTGGTGCATACACACACCCTGGGTTCTGCTGCACACTACAATCACTCTACACACAGTCAAGAGGCAGAGGTAATTTTAGATGTGGTCATGGTTGTGGCAAGCAGTCGCAAACCCAGGACCCTAGGTCAGGGGGTGCAAAAAAAAATCATTCTGGTTCGAATGTCCTCACTTAATTTACTAAAATTAAATAACCAAGTTATCTAACTCCACATTTATTTAAGAGAAAATCACCACGCCATTATCTATTTAAGTCCTAAAGTATGTGAAAATAAGTAGTCCGTAAAAATATGTGATATCGGTAAAATTACTTTCTAAAGTTTTATAAATAGTCTCTTACGAAGATTAATAAGACAAATATATTAAAAATTGGGTGCAAATTGAGTGCAAATCGAATGCAAATTTAAAGATACTAATGTAAATTTAAAATTTTGGGGGGTTCAAAATAATTTTATATAGGAGTACTAGTACTAACATTTTGTTTCCAGGAGGTTCAACTAAACCCCGTGAAAATAGTGTAGGTCCGCCACTGATGGCAAGTCACGTGGTGCTAGCAACTTAAGTGGCAAGCCTACTTGCCAAGTGTGTGGAAAATATAGTCACGGTGTTCTTGCTTGCTGGTATCGTTTTGATGAGTCCTACAGTCAGCAATCAAATCAAGTCCCTAAAGGTATTGCTCCAATTACAAATGCCACTACAACAACTCCTAATGCTGCTACACCTCAGGCACCAATTGAAACCACAACTCAAGCATTTGCTGCCTACACATGTTATGCACCTTCAGCATCTGCAGCAGTAGTTGTTCCTCAAGGGATACCTCCTCATGGTTGGTTTGCAGACACATGTGCCTCTGACAACTTTACTATGGATGAAAGTCAACCATATCAAGGTTATCAACAGGTTCTTATGGGAAATGGTCAAATGGTTAAGGTGCCCATATACTTTCTATTGGCTCTTTGTAACCGGAAAATGGATATTAGGGAGAATAAACTCCGATAATACCCTAACTCAAGCCAATATAGAGGGAGATATTTGTATTGATTTGTAATGATTGCACAAATATATAGGCAAAGGAGGCTACAAATGATTAGCCACTCAATGCTAGATGCTAGGAATATTCTGAACTAGATGCTACACCAACTTCTAGAAGCTAGGTGAGTCACATAAGAGACAAAAGTAGAAAAACAACCTTAAAATAAAAATAAACTCTAGGAATAAAAAAGGACTAATTCTAAAAGAGTAACAACTAGCATAAAGCTGTCACAATACCCTCGCCTTCAAAACATCATTGTCCTCAAGGATGGATATTTCCAAGTGCCATGTTTTGGAGGTAAAGTCTTCCATTTGAGAAAAACCCTCGAAGCAAGAACACTTCCCTTGTAGATCATCTTCCTATGCCAAACATCCATAATTTTACGATGTTGAAGGAGTGGTGGAGAACTTTTAGGCAAATGGCACTAGTGCAAAAAAGGGATTTAAAGTCAGGCGAAAAGGGGATTTAAAGTCAGGCGCCCGCTTGACTTTTATTAAGTCGACTTTGTATGTCAGGAGTTTTAAAGTCAAGCGATAGCCTGACTTCGTAAGTCTGATTTAAAGTCAAGCATTTATTCCGCCTGACTTCGTAAGTCAGTTTTAAAGTCAAGCATTTATTTCGCCTGACTTCGTAAGTCTGTTTTAAAGTCAAGCAATTATTATTGCCTGACTTCGTAAGTATGATTTAAAGTCAAGCATTTATTGTTGCCTGACTTCGTAAGTATGATTTAAAGTCAAGCATTTATTGTTGCCCGACTTCGTAAGTCTGTTTTAAAGTCAAGCATTTATTTCGCTTGACTTCGTAAGTCTGTTTTGAAGTCAGGCTTTCGTTTCGCCCGACTTTAAAAGTACTTTTTTTTTTAAAAAAAAAAATTTGTTAGCCTTAATGTATCCCCATGCTGCCATAAATCAAAAATAACAGAATTCAAATTCTTTAACAAAAATTACTACGACTACCAACATATAGATGAACAAAACTCCATATCATTTGTATAATCATTGGTATTCAAAAAATTACAGAGCCTACTGATAAATAAAACTTGCTACAGATAAAAATTACATAGGAGAAAAGAAAGTAAAAGCAAAGTCATGCTGCCATCTTGTGCATTGGAACAACCCCTGGATAAGCTAAAATGGCTATACCACAACCAATTTCTAAAGCAATATTCAATACAAAAAGTACTTTGTTTATAGAAAAGATTAGCTAAAATATCCTCTGGTTATCCATCCAAGCTTACAGGGGGGAAAAACAGCTAAGCTATGTGATGAAATGGCACTTTCTGGCCATTGCATGGGAAGGATTACCAGTCTCATAGTCGTGGTCGGCACTTAGTTTGTTTAACAGCCAGGAATTATATTTGGGAGTAATTGATAAGTCTATTTTTAGAGTCTTTTTAATAGTTATTTTATTAAGTCTTTTTAGTATTTTAATTATATTTTTGTTCTATTTTACTGCAAATATTTACTTTTTATCTTCAGGTCTTATTTTGAAGCAATTTGGGCTGCTTAAAGTCTCAGCAGGTCAGAATTCGACCTAGATCTCTCAGAATTCGACAGCATCTGTCTCAGCAGGCCAGAATTCGACTGGATCTACCAGAATTCGACTGCATCTTCCAGATTTCGACTGTGACTGCTTCTGCTTCCCAGAATTCGACTGGATCTCCCAGAATTCGACTGCATTTTCCAGATTTCGACTGGATCTGCCAGAATTCGACAGCATCTTCCAGATTTCGACTGGATCTCCCAGAATTCGACTGTGCCTGCTTCTGCTGGCAAGATTTCGACTGTATCAAGCTTCTGCCAACAGATTTCGACTGTGCCTCAACTCTGCTATCCAGAATTCGACTGAAACAGTCAGAATTCGAATTTCCCACTTGCTGATGGATATTTTGCCCACTTGTTGATGGATATTTTGCCCACTTGTTGATGGATATTTTTTGCCCACTTTTTGATGACCATGTGCTTTGACCACTTGCTCATGTGCATTGTCCACTTGAGGATGGCTCTTTGATGACTAACTTGGCCAACTTGATTTGCCACTTTTTCCTCTTTTGGACCATTTTGCCCCTCATATTTTCCTATAAATAGAGGCTTGATCCTCACTTGTACCTAAGCTTGAATTTTGTTAGAAAATCAATGACAAAGGCTCTCTAATTATTCATAACTTCAATTTACTCTTCATGCTTTTTATGATTCTTGTTTATTTACTTTCTTGCCCTTTAATTTCTTGCTATTTATTTTCCAAGTCATTTACTTTCATTGCCCTTTAATTTCTCGCTCTTTACTTTCTCGCTCTTTACTTTTCGCTCTTTACTTTTCCGCTCTTTTATTTTCCCTGCTATTTACCTTTTCGCCCTTTTACTTTCCAAGTCATTTACTTTCATTGCTATTTAAATTCTCGCTCTTTACTTTCTCGCTCTTTACTTTTCCGCTCTTTTATTTTCCTTGTTATTTACTTTTTTGCCCTTTAAATTTCCAAGTCAAGTAAACTACTGGCAAGTCAAGTAAATTACTGGCAAGTCAAGTAAATTACTGGCAATTTACTTTTCAAGCAATTTACTTTCCTGTCATTTACAATTCCGCTATTTATGATTTTTGCACTTTACCGCTTTCTTTTATTTCTCGCTATTTAACTTTATGTCTTCTTCTTTTATTTTCTTTTCTCCTCTTTTGTCTACAATGATCACGAGTGAGTAGACTTTGCTAAAATATTCCTTCTCTCCAAAAACACTTTCTTTTCAGTTAATCAATTTTGAAAAATTAAATTGGTATTCACTTAGGCTCTCCCTGTGGACCGATACTCTTTTATTACGCGATACGACCCGTGCACTTGCGGGGCTATCAAGTTTTTGGCGCCGTTGCCGGGGAGGCAGTGATATTGATTAAGTTTTTCGAAACCGGTTAGACTGAAATTTTATTTTCTTTATTTTTACTTTTTCTTCTCTTGTCCCTCGAATGCGAAGAACCAGAAGTTTCGGAGAAACTGTTCAACAAATTCCCGAAATCGAAAGGTTCTTACATAGAAGGAGGAGAGAAATTCCCGATAACCAAATGGCGGCTAATGAAAATCGTGCTCTCAAAGAGTACGCAACACCTTCAGCAGAGCCATCGGCTGCCATTGTACATCCAAATGTGGAAGCAAATAATTTTGAACTCAAAACATCTCTGCTTTCGATGGTACAACAAAACCAATTTTCTGGTTCTCCCACGGAGGACCCAAATCTTCATATTTCAATTTTTCTTGAATACTGTGGAACTCTCAAATTAAACGGGGTACCTCCGGATGCCATAAGACTAAAACTCTTCCCTTTTTCATTAAGGGATAGAGCTAGAGCATGGCTACATTCTTTGCCTTCGGAATCCATTACCAACTGGAACCAGCTGAAACAAGCTTTTCTTACTAAATTCTTTCCCCCGAGTAAGACAGCTCAAATGAGAAATCAAATTACTCGATTTTCTCAAAACGACGGGGAATCTCTTTATGATGCTTGGGAACGTTTCAAAGAAATGTTAAGGCTATGCCCCCATCATGGACTAGAGAAATGGCTTGTTGTTCACACTTTTTATAATGGATTACAATATGCAACAAGAATGACTGTTGATGCAGCTGCAGGTGGAGCTTTAATGAACAAAAATTTTACCGAAGCCTATGCACTCGTTGAAGATATGGCTCAAAACCATTGTCAGTGGACAAGTGAGCGAGCCATAACAAGTAAGCCAGCCACATCAAAAGAGCCAGGTAAGTATGAAATATCTGTTGTTGATCATCTTACCTCAAAAGTGGACGCACTTTTTCAAAAATTTGAAAAATTAAATGTAAGTGTCGTCTCACAAACTTCTTCTCCTATTACTCCACCATGTGAATTATGTGGGGTTGTTGGCCATATTGGAGCTGAATGCCAGCTTGAGGCATCTAGTGCTGGAAACGAGCATATTAATTATGCTCAAAAGGAAGATCCGTTTTCAAATACTTATAATCCTGGGTGGAGGAATCATCCAAATTTTTCTTATAAAAATCCTCCACCCAATCCAGCACCTAGACCACCTCCTGTCTTTCAAAATCAAAGGGTTTTTAACAACCCACAAAACAACCCACAAAAGTCGAACTTGGAATTTTTGATGGAAAAATTTGTGTCATCTCAAACAAAACAAAATGAAGAATTCAAAAATCAAACTGGTTATTTGAATGACACACTTATCAAATTAGTATCAAAAGTCGACTCTATCACCACTCATAATAAAATGCTTGAAAATCAAATAACACAAGTGGCAACACAGGTAGCTTCATCCTCTAAAACTTCAGGGGTATTTCCTGGGCAACCAGAACAAAATCCAAAAGGCCAAATAAATGCCGTTACCCTTAGAAGCGGAAAACAATTAGAGGAACCAAGAGCAAACCAAGAAAAAACTGTGAGTGAAAAACATAATTTACCAGGTGAGCTAGAAGAGAAAGAAAAAGGGAAAGAACCAGAAAAAGAAAGAGAAGAACCACACATTCCCCCTCCACCATACAAACCACCCATTCCTTTCCCCCAAAGATTTGCAAAAAGCAAAATTGACGAGCAATTCAAAAGGTTTGTCGACTTGCTTAAAAAGCTTTACATCAACGTTCCTTTCACTGATGCATTGTCTCAAATGCCGTCTTATTCTAAATTTTTGAAAGAAATTTTGTCCAAGAAAAGAAAAATAGACGACTATGAGACAATTGCATTAACAGAGGAGTGTAGTGCAATTATCCAGAACAAGCTGCCACAAAAACTCAAAGATCCAGGTAGTTTTTCCATACCTTGTGTGATTGGAAGTGAAACTATAAACAGAGCGATGTGCGATCTAGGAGCCAGTGTGAGTTTGATGCCTCTTTCTCTTTGCAATAGACTAGGGATAGGTGAACTTAAACCCACAAAAATGACAATACAATTGGCAGATCGTTCCGTTAAATACCCCACTGGAATCTTAGAGGATATACCTATCAAGGTAGGGCAAACTTTTATACCGGTGGACTTTGTTGTAATGGAAATTGAAGAAGACTCCCAAATTCCTATTCTTCTGGGGAGGCCTTTTTTAGCTACTGCAGGGGCAATAATTGACGTTAAAAACGGTAAGTTGGTTTTTAATGTGGGGGATGAAAAAGTTGAGTTTGAAGTTTCAAACTTCATGAAGAGTCCATCTGTAAAAGACTCATGCTGCAGGATTGACATTATAGACTATTGCGTGCGAGAGTGCTCTTTAGCATCATCTTCACAAGATAGTCTGGAAGATTGCCTTTTAGGCAACACAAATACAAATGCAGCAGGGGAAACCCAATTCTACATAAAACTTTTGGATGAAAATCCACCATCAAAAGAATTGGGTACTGAAACTTTGGGTGAGGAGAAACCTCAACCTCTCCCAAAAGAAATACCAAAAATAGAACTGAAGCCCTTACCATCATCTCTCAGGTATGAGTTTCTTGGCCCTGATTCTACTTTTCCAGTAATTGTAAATGCAAATTTGAAACAAAATGAGACCGAAAAATTGCTTAATGTTCTCAAAAAGTATCCCAAAGCCATTGGGTATACTATTGAGGACATTAAAGGAATAAATCCGTCAATCTGCATACACAGAATACTACTGGAAGAGGACTATAAACCTTCTATCGAGCATCAAAGAAGATTAAACCCAAACATGAAAGAGGTTGTTAAAAAGGAAGTTTTAAAACTCCTTGATGCTGGGATAATATATCCTATTTCCGATAGTAAGTGGGTTAGTCCTGTTCAAGTAGTACCTAAGAAGGGAGGCTTAACAGTTATTAAAAATGAAAAGGATGAATGCATTTCCACAAGGACAATCACGGGATGGAGAATGTGTATTGATTACAGAAAGCTTAACAAAGCTACCCGGAAAGATCACTTCCCTCTCCCGTTCATTGATCAAATGCTAGAAAGGTTAGCGCGGCACTCACATTTTTGCTATTTGGATGGTTATTCGGGATTTTTTCAAATTCCCATCCACCCTAGCGACCAAGAAAAAACAACTTTCACATGTCCTTTTGGCACTTATGCCTATAGAAGGATGCCCTTTGGTCTATGTAATGCTCCCGCTACCTTTCAAAGGTGTATGATGTCCATATTCTCAGACTTTGTCGAAAACATAATGGAAGTGTTTATGGATGATTTTTCCGTCCATGGCTCAAATTTTGAAAACTGTTTAGCCAATCTGGAAAAAGTCTTAGAGAGATGTGAGAAGGTAAACCTGGTTCTAAACTGGGAAAAGTGTCATTTCATGGTTAATGAAGGAATTGTCCTAGGGCACTTAATTTCTCACAGAGGTATTGAGGTAGACCGTGCAAAAATTGAAGTGATTGAAAAAATGCTACCTCCCACCACAGTAAAAGAGGTGAGAAGCTTTTTAGGCCATGCGGGTTTCTACCGTCGGTTCATAAAAGACTTCTCAAAAATTTCAAAACCTATGACAAGTCTGCTCCTTAAGGATGCAGCATTTATTTTTAACGATCTTTGTCTTGAAGCTTTTAACAGGTTGAAAAAGGCTTTAGTTACTGCCCCGATCATACAGCCGCCAGACTGGAATCTTCCGTTCGAAATAATGTGCGATGCAAGCGACTATGCAGTTGGGGCAGTCCTGGGACAAAGAAAAGAAAAAAAATTGCATGCCATATACTATGCAAGCAGGACCTTAGACGAGGCACAAATGAATTACGCCACAACTGAAAAGGAATTATTGGCGGTAGTTTTTGCCGTCGATAAGTTTCGATCATATCTGGTAGGTTCAAAAATCATCATTTTTACTGATCACTCGGCCATAAAATATTTGTTAAACAAAAAAGATGCCAAGCCGAGATTGATCCGATGGGTTTTACTCCTACAAGAATTTGATCTTGAAATAAGGGATAAAAAAGGCGTTGAAAATGTTGTGGCTGATCATTTGTCCCGTCTACAAGGAACAAAAGAAGAAGAGTTGCCGCTTAATGATACATTTCTGGATGATCAACTCTTCTCATTGATCAAATCTGAAGCACCATGGTATGCAGATTTTGTAAACTACCTTGCAGCAGGAGTACTCCCCCCAGATTTAAATTATCAGCGGAAGAAGAAATTCTTCCATGATCTCAAACAGTATTACTGGGACGAGCCACTGCTTTTTAAAAGGGGAGCTGATGGAGTGTTCAGAAGATGCATTCCGGAAGAAGAGGTAAGTAACATTCTATACCATTGTCATTCTTCTTCCTATGGCGGCCATGCCAGTTCTTCAAAAACTGCTACAAAAATTCTTCAATCTGGTTTTTATTGGCCGTCCCTTTTTAAAGACGCGCATCAATTCATTTCTAAATGCGACCAGTGTCAACGCACCGGAAATATTTCAAAAAGAAATGAAATGCCCTTAAATAATATCTTAGAGGTTGAAATTTTCGACGTCTGGGGTATCGATTTCATGGGACCGTTTCCTTCTTCTTTTGGAAACCAATATATTCTGGTAGCCGTTGACTATGTGTCGAAATGGATCGAAGCCATTGCTTCTCCTACAAACGATGCAAAGGTAGTCATAAAACTTTTCAAAAAAATAATTTTTCCAAGATTCGGGGTCCCTCGTGTTGTCATAAGCGACGGAGGATCCCATTTCATCTCAAAACATTTTGAAATGTTACTACAAAAGTTTGGAGTAAGGCACAAAGTTGCAACGCCTTATCACCCTCAAACAAGCGGTCAGGTTGAGGTATCGAACAGAGAAATTAAAAGTATTTTAGAAAAAACTGTTTCGACTTCAAGGAAAGACTGGTCGGTAAAGCTTGACGATGCTCTCTGGGCTTATCGGACTGCGTACAAGACTCCCATAGGAATGACTCCTTTCAAATTAATTTATGGGAAGTCTTGCCACCTTCCGGTAGAGCTAGAGCACAAAGCTTACTGGGCAATTAAACGCCTTAACCTGAACATGGAATTAGCCGGAGAAAAAAGAAAACTCCAACTAAACGAATTGGAAGAACTGCGAATGGATGCTTATGAGAATGCCAAACTTTACAAAGAAAGAACAAAAAATTGGCACGATAAGCGTATTATTCGCAGAGAATTCAAGGAGGGTGACCTGGTGTTATTATTTAACTCCAGGCTAAAAATTTTCCCAGGAAAACTAAAATCGAGATGGTCCGGTCCTTTTGAAATCCGTAAGGTTTACCCCTTCGGATCTGTAGAGATCTGGAGCGAGAAATCCGGATCGTTTAAAGTCAATGGTCAAAGGTTGAAAAATTATTTAATTGGTGACCCAATTGAGAAAGGAACTAGTTTAGTTCTACATGATCCCAATTGAAAAATTCTTTTTGACCGTCAAGCTAGTGACGTTAAAAGAGCGCTGCGTGGGAGGCAACCCACGGCTTAATGTATTTTTCGATTTGTTGAAAAATAAAATACCCCAGGGCCGAGTATCCTGAACCAGACAGCCAGGTGAGCTCTCCTAACCCCTTTTGTCTTATTTGAAAAATCATTGAGGACAATGCCTAGTCCAAGCATGGGGGGGTATTTTATTACTTTTATTAAGGAATGTCTTTATTGCTTTACCGAGTTTTTTTTTTTTTTTTTTTTTTTTTTTTTTTTTCCTTTTTGTACTTTGAGTTGTATCTGCTCCCTCCATCTCGAAACTTTGTGAACCTTAAACATGTTTTAGATAAGCCTTTTCTGAAAAAAAAAAAATAAAAATAAATTTTCAATTTTTCATTAGCAATCATCTAGGTGGACTGGTTAGGAACAACAAAATTGTATCATGGTTCGATTTCTACTTCTAGGGCTTTTTCACACACACACTATTGAGACTATTTTCAGTTATTAATACAAATAGAGAGACTGAAAAGAAACTAGTAACCTGGTTCTCTTGGTGACATTTACTAGATGCGCGGTTACTGGAGAAAAACGTCTGAGTTGGGGTATTCAAAAAAAAAAAAAAAAAAAATGTATATATGCAAAACCAATTCAAAAATACAAAAGTTAGTGCATTTTAAATATCAAAATAAATGGTTAGCATATAAAATCAAAAAGAAAAGAAAAATGCTTGAATACCCAACGTATAAAGACCCTCCTTTGAGACCCGGTCTTAGTAACTGGAGGACCCAAGCTTAAGAATGTTGGGGAATCGGTTCTATGATGACATTGATATCCTCTCTAGAGTACTGATACTTTAAATTTGTCTCTCAATTCCACAAGAAGCCCAAAAATAGTAGCTCTCAAACCAAAGTGTTAGAATTGCCCCACAGTTCACTTAAGGTTTCGATATGAAAATAATTTTCCTTCAGAATGGGCCTAAAGATTTACACTGTTTTTGCTTGAGGACAAGCAAAGGTTCAAGCATAGGGGAGTTTGATAAGTCTATTTTTAGAGTCTTTTTAATAGTTATTTTATTAAGTCTTTTTAGTATTTTAATTATATTTTTGTTCTATTTTACTGCAAATATTTACTTTTTATCTTCAGGTCTTATTTTGAAGCAATTTGGGCTGCTTAAAGTCTCAGCAGGTCAGAATTCGACCTAGATCTCTCAGAATTCGACAGCATCTGTCTCAGCAGGCCAGAATTCGACTGGATCTACCAGAATTCGACTGCATCTTCCAGATTTCGACTGTGACTGCTTCTGCTTCCCAGAATTCGACTGGATCTCCCAGAATTCGACTGCATTTTCCAGATTTCGACTGGATCTGCCAGAATTCGACAGCATCTTCCAGATTTCGACTGGATCTCCCAGAATTCGACTGTGCCTGCTTCTGCTGGCAAGATTTCGACTGTATCAAGCTTCTGCCAACAGATTTCGACTGTGCCTCAACTCTGCTATCCAGAATTCGACTGAAACAGTCAGAATTCGAATTTCCCACTTGCTGATGGATATTTTGCCCACTTGTTGATGGATATTTTGCCCACTTGTTGATGGATATTTTTTGCCCACTTTTTGATGACCATGTGCTTTGACCACTTGCTCATGTGCATTGTCCACTTGAGGATGGCTCTTTGATGACTAACTTGGCCAACTTGATTTGCCACTTTTTCCTCTTTTGGACCATTTTGCCCCTCATATTTTCCTATAAATAGAGGCTTGATCCTCACTTGTACCTAAGCTTGAATTTTGTTAGAAAATCAATGACAAAGGCTCTCTAATTATTCATAACTTCAATTTACTCTTCATGCTTTTTATGATTCTTGTTTATTTACTTTCTTGCCCTTTAATTTCTTGCTATTTATTTTCCAAGTCATTTACTTTCATTGCCCTTTAATTTCTCGCTCTTTACTTTCTCGCTCTTTACTTTTCGCTCTTTACTTTTCCGCTCTTTTATTTTCCCTGCTATTTACCTTTTCGCCCTTTTACTTTCCAAGTCATTTACTTTCATTGCTATTTAAATTCTCGCTCTTTACTTTCTCGCTCTTTACTTTTCCGCTCTTTTATTTTCCTTGTTATTTACTTTTTTGCCCTTTAAATTTCCAAGTCAAGTAAACTACTGGCAAGTCAAGTAAATTACTGGCAAGTCAAGTAAATTACTGGCAATTTACTTTTCAAGCAATTTACTTTCCTGTCATTTACAATTCCGCTATTTATGATTTTTGCACTTTACCGCTTTCTTTTATTTCTCGCTATTTAACTTTATGTCTTCTTCTTTTATTTTCTTTTCTCCTCTTTTGTCTACAATGATCACGAGTGAGTAGACTTTGCTAAAATATTCCTTCTCTCCAAAAACACTTTCTTTTCAGTTAATCAATTTTGAAAAATTAAATTGGTATTCACTTAGGCTCTCCCTGTGGACCGATACTCTTTTATTACGCGATACGACCCGTGCACTTGCGGGGCTATCAGTAATCAAGCTTCTTCAGTTTCCTGTTCCTCTTCATCAGCATTCAAGGTTTCATGAATGTAAGCCTGAGCTTCATCTAATGCTGATTCTTTTACATCAGCGGCATACAAAATCTTCTTTATTGCATACAAAATCTTCTTTATTGCTACTGACATCTGCAAAAAATAACATAGAAGTAGACATGATCACATGCACACTGCAAAATAAACAGCAATGCAAGCCTTGGCTGGAATTCTTACAGGTTCATTCAACAACAACACACACACACACAAATAATCAAACAAAGGAAGATACTCAATCAAATACCAAAAGGATAAATACTCTGTCATCAAATTCCAACAACGAAATCACTCAGCCTTTGAAACATAAAATTCAGCAGGCATGTTCACCTCTGCTCTATACAATTAACACAACCACCCAAATTACCTCTATCTAATCATGATAAAATAGCTAGTAAACTACCAATTTCAAGACTTATATCATCTATACACTTAGTCCTTCAAGTAAATAAAAATAGTGAGTTTTCCCATGCAATTTTTATATCCGTCTCACTAGTCCCTATCCGTTTCATTAGTTCTTAACATTTTGTTAAGTCTGTCTCGAGGATTCATTAGCAACATCCTGCATAACAATTCAGAATAGCAAATTAAACAAAAACCAGAATAGCAAAAATCTAATACCCATAAAACCCAAAATCGAAAAATTGGAGAGCTAAATCATAAAAATAAAATAGAGGGATAAAGTTACCAAATTTTTTTAGGTTTAACAAATAACACATTAAGAATTTTGATTATGAGAATAAAAAGAAACCAAAAATTGAATTTATCAAAAACAAAAAAAGAAACCAAAAATTGAGGTAGAACTAGTAGAAACCTTAGAATTGCTTGTGGATGTAGATCTAAGAAAATCTTCAGCAGTTTTCGGATGTTTGCAATCTGCAATTGAAAGTAAAACTAAGCAACACAGAAAACCCCTAAAAGAGAAATCAAAGAAATTTAACAGCTAATACCTCACCATGATTGCAGAACCAGGCTTCATCATCAACCACAAACTCATCTAAAGCAGAAAGATCAGCCCATTTAAGAGCGTCAAAGTTCAAAGTAACAGTTATAGTCATTCATCACAACTGCTTACTCCTGAATGATGAATAATATCAATCTGAAGGATAGGTTTGCTTGACAACATTTTTATGATCCCCAGTGCCTGACCAAAATGGACAAACAGAAGATGGGAGTTATCTCCTGGTGTTCAAAATTTCAATGGATCATGTTATATAGTAACCAAACACACTAATCATTAAAGATTAACAATCAATTCCTCATTCCATTTATTTAATGAAAGCATTAAAAAACCTAGGACATCAACTTAAAAATGCTTATTTTTCTTTTCCATAACCAAGTAAAACATGAACAAAAATAAGACAAGAATTAAGAAAGAAATAAAGTTATTTCAGGGGAATAAAAGAATCAAAGAACCAAGTTCAAATGATAGCTAATAAACAATTGGCAAAATAGTGGCCTGCAGATAAAAAAGCATTTCTCTTTGACTTTCTCTTTGATATCAAAACACCATCCATACATTTCTCTTTGACTTTCTTTTGATATCAAAACACCAAAACCAGCTATGGACAGAAAGCTTTCGTAAAGTGTAATCATCTTGTAAAGCTCAAAAGGATGGATTTAAAATAGGCTAGAAAATATAGTAAAGCTCAAAAGGAGGGATTTACCAATGTACATTTTATCATATGAGAGAAGCTTAATACAGTCATCCATACTACCAGTAAATGAATGGGTGACTCCAGCAGTGAACCTGACATATAAAAAGAAAACGGTTAGCCGATTTCACTTCTCAAAGTGATTATGCCATAAAATGCAATTTTATGTTAATATATTATATTTATACTATAGGTGCAAATATTAGGCATTAGAAGAAATGAGATAGAAATAACCTCAAGGCTATTTATTTCTTATTTACATGTGGTGTCAAGGCCTCGAGGTAATTTTTATGACCCATTGAATGATAGACTAAGAGTATGAAAAGAACCACAAGTATCTTCAAACAAACCCTATGTATGCAATTTGTTCCAATGGATCTTGAACATTTTCTATCTATTTTTCCATCAATTCTTGAACTTGAAAACAGGAACAACATAGTAAGGGTGGCAACAATACTTTCTCACCCTTAGAATTAAGCTCGTTTCTCAAAATAAATAGAATGATAAGCTAAACAAGAGGCACATGAAAGTAGCATTATTTGAATATTGACAATTTCAAAACAGTGAAATCCAGCAATACCTGTCCTTATTTTTCTCAACTATTTCACAGAAATCTGCAGCTGCTGCTCGCATGTGCAAAAACATAGGCAATCTTGTGATGTGTGCCAATTCAAATTGCTTCTCAAAATACCTTGGATTCACCAAAAAAAGAGGATCCATGAATGATTTTAATATATTATGAAAATCAACAAAGAGAGAGAGAGAGAGAGAGAGAGAGAGAGAGAGAGAGAGAGAGAGAGAGAGAGAGAGAGAGAGAGAGAGAGAGAAAAAGAACTAAAGTGACACATGCAGCAACAGTTGCACTATGACTGACTGCATACTTCTTTTGAATCTCTGTTGGGCAGAAATGAAGCCGGTCATAGTCCAATCCACACTCGCCAACTGCAACCACCTTGCGTATGAAAAAGGATAAAGAAGAACAAAACAGTTACTTCCAAATAGTTAATTGGACAGTAGTTTTTGAACTAAACCACAAGTTCTGCGACTATATGATTCACTACAAAGTCATGAGAAATATAGCAAAATACGATGTATATGATTCACTGCAACTTTGAGGAGCTCTAACGAAACTGATTATCTAAAAAGTCAAAGAACTTAACTAAAGTTTACTTACTTCAGTCATGCCATATCGCTCCAAATGCCCAGTGATGGTTTCCCATTCTGCATGACAGGTTCAAGAAGTGCAGAGAAGCCACACATCTAAATAATAGCATGATAATATATCAGATTTTTGAGAATGAGAATGAGTTGGTAATCAGCCAACATAAGTTAAACTGCAGTAAGTGCAGTAGTGAAACTATCTATCTGGGGTAGCATTAAACATGACTGAAGTTAAATCATACAGCATACCTGAGCAATGACCCTTCTGTGTGTAAGAACAACTCCATTATGTTTATCTGTTGTCCCGCTAGTGTACAAAATCAGTGTCGGATCTTCACCTAAGCCAAAGGACATGAAAAAACAAACAACAAAATAAATTAACAATCATATAATTAACATATCAGATTCCATTAAAGTAATCAAAAATTACATAGGAAGGTAAATGCTGTATAGAAAACAAATTAAAGTACTACCTTCAGCCATTGCCAAAAGTGGCTCAGCAAGAAACATATCATCTTTAAATTCAACAAGATTGATGCTTGATATATTGGGAGGTAGACTCCAAGTGAAGCCAAGCAGCACTCTAGCCAATATTCCTATGTCATGTTTAAGGAAAAGTTGCAAATGTATTCATTAATGATTCAGAATCAAAAACATTAACTAGTTTGCTGAACAGAATGCAGCAATATTTCTGCAAAATATTTCAATGGAGGACACAAGCTGAGAGCCATTGATTTACCTTTGGAGGATCGCTCTTTCGAATCTTCCTAGTGGGAGTCTGCATGGTTACCTATTCCTCAGCTGCAGTTGGATGAATGACTACAGTGGCATCAAAGTCTGCCTTTGTCAATCCAACTTTAATGGCAACAGCAAAACCCTGTGTATCAAGCAATTGTATAATTAAGTGATTTCAAAACTCATGTATCATCATCAGAGCAATACAAAAAACAGTTGTAGAAGATCAAATTGAAGATTTTCTGTTATTTATAAAAGAGACCAAACATACAGAAGATTTTCAAGCTTCTGTATTATAATCGACACAGTAATATTCTTCAGCAGGTCAGAATCACAGCAAGCAATTTACAAAAGACGGTTAAAACAAAGAGAGACAACCAAAGCTAACAACAGAATGGTCTGCATATGTTAAATTCCACAAATTTACACCAAGCTCTTTTTAAAAGCTATGTTACATTTCAGTAACAAAGTCATCTCTTGTTGCGTATTCAATTTCAGTCCCATTATCTGCCAAAACCTGCTTCAAATTGGGATCCTGGGAACTAGTTTGAAGCTGGTTGTGCCAGTTAAGATCCTGGGATCCTTAAACTATCACAATAACATAAAAACAACTATCACATTAGTATGTCAAACAAATGAATGAGATTTTATTGATAAAAACAACTATCACATTAGAAGGATTATGTGTATCCAAGAGTTTCCAATAGAATCATCATCACACACAGAAGCTATTCCAATCAAAGAACTGTTATGATATTGATGAGTTCATTAAATTGAAAGTCAAACAAAAGTCACGATTCAGATTTCATTTCAGACTCATCAAAATCAAACAGGAAGATTTCCATTTCAACAACATGCCTATACTCATAAGCATCATCAAACTGACCCATGTTCAAATCAAAAAAACTAGGGTTTGCGACTTCTGGATCTGACCCGTGTTCAAATCAAAAAAACTAGGGTTTGCAACACACATGTTTCAAACTGAGAAATTAGGAATTAGATAGGAGCTGTGCAACACGCTCGTTGCAATAGGGGATTCAGAACAGTATCAAAAAAAACCTAGAAAGAGAGGCAGAGAGAGCGACAGAGAGAGAGAGACACAGGGAGAGGGAGAGGGAGAGGGAGAGAGAGAGAGAGAGGGAGACTTGCCTGGAAAATGGAAGAGGAGTTTAGCGTGAAACTCAGAAGCAGCGGGCGTGAGCGTGAGCGTTGAGCGTGAAACTGAAGTGGAGAGAGCAACGGAAAAGACGCGCGCCGGAGGGTGGAGTGGTGCACGGCGAGGCGAGGCGAGGCGAGGCGAGGCGAGGCGGAGGGCGGCGTTCTCGGAGTGAGGCGTGAGGACGCGAAAGGACGGCTTGAGAATGGCGTGAATGGGGTGGAGAGTGTTCTGAGTTTCACGGTGAGGGGGAGTGAGGGAGTGAGGGTGACGGTGAGGGAGTGTGGGTGACGGTGAGGGGGTGAGGGGGCGAGGGAGTGAAGAAGAAGGATTAGAGAAGAAGAAGGATTAGGGTTTTCGCGTGAGAGTGAGAGTGAGAGTGAGAATGGAGAGGAGAGAGTGTTCTGATTTGAGAGGGTGAAATTTTTTTATTTATTTTAGTACTTTAGAGGTCAGGCGTGTATATGCCTGACTTCTAAAGTACTTTAGAGGTCAAGCGAGAATAGACGCATGACGTCTAAAGTATTAGAACAGAAGAAAAAAAATCCACTGCTAATTACAAGTTTGCCACCGTGTCACTTATGTAGTCAGGCGCATACATGCCTGACTTCTAAAGTCTTATTTTCTCACTATTTCTTCACTTTAGAAGTCAGGCGTGTATCCGCTTGACCTTATTACTCGCGATTTTTGCCACTTATTTACAAGTTTGCCACCGTGTCTACCTATGTAGTCAGGCATCTGGGCGCCTGACTTTAAATGTCTAATTCTAATGTCATTTTTGCACTAGTGTGGGGAGCCTTAGCAGAATTATTTTCTGTGCATAGCTTCCACTTAGGCACATAGAAATCTTCTGGAATCTCTAAGTTTGGAGAATATATACTAGATGTGGTCATTACAGCTCCTTTGGCTTGACATACACTAATTCCCCTTTGCTCTGTTAATATAATCTGCTCAACACCAAAACCATATATACTTCTCAAAAAAATTTCTTGTGAATCCCATGTATCAAAAGTATCAAAAAACATTTGCCCACCCATGATCCAATTTACTAGAATTGCAATAAAATTGCTGCTGACTTTACTAAGACCCTCATGCATAAATACATAGTTATCAAAATCGCGATTTATATCGCAAAATCGTACGATTCTACGATTCCACACTCCCTCTATGATTCGATTTCGTTGCAGAATCGGAAAAGTTGTGATATCGTGCGATCAATGGTGGAATCGTACGATTTGGCGATTTCAATGGCGATTTTGCTTGAAAATCGCAGCAGAAGCGCAACTGTTGAATACACTGGAAACGGGTCGGAGAAGAAGACAGAAGAAGGAGATCTGTACTTTCATGCTTTGGAGAAGAAGATCTAGATATGGGTGTGGCAAAAAGACGTGAACGAGATCTGGATATGCTTTGGAGGAGAAGACGTGAAGGAGATCTCATACGGCTGCTGTGTGATGAGAAGTGACAAACTAGGGAATGACAAAATTAGGGTTAGGGTAATGGCTTGGCCCAAACCGGAAATGACACTTTTCCCTAACCACACCTACTTTTTCACGAGAAATACCCCCATTTCTAATATCTACTAGATAACCTTATTTTTCTAACCTCACCCCCTTTTTCACCAAATATACCCCATTTTCTAATATTACTAGGTGTCTATGTATACTAATAATATCTTTGTTTTTGTAGAATACTTGCAATTTTACAAGTCACGATTTTGTTTAACCCCTTCCGATTCTAGTTTTTGATACTTTCTTTTTGGGTAGAATCTTACGATTCTACTTGCGATTTTACGATTTCCGATTTTGCTACCCTGCTTCCGATCTTGCGTAGAATCTCGATTTTGATAACTATGCATAAATATGACATATGGATTATTGGTATTAGCATTAGGATCAAACATGTTGCTAGCGCTATCAACCTCCTTTATGCTGAGAACGAATCGTGAGAACTCTAGGACAACATCAACATCTAATACGGCACCACTAGCCAGAGTATTGCTGTGTTGTAATTTCCAAAAATGAGAACACATATATTTGCTGACCAACCCATTCTCCATGTAAATTGATTTTGCAGCAGGACTATTTTCTAAATGCACAACATATATAGCATTTCTATGAGAATTTGCAAGGGAAAGCAAACCTGCATAAGACAATGTTGCAATTTGACTAAAGAGTGCATCCTTAAGAGACGGTTGAGTTGAAATCTTCAACTGTGTGTAGAACTTAATCAAGCACAAAAGTGTAGTCTAAAGTTGCTTAGACAGATGCTGTCGAAATCTGCTGGGACAGAGATGCTGTCGAAATATGCTGGAACAGATGCTGTCGAAATATGCTGGACAGCTGTAGTCGAATTGCAAAGACTGATGCAGTCGAATTGCAAAGACTGATGCAGTCGAAATTGTAAATACTGATGCAGTCGAAGTGCAAAGACTAATGCAGTCGAATTGCAATGACTGCTGTGGTCGAAATGCTGATGGTCGAATCCACTGAGACTGATGTGGTCGAAATGCTGGAAAAAGAAAACCTGCAAACAAAAACAAACGTTAGACAACCGGAGGCGTCTTGTGACTGCCCTGAAGAATTTATTCGCCTCTACAGCGCAAATTCCCCGAGGTTCAACCGGTCTCGTCGCAATCGCAGAAGCGAGAGAGGACTCCGAACTGGCAAGAACAATTTGAGATGGAACAGGAGATGAACCCAGGAGAGTGATATATTTAGAAGAGGGAAATGGATTTTTCAGTGTGTACTCAAGTGTTACTGGAGAACGTTTATATAGGCCTTAGAGATAGCTGTTTGAAGCATAGGCTCCAGCAACCATTTAATAGGCAGCCAACAGTTATAAAATAAATTGTGTTTATTTTGCGGTTACAAAATAAATTGGTTCAAAACAAAATAGATGTTTGGAAATAATTCTGCAGTCAAGAAAATAAATCATACGTTACAAAGTTATTTGTAAATCAGTTTGACCAATAATTGGGCATATTCGGATAGGCTGATAAAATAATATTTCATTTGATAAAAACAAGCGCAAGGCTAATCTTGCGCGCAGGGGGGAAGGCGAAAGATTTGCACTGAACCAAGCCACGTTGGTCCCTGCTTGTCCGCGTGAGGGAGTCCCTTCTACTTGCTTGTTTCAAAGCTCTCATTAAGCTTTAATATTTAAAGACTTTGGTGAGTCCCAAACCAAGCAATGTGGGACTTCACACTTTTGAAATATTCTTTGTTTTTCCAATAAAACACAACAATCCCCCACATATTTCAAAAGTTTGAAAATAAATTTTATAAAAGAGGTTTCCTGGGTTAACATCGTAGATGTAATGCATCGGAGCTGTGTAGCAAGCTATGGAACCAGTCCTAGACAGATAAAACATAACATACAGTGAATTGGTTTAGCAAGCTATGGAACCCAAGACACATATTATATCTTAGAGGTTTTACCATCACATTACACCCCCCACAATTCTTGCTGTTTCCGCGGTGTTGCGCTACTAGGCCGTGCGCGTGCTCGGTATTCATGAGTGCTCTAGAGATCTCGTCGGGATCTCATGCAAGCGGCCCCACTTGACACTCATATAGATGATTTCATCAAGTGTATGCTGCAAGTCATACACCACCCATAAGGGCTATGAAAATCATTAAAAGCTTTAAGCTTAACCTTTTAACCCTGCAGTCTAGCACTATCACAATAACACCATAGGAAGGGACAATAATAAAATTAATTACTTGAATTAATTTCCAGTGCTAGCAATATCAAGAAGTGACTTGTTTTTACCACATTGAACCTTATTCATGGGATCTCTAATCACAAAGGTTGGGTTACCATCACTTCTTAATTTCAATTGACTTTAGTCCCATTCCCCTCGATGTCTCATATATCAGTTTCTTCCCTAGGGGTTTTGTCAGAGGATCGACCAAATTCACTTCCGGCTTCACATAATCGATCGATATTGTTCCATATTTTTGCAATTCTTTGACAACATTGTGTCTTAATTGCACATGTCTGTTTTTGCCATTATAGGTCTTATTCTTTGCAACAGCTATTGCCGACTGACTATCACAATGTATTGGCACTGATGGTGTCGGTTTTATTCCCAAAGGAATTCCAGCTAAAAGGTTCTTCAATCATTCAGCTTCAGTACCGGCCAATTCCAGAGCTACAAATTCGGACTCCATGGTCGATCTAGCAATAATGGATTGTTTGGCTGACCTCCAATTTACCGCACCACCACCTAGTGAAAAAATGTAACCACTAGTGGATTTTGTCTCATCTGAATCAGATATCCAGTTAGCATCACAGTATCCTTTCAATACTGCGGGAAATCCACTGTAAGTAATACCATAATTTGTGGTACCTCTCAAATATCTCATAAGGTGAGCAATTGCCTTCCAATGATCCTGACCAGGGTTATGAGTATACCTACTCAGACGACCGACTGCGAACGCAATGTCTGGTCGAGAAAAGGTCATTAAATGCAGTAGGCTCCCAATTACTTGGGCATACTGAGGTTGGTCAACAGGATCACCTCTATTTTTCTTCAAGTGTGAGTTAGCTTCATAAGGGGTACTCAAAGGGGTAGAGTTATCGTGACCAAACTTCCTAAGAAGTTTTTCCACATAACGATCTTGTGATAGTATAATGCTATCACCTTCCCTGATGACTCTAACTCCTAATATTACATTTGCCTCACCCATATCTTTCATATCGAAACTAGATGAGAGAAAAGATTTTGTTCTAGTAACAATATCAAGACAAGTACCAAAAATGAGCATGTCATCTACATACCAGCATATAATCACATGTTCTCCACACGCAGTTTTAGTGTAAACACATTTATCAACATCAGTTGTGGAGAAACCATCATTAATCAAAGTTTTGTCAAACTTTTCATACCATTGTTTTGGTGCTTGTTTTAAACCATATAAGGGCTTAAGGAGTTTGCACACTTTGTTCTCTAGACCGGAAACTATACATCCTTCGGGTTGAGTCATGTAAATTTCTTCTTCTAAGTCACCGTTCAAAAAGGCGGTTTTAACATCCATTTGGTGAATAACAGGTTTATGGATAGAAGCCAAAGCTATTAAAACTCTAATAGAAGAAATTCTTGTTACTGGAGCAAAAGTATCAAAATAATCAATTTTTGTTTTTGAGAAAAACCTTTTGCTACTAATCTAGCTTTATATTTATCAATAGACCCATCGGGGTTATATTTTCTTTTGAAAATCCACTTGCATCCTATTGGTTTTGCTCCAGGTGGTAAATCAACTAAAGTCCAAGTTTTATATTTGGAAATTGAATCTATTTCAGTTTTAATAGCTTCTTTCCAAAATTTCGCACGAATTTTTGCTTGCTAGCATCTTCAGCCGTGTATCTGAGTATCATCGATTCCCAAATCTGATTTGCCTCCTTGTAGGTGCAGTAGATGTCAAACAATTCATTAGAGAGAGTGCTCAGAATTGTGTGACGGCACACCTTATTGGCATAGATCCAAACTTCGACCTGACGGCACACCTTATTAGAGAGATGTCAGGGAGTCCCTTCTGCTTGTTTGTTTACAAGCTCTCATTAAGCTTTAATATTTAAAGACTTTGGTGAGTCCCAAACCAAGTAATGTGGGACTTCACACTTTTGAAATATTTTTTGTTTTTCCAATAAAACACAACAAAAAGTACCCTCTGAAATCCTCGAGGGAAATTATTGTTATAGGACATAAGCAAATCACCGGTGGTCAAGACTATCTCCAAGCAATTAAGCAAATTAATCAACACTTTCTTTAAAAACCTTAGAGCCATTTCAATAGAATACTTCCAAGCAATTAAAGTATCCCAAACAATTTGCATTTCCATATCAAATAACAACAGCCCATCTTCTTCCAAGAAATTATAGCATACATAACATTTTGAAAAAGTTATTTGAATTGACAAACACCTCCATTGAAATCTGTCTAACTACTAAATCTGTCCCAGTAATTTCAAATTCATCAGCCCATGTTCCCATTTTGACACCAGAAGTTGCTACTGATGTATCATTAACAGAAGCAGGAATTGGAAGCAACAAACAAGCAAAATGCATAGTACTTATAAGGCCGCTTGTGTGAGAGAAACCAATCTTAGAAGCTTGCTGAAATTGGAAGACAGAATCAAGCAATACCACAAACAAATAAATAAAAACCTTCTCTGCATCTGAAAAAACAGCTTCAAATACTAATACATGTTGACATAAAACCTCAACCAAGTACATAACTCCATAAGTGTAAGCATGAGTTGTGTCAGTATGTTTGATCTGAGGATGTGAGCTAAGAATAAGGTAGGTCACCCTTTTTAGAACAACAGGAGGAGCTGATTGTCCCATCAGGAAAAATGAAATTCCATGACCAATTCTTGACAAATTTGAAATTGAGAAGAATGCAAGCAAAATAGCACCATTAAGGACACCCCACCAACTTACTTTTTCACCAAGAAAAGAAGCAATCCAACCAAGTGGTTATCACATCAAAGTAGTGATTATGAACTATTTTATTTCTAAAGCTGCTACAATACAACCAGAGGAAAAACTTTATTCTAGACGCAATTAGCATGCTTGCATACAACCAAAACAATTGATTTGAAGTCATCTTTGATAGTTTTCCTTCATAAACTTGTTCAATCCAATGTTTTTAAAACCGGACCAGAGATCGAACCGGCGAGACCTCCGGTTCATGGTTCAATCGGTTCAACCGGTTCAACCATGGTTGAACCGGATAAGTAATTTATTAAATAAAAAATAAAAAATATTAAATTTTGGAGAAAAAAGTAAATTTAAAAATAAAAAATTGCATTTCGGGCGGTTCAAACCGGTTCAACCCGGTTCGTTTCCCGGTTCAAAGCGGTTCTTGGCGGTTCAATCCGGTTCTGGGCGGTTCTTTGGCCTGCGGTTCAAATGGGGTTGAACCAACCGGCCAGGGGTCCGGTTCCCAGTTCAACCGGTTGAACCGGCCGGTCCGGTCCGGTTTCTAAAACCTTGGTTCAATCGCATCAGACAGCTCTTGAAAACTCAAAGTAGCCATGATAGCAGCAAAGGTTCCTATGCTCACTAGTTGCATTCTAAACATTCCAATGGAGTACTTACAAGTATCTATGTGCTTCAATTCCCGCTCAGTTCGCACATGATCTAGGAGCACTAACCTGTCCTGAATGACAAATGATGATTTAAAAATCATGTACTCAACATTCCAAACAGTCACAAAGCGCTTTGAAATTTCATTAAACAGTTGGTGGGTAATTGGGATTGACAAATAGGAGACAATACATGAGTGTTGTGTTATTGTGAAACTCTCGGAGGTGGTATGCGATAGACAAAGATTGAGTGCTAATGTCAGAGTGGCAAATCTGTCGGGTGGTTCCGATAGTATGAGATACCTTGGTGACAGTGACAGTGTCAGATCAGTAACCGCATCGAGTGGTTCTGGTGGCAGAATCGTTGCTGGTGTCTTTTGCATCTCAGATGAAGATAACAGGTACGTACTTGATGGTGATGCTCTCGACAATACTGGAAGGAACATAATGGAACTTAGAACAGAATGTTGCTGTGGAAAAGAGACGACATCATGTTCGGGAATTTCATCAAGCATCTGGTGTGTATAAGTGTAGTATCCACATTTTGAATAAAAAGTGATCAGAGGATGTGATGGAAACAGATTAGGAGACAACGTTGGAGCTGCGATTATATTAGGTGGCTTTAGAGGAAGGTAGAACCTTAGTGACGGCGATGGCACCATGGTTTTCATCGCCACCAGCGCATTCACGTTATGTGAAGAACGATGTAACAGGAAATTTGGTTTACTAGGGAAGATTGAACTCCGAAGCAAACCACCCCGTAACAATAGAGTCTCAATGAGAGAATGAAACTCGGATTGCTATGAGGAAGAAGATAAAATGCATTTCTGCAAGAGAGTATTGAGAGAGAGAGGAATAAGTTTGTTTGATTGCAAATGGTTAAATCTTTCATTTAATTCACTCACTATATAGTGTGAGTTGGTTACAATGTGTCTAGAATATTCCTCAACCATGAGGTGGCAAGTAAATGGTAAAAAGATAAGTAAAATGATAAAAACCTAAAATCTAGTTAAGCAGAATTAAACTAACCAATTACAGTATGGTAATAATGTAACAATACCCTCCCCTTCAAAAGATCCCTGTCCTCAAGGATAAGTAAAAAACAAGTGCCGTGTTTTGGAGGTAAAGTCTTCCACTCGAGCAAAACCCTTGGAGCAAGCATACTTCCCTTGTAGATCATCTTCCTATGCAAGATAACATCAAGTCTCACGTGCTTAGGTCTTGGCAATGGCAGTGATCCTTTGGCAGTGATCCTTTTGCATTGGGATGATGCAAAAACCAGAAGGCACCAATGGATCATCATTTAAGAACATGTCATCAGATGGAGCAATTATGTATTCAAGACCAGTTCTCATAGTATTCTTTTCAGATCCACTAGAAACAAAAGCATCTTCACGGCCAAGAAAGTGGCCTCCAAGTCTAATAAGTTCAAGCATTTCTTCACATTCCATTGCATTGCCAAGAGGAACGATATTTTGACTGCAAGTGGACCTTGTAGTACTCATTCCTAGAATAGCATAAGTTCCTTCAGTTAGTGATGCAATAGCATAAGCATCAATAGTGAAATCAGTCCACTCTGAGCAATGCTTCCTTAGAAAGAAAACCAAAACTTCCAAAGGGATATTCTGTCCTAATTTTAAAATCACCAAAATGACACGAGGTGGAAAAGCACTTGTCATGGTCAAGCATTGGTATATCACATCTTCTTGAACTCGGCAACCAAAATTTGTTATAGCTTCAATAATCAACTCATTATGTACATAGCTTAAAATTATAGAGATGCATACTACCACTCCGATTAAGGTATCCAATTGGAAAATATTGTTTTTCATCTCCACATCTCCATTGTTGAAGTATTTGTCAATTAAAATACTCCTCACATAGATATCAAAAGTCAGCCCATGTTTCCCTATATAATTATAGTTTTTCCTACAATATTTGGGACACCCATATTCAAGAACAGGTGGGGAAAAGCATACATATGAGATCAAGTGTTGGAAGTCTTGTTTGACTCCAGCAAAGCACATTGCTATAAAGAGAAGTACAACCTCATTTGTAGATGCAACTTGGGGATAGCTTGTAACAGAAACATCATATCCTTGAGGGTGATAAATGAGGGCAACAAAATCCATTTGTAAGTATTCTCCATATATAAAAATTGAACATTCCTCTACATGACCAACTATGAATTTGGAACCTGTACCACCATTTACGAGACCCAAAATTGTTCCTTGAACATGAGCACCAGGAGGCATTGTACTTCTGTCAAGAGCAACAACATTAATAGTCTCTAAATACTTGTTATGGTTGTCGTGACCGTGATCCCGACGTAGACGGCTCAAAAATCGATTATTTTAGGAGTCGCCACCCAATTTATTTAATAAGAAAAATTGAGAAAAACCTATCTTAACAATTATTTGGTCTGCGTAAACTAGATTGGATTCGGGAGTCGGTTATGTATAGGGAAAGGCGAAAACTAAATTCCACAGCACCCCTAATACATCTATCCTAAGACAGTTACCCTACATTTGATTGTGCAACATATCAATAAGTTTAGAAAATTTGCTTACCCAAAAAAAATAAGTAAAAAAAAGAATTATTTAGAAATAAATAAAATAGGGACCAATTTAAGAAAATTTAATTTTTGACTTGACGGGGAAGCCCCGCTCCTACGTATCCTCGGGTGCAATGAAGAACTCAAGAGTCACGTAGTTCTTTCTGAAAATTTTTGTTGGTTGGTTGATTTTATTTAGAAGGGGTTTAAGATCAAAGCCGTACAACTAAAGTCTCTTAAACCGGGATCGACAAGATGTCACATCTCAGCCAATCCTTTTTTTGTATTTTTTTTAGAAAATAGGTGTTAAAGAAAAAATTGATTATTTATTGAAAAAAAAATTAATTTAGCTTGACGGGGAAGCCCCGCTCCTACGTATCTCCGAAGCGGAGAATCAAAGGCTACGTAGTTCTTGTGTAGAAAATGTTTGTGTGTTTGGTGTTTTTATTTTATTTTATTTTGAATAGGGATTTTAGGACTATTGAGCCGTACGGTTCATCCATCCTAAAACGATGACTAACCCGGCTGTACGGCCGCATTAATCCCCTATTCATTTTTGGAAAAATGTAAGTTTGTGAAATAAATTGTTTGATAGTGGAAAAATTTGAAAAGAATGAAAACGTGGTGTATTTGTAAAAAAAAGGGGATGTAGATAACAGGGGGCTGTATTTAGAAAAGGGGGGTACGGATAGCAGTAGAGGCTGTATTCTTTAAAATGGGGGTGCGAACAGTGAGCCCAATCCGTTTCAGACTCACGAATTCTGGGTTTTAAAAAGGGGGGGTGCGCACTAAATTTGTGGGGTGTACTTAGTAATCTGATTTTAAAAAAAAAAGATGAAAGGACAAAAATGCCCCTGAGTTCATACTATAAAAGCTTAACCTAAAATAGAAACCCTAAAAATCAACCCCCTCTCTCGCGGCGCCTCACCCCCCACAATGGCAAACCCTAAAATTTTCTCTTTTTTCTCTCTCTCTCTCTCTCTCTCTCTCTCTCTCTCTCTCTCTCTCTCTCTCTCTCTCTCTCTCTCTCTCTCTCTTTGCGCCGTATCCGCTTCCCTCTCTCACCCTACCCTTCGCTTCCTCCCCCTCTCTTCTCCCTCTTCTTCGTCGTCCCCCTTCTTCTCCTGGCCTCAAACTTGCTCACTGTTTCCCCCATCGCCGCCAACAACGAAAATGGAGGGGGGGAAGGCGACGGCATCGGTGGTGGGGAGAAGTGGTCGTTTGGTGCGATCTCCTTTCTACTTTCTTTGTGGTTGGTTTCGTTTCATGGTGGAGGTGGTGGTTGGCCGCGGTGGTGACTGGCCGTGGTGGGGGGGGGGTGTCGCGCTGTGGGTGGAGGAGGTAATTGCGAAGAGCAGGGTCGTGGTTGAGGGGGGGCTGTGGTTCGCGTTGGTGTACTGTTGACGGTGGAGAGGCCGTTTGGGGTGGTGATGGTTGCGAAGAGGTGTTCGGTGGTGAGGAGAGAGAAGGAGGGGGTACGGTTTGGCGTTGGTGCGGCCGTGATGGTGTTCGGTGGTGAGGAGGGAGAGTAGGGGGTACGGTTTGCGGGTGGACAGTGGCATTTTTTTTTGAACAGTGGTGGTGGTCACCGGAGAAGACGACCGGAGAGGGTGTTTCACGGCCAATGGCCACCGTCCACGGTGGCCAGAGTCTATGAGGTGAGCTCTATTATACCCTTTTTTGCGCTTTTTTTTGGTTCATCTCTCCCATTTTTAATTTTTCTTACTGACTCATTTTAGATTTTTTGAACTGTATCTTTTGGTAAAAAAAATAACCTATCTTTGTTTTGCCTACTATGGAACCCTTGCTCATTGCTAATAATTTTCCTTTAAGAAAAACAGAATACTAAAGCCTAAGTTAGCATACACTTAGCATTTTGACAGTAAATAAAAAAAGGATATGAACCAACCTTTTTCTCCAGCTTCTGTAAAAGGGATCCTTTGCTGTTTTCTACCACTTCCTCTCGACCTTATATCAACACAGGAACTAAAAAAGATTTCTTGCTATTATTTTTTGTGTTTCTGTTACTGTCCGTGAATCCCCCCTTTTGTGCTATGTTCCCAGCTTAATTTATAGGCCAAACTTCCTTGTTTATTGAACTGTGAGGTCAATTTTACCTCTGCATCTCATCTTGTATTTGTTCAAAAAAATTTCAGTCTTTGTGAATATTTGCCCATTCAACACTGTTTTTCTTTCCTGCGCCTCTGCTGTATGCAATTTATGTTCTAGCTTCTGCATTGTTGACCTTTGAAAAGATCCCTAACTCTTCTTTATGTGTATTATGCAGAGAAAGAAAAAAAACAAAGAAGGAAGGACCTCCTATTTTAAGCTTTGGAGCTGCTGCCACAAATTGGACTCTTCCTCTTGTCCATACTTCTGCCCTTTGTCCTCTTTTGTTTGTCTCTGCTAGCTAGCTTCTCTGCTGCTGTGGTGTAGAGCCTCCTCTTTTATCACACGCAAGGCTAAAAAATATGTTTTCTACAATTTGTGAAAGGAAGTGGCCACGCACACCCCTCATTGTGGGCTATCATATATTATATCTTTAAGTTGGCCTTGGAACACATCTGTTGACATTGTAATATGTTATTATATTTTTTCTCTTTTTACTTTAAGTGTGATCTAAATATCCATCTTTGTATAAAAACTTTTTCCTTATAAGCTTGACAACAGCAACATCACACGTCCCCTTTCTTTCCTCTTCTTTTATTTTATTTTATTTTAAAATAAAAACTTTTGATTGTTTTGTTTTATTAATCTTAAAAAAGAAGTAAAACCGCTAAAGGCACCAAAATGACGCGCGTAACTGACAAAACTCTGCTAACGTGTCGCACACAATTTTTTGGGATTTTGTCGAAAACAAAGAAAAATAACGGCTAAAATCGGGTGTTCATGTCTACTAAATAACAGTAATAAAGTAAAAGGAGGGAGGTGCACCGGACCAAAACGAGATAAAGCTGAAGTAGCGACGTGATGAACACGCGTAAATATTGAATATGTTCGGACGGGGTTTATTTTATTATTTGTTGTTAAAAGAAAAATAAACAGTAGGTACTGGTTAAAATTGGGTGTTCACAGTTGCCCCTCTGTACTCATTTTTTTACCAGATAACACACTTAAACCACGGGTTTTGTATTGTCGTGGTAAAAAAATGCAGTATAGATATGAACATCTATTTTAACCGGTAGTATTGAAGGTGCAGTATTAAGTAATGCCAGAGCTGAATCGGCAGCTCAAAAACCAAAAGACAGTGTCGAGGCTGAACCGATAGCATAAAAACTAGTGCCAGAGCTGAATTGATAGCACGAAATTTAAAAGACAATGCCAGGGTTGAACCGATACCATAAAAAACTAAATGCCAGAGCTGAATTGATGGCACGAAATTGAAAAGACAATGCCAGGGCTGAACCGATAGCATAAAAAACTAAATGCCGGAGCTGAATCGATGGCACGAAATTGAAAAGACAATGTCAGGGCTGAATCGATAGCATGCAGTGCCAGGGTGTAACCGATAGCACAAAAATTAAAATATGCGATGCCCGGACGTAACCGATAGCACAAAATTAAAAATGCGATGCCAGGGCGTAACCGATAGCAAAAAAACTAGTGCTAGAGCTGAATCGGTAGCACTAAGTTTAAAATGTGATGCCAGGGCGAGACCGGTAGCATAAAAAAACTAGTGCCAGAGCTGAATCGGTAGCACTGAGTTTAAAATATGATGCCAGGGCGAGACCGATAGCATAAAAAAACTAGTGCCAGAGCTGAATCGGTAGCACTGAGTTTAAAATGTGATGCTAGGGCGAGACCGATAGCATGAAAATAAAAGACAATGCCAGGGCGAGATCGATAGCACAGGATTAGAGGTGCGATGCCAGGACATAACCGATAGCATGCAGTGCCAGGGTATGACCGATAGCACAAAAACAATTTTGATGATGAGAAAAAGACAATGTTAGAGCTGACAGTAAAATGCAATGAATGTTCTTCTATAAACAGTCAATTTTTTAGAACTTGAACCATTGCGCCGAACTCTCGATCCTCGACCAATCAAACCTTTTACACTTTTCCCTTCACCGACCTTGTTAACCATTCTTACTTGTCTTATCAGTTATACTTTCGGAATCCTTTGAGGTGTTACGCGTGGCTTTTAAAGTAGCCTCGAGACTATTGAGTTCCCCTGCCTTTCTCTTTTAATTTGGCGTGGAGGTGCACCGGTTTTTACTTTCTCTTCGACAGTCGATTGAGCTCTCTTTTCGACTGTTGAGATGCTACTAACACACTTTGTCTTGAAGTTTGCTAAATTTTAAATCGTTTTACTTGAGACGTAAATTAAATGAATTGAACATAGACGCAACGATATGTGAAGAAACAGACAAAATGATTTAAGATAGGAATTCAATGGTACAAGTATTCTAGAAACCTGCGATAACAAGGAAGATGATAACAAGAAAGGAAGTGATAGGAGCTTTCACATGACTTTTGCCCCATTACAAGTTGTTTGATCGTCCGTTCATCGACCCTTTTTGCAATTGAAGATGTAACAGCTGACTCTTGCCGGTTGTGGGATCCAATCGTCCCGGTGTGAACTTTCCTGAAGATCCTCGTGCCCATTTTTATATATATGCCCCTTTTACTGGCCCTAATTTTTCCCTAGACTGCCCCTTTCGGGTCTTCGGTCTAGCGGGCTTTTGTCGACGCTAACTTTTGCCTAGACCGCCCTTTCGGGTTTTCGTTCTAGCGGGCCTTTGTCATTTTTCTTTTCTATCCCCCTTTTTTTTATTTTCTTTTAGGCATAGAATTTCTTGACGGCGTCTGAATTTATTGGCTTCGATAGTTCCTGTCCCTCCATGTCCGAGAGAATCAAGGCTCCACCAGGAAACGCGTATTTAACCACATAAGGACCCTCATAGTTGGGTGCCCACTTGCCGCGAGCATCCTCTTGATGGGGTAGTAGCTTCTTTAATACCAGGTCCCCAGGCTGAAATTCTCTTGGGCGGACTTTCTTATTAAAGGCTCTGGCCATCCTACTCTGGTACAACTGCCCGTGACAAATAGCTGTCAGTCTCTTCTCATCAATCATGTTTAACTGCTCATATCGGGCCTTCACCCATTCTGACTCTTCCAACTCCGATTCCATCAACAATCATAGGGATGGTATTTCGACTTCGATGGGGGATACTGCCTCCATCCCGTATACCAAAGAAAATGGTGTTGCCTGTAACACCCCTTTTCTACCCGGTAAACTTTTGACAAAAATCAGAGTTTCAAAAACATTTTTCACTACACCCACAAGGGATGCCACATTTACACCAATAAAACGTCACACGCCAATAACAAATTCACCATTAAAAATAGTACGGTACATAGCACTTCATAAATGGGACGAACTCCCAAAACACCTGTTCAGTCTACATGACAGTAACTCTATCACCACGCAGCGGAATAAAAATAAAGGTTTTAATGAATAATCATAACATCACCATAAAACTTTGGAAATTAAAGAATAGAGACATCTAATAAAGACTAGCGTTCATCCCCCCGAGTGCTACGTATCAGAGAGACGACACCGACTCGACTAGCGAAGGTAGACATGCCTTCACTCGCAATCACATGCACGTTACCAGCATAGGGGTAACATTCAAACAGAAGGGGGTGAGATATCTAACATTATAATAGCATATATGATAGGCAATATGCTAGAGTTACGACAACCATATCTACCGCTTCACAACAACATCAAATTGCAATCACCAAGAATCATCACCAATGTCATGAGTAAATGAATGAGATGCAACCCACACCAACGGGTATATGCATGTGGTACCAATCATCACCAATAAAATAGCCAATAAGGGCATCATCACCTGTATCATCACCACGTTTTTAAGCATCATCATCATCACCTATAGCTCCAAGGCCGAAGCCTTCATCACCAAAATAATGCATATGAAATGTATGTGACACCATGAACAATGCACCAGAGACAATCAACAACAATAGTCACCTAAGTGACACAACAACACCAATATCAACAAATGGTCATAGACCCATCACCTATCACCCTAGCCAATAAAATAGGCACATCACCTGTTATATCGTCACCAATAACACCAATCATCACCAATAACACCAACACCTATAGGGAAGTCTAACAATTTGACCGTAACATCAACAACCACCAACACCAAAGACACCAACAGATTTACAACGTCAATGGCAACAACAATTTTACTGCAAACCAATGACTTGCAGCTCCTGGAACGACAATTTACGACACCAATGACGACACAGTTTACAACACCAATGACGACACAATTTACAGCTCCTGGAACAACAACAATTTTACAACACCAATGCCAACAACAACTATACGACACCTGTGACAATACCAATTTACAACAAACAGCAACAATAGTTTACAACAAACAGCAACAATAATTTACAGCAAACAGCAACAATAGCTTACAACAACAGCAACAATAGTGTTCTGCAACCAACAACACCGATTTTCAGCAAAACAGCAACATAGTTTTTAGAAACAGCAACACTGATTTTCAGCAAAACAGCAACCTAATTTTCAGGAAAACAGCAACTTAATTTTCAGCAAAACATCAACTTAATCAGGGCCTGGCGCCCAGGAGCAGGGCGCCTACCACAACAGCAGCAAAAACAGACATGGCGCCCAGGAGCAGGGCGCCTAGCACAACAGCAGCAAAAACAGACATGGCGCCCAGGAGCAGGGCGCCTAGCACAACAGCAGCAAAAACAGACATGGCGCCCAGGAGCAGGGCGCCTAGCACAACAGCAGCAAAAACAGACATGGCGCCCAGGAGCAGGGCGCCGTTTCCAGCAACCAAGACAGCAACAACATATGCGACACACAACATCAATGGCGCCCATGGCGCCTAGGGACCATTTTTTTTTTATTTTCACCATGATCAATCACCAAACACCAAATTGCAATCATCATGAATACAATCAAACATCACCAAATAAACACCAAACAAAATCAAAGAGACAACATAGAGCCTATCTCCCACATAGCACCCATCATACACCCTATTATAAAGGTAGAACCCACCCTTACCTTGGATTGAAGGTTGCGCAGGCTTCCTTGGTTTTGCCTCTTGATTCTCCCTCAACCGTAACTGCTATGCTACGTGATCCCCCGTACCTTTGCCTAGCTTGAAATCAATGAACGCGATTCCTTGTTTCGAACATCCCACGAACAGCCCAACAACCACTCATAGTGTCAATACTCAAAATTTAGCTCTTGCTCCCAATCAAAAGTCACGGATGAAGACACCCCACCATCCGATCATTAGAGACCACAAAGATCGCACATAAAAAAAAATCATCTATTAATCATAAAACAACTTAAAACCAATTAAATAATTATGTAGCTAGAAGACAAAATTAACCAATTCTTGAGAAAAAGTACTAACCCAAAAACATAAGCCAATACATGACAGCTTGCATTGAATTATTTCTTGATGGCTCAAAGTCTTAAAAAGAAACTCAACCAATAAAAACCAGCCTAAGAATTCAACAAATACACATGTGCCAATTGCTTCAACTATCCACAGAATTTTGCATTGAACTCCACGATTCTAGCCCCATGATTGAATTAAGCTTCCAACGAAATAATGAGGTGTTTGTTCCAATATGGATAAGTCGTTGTTGTTGGTCAACTTAGGAGCACCTAATATTTAAGCTTGGGTGATCATAGTTGATGTAAACGACACTATAATGCAACAGGGAATGGAAGGCAAGCGTAATGTCAAAGCTGAGAGAGGTAACGTTAATCAAGGAATGGGAGGTTCTAGAAATAGAGGTTTATGGAGAAGACTCAAAGATGTGGCTGACATTCGACCAAGGCAGCGTAATACCATTGCAGAGGCGACCGAGAGGGATTTCGCGAATAGAGAGCTCTGATTAGAGGTTCCTCGCGCAGCTTTCCCTCCTGCGGTGGTGGACATCCATGGCGGTTATGGTGTTTCACGAAAATAGGGCAAAGAATAGAACAAAAGATAGGGCTCCAAACGGTTGAATCGATGCTAGAATCGAGTTCAAAGGACAATTTCGAGTAGGACTATGTAGTTTGGCGCTTGGCTTCGGCTTGGAGATGGAGAACGAAATGGAAGAAGAGAGCCATAAGGGTTTTTGTTGTTACAGCGCATCTTTGCTGAGGGAGAAGATGATAGGAGTGGGTCGGGTCACGGTCCATGGATTTCGCGTTTGGGCTCTGTTGTTCGCATGGGCTGGAGTTGTTCACTTAGTGTAGGGGTGCGTTTAGCAGACAGGAGGGAGGTGTATGCGAGTAGTAAAGTCCAAAATCACTTTCAAATCGTTTTTAAAGCCTAACTTCTCTATACCTATTATTTTAACACCTCAATAGGCCAAAATAATTTCTATAAATAAATAATATCTCGAATACAATTATTTTATAAAATAAAATAATCAACTAAAACAATCATATTTCAAATATAAATATTCTATAAACAACATAAATGAATACTACAATAATATAGTATCAACATAGTATAAAAATACGGTTTAATATCATTTAGACATATTTGATAACTCCAACACACGTGAATATATAAAATCGATTAAATCACTAAATATTATTAAAATACGTAATTACTACGACGCACAATATATCACTAGAATTACTATTATATTCGCGCATAAAGCAAAAACGTACTAATATGAAAATCGGGGTGTTACATTGCCCCAGTGCTAGATCGTATATTAGTACGATACGCATGTAGAGCATATGACAACATCTCATGCCAATCTTTGTAATTAACCACCATCTTGGCAACGATCCTTTTGATGTTCTTATTAGCCGCTTCCACAGCGCCATTCATCTGGGGCCTGTAGGGAGTTGAGTTGTGATGCTTGATTTTGAAGTTTTCGCATAGCCTCTGTATTTTTGTACCGTTGAGGTTAGGGGCGTTGTCTGTGATTATTCTTTCAGGAATCCCATACCGGCATATGACGTCCTTCTTCAGGAACTTGGCGAACACCTTTTGGGAAATACTGGCGTACGAGGAAGCTTCTACCCATTTAGTGAAATAATCAATTGCCACTAATATGAATCGGTGCCCATTTGACGCTTTGGGATTAATTGGCCCGATAACATCTATTCCCCACATGGAAAACGGCCAAGGGCTCGTCATATTGTGCAGAGGAAAAGGAGGTGCATTGATTCTATTGGCGTACAACTGACATTTGAGGCATTTTCTTACATGTGCTATGCAATCAGCTTCCATGGTAGACCAGTAAAAGCCACTTCTCATGATTTTACGTGCCATCATATGGCCGTTTGCATGTGTCCCACAGAGCCCCTCATGCACTTCAATCATAACTCTCTTAGCTTCCTTAGCATCTACGCACCTCAACAAGGTACCATCTTGACTTCTTTTATAAAGTATTTCTCCAGTCAAAAAGAAAGTCATCGCCAGCCTTCTAATCGCCTTTTTGTCTACATCATTCGCGCCTGCGGGGTATTCTCCCAATTGAATGTACCGCTTTATATCATAGAACCATGGTTCGTTGTCTGGCTCTTCTTCTACATCAGCACAATATGCCGGTTCATCCCTGACCTTTATGCGGATGGGTTGGATCTTTGCGTTGACATTTAATTTAAACATCGCAGCCAGGGTAGCCAAAGCGTCAGCAAACTTGTTTTTATCTCGTGCTAGGTGGGCGAATGTCACTTCTTCAAAATTCGTAATCAGCTGAGTCAGGTGCTTCTGGTAAGGAATTAATTTTTTGTCCTTTGTTTGCCATTCACCTTTTACTTGGTAAATGATAAGCTCTGAGTCTCCAAACACCACTAACCTTTTCACACCAAGGTCAATCGCGACTTGAAGACCACTTGCACAGGCCTCGTACTCTGCGATGTTGTTAGTGCATTCGAAGCTTAGCTTGATAGCTACTGGGTATTGTTTACCCTCTGGTGAGATTACAACTGCCCCAATGTCATTCCCATACATGTTAACAGCTCCATCGAAGTACATCTTCCACATGTTGCTTGTTTCCTCACCCTCATCGGCATTCATTATTCCTCTTTCCCCATCGTCCGGGTCAAATGATTGTCCTTCTTCGAGAGGGTTTTCAGCCAAATGGTCGGCAATGATGCTCCCCTTGATTGACTTCTGTGACACATACTTGATGTCATATTCTGATAAGATCACTTGCCATTTTGACACCCTTAAGGAGACATGAGGGCTTTCAAAAATATACTTCAGTGGATCAAACCGTGAAATCAACCATGTGGTGTAGTACAACATGTATTGACGGAGTCTTCTAGAGGTCCAGACTAGGGCACAACACGTCTTTTCAATTGTTGCGTAGCGAGTCTCGCAGTCGTTGAACTTCTTACTCAAGTAGTAAACTGCCTGCTCTTTTCCTGATGCATCGTGTTGTCCTAGCATTGCCCCAACAGATGATGGCAACACAGTTAAGTACAAAATTAGTGGCCGACTGGGTGTGGGGGGAGCCAGGATAGGAGGATTTTACAAGTAATTCTTTATTTTATCAAAAGCCTCCTGACATTTCTCATCCTACTTCCCCGGTTGGTTCTTTCTTAGTAGCTTGAATATGGGTTCACATGTGCTAGTCAAATTGGCAATGAATCTAGCAATGTAATTGAGTCTTCCCAAAAAGCTTCTTACTTCATGCTTTGTTTTTGGCGCAGGCATTTCCTGGATGGACTTCACTTTTTCAGGGTCCACCCTTATACCATCCCTGCTCACAATGAAACCCAGGAGCTTCCCTGATGATGCAGCGAAAACGCACTTGTTGGGATTCAGTCGCACCCTATACTTCCTGAGCCTTTCGAACAGCTTTCGGAGCACTCCTACATGACTTTCGTTTTCTCGCGACTTTGCTACCATGTCATCCACATACACCTCGATTTCTTTATGCATCATATCATGGAAAAGTGTGACCATGGCACGCTGGTAAGTGGCTCCAGCGTTCTTCAGACCAAAGGGCATCACTTTGTAACAAAATGTTCCCCAAGGAGTGTTGAACATGGTCTTTTCCTTATCTTCTGCATTCATGAGGATTTGATTATATTCCGAGTAACCGTCCATGAATGAAAATCTATGACTTTTGGCAGTATTATCAACTAGTAAGTCAATATGTGGAAGAGGAAAGTCATCCTTTGGACTGGCCTGGTTGAGATCCCGATAATCCACGCACATCCTAACCTTCCCGTCCTTCTTAGGTACAGGGACGATGTTAGCTACCCATTCCGGGTGTACCGAGACCTCTAAAAATCCGGCATCCCATTGTTTGGTCACCTCTTCTATGATTTTCAAAGACATGTCAGGATGCATCTTCCTCAACTTTTGCTTCTTTGGTTTTACATCTGGCAAGAGAGGGATTCTATATATGTGCTGCTATTTTTGGATCAATGCCAAGCATATCCTTGTAAGACCATGCGAAAACATCTAAGTACTCTCTGAACAAGACGATCATCTCCTCTCGTTTAGGATTGTCTACCAATTTCAAGTCTTTCCTTTCTTCTTCCGACCCCATATTGATGATTTCCACAACTTCATCATTCGGACTAAATTCCCTTTCAGTGTGCCCCAGAAGTTCAGTAAATCTGTTAACTTCCTCATCACCCTCTTCCGGCTCAGAGTAGTCTTCAGCAGGAATTGCGTGGGAGTCGAATAATGGGTTCTCAACTTCCCCGTAATGAGGCAAAGTTTTCGTGAAATTATGGCTCCTGGAGAGTAAATAAACAAAATTGGCGGGGGAATAATAACGATAAATGATGAGAAGCAACACGAGAGAAACCAACGATAAGGGACAAGAGAGGAAAGAAAGAAAAAAACAGAATAATAAGAGCTCGAAAAAAAATAACACAGAAGGATAAAATGCATGCAAATTCATTTAATTCATTTAATTCTTGTCTCAAGCAAAATAACATAAGTCTTATAATCTTAGCATAATAAAAGACGATTACATGAAAGTAACAACATCAATAACAGGTTCAGAGTCCCAATTGCTCAGAAGCTCTTGATTGGTGTCAAGGATAACATCACCCCTTGCTCTCGAGCCCCCTTTATCCAGCATGTTGATCACAATGCGATGCACAACGTCGACCGCCTCCAGGGGCGAGATTATCTCTGCCGGTGCCGGGAAAGTGTCACTTAAAGGTGGGATTGACCGAGCTTTCTCCTTACCTATTCCCAGGGCTTTGAACTTTGTCTCGAGGTTCCCTTCATATCCGATCCCGAACGTATCCTACTTCTCTTTCGCTGGTATAGGAGCACAAACCCCTTGAAGGTTCCGACCCAAGCCCTTTCCTTCCTCGTAGCCACTTTTTGTCATTATCCGAGCCACTACCTGGTTCACACTGAGCTTCGATGAACCTCCTTCAACAATCTCCCTCTTCTCCACCTCAAAGCTATGACACATATTCGTTACTTCCTCTTCAGTGTTATCCACATATGGGAGAGACATGGGTTTTGAGACTAACATCTCTTCTTCTCCACGGATCGTGATAATGCTTCTGTTATCAATAAACTTAACTCGCTGATGAAGAGTAGAAGGCACTGCCCCAGCATCATGAATCCATGGTCGACCCAATAGCATGGTGTATGCTGAATCGATCGCCATGACTTGGAACAACACACGGAAAACACTCGGCCCAATTTCCAATGGTAGAGTTATTTCACCCAACACGCTCCTTTTGGACCCGTCAAAAGCTCAGACCATTAAAGTCTGTGGCGTCAAGTCTCTCTCCTCCAAGCCTAATGCATCCAACGTGGACATAGGCATGATATTAAGAGTAGATCCACCATCGATTAATACCTTGGCCACCACGAATCCCCGACATTTCAGTGTGATGTGCAAGGCTCGGTGTTCCCCTCTTGCTGGAACGGCTATCTCATTTTCCGCAAAGGTGATTAGGTTGTATCGCTGCATCGGGTCAACCATACTCACCACATTCTGGGGTGTCTCATCAGGCTTTACGAAGGCTTCCTGCAGAGTTTTCAACAGAGCCTTCCTATGGACTTCCGAAGAGAGGATGAGAGATAACAGTGATATACGGGCCGGAGTCTTCTTGAGCTGCTCCGTCACATCATATTCACTTTGCTTCATGATCTTCAGAAACTCTTCTTCCGACTGTTCTCCTCCATCTACCTCTCTCCCCTTCTTATTCTTTTCAGGCTCTTCAGGTCCAAAGTATCGCCCACTCCGGGTTATTCCTCCCACACTTACAATATTATCAATTGACTCGATCGACTTCTTGTTCCTTACCCATTTTGCACTTTGACGAACCGCCTATAACCTTGACCTGGGTTCCATAATTCCAGGGAACCGCATGAGTATTGTCACAAGTAAAAGGTGTGGGTTTTTTCAGAATCACTGTAACCTTTTCTGATACCGAAGGTTGGTTGAGGGGCGGGACCTTGAGCACGAAACGCTCCAAGACATACATTGACCTCCTCCTGAGCCATAGTTTCCTTAGCTTGAACAATCCCCAGTGTCATTAGGCTTTGCACACGGGCTTTGAAATCCCAACAACCTTCCACATCATGACCAGCACAACCATGATGGTACACACACCTCTTCTCTTCGCCGTACATAGCATATCTCACGACTTCTTTGGTGGGTGCCACTACTCCATAACCGGCGTTTTGCAATCCTTCCCATATCTTCATCATAGGGGTTTGCAGTTTCAGAACCCTTTTGATAGGCGCACCATCCTTTTCTATCGTACTCACTGATGCATTCACCTTGTGCTTATGGAGAGGGTCATTAGTGATATTTGGTCCCGACTCCTCTTGGATGTCTAATTTCTTGTGAGCGATCAACCTCCTTACAACATTTTTGAAGGCGTCACAATCCTCAATTGAGTGGCCGGCAGCTCCCATGTGAAATTTGCAGGTCGGGTTTGGGTTGTACCAGGATGGGAATGGAGGTTCCCAATTCTTTACTGGCATCCCTGCGATCAAGTGGGCGTCGTGTAGCTGTTGGAACAATTCAGTGTTGGTGATGAAAAGTTTAGGAAATGGGGGAAAGTTGGGAGGGGTTGGCGGTAGGATTGGCGGGCTGTCTGGTAGTTGGGACGTGGTTGAGACTGTGTGTTTTGGACACTGTTTATGGGGAAAGATGGTGGGTTAGTGTTTTGGTTCATCGGGTAAGGGGTATTTGGGTGAGGTTGGCTATATCTGGGCTGTTGAGGAATATGGTTTGGTGCGGCTCGAATGAAGCTGACTTCTGGGTCTTTCTTTTTCTTAGGGAAGCTCTTTTTTGATTGCCCGTTCTCCATCTGTTCCATGGGAAGCTTTCCCGCTCTTGCCAGCATCTCAATTCTTTCACCGGTGGCTATCAGATCTGCGAAGTCTCTATAGGCAGCTCCGGCAATTGCGGCCACATAGGGGGATCCCAACGTCCCCAAGAAGTAAGAGCACATCTCTGATATAGTGAGTGGTGGTTGGACTTGTGCAGCAAGAGTTCTCCACCTCTGGGCATACTGTTTAAATGCCTCATCATTCTTCTTTTGTAGTATTCCCAGCTGCTCACGTGTTGGAGCCATGTCCATATTAAACCTATACTGGTTCATAAAGACGTCGGCTGTAACGCCCCAAAATAATCAAGTATTTATTTAATTAATTTATCTAGGTGTTATGTTGGTCGGTTATAATAGAAGGAATGAATGGTGTTTTAATTTAAATAAGGGGTGGTGTGTAGTAAATGAGGGAGTGGCAATTTAATTAAAAGAGGAGAAGTGTTAGTAATTAGCTAAGTGGCAAAAAGAGCCCAAGACACTAGGACCCATAATATTTATGCTCTAGGGTTAGTGTCTTAGACACTTGGAGAGAAAGAAAAGAAAAGAAGCGTGAGAAGTGAGAAGAGAGGAAGGGGCAGCGGCTAGGAGAGGAAAAGAAAGAAGAGGAAAGCGTGAGTTCCAACCAAGAACAAAAGAGAGAGAAGGAAAAAGCTAGGGGCTTAGAGAAAACCCTCACTTGTGAGAAACCAAAATTAGAAAGTGAGAAGAGTGAGAGAGAAGGGGCGCGACGGCTCAAGAAGGGGCGCGACGGCTCAAGAAGAAAAAGGAAGGGTTTTGCGTGAAGCTTGGAGAAGAGGAAACTTGGATTATTGGTGTCTCGGTGAAATTGCATGGAGCTTGTGAATTCTTCCATTAACAAAAGGTTAGGGGGTTCTCTTTTCATCCTTAATAACTTATAGGATTAGAATCACATGAGTTAGGTTTTAGGGGGGTTTGATTGATTAAATTGAATTGTTGTTTTTGGATGTTTTTGTTATGATGAATGTAAATTGTTAAATCCATGTTGTTGATGATGAACTTATGTTAGTTTTGGTAGAATCCATAATTGATTAGTATAAAAATTATGTGGTTTACTATTCTGGAAAATAGACTTAATGCTTGTTAATTTGGCGTTGATTTGGTTGCATTTGGAGTTGTAAAACTTAAGTTATAGGTGAAACAAGTCAGGTTAAAATTCTGGAAACGATTTGGGTAGAGGTTCAGTATTTCGGTAACTGGGAACGTTGTGTTGACTGAAAAATTATGTGGTTTGCTGTTCTGGAAAATAGACTTAATGCTTGTTAATTTGGCACTGGTTTGGTTGCGTTTATAGTTGTGTAGCTCGAGATATGAATTTCACAAGTTAGCATAAGATTCTGGAAATAATCTGGACATAGGGTCAGTGTTTTGGTCACTGCGCTTTCAAAAGAACTCATTTTCGAACGAATCCAATTTCTTTGAAAACTAGACAGAATTATCCCCAGTTTATGCACAAGTTTCATACAATTTGATTGAGTTTTGGTCATTTTAGAACTGCTCGAATTTGAAGGACAGAAACTGCCCTCTTTTGAAACTAGTATTTGTGTTTTTGAAAACTGTACCTGTTAGACTCTCTTTTTCAAAAAAACTGAACTTAGGAATAAGGAGTAGATCCATAGGGCTTTCCAACAAGTATTTATTTGTCGAAATCCGGTGTGGGTTACTATTTTAATCAATTCGCCAAAGTAATGCTGTTGCTGTTTTTCAAAGTAATGCTGTTGCTGTTTTTTTCAAAGTAAGGCTGTTGCTGTTTTCTTCACATAATGCTGTTGCTGTTTTCTTCAAAATAAGGCTGTTGCTGTTTTCTTCAAAATATGGTTGTTGCTGTTTTATTTAAAAGTTGCTGACACTGTTTTTAATTAAATGTTGCTGTTTTCTTCAAGGATGCTGTTGCTGTTTTATTTAAAAGTTGTTGTCACTGTTTTTAATTAAATGTTGCTGTTTTATTCAAAAGTTGCTGTCACTGTTTTTAATTAAATGTGGTTGTTTTATTTAAATGTCGTTGCTGCTATTTTCAAACTGCTGCCCCTGTTTTATGCTGCTGTTTATATCGCTGCTGCTACTCTATGTGCTGTTTTGGTCCCTATGGGTGTTGTTTAGTCTTTTGGTGACAATGTAGTCGCGTAATTAATTGTGCTTGGTGTGATTGGTGTGCTATCCTTAGAGCTGAAATTTTGGAGATGTATAATGGTGATGTATATAAAATGGTGAGATAAATTATTGGTGAGTTTATTGGTGAGTGCCCTCAAGGCAATGGTCTATGACCTTTCTTTTGGTGTTGGTGAGTTAATAAAACTATTGGTGAGTTAATCAAATTATTGGTGCGCATGTTATTGCATTGTTGTGGTGATTTTGGTGTGTATGGTGGATTGTTCATGGCGTCGCATAATCATGTGCATTTATTGGTGAGCAGAAGGCTTCGGCCTTATTTTGGTGTATGCCCTCAAGGCTAATTTTTGGTGATGGATCCACATGCATATGCCCGTGGAGTTTTGGGTTGCATCTCATACATCAAACATGCGCTCGTGATTATTTTGGTGATTAATTGGTGATTATTTTGGTTGACTATCTTGGTGATTAATTGGTGATTATTTTGGTTGACTATCTTGGTGATTAAGTGGTGATTATAAAATAATGGTGTGCGTGAATATGGTTGTAATTGGGTGTTTAGTTGCCTTCTCTAAATGATGCTTATCTTATTCGTTATTACTTATGTAAAGAGACTCACCCTACTGCTTTTGTGTTGCTTCTTATGTCGGCAACGTGCAGGTGATAGCGAGTGAAGGTGATCTAGTACCTTCTCCTAGTCAGTTGAGTCTGCTCTGATACGTAGCACCGGGGGGCCTTTAGTTTACGTATTATTTTATTTGATGTTTTGAACTTTATTTGGTGATGTAATTTGGCATTTTCAGATTTGGTGATTATTCCGCTGCGATGACTATTATGATTTACTTTAGTGTAGACTAACAGATTATTTGCGGTGCTATGTATCGTACCTTATGACTTTATGAATTAAATTTTGGAGACTATTATGCGTTGTTGTTTTTGAAATGTGGCACCCTCTTGTGGATGCATTAAAACGTTTTTGGAAACTCTAATCTTAAATGAATTAAATAGTAGCTTAGTAGAAGGGGGTGTTACATCGGCGAGGTCCTTCCAACTATCAATCTTAGAGTGATCCATCTGAATATACCATTCCAAAGATGGCCCGGTCAAACTTTCATGGAAAAAGCTAATGAGGAATTTCTCGTCCTTGGACCAAATTGACATTTTGGTGCAATAGGTCCTTAGGTGCAGAAGAGGATTGGTGCTCCCGTCATATTTGGTGAAGTGGGGCACTTTAAAGTCTCGTGGAATTACGACGTCAGTAGTGGGACAAAGCTCGTCCAAGCCCAAGGACCCGAAAGTGCTAGATCCTTGTATCGCTTTGATCTTTTCGTCCATCTTATCAATCCACTGTTGTCTCACCTTATCCTTCTGTGTTGACGCATGCCCCTCGTCCATCACGTTCTCCGCGTGGAATGCCCCTCCTGGCCTACTTGTAGGGTATGGGTACTCTCCCTCATGGTGACCTGCAGCTACATATCCCATTCCAACGGGGATATCAGATGGCCCATGGTTGCCATTGTTCGGATTTTGAAACACCTCACCTTCGTTGCCGACCATACCGACTACCCTCGCAGACAGGAAAGCGATCGTGTCCTTTATGGCTAGCAAGGCATCTTCCATTCGTGCCTGGGTCGCAGCCATTTCCTCCATTTTCCCCTTGACTTCGTCCACTTCCTGGCTTAGATTCCTTCCATGCATTTCCTCTTGCTCTGCCATTCTTGCTCTGGATCTGGTGAAGTACACTCTAGTTTGATTGGTCTTTTTCTTAGCACGTGCAATGGTTATCAAGTTCCTTAAATCTGATAACAACTTTCCGTAAGTACATGAATGAATAGATGAATGAATGGATGAAATGCGAATGCATAGCTTTTATTTACCGTGCTGGGGAATTGTAAGCTTTAATTCAGAATGAGATGGGGTCAAATATTAAAATGAAACAAACGAGTTCTTCATTAATAATAAAAAAGTACTACATCTGAAAATCAAGCAAACTAGCGGACTACATTCTTATTCTTATCATCAGGATAACGTCCTTTGATTTTGAACACTTGTACAAGGTATTTGCAGAAATCAATAAATCGAGCGATCTCGACTGGTGTGTTCCCGTCTCTGGCAATGTTTGCTGCTATTAGGCTTTTGGGAACCTCTCTGACAGCTTCATTGGCTAGCCCCGCTAGTTGGGAGAATCTCTTCCTCCAATACTCGTACTCATCATTTAGCTTCACATAATGCTCCTTCAGAAACACATGCTCCTTGTTAAGGTCATCGTAGATCTTGTCTTGATATTCAGAAAAAGCCTTCAAGTCAATTGCTTTTTTACACTCTTCTTGCAGGGCTTCCTGATACTCCTCAAGTTTCTTCTGTATCACCTCTCTGGCTTTCCTTTCCACTACCAGCCGACCTTCACATTCAGCAGTCCTTTCTTCAAATTGAGATTTCACACTATCAAGTTGGTTTCGTAATGCTTTCTCAATCGCAGCGGCTTTGGTCCAATGCTTTTCCCACACATGAGCATTGTTTACGACCATGTCCCTCTCTCGGTTGCGCACCCTGAGTTCTTCATTTGCACCCGCAAGTCCTTCTTGTATCCGGCGCATTTTTTCTTTCCCAGCCTGTTCCCTCTCATCACATTCGGCCAGACGCTTTCTTTTTATGGCACTTTCTCGTCGTAGATCAGTGTTCTCTTGGAGTACTTTCATTAACTGATCTTGCAACTCTGCCTTTTCTTGTTCTGATTTGGACAAAGCGGCTTGGAGTTTTTCCAGATCTTCATGGGGTATATGGGGTATAGGGACGGGCTGAACGATCTCGGGCCTGACTGGAGTTGCAAGGCGAAACGGAAGTCCACACTCTCGGACTCTGAGTTTGACCCACTGTATGTAGCTTTCCTTTGCATTGATACCCCTGGGTCCCAGTTCACGCCCTTTCCTAGTAACTTGGCCCCAGGCTCGACAGATCCTCCTTAGCATATCAAGGTCTTCAGAACCTCTCTTCTCCAGCACATATGAGAGCCAAGATTCTTCCGAGGGTGGATTCATCATAGGGTAACCGAGATGTCTCAAAGCAAGGGCGGGATTATAATTGATGCAACCCTTGGTTCCTATGAGGGGGACATTTGGGAAATCTCCACACCGATAAACAATTTCCTCTATATTTTGATCTCGAGAATACCAAGAGATATCACTCCCTTTGAGGCCAGCGATGTATTGGGCCCATTCCGTCTTGCCTTTGACTTTTATCAGATGGTTTCTTTTGAAAATATGAGAGGTGAACCAACGATACAATACAGACAAACAACATAAAATCAAACCCGACCGTTTCTTATGGCGTTGATGAAGAGTGTAATACACATCAGCAAGGACGACCGGGGCGGGATTCTGTCCCCGGAGCTTGAATGCTAGGAAGACCTCGATTGCAGTATAATCAATAAAATCACATTCACTTGGGAATAGGACGACTCCATAGAGGAGGAGAGCGAGAACATCCATGAAAGTAACCCAATCTCCTTTGCTGGCCCGAGACGAGGCTTCTTTCTCCAAATACTCCCTGGTCAAACCTTTTACACCCTTCTTTTCTACTACCATCTTAGCTAAGTCTGGTGCCGGAACTTTCAATATCTCAGATAAATTTTCAGCTAGGGGATAATTCTCCACATATCGATAGGGCTCCTTGTTCTCTGGAGGGAAACATAAGATATTTTCAAATTCTTCCAAGGTCGGGGCCAACTAATAGTCTTGAAAAGTGAAACACCGTAACGGTGGATCATAATACTGGCCCAGTGCGGTGAGAGCCCCATCTTGTACCTTAACATTTAGAAGCCCTAGGAGCTTCCCATACTTGGCGGTAAAGGAGTCGCGCTGCCATGACACCATTTTATTGCTTAAATCCCGCAAGTTGCTCGTATCTGGTTGCTTGACTTTCAGATGTATGGTTTTCTTAAAAATTTGATCCATCCTGTCAGAAATAAAACAGTACAATTCCCTGGCGGTCATATAAACGCATGCAAAGTGAGATGTTAATATATTAGTCTTTCATGACAAGGGAAAGGTAAAATAAGACGCATGAGGTGTGTTTCTAAAAATGAATATTTCGCCGAGAGTAAAATATGATTTTTTGGAATTTTTCAAAAATGCGAAAATGCATTAGGGTTTGCTTGGATGCAGGGTATGAGGCTCATTTGTGTCCTAAAAAGGGTTCCTATGAGAATAGGTCTAAGTTTTCTTCTAAAGGGTTAACCTCTCAAAGGTGGCTCTATAGAGTCCTAAATAAGGTTCCTAGAGCCAACGACCCCAATCAAGAATGCTAATCGCGACAATAGGCAAGCTATTAGAAGTGATAGCATCACCAAAAAGGGACCAAACTCTAGGTGAGACTTTCGTGACCACCCAACAGGACGTACATCCTGTAGCCCATCACTACGCGGTCTCGTTCTAATTTAAGGTATGCTCTAATCCGGGTGTAGGACTATTCTCACGTGCGTGCAGAGGGGTGTGATAGTGAAGTGTGTGTAGGAGCAAGATGCCAGATATACCCCCCCAAGCTGCAAACAAGCAAATACATATACAGAAAATAATAGTCCTCTACCTTAGGGTTCATATTTAAGCAAAATGTAAAACAACTATATACGATAATTCAGTACAGGGTAAATAAAATTATTACTCCAATATATCTCGCACATTCAAATTATAGAAGGCTTGACTCTCACCATTCCCCGGCAGAGTCGCCATCTGTCGTGACCGTGATCCCGACGTAGACGGCTCAAAAATCGATTATTTTAGGAGTCGCCACCCAATTTATTTAATAGGAAAAATTGAGAAAAACCTATCTTAACAATTATTTGGTCTGCGTAAACTAGATTGGATTCGGGAGTCGGTGTTGCATAGGGAAAGGCGAAAACTAAATTCCACAGCACTCCTAATACATCTATCCTAAGACAGTTACCCTACATTTGATTGTGCAACATATCAATAAGTTTAGAAAATTTGCTTACCCAAAACAAATAAGTAAAAAAAAGAATTATTTAGAAATAAATAAAATAGGGACCAATTTAAGAAAATTTAATTTCAGACTTGACGGGGAAGCCCCGCTCCTACGTATCCTCGGGTGCAATGAGGAACTCAAGAGTCACATAGTTCTTTCTGAAAAATTTTGTTGGTTGGTTGATTTTATTTAGAAGGGGTTTAAGATCAAAGCCGTACAGCTAAAGTCTCTTAAACCGGGATCGACAAGATGTCACATCTCAGCCAATCCTTTTTTTGTATTTTTTTTTAGAAAATAGGTGTTAAAGAAAAAAATGATTATTTATTGAAAAAAAAATTAATTTAGCTTGACGGGGAAGCCCCGCTCCTACGTATCTCCGAAGCGGAGAATCAAAAGCTACGTAGTTCTTGTGTAGAAAATGTTTGTGTGTTTGGTGTTTTTTTTTATTTTGAATAGGGATTTTAGGACTATTGAGCCGTACGGTTCATCCATTCTAAAACGATGACTAACCCGGCCGTACGGCCGAATTAATCCCCTATTCATTTTTGGAAAAATGTAAGTTTGTGAAATAAATTGTTTGATAGTGGAAAAATTTGAAAAGAATGAAAACGTGGTGTATTTGTAAAAAAAGGGGATGTAGATAACAGGGGGCTGTATTTAGAAAAGGGGGGTACGGATAGCAGCAGAGGCTGTATTCTTTAAATTGGGGGTGCGAACAGTGAGCCCAATCCGTTTCAGACTCACGAATTCTGGGCTTTTAAAAAGGGGGGGTGTGCACTAAATTTGTGGGGTGTACTTAGTAATCTGATTTTAAAAAAAAGATGAAAGGACAAAAATGCCCCTGAGTTCATACTATAAAAGCTTAACCAAAAATAGAAACCCTAAAAATCAATCCCCTCTCTCGCGGCGCCTCACCCCCCACAATGGCAAACCCTAAAATTTTCTCTTTTCTCTCTCTCTCTCTCTCTCTCTCTCTCTCTCTCTCTCTCTCTCTTTGCGCCGTATCCGCCTCCCTCTCTCACCCTACCCTTCGCTTCCTCCCCCTCTCTACTCCCTCTTCTTCGTCGTCCCCCTTTTTCTCCTGGCCTCAAACTTGCTCAGTGTTTCCCCCACCGCCGCCAACAACAAAAATGGAGGGGGGGGGGGGAAGGCGCCGGCTTCGGTGGTGGGGAGAAGTGGTCGTTTGGTGCGATCTCCTCTCTACTTTCTTTGTGGTTTATTTCGTTTCATGGTGGAGGTGGTGGTTGGCCGCGGTGGTGACTGGCCGTGGTGGGGGGTGTCGCGCTGTGGGTGGAGTAGGTAATCGCGAAGAGCAGGGTCGTGGTTGAGGGGGGGTTGTGGTTCGCGTTGGTGTGCTGTTGACGGCGGAGCGGCCGTTTGGGGTGGTGATGGTTGCGAAGAGGTGTTCGGTGGTGAGGAGAGAGAAGGAGGGGGTACGGTTTGGCGGTGGTGCGGCCGTGATGGGGTTCGGTGGTGAGGAGGGAGAGTAGGGGGTACGGTTTGGCGGTGGACAGTGGCGTTTTTTTTTTGAACAGTGGTGGTGGTCGCCGGAGAAGACGACCGGAGAGGGTGTTTCATGGCCAATGGCCACCGTCCACGGTGGCCGGAGTCTATGAGGTGAGCTCTATTATACCCTTTTTTTGCGCTTTTTTTTTGGTTCATCTCTCCCATTTTTAATTTTTCTTACTGACTCATTCTAGATTTTTTGAACTGTATCTTTTGGTAAAAAAAATAACCTATATTTGTTTTGCCTACTATGGAACCCTTGCTCATTGCTAATAATTTTCCTTTAAGAAAAACAGAATACTAAAGCCTAAGTTAGCATACACTTAGCATTTTGACAGTAAATAAAAAAAGGATATGAACCAACCTTTTTCCTCAGCTTCTGTAAAAGGGATCCTTTGCTGTTTTCTACCACTTCCTCTCGACCTTATATCAACACAGCAACTAAAAAAGATTTCTTGCTATTATTTTTTGTGTTTCTGTTACTGTCCGTGAATCCCCCCTTTTGTGCTATGTTCCCAGCTTAATTTATAGGCCAAACTTTCTTGTTTATTGAACTGTGAGGTCAATTTTACCTCTGCATCTCAGCTTGTATTTGTTCAAAAAAATTTCAGTCTTTGTGAATATTTGCCCATTCAACACTGTTTTTCTTTCCTGCGCCTCTGCTATATGCAATTTATGTTCTAGCTTCTGCATTGTTGACCTTTGAAAAGATCCCTAACTCTTCTTTATGTGTATTATGCAGAGAAAGAAAAAAAACAAAGAAGGAAGGACCTCCTATTTTAAGCTTTGGAGCTGCTGCCACAAATTGGACTCTTCCTCTTGTCCATACTGCTGCCCTTTGTCCTCTTTTGTTTGTCTCTGCTAGCTAGCTTCTCTGCTGCTGTGATGTAGAGCCTCCTCTTTTATCACTTGCAAGGCTAAAAAATATGTTTTCTACAATTTGTGAAAGGAAGTGGCCACGCACATCCCTCATTGTGGGCTATCATATATTATATCTTTATGTTGGCCTTGGAACATATCTGTTGACATTGTAATATGTTATTATATTTTTTCTCTTTTTACTTTAAGTGTGATCTAAATATCAATCTTTGTATACAAACTTTTTCCTTATAAGCTTGACAACAGCAACATCACACGTCCCCTTTCTTTCCTCTTCTTTTTTTATTTTATTTTAAAATAAAAACTTTTTATTGTTTTGTTTTATTAATCTTAAAAAAGAAGTAAAACCGCTAAAGTGTCGCACACAATTTTTTGGGATTTTGTCGAAAACAAAGAAAAATAACGGCTAAAATCGGGTGTTCATGTCTACTAAATAACAATAATAAAGTAAAAGGAGGGAGGTGCACCGAACCAAAACGAGATAACGCTGAAGTAGCGACGCGATGAACACGCGTAAATATTGAATATGTTCGGACGGGATTTATTTTATTATTTGTTGTTAAAAGAAAAATAAACAGTAGGTACCGGTTAAAATTGGGTGTTGACAATGGTCTTGACACCTAAATGTAAAGAAACAGTTGTTTTCAATGATTGTGTGAGTAACATGGAGTTTATCATCAATATAATTGATGGCAGATGTGGTTCCATCATCATTTTGTTTGGAGACTAAATCAGCAGATGTTCCCATATCTTCCACAGAATTTGGAAATGTCCTTGATGTTAGAAAATGAGTTGGTACTCTGTCATTAGCATCATTTATGGTTTCCAACTCCTCTGAAACCCTTTTGTAGACCAATTTATCATTGAGATTTTCAGTTAGTATAAGTGTGTAGCTCAAGAAGCTATTGACACTTGTTGAACCACCTCCTTTTGTAAGTTTTTCTCCCTCATATGTAAATTGCTCCACATACTCAAATTCTTGTTCATAATCATCCAGAGCACAATCAAAGTAAAACTGCATAGTAACCTCTGAGCCGGCAAGAGTTCCATAATTCAAAAACTCACAAAAGCACAAATTCAACACACGATTAAAGTTATAACTATTAGGTGTAATTCCAACCATGTGAGTGACTCTGAAGAACACAATTACAGTAACTTCCAACTCGAAATTGATGCTAAAAGTAGGGGATATATCATCACCAACAGCCACAAGGTTCATAGAGAATTGATCAAACATATGGGGGGTAGTTGGCCAATACAAGATGATACCTGGTGTTGCTATGCAACCTGAAGTTGTATGTGAACGAAACAGGTTGTGCGACGGTGTCGGAGGGGCGTACCTATCCGGCGGTTTCGGCGGCCGATAGAACCTTCGTCGACAGGCTCAAGAGCCAGATCTGCAATAGGTTCTTACTTAATGTCTTGATGAGGGTTGAACACTGAATCTAAGACTTTGTCTTTTCCAACCAGCGATTTCTTTGTATCTCCAGCACCAGAAATCTTCGGAACAGGGGACAAGGAAGCTATATCGCTGTTTTCAGCAATAAGTGTAGATGAGGTGGTCGAGGAGGGACTGAGAGGTAGAGCTTTATTATCATCTTCCAAAGCTATATTCACGATGTCTGCATTTTCAGGTTCGGGCTCTTCTTCTTCATTTTCGAACCAAAAGAACTGCACCTTTTTGTGAGCTGATTGGTAGTGGTTCTCTTCGGTAATTAGCTTATCACAAATAAGACACACACCCATTTCCATCTTCTCATACACTTCTAAGTAACTCCAGATTTTGTTGGCCGCCATGGAAGCAAGCAACAGGATCGTTGCTTTGATACCACTTGTAACAGGAAATTTAGTTTAATAGGGAAGATTGAACTCTGAAGCAAACCACCCCGTAACAATGGCGTCTCAATGAGAGAATGAAACTCGGATTGCTATGAGGAAGAAGATAAAATGCATTTCTGCAAGAGAGTATTGAGAGAGAGAGAAAGAGGAATAAGTTTGTTTGATTGCAAATGGTTAACTCTTTCATTTAATTCACTCACTATATAGTGTGAGTTGGTTACAATGTGTCTAGAATATTCCTCAACCATGAGCTGGCAAGTAAATGGTAAAAAGATAAGTAAAATGGTAAAAACCTAAAAACTAGTTAAGCAGAATTAAAATAACCAATTACAGTATGGTAATACTGTAACAAACGAGCTGCATTTGACTGAATGATAGATGAAGCCATCTGCTTGTCAACGATCTCCAGTGCTGGTTCTGTAGGAACGTCCTCAGAGGTTTGATGATGGTTGGAGGAATTGCAGCCAGAGAGTTCTAAAGCAGCTTCTCAAGATTTATCTTCAGATCCCTCTTTCTTCTCTAGGAAAGCACTTTCCTCCGATTCTGACTTAGCACCCAACAAATGTCCCCCATCTAGCGATCTATCAACTGAGAGAGTTAATGGCTCAGAGAAAGAGGGGGTTGAAGTGCTTAGAACTATGGGTGTTGTTGTTGCAGTGAAGAGGTTGCGTTTTTCACTCTCTTGCTCGACCTCTTCATCACCCATATCCCTCACAACAAACCTAACATTTTTGTGATATGTTTTGTGGTGTTCCAAAGTAAATGGTTTATCACAAAGAAAACATAAACCCACTGTCATCTTCTCTTCCACTTCTAGGGCACTCAAACATTTTTTCGCAGCCATGAAGAAACAAGCACCAGGTTGGTGCTTTGATACCAATTGTAACCTGAAAATGGATACCAGGGAGAATAAACTCCGATAATACCCTAACTCAAGCCAGAAAAGGTAATGGAATGAATACCCTTTGATGGTTCATGAGCTGAGAGGAATATTAGAGAAATATAGAGGGAGATATTTGTATTGATTTATAATGATTGGTTGATTCTTTCATTCAATGAATATTGCACAAATATATAGGAAAAGGAGGCTACAAATGATTAGTCACTCGATGCTAGATGCTAGGAACATTCTGACCTAGATCCTACACCAACTTCTAGAAGCTAGGTGAATCACATAAGAGACAAACGTAGAAAAACAACCTTAAAATAAAGATAAACTCTAGGAATTAAAAAGTACTAATTCTAAAAGAGTGACAACTAACATAAAGCTATCACACACATGAGCCTCCGACAACTTCACTATCAATCCACAAAATATGCATGAAAGTCAACCATATCAAGGTCATCAACAGGTTTTTATGGGAAATGGTCTAGGTGCCCATATACTTGCTATTTGCTCTACCAAATTTCACTCTAAACAACACCTAATTTACATTTCAATATTTCAAAACTGTTACTAGTACTCCTTGCTATGACACATAATCTTATATCTATACGTCAGTTCACTTTAGATAATAATGTATTCCTTGAGTTTCACCCCTTTACTTGCCTTATGAAATCCCATGTATCTAAACAGGTCCTCCTAGAAGGTTATCATGGTGCTGATGCTCTATACCATCTTCCTAGTCTTACAACTATCCCCAAGGAGTCTTCCCATCCATTTCTATCTGAAGCAGTGTCCTCCACTCTAGCTGATAACAGTAGCTCAGTGTCTTCCATCAATAAAAATCACTACAATTTAGATAATTTTTCCATTTGGCACAACGGGTTCGGCCATGCCATTGTTCGTGCCATTCAAACTGCTTTGAGTCTTTGTAATAATTCCATTTCTCCTAAAAATACGTTTGGATTGTTTAAATCATGCTCATCACAGAATTCCCTCACCACACTCCACCATACAATATCACACACCATTTGAACTTGTTCACACTAACCTATGAGGTCCCTCACCTTCACCTGCTAGATGTGGTTACTCATACTACATAGCATTTGTTGATACATGCACAAAATAAACTTGGATTAATTTCCTGAAACGAAAATCTGAAGCAATGCAAGCCTTTATACAATTTAGACAACTTATACAGACCCAATTTTCTGCAACCATTAAAGCTCTTCAATTTGATTCAGGGGAGATTTCAACCATTCGCCAAATACATCACCAACCTAGGCATTCAACACAAGTGTACCTGCCCCCATACATCCCATCAAAATGGCATACTAGAAAGAAAAGATAGACAAATAGTTGAAACGGGTCTTACCCTTCTAGCACACTCATTCATACCTCTCATATTTTGGGACCATAGCTTCACCACAGTTGTTCACCTCATCAATAGACTACCAACCACCGCCTTACCCACCTACATATCACAACTTCCAACACCACAATGAAGAGTGTGACAACTTGGGGCCCTCTCCTCAACATAAAGGCTTTAAGTGTCTAAGTTCAAATGGTTGCATCTACATTTCTAAAGATGTGATATTTCATGAGAATTACTTTCCCTACTCAAAACTATTCCCCCACCCATTCATTAGCACCTTGTCTCCCAAAGGTCTGTCTCCTCACTGTTACCCATCCCTCTATGTCCTCTTCCTTCTAAAGCTTGACACACCCAACTCTGTGTAGATCCTGCCATAGCCATATCTCCTCCAGAGTCTTCCCAGTCCTCTCATACTCAGTCTCTTCCCAATCCCAGTCATCTACAGCTACCACCCTTCCACACATGACCCCTCCACAACATACTTCTGAACTTGATCCATCTTCCCTCGCCGTACAACCAACTATCACCAATAATCACCCAGATCTAAGACTGGTAATCTTAAGCCAAAAGCCTTTGCGGCGAGTGTGGAACCTACAAGTGTCAAACAGACCCTAGCACAACCACAATGACACTAGAAGGATTCACACTAATGAAGAACAATACATGGACTCTCACAACTCTTCCACCTCACAAGAAACCTATTGGGTGCAAACGGGTCTTTAAGGTAATACATAACCCAGATGGCTCTATAAACAAACACAAAGCTAGACTTGTAGCCAAAGCCTACAACCAGCTACCGGGTCAAGACTTTGGAGAAACATTCTCCCCAGTGATAAAACCTACCACTATTCGAATGATACTAACCTTGGCATTAACCTATAAATGGGAAATACAACAAATTGATATCAACAATGCATTCATCAATGGGCACCTACAAGAGGAAATCTATATGAACCAACCCCCGACTTTATCTCCAATGATAAGACACTAGTTTGCAAGTTAAATAGGTCCCTTTATGGCCTTGACAGCCCCCAAGGGCTTGATATGAGACACTACAGAATTCCTACTTAAGTTTGGATTCAAACACAACTAATGTGATCATTCTCTGTTTGTTCTAAACTCTAAGGGTGTTCAAGCATTTTCTCTTGTCTATGTGGATGACATACTCATTAGAGGCTCATCACCTAAGCTAATATATTACCTCATCAGCAAATTACAAATGTCATTTTGCATTAAAACATCAGGCAAGTCAGAATACTTTTTAGGGTTGGAGGTAAAATACCAAAATAATTGATCAATCATATTAACGAAAACAACGTATCTTCAAGATTTACTATAGAGGGAAAATATGCTTACCTGCAGCTCAATGGGCACCCCAATGGACTCCAACTACAAGCTTAGTCATCATGGTCCTAACAAGCTCTGTGATCCTTCGCAATATGGATCTATCATTGGAGCTCTACATTATGTCACTCTTACTCATTCCGAGCTCACTTACAACGTCAATTAGGTTTTCCAGTTCCTCTCACAACCTCTTGAAACTCATTGACATGTCGTCTAGAGAATCCTCCGCTATCTTAGTGGAATCAGCAACTATGGCCTCTTACTACAATCGGCACTAGTTAATACACCATTTTCGTTGCTGTCTATTGCGACTCTGACTAGGAAAGTGATCCAGATGACCGAAGATCAACATCTGGTTCGTGCCTCTTCTTTGGCCCTAATCTGGTCTCATGGAGCTCTAAGAAGAAAATGCTAGTAGCTAGGTCTAGTGCGGAGGCCAAGTGCAGAAGCATGGCCAACGCCACCACCGAGCTAATGTGGGCTCAATCTTTCCTCTCCGAGCTCCACATCACAACCCAACCTCCGCTTCTATTGTGCGATAATCGCAGTGCAATGATGCTCTCCCATAACCCTATCTTGCATGCGAGAACTAAGCATCTGGAGCTGAAGGTTATGAAGTATGAAAGTGTTTATCTCAGATTTGATTATCTCTCTTCTTTGATTTTTGAGTTCTTCCTCTTATTATCCCTTCTCTCAAGCTTCTCTCTCAATAACATGCAGAATGATCAAGTGATTATGGTTTCTTCCTTCAACTAAAGGATATAGTGGATAAGTGAAGGAAAATGGTGTATTTGGTAGGGCTAAGGGTGCTGCCTAGGGTATATTTGTTTTGGGGTTGTTTATTAATTTACTCTTAATTGCTAAATGGTCCATAAATTCTAGTTGTTTTTTTTTGTAGTTTGAGTTCTAGTCTTCTATTTTATTTTAGATTCTTATCACAATTTCTACCCTTATTTATTTAAATGCTAACAACCTAAATAAAATAATGCAACATCAACCAATTATTCAATTTAAACAATCACTCAACAATTAGACAATCACAGACAATTAGTCCAAAAACTTAAGGTGTTACATTTCTACACTCTACACTCTTCAAAATCATATTATTCTGCAATCTTATCTTTGGTTTTCCTAAACCTTGAATGATCAAGGTCTGCAAATAATAAATTAAAACTCGTGTTCTTTTGGAAATTTTTGCTGTTGAACTTAAGGTTCTCGCTATTTACAGCTTTTAATTTCGAGAACAAACATGCAGAGAAAGGATCTCAGAAAGGTTCCTCCACCTTCTGCCACAATACAAAATCCAATTGCAATGGTATTGTTTGGAGAAAGTAAAATGAATCCACACAAATGAATCTTTCTATACACAATTTAAGTTTACAGAAGAATTCCCAAAACTCCCAAATAGAGAAAAAACCATCAATCATGGCTCTTGTTCTTGCTTATAAGATAAATACAAGCCGCCAGCAAAGGCATAACAATGGCACCATATACTACAAATAACACTGTCTTCCAATGCCAGCAAATGATCTTCTCAACAAAAGCAGGCCAATCCAACCAAAAAGATAAGAAACTCATATATAGTCAGTCATACAGGTTGGTGAACATGCATATTCTCATGAACACTCATGACAACATTACGCAACTCGGGGAAGACCGATATAAGGAGAAGTTCGAGGATTGCATAAGCAAGTTGCTTCACACATACAGAAGACTACAATGGAAAAAGATAGTAAAGTTGTTAGTTTAGAAGAAAAGTTATTTGTGTAGGCAGATAAAAGAGAAACAAAGATAAACACAAGAAAAAGTCAGCAATTTTGCACCAAATGAAAACATCAATGAGAAAGAACTTTAACCTGACTAAAGTAATATATATCACTGGCACAACGTCTGTACTGCTTTTGCCCGATTAAGCTAACTAAGGCTGCTGGAGCGCCATCTGACAAAAATGTAGAAAACTTCATAAGTCAAATCCGTGAACTTTATATGCTATACACCTTAACATTCACAATAGGACCAGGGTTTTAAAAACAGTTCGTGGCCGCAATTTAGGCCACGATTACCGCACAACTTCATGGTTTTTGATATCTATATATGCCCACAACACGACCACGATTACCGCATCAGCTGTTTTTTACCGCAATTCTCAGCAACATAAAGGATTTTGATGTGACCACGATTTAAAAGTTTGGTGAAGACAACACAATATGAAAACTCACAACATTCAATTGGCAAATGTACTAAGGGATTTCTCAGTGAGCAGTTTCAAGATCTTACATGCAAGTTGGTATGTATTAGTAATTATATTAAATGTTATTAAACATAAAATTTAAACTAACAATATAAGTAATGACAAAATAATTGACACTTACCCTAAAGAAGTCCAGCAGAGTGTTGACTAATATAATTATTAGGACAGATTTGATTTGGTTTGTACATTTTTATTTCCATTCTTATTTCCTTAATTAGGTGATTGTAATTTTATTAACTAGGTGATAGAATGTATATATGTTAGAATTGTAGTTCCTCTTTACAAATCAATTGAGTAAAAATAAAATTTCTTAATTCCACAAATACCAAGACTAAGATTGGATTATAAATTTTGTTCATACCAAAACTAACTGACAAACCATAATAGAGAAAGAAATTAAAGAAGCGTGCAAAAGATTATAGCAGAAAATACAAGAATTTAAAGAAGAAAATTGACAGAAGAAAAGGATAGCAACATCAGTACTATAGTTACCCTCAAATTAAGTATAATGGAAACATATTTTTAAGTAGTGTCATTTCAGTACTACATAAAAAGTTCAGTTGCTTCAAATCTGCATATTGATCATTGAAGTTGCCAAGTTCCTCTATGGAAGACTATATTAAGCAGATGTTATTGATTTCTATCACTTAAAAAATGAATAATTAGATTGCATAATTCCTCACATAATTTGCAAAAGTTATTGATTTCTATCGCTTAAACTGCCAGAGGTGTTTTCACTCATCTTAGGAGGAAGACCAAAATATACACGAAAGAAATATTAAAAACTCATTATAGACTCTACATAAAATAGAACTAACCAAAGAGCAGTTTCTTCACATCACTTGCTCTACGAGCAGCCTCTAGCTGTTGCTCGAAAGACCCCGACCATGATTTACCGATGTTCCTTCCACCAGTTTCACTTATGGTTGGTAAAGGCTTGTGATCAAGTAAACTGCCACCAATTAATACCTGAGGGGTCTGAATTCTTAAGAAAAACGTGCCACCGGGCCAGAGGATCTGCAAGAATAAGTAGACATTTTGGCTGGGTGTAACATTCATCTGACTAGAGAGGTAATTTTCAAATCATATTGAGAAATTATGGATGAAAGAACAGAAAATTGATCAATTTTGGATGAAATAAGAAACACAACAGATACATAGAATAATATCAAGCAGTTAGATGTCAAATAAGCAGGTCGTTATTTCACAATAGAATAATATTGGCAAGTTAATAAGAAAAAGCTAACAATTTGGCTCATGCATAAAATATTTAAAATGATAAAATGAGAAATTACTAAATCAAATGAAATTTAAAGTGACAGAAGACCATAACTATTAAGTAATATTGAAAATTTCAGAATACTACAGTACACGACTACGTACAAATACGACACCTATTCATTTAATCATGAATTCGACAAAGCCGTATTTTAGAGAGAAAAAATAATGAGCCAAGCATATTAAGCTAATAGTTGGACAGATTCTGCCCATAAGGCCTAGCACAATTGACAAAGCCGAGGTTCTTAGACTGGACATTTTTCATGGTTAAACGAGTTCCAACCCGGGATCTGTACTTTTACGTGCCTAAGTTTATGGGTAGTGTTTGTCGCTTCATCTCAGGACCAAACAAAAGTTGGACAGATTCTTTTTATTATTTTAATCATATAAAAATATGAAGGAAAGGTGAAAAATTACTTTCACAACCTATTTAATGTAGAACATGAGATTCTATCACACTTTAAATAGGACAAACACTAGAGTGGAAGATCAAAATTTAGCTTCAATTGTAGAATTACAGAATCTGAGGGAAAAGAAGTATTGAAGTGGATGAATAATGACGAAGCCATTGAACAGGATAATATGTGTTGGAAGCTATTATGAATTTACCCTGATTTTGTAATTATGTAGGATCTCCTAAATAATGGTACAATTATGCATAAAGAGATTTGTCTAATAGGGAAATTAGGTAGCAATCTGTTTTATTTTCAGAAAAATACTTAAGTGTCTTTACACTAGTAAGGCTTAGGTGCACGAGAAGGAGAAAGTGAGGGAAATCGATGCGAGAGATAGAGAGAAAGGGTTTGAGGCTGTTGAGAAGCACATTTTAGGGTTTAGAAATGAGAAAAACAGGTTAAAACACAACTGGGTTGTGCAATGGGGCGATAGTGTAGGTGTGTGTTGGTTTGCATAAAAAAAACATTTAAATTTAAAATTTTGGATTAATCCTTACATCTTGGACCCACCGAATTCCTTGGGCAATGGTATCCTCTCTTCGGAGCCAATTAATCTCACCCAGGAGCCAATCATCAATAGCATCTTCCATCACCAATTGTAATATTTGTTTTGATATCCAAAAGACCTGTCTTCTGCATTAACAGAAATGAACTAGCATTAGCAACTTCTAGTTCTAGGTTCGGGAAATTAAAGAAATAGTCATAACCCATTATACTCTTCTCAATCAAGTTTGATTTTTCATGCAAGTTACCAAAAAGTTGAAATCTGATCATGGATATTATCATCCAAGAGTTGGAGAAAACATAAAACTATCTCAAGTGTTTGTGGTAAATCGAACCTTTAAGCAGTTAGGTGAAAGTGTAGAAATCAGTGTTGTCTCTAAAGAAGCATATCTAGAAAAGCATCCTAAAAAACTAGAAAGCTAGAGAAACACATCAATCAACACCAAAAGAAGCATGTCTAAAATGTCATAAGATTAGAAGTTTTAGACAATATAGAAATTATTCAATAGCAGTGATTGAATTGGAAATCCAAAAGAAAGCCCAGAAAGAGTAATATACCTTAGCCAGCCTCTTTTCTTAAGCTGAAATATATTGTCAACCAAATTCAGAATAGGCACACTCACGTTAGGTGGGGTCCACTGCAAAATGATTGAAACTATGAAGGTTAATAACGAAGCTAAAAAAGGTTAGATTGATACACAAGTCCCTATAAGCATCGGGGTCTACACATCGGGATCTACACATTAATTTAACAGAAAAAAGGATCATCAAAATAATGGATCACAGAGGAAAAGCCAAGATCCTTAGTCCTTACAACATCCTTCTTAATTTGTCAACAAAACATCCTTCTTAAGTTGATTCGGTTCAACATTACTCTTTCCTCAGAGCACACCATCATGTTTGACTCAAGGTTCTCATTTTTAATTTACAATAAAAGTCTACTTGAAACAACTTCCTTTTCAAAACATTTCATAAATAATTAGGGTGACTGAGTTTTGAAAACCTTAACAGTCTTCGAATTTGGTTTGAGCTTAACTCAACCCCAAAAGCTAGCTCATGCGGTAAGGGTTGCCCCTCTTTATAACCATTAATCAATCCTTATCATTATCCAATGTGGAACTACAACACACCCCTCAGTTCGACATTTCGAGCCTGAAGTTTGCAGGACTAGATATCTACGAGTGGCCCAACAGATCTCATAGGCACTAATACCATTATAAAGTTTGGGCTTGGGCCTAACTCAACCCCGAAAAATAGTTCATGTGGTTAGGGTTCTCCCCACTTACAACTAATAATCAGATCACATCACTATCCAATGTGGGACTCCAACAGACAAATATGTAAAAACTAGGACACCTCATAATAGCTCACCTTCCTTCCGTATTTTGTGGATACATGCCAATTGCACAAATTATTAAACAATTTTTTAGCCAGATAAAAGAATCAACTCAACAAAAACACAGATAATTGTGCCCCTATAGAGGAAGAAATGAGACCTACATCCATATATTAATGACATACAGTTTTCATCGATATTAGTTATATAAATGATATTCTCTTCGGTACCAATTGGGCAGCATACTAGTCAGCACAGTGGTCCCAGAGACAATAAACAGTTAATGCATGACTTCAGCACACACAAATAACTAACAGCAATCCAAATTTCTCAATCAACAGTCAAAGTGTGATGTGAAAAACAGAAAGGAAGGAGAAAAAGCAAACCAAGCTGACTACACATACCTCAGGTGGCACTCCAACTGGGTTATCAGAACTATCATGAACTATAGTGAAATTTTCAGCTGTAACATCCTTGCCAACCTTTGCTTCCATCACCGCATCATGTTTTCTATCTGGATCTAAGTTACTAGACTCATTACCATGGTTTAATACCTGTTGTGAATTATCCTTTGAGCTAAATTCATTGTCAGAATACCACTCACTATCATCTTCTACTCCTCTATCAATATTCTCATGTCCAAAATTGGATTCTTTTTCACCTTCCTCATTATCAGAGCTTAATACGCTCTCCGCAGCATTTTGCCTGAAAATACTTCTATACGTTTCATCTATGCTCCAAGTGGTAGATGTAGAAGAACCTTCCCCGGTGGGGGATGATGCACTTACAACTTTTCGCTTTAAACCATCTGAAACACCTTTAAACTGGCGTACAATATCGTCCACAGCTTCATCTACATTGACTGCCAACATAAAAAATTCAATCAATATGACCGGAACTGATTTTTACTAAAAAGAAAGAGTAGCTTAAAATGGAAGTACAATCAAAATCCAAAATGTTAAAACCATTTACCTGCAAGAGTCCTCATCATTGATGAAGATTTTCCGAAAGAGTAATTCTTCAGGAGTAAAACGGGAAAAAGTTAGTTAGATTGTCATTTTCCCATCTTTAAGAAAAATGACATAAAGGTCACTCATCCGATGTTATGATAAGAAATGCTATGCAGATGTAAACCTTTGATGAAACACTTAAAAAGTCCCACACTTCGTGTTGTTCGGCAACGTTAGCAATTGATAGGAGATCCTGAAAAAGGACAGCATAAGTGAGCAATGACATAGTTGTTAAAAAGTTAAAAGAGGAAATATTTCTTCCAAGAGTTGTAGAAAATCACTAAGAATACCTGGAGATATTTATCAAGTTGAATGCAACGCTGATGTACAAAGGCATCCTCTGTGCTTGAGGAAAATATTCTTTTCGGAGGCAAATGTAATGTGTAATTGGGAATATCTTTTAGATGTCGATGCAATCGCTCAAAGTTCCTGTACCTGAATATCATAAAAAGAAAACTCAGTGATGCCAAAGTACAAATATAAATATGAAGCAAAATATTTTGAAACTCCATACTCTCTATCAAGAATCAATTTAAACTGAAAAATGCGGGAAAGAGAATGATTCGACAAAAAATATAATTCAGTGATCCTAATATTTTGTTGTATTGTTATAACTCAAAGCTTTGAACAATACAATCTGTATAAACCCAACTCTAATTAACTTGTCTTTGTCTATATAATATTAAAATTCAAATAAGCATAACTTGTGCACTCCCACTACTATAGAAATGAATGAAAGAATTAAACCTTATACCTTCTTTTTACAAACCAAGTTTTTTCTTGCCCATCAGTGACTGCAATTGAATATACAGCAAAAGAAGTGGATCCAAGTTTCTCAAAATATGCACCAATTACCTGAAGTACACAATTAGATAATAATCAACAATTTGTATTTTTTTTCCAAAATTCCCCTTTGCACTTTTCACCCAATCAAATTGTATTGGTACTTCTCAAATTGCCTCTTTCCCCAATCCTCACAAGAGAGATGATGAAGTAACTAAAGGTATTTGGTAAGAAAAATTAATGCAACGGAAAATTTGGAAAGGGTCTTTAAAATGAGACAAACAAATTTCTCAAAAGATTCCTACATTAAGAGATGGAGGGAGTAAAAGTTACTGCTTATAGGAAAATTCCCATCTATCAGTCTCAGATCCATTCTTATTCATATTTCATAAATCGAATTGCATTTTAGAAATTACAATTGTATATTTCACAAGTGACAAATTTTACACTTAAAAGTGCATACCCGGCACCGAAGCTTCGGAGTACATTGTTGTCCCTCTCTCCTAAGGATCATATCTGATCCACTCTTTCTCCGAAACCCTTCACCGTGTTTCTCAAGTTCAGGAGCGTGAAACTCGGGCACACTAGGCCTTCCTTTATGAGCTGGAATTCCCAAGACAGAAGAACTACTAGATCTCTTGAGTGGAATTTTATACTTATTAGAACCGAAATCCTTAATATCATTCACTTCATCAACTTGATGATCGGTTTCAAAAGATAAATCCCTATCATGATCTGATGAAAATTCAGACCTAGTTGAACTTCCAACACTTAGTAGATGATCTGAACTCACATCATGAAATGGATGAGGTGAAGACTTTCCTTCTGTAGCAGCATGAGCCAAATCTCTATCTGGCAATGAGTGATCTGTGCCAATTTTGATATTTTTATTCCCTGTCCTTCTGTAATTCCTTCCTCTTGCCCACATGTCCTCAAGATTCTCAGGCATGAGAACTTCAGTCCTTCTCTGAGTTGCAGCCTCCAGCATTTGTGCCCAATCAGCAGAGGCCGTGTGATTATCAGTAGTAACAGACTGACCATGATTATGAGTCGTACCATTTGAAGTCTGATCACCACCGCCCATCCAATTCATACCCTCGGCATTAAGAACAAGTAGAAGAGATTCAACCAGCTCATTGATATACCTGATCATAAAGATAAATATATTTGTAAGAATTGACATTGAAGTATTATAAAAAAATAAATACCTATGATCGTTGAAGTTGAATTCAACCAACAACTTAGCACTTGATTTTACGCAATGGTATTTTTAAAACTTTTGATTTTAGTGATTAGGGCTTTGATCATTGTATATTGGATCTTAACATAGGTTTTATGTTATTGGATACTTCTTATGCTTGTTATTTATATTATGAAGAGTTGTGTTATTTGAACACCCAAAATTTGCGACACCTCGCAACACCCAGTTAACACAGTTCGAAATCGGGTTAATGGGTGGGTAACTAATTAACCACGCACTTCTTGGTGTCAAAACTACATGTGGTTGAACACCTAAAAATTGTATTTAATAACTTTCAATTTGTGGTTAATTTAGCTAAGTTGATGGTTACCCATCTATCAGCCACCTATTAAACTGAATTAACCACAATTTTGAAAAGCTTAAACCATTCTTCCATTGGCTATTACTTGTGGCTGCCATGAAGTTCCAATAACAGATACTTCTAACCACCCTTTCAACTGCCAGCCTTAAGCTTATTAGCCTCCTGCTAGAACGAAACAACAGTAGGGATTAGGGAAGTTTTATAGGTCTCATATACCGAGACGGATCCAAATATACATTTCAATAACACAACCTGCTCCCAAAAAGGAAAAACATAAACAGAACTTCAAAATCTTTCAATGGGATATAAATTTATAACACCCATCTTTCCAACAGCAAGGGTTTAATGTAAATGAAATATAAGACAAAATATCTAGCAACATACGCAGGACTGGCCAGATTCATTACAGGTTGCAATATCAAGCAAGTTAAAATTTCCCGAGCTATAGATCGAACGACTGGACATTGAGCTTCTCGCTTTCTTAGTACTGTAGCTAATACTCCACTCATTAGCCGTTGAAGAACCTAAAGAAAGATAAATCATTAGGTAAGGCATGAGATGCATTTCTCAAAAGCTAAACAGTGATAACTCACACCTTGTACTCACTCTCTGGAGATATTAGTGCTGGATGAAGCTCCTTTGAGTTCAACAGATGAAATTTCAATCTTTCATCCCTCTCCTCAGATGACAATGTTAACATAACATCAACACCTATGGCAGCTTGATTTCTTCTGAAGAGGTCTATATGATCACCTATTAAATCAACTATATCTCTGCAATATAAGTGACACAGCACAAATAGTGATTTTTTTTAATATTATCTAGTATCATTGAAGCAAATAAGTAACTCCCAGAAATTAAGCAAATCAATAATAGAAGTGAGAAAAACAATGTACCTTGTGAGCAAGTCAACAAGATTTATCTCTTTAACCCTCACTGAGACTTCAGCAAGAGCATCCATGATTAAGTCACGTATCTGTTCAGGAAACTCAACATCTGGAGTAATGTCTGCATACCACATGTTTATCACGAAATCCTTCAATATTAAATCAATGAAATCATGCAAGGCAGCCTCAATCACAGGAGAATCAATCCTCTTCTTCCATTTAGGAGGGGGAGGTGAAGTAGAGAGGCGTTCATCATCCAAAGAAAACTGCTTCTTCTCCAAATGAGATAGGTAAGTCTGTAATCTAGGTGGCTGAACCTTCCAACGAAGCTCCACCTTGTTCACAAGAATCCTCAGAACAAGAACAAACAGAATGGACAAGGGTGTATTCATCCACATTGATTTACTTGTATCTGCAATGAACATGAACAAACAATAAAAACATTAGAAAAAATCACACTTTGCCATCTTAAAAGGATAACCAAGACATAGCTCGGTTGTTGAGTTAAGGGATACCGAACGCAGAAGTTCCAAGCTCGAATCCTGTAAACTAACAATTCCCCTTCTCCTAACTAATTAACCACTAACATTTACTCCTATAAAATAAAATAAAAAATCATACTTTGCTATCTTGAAACCATAACCAAGACATCAAAATGCTATGCAGCACTGACACGTCATATTGAAGGTGTGTCTGGAGTGCGAAACGTGTCAGTGTTGATATCCTTGTCTACCGTGTTACTTTCAATCACTTCCATTTTCTTAAATTATTATCCGTTTCTACCATGTTAGTCTCGTGTTTGGCGTCCGTTGATTCATAGGCAAAATGGAAAATATGAAACAAATATTCAAAACTTGCAGTCTTCAAGAAAACCTAGATAGGAAAGTGCCAATGGCAGACTCAAATTTTGCAGTATTAAAGCAAAACCCATATACCAAAATAGCAAGTGTTAATCAAAGACTCAAACTTTATAGTCATAAAGCAAAACCCAGATAAAAAAGTAGCAAATGCAACAAAAAATCATGGTTAAGAACGTGAGATTGGGGAAAAAAAAGACGTGAATGAAATGAAATTGGAATAACTTACGAGTTAAGAAATAGGAAATGGCGAAAATACAAAGAGCCCACCAGAGAAAACGGAGTTTGGCCTCTTCGATGAGATCATAGATGGTATCCATGGTTGGTGTTGGTGTAAGAGGACCCATCTTGTTGCCTCTGTAACTGAAAGCGAAGTCCTTGCCATTCCAAGTTCAAATATAGCATGCCAATGTCAGCGTCAACTTCGCTCTCTTTCTATCGTTCTGTTTCAGCTTTGTCCACCTAAGCTAAATCAACACATAATTTGCAAACTGGGCTTTAATACAACATGAGTTTATGAGGCTATTAGATTTGGATTTTAAAAAAATTATAAATATTATGCTTTTTTTAACTCAAAAAGATTTATCTTACCTCATTTAACTAGAAGTATAGCCGTGCCGTGGATACCATGGGTAACATCATTTTTTAGACAAAACACGGGTAACATCATATTCTTTATATAAATAGGCTTAGACATTTCTGTCGGAACTTTGCGACGAACATTTCCGTCGGAAATTTGCGACGAACATTTCCGTCGGAAATTTGCGACGACTCTGATTTCCGTCGGAAACTTCAGCGTGAATTTGTCCGCCTTTTTATTTTAACAGTTGCGACAGTGATTTTGGTCGCAAATCCGTCGCAATTTGCGACGGAATGTTTTTCGTCGGAAATGTTCGCAGGAAACAAGCTTTATTCTTGTAGTGAATTCAATTACAATAAATATTTCAAGTTATTAAGAAATAAAGTTTCACAACTTTAGAATATTTTTCTTTCGACATTTTTTATCGTCACCAAATACATTTTATCAGTAGTAAAATTATATTAACAACATGTAATATTTTCCCATTGTATCTCAATTACAGAATATAAAATAATTATTTAAAAATTTGTAACGTTCCACCATAAATGATTAGTATTTTCCCATTGATGATTAGTATTTTGATTAAATAGATAGATCAAAAAAATGAAATGTGGAGAGAGAGATGGGGGGAGAGGGAGAATAGAGGTGGGAGAGATAGAGATAAAATTGAGAAAGATAATTATAAATGTGAGATAAAAAAATTTAAGAGATGATGTAAGAAAGTGCGCCCCACAAAAAATGAGATAGAATAATTATAAATTTCCAAAGAAACCCTCAAAAAAGTAAAATGTTAAATGGCAGTTTAGTAATTTCATCAACCCTTTATTTTCTTATATAATAATAGTTGAATAGTTGAAATAATAATATAATAATTGATTGATTAATCTAAAAACATAGGGTTTAAATATATGTTTAGTCCCTGTAAATATACGTTTTATTCAGTTTAGTCCCTGTAAAAATAAAACATTGTGTTTAGCCCTTGCAAATATAAGTTTGATCCAGTTTAGTCCCTGTAAAAATAAACCATATAAAAATAAAACATTGTGTTTAGCCCTTGCAAATTCAGAGTCAGTTGGATAAACCATATATTTGAAGGGACAAAAAACAAAGTTTTGTTTTTACGGGGACTAAACTCGATCAAACTTGTATTTGCAAGGGCTAAACACAGTTTTATTTTTACAGAGACTAAACTAAATTAAACGTATATTTGCATGGACTAAACATACATTTAAGTCTTGTTTCTTTTTTTGACTAAACAAACATATTTTGATCAAAAAAACATATTATTTCTGTTTTACTTAAACATCTACTTGATTTGTAAGTCTCTTTATGTGATGTGACAACACATCTATGTGGGTAAAACATTTTTATAATTTTTTTTACAAAAACATTTTTATACTAATTGAGTACCTAGTGGTTTTGAGTTCAAATAAAAATAATGAGAATGCAACAATGTTAAACCTATTCAGAAGAATATTGTTGCTGATGTGTTTCTATATTCAGATTTGTGTTATTGCTGACATGTCTCTAATGCTTAAGTCAGTTTAGGGCTAGAGTATAGAGGAGAGTAGTGAAAATTAGGGTAAAAGTGAAGTAACAAACCTAGGAGTCAAGTCCCTTTTATATTGACAATAATACTTGTAGAACAGCTCCTCCTTTTCTAGAGATAGGGCGTCAGATCCCTCTAGAAACCAGTACATAGATGGACTAACAGATAAGTCGTGGTGCATTTGTTGGTAGTCGTTTCCTATAAAAGCGGGATAATTAGCCTATTTATGTTTACTTTCTTCTTCCTGCTTATGCTTATATGAGCGTTGCATTTTCAGTCCGATGAGGTGCCACTGATCAGGACCAAGCCTGTTGAGATTCAAATTTCTGAAGTGGAGAGAGAGAGAGAGAAACAAAAAAACTCTCAGGATGTCTCCAAAGTTATTCCTCAACAGACTTCTGTCGAAAGGCAGCAGAAAAAGAAGGAGAGAAAACCCAAAGAAGATGCTCCCATCATTTCAGAGAAAACACCCAAGAAGGTTCTCAAAAAGCCTGTGAGCGCACATTCTCGTGTTGAAGACACCCAATCCAAGGTACCTGATCGAAACTTATATCCACTTTGAGAATTTTATTGATCTATGGTAACACTCACTTAGCTTCATTACCAGGGAATTGACATCCTCGACCCTGAGACTCAGATAAGGCAGGTTACGCCTACTCATTCCCCTTCAAAGACACCAACTGCTGAAAAAGGTGTCGACGCAGGGTATTGATCTTTGGGTGTAGCATTATTTAAATCTCTAAAGTCTATGCAGACTCTTAGTGTTCCATTTTTCTTAATGACAGGAACAATATTAGCTAACCAATCAACATACCTGGCAGTTCTGATGAAGTTGCTTGTGAGTAGTCTTTCGAATTTCGATTTCTTCTTTTATCTTTGACAGAATTTGCGGTGCAAATCTTCTTGGTGTTTGCTTCACTGGTTTCTTATCTGGCCGAATGGTTAATTTCAATTCAACTACTCCTCGACGCAGTCCGGGCATTTCGTTGTAATCCCAAGAAAAGCAATCTTTGTATTCTCTCAATAGCTCTATGGTTCTATCTCTCAAACCTTTGTCGATTTTAGCACTGATAAACGTTGGCCTTTTTATGGGGCCATCTGCTAAATCGACTTCCTCTAAGGGATCCTGAGCTTGAATCTTCTTGGTCGAGCCCATTGGGTCTTTTTCAAAGCCTAAAGGCTCATCATTGTAACACCCTTTTTTCACCCATCGTTTATTCATAATTTATCAGAGTTTTTCGCGCCAAAAGAGTGTCGCATTTTTCAACGTAAAACAAAACCTCGTAGTTTTCTCAAAACATGCAGCGGAACTATTCAACATCGTTAAAAACATCAACAACCGACAAAGTGCAAAGTGCACCAATTACTAAAAGTTTCAACATCAATCGAAATATAATTAAAAACAGTAATCGACCCTTCCCCAAGTGCTACCTATCAGAGCAGACGACACCAGGCAAAAAGGAAGACTACAATCTTCACTCGGGCTCACCTATAAAGTAACAACCACAAAAAGGGGTGAGACATCACATCGTATAAAGGATCATATGAAAGATTGTATGCACAAGTCAGGATGTCAGGGAATCATCACGCTTAGTTGTTGCCACAACAGTCAGCATACGACAACAATCGGTTAATCTACAACAACGACAATCAACTTACAACAACATAATGGTCATTACATGATCACAACAATAGGTATACAACAAGGACATGTCACCACCGTCGGTGACTTCAATCATGCAGTGCAAATGCGAATGCGACTCAACAGAGGGCCAACTACCCTATAATGCACGTGGTACCGGGTCCAGCCAAATGAGGCTTCCAACTTAATCCATGCCAAATGAGGCAATCCAACGTGTCGGGGCCAACTATCCCCATATGCAAATGATGTGCATGCGACGCAATGACAACAACAACCTGGCAAACAACAACAACAATAACGCGACAACAACAACAACATAGACCATGCCCGTAAATGGGGCAATCCAACGTGTGCAGCAATAATAACAACACATCAACAACAATATAACTTGGGCCATTCGGCGGTACCCGAGACAACAACAACAACGTCAATATAATCCATGCCCGTAAATGGGCAACCCAACGTGGTGTATTAACAACAATATAGACACGACAACACAATTCACATCCTAGGCAACAACGAGGCAACGACGACAACTTGACAACGGAATAACAAAACAACGACATTAGGCACTAAGGCACTAGGAGACATTCCACAAATTGGGGTGACTACAACACTAGGGATGACTCGCAATCATTTAGTAATAACCCACAACTAGGCTTGGTTTCATAAAGAGAGGGATTTTTCCACAAAAATAGGATTGCTTCATTTAATTAGGGATTTTCCTCAAAATAGGGTCACATCTTAAAGATAGGGATTTTTCCACAAAAATTGGCAACAACCCATAAAATAGGGTCACATCTTAAAGATAGGGATTTTTCCACAAAAATTGGAACGGCGCATAAAATTAGGGACAACCATAGTGATTTTCGGAAACAGTTTTGGAATAGCAACACAGTTTTCGGAAACAGTTTTGGAACATTCAGCATCTTTAGAAACGGTTTCTGGGTGGCAACAGCATTTTTGAAAACAGTTTTCAGCATCTCATGAAAACACATACGATTCCTTATCTTTTAAGATCATGGTGAGGCATATTCTAATTTTAGGACTTGTTCATGTTAATCACACAAAACATCATTCAGTACATGGCAAATACACAAGACTACATATCAAATCAATTCGCATAAGGGTGCTCACCTAGGCCTGAAATCACGTAGGGTCACATAGGGAATCAATCATCATAAATCTCACAGCGCATAGGCATATGTCAACAATTACATATTGGAAAATCGATCAACTAAGGGGATGATGGATCAAACATAACATTTAGCATAGGGTATCAATCATGTGATAGGAGAAATCAATGGATCATCAAGGCAAATCATCAAAGTAAATCATCAAAGGCATAGTATGCATGTTCATATCACTCAAATCAAATCATCAAATATCCAATAGACATGCAACACACATGATGACTACCCACAACCCTAACTCTCATACAACCCTTCCTATGAAACATTATCAAACATGAATCTCACCCTTACCTTAGGATGTAGAAGTCGAAGCCCTAGATTAGGAGAAGAGTGAAATCTTAGCCTTCCTTCTCTCCTTTGAGTGCTACGCCTATCCCTCTCCCTTGATGCTTGATGATCACGTTTTATCCTCTCTCTCTCTCTCTCTATCTTGATGCTAGCCGCCGCCTCTCTCCTCACCTCTCACTTCTATTCGAGTTTTGATTTCTGATTGTCATACAAAGTCCTAACCTAATTCACTTAAGTGAGCATTACACTCTATGGGCTATTTTCCTTGGACACTTCGCATACCCTTGTGGGCTCACCCACTCCACTTAATTATTTCTAACCCATTATGCACTAACACATCAACTCAATTACACATATTCCCTATATTATTTTTATCACATAACAACCCCCTATTAATTAATAAACAATTAATAAATCAAACAAGTGAATACAAAAATATTATTCCTACCACACGCACCTTATTTAATTAAATAAGTAGATAAATATTTTTGGGGCGTTACAATCATCGTAGATGCAGTCGAGCCTTTGGCCTTCGACCATATTATCTTCAAGGTTAACTTCATTGTTAACTTCAGTGGTTTGATTAACCATCATTTGTTGTATCTCGGCTTCCAAAGCCGCATTTTGTTTATTCTCAGCCACGTAGGCCGTAATTCAATCCCATATGTTGGGTTTAGACATCATCAACGTCTAGGGACCATCCCACCCTGTAGGCTTACAGAAGCCTCTTGGGCAGCTTGACTCACCAATCACCTCCCTCTCCCAAATAAAACCATGAGTAAGGTGTAGATCTAGTGAAGCATATACATTGTCTTGAGGGACATATGCTGTGTCAGAAGGTGTACATGGCGCAATATTCGCCAACTGCTTGTTGAAGGTTTGCTTGGTGATATGATCAACTTCAGCCAAAAAATAGCTTTGGTCGCCCTCCACATTTTCGACCAAGCCGTCTTCTCTCCAAATGGAGATTCTATGCTGGAGTGTCGAAGGAACTGCCCCCACTCCATGTATCCATTCTCTACCCAGCAATAAGTTAAAGTTTGCTTTGGTAGGGATAACCATGAAAATGGTTAATCTCTTGACACTTCCTACCACCAACTCAACTTCTATGGCTCCAATTGAGTAGCCAGATTTGCCTTCATAGTTGGTGAGAACTATATTATGTGGCCTCAGATCGGTGTCTGACTTACCAATCTTCGCCAGCATATGTTGAGGCATTAGATTAACTGCAGTGCCTCCATCAACCAGCACTTTGTTGACACCCACATTGTTAACTTTGGCTTGAATGAACAGTGGCTTGAGGTGGTATTTCATACCCCCATCCGGTCTTTCGATGACAGCACTCTGCTCTTCCATGCAGCCATTGTTTAACACATAGTAACAAATTGGCTTGTGTTTAGCCATGTCTTCATCGAAGTCCTTCTCGACCTCATTTATTTCTGATACCACGTCGAACTCAATAGGAAGAATTGAGACGGCACATATGATGTCGAAATCGGGTTCCGAATCTGAGAAGTCAGACCCCATTTCTTCGTCATCCAAGTTAAGGCCTTCTTTAGGATTGAGGCCTTGTTTGACAACTGCAAGAGGAGGGAATATCCTCTCTGTGGCAGGCTTTTTTGGAACTTCGACATAAGAGGCTATTTACTTTCCCTTATTTGTGTCTGGGTTGCCACTTCGCTCTGCAGCAACAAACTTCATCTGGCGTTGATGTCTCCGCCATTGTGTTTTTGTCATTGGGTTTTTACCCTTGTAATTTTTTTGTAGACATACTTGTTATAATCAGATGTCTTATTTTGGTTTATGGCACTGGAGCTTCCTGTTGCCATTTTTGGGTAGTATCCTGTTTCTCTACCTCCTGAATATACCCATCTTTCGACAGGGGTTTTTACAGATGGCACAAATGTCTTCAGTTGAGCCCTTAGAGGTTGCTTCGTCGAAGGTGTGACTTTGTACGGGATACCTCTTTGATTAAAGCTGAACTTGGGCCTATTATCGACCCACTTATTCTTTCTCTTTGATTGAAGAGTAGAATTTTCAAGGCTTTTTGCAGCCTCCTTATCGGACACTGAACTGCACCGGGGGCACAGCATTACCTCAGTATTATTGATCTTGCACCTGTTGAGGAAATCAATCAGTTCCTCCTCAGCTTGTGGGTATACCACCACTACAAGAATTATGTGCATTACCGGTGGCCCATTTCCGGCGGATTTTGGTCCGCCAGTATATTACCGGCGGATTTTGGGTGTTACCGGGGGATTTAATCCCCCAGTAAATTACCGGCGGATTTATCAATTATTTCCGGCGGATTTTAGTTCGTATGTACGTTACCGGCGGATTAATTAGGCTTTCCGGCGGAATTATGTATTACCGGCGGATTTTTAAAAAAAAATTATTTTTTTTTAAAACAAATCCGCCGGAAATGTGCATTACCGGCAGATTTTTCCGTTGATAATTACCGGCGGAAAAATCCGCCGGTAATGCACATTACCGGCGGATTTTAAAATGTTTTTTTTTATTTATTTAAAAAAATCCGCCGGTAATGTGCATTACCGGCGGATTTTTCAAAAAATTATTTATTTAATTTTTTTACACTCTTCTCATTTCCTATAAATAAAACTTTCTCCTACACTCTTCTCATTCACTCATTTCTCTCTTTATTTCCTTCTCATACTCTCCAGTCTCCATAAATTTCTCTACATATCTCTCTTTCTTCTTTCTTTCAAATCTTTATTTCCTCTTTCTTCTTCCTTCTCATTCAATCTCTTCTCAAATCTTCTCACATACATACACTTCATTTTTCTCAATCTCTTCTCAAAATCATCACAAATTTATACACTTCATTTTTCTCAATCTCTTCTCAAATCTTTATTTCCTCTTTCTTCTTCCTTCTCATTCAATCTCTTCTCAAATCTTCTCACATACATACACTTCATTTTTCTCAATCTCTTCTCAAAATCTTCACACATTTATACACTTCATTTTTCTCAATCTCTTCTCAAATCTTTATTTCCTCTTTCTTCTTCCTTCTCATTCAATCTCTTCTCAAATCTTCTCACATACATACACTTCATTTTTCTGAAATAATTAAATAATTAAAATAATATTAATTTTTTAAATAAACGGATTTTAAAAAAATAAATAAATTAAATAAGAAATAAATTAAAATAAACGAATTTAAAAAAGAAATAAATTAAAAAAATTAAATAATATTAATTTTTTAAATTAACTAATTTAAAAAAAATTTAAAAAATAATTAATTACCGGCGGATTTTTTAAAATAAATATTTTTTAAAAAATTAATTACCGGCGGATTTTAGGTGATTACCGGCGGATTTTCCGCCGGTAATTTCCGGCGGATTTGCCGGCGGAAAATCCGCCGGAAATTACCGGCGGAAAATCCGCCGGTAACCGTTACCTGCGGAAGAATTACCGGCGGAAAATATCCGCCGGTAATGTCCAATTTCCGGCGGATTTTGGCCATTACCGGCGGATTTTGTCCGCCGGAAATCGCCGAAATTCTTGTAGTGCACCTGCATTTGATCCTCATATTGGTCTCTAGTGACCATCTTGATATTTGCCTCAAACATTTCAGCACTGTTCGACACACTGTTGTTTCCAGCAGCGCCTTGACTAGTTTCGACAACAAGATTGTCGACTTCAGTATAATTCGCCTCTGCTGTTGGCAAAGGGTTGCTGTCAATCTGCATCGAAGGCTTCGACTTATCATCAAACTTCAGTCTTCCTTCGTTTAGTGCTTTCTGAACCAAATCCCTGAAAAGAACACATCGAGAAGTGTTATGGCCTAAAAAATTGTGATATTTGCAATAACCTCTTTTCTTTTGTTGTTCTAATGGTGGTATTTTTAGGCCTTTAGGCACTAAAATCTGGCCATCAGTAACTAACAAATCAAATATTTGGTCACATTTTGTGACATCGAAGGTATATGTTTTTGCAATATATTTATCATTTTTTGGTTCGACAGGATTTTTCCCATCGGAAGGCCTCAATAATTTACAAGTATATGGAGGTCTAGGCTTTAATTCTGCCACATTAACCTCCTCTTCGACATCTTCATATGATATGTCGAAGTCTTGGTCACTGTCATTAGTATTGACGTAAGCGACCTTTTCCTTTTTCTTAAATCGACTAGTTCTGGCTTTTTAATCTTTAAGCCTTTCGACTTGTCGAACTCTGTCGGCCAATTGGGCCATATCTCTTAGGTGTAAAGTATCTAACTTTTTCCTAATAGAATAATCTAGGCCATCAGCAGCCATTTCGACTAACTCATGTTCAGGTACCTGAGTAAAACATCTTGCTTTGAGAAGTCTAAATCTATTGAGATAATCGTCAATAGATTCTGGCATTTTGCGTCGAACACTGGCCAATTCTTTAAGGCTAATCTTGCATTGGCCCATGTAGAATTGCTCATGAAACGCTTTTTCTAAATGATTCCAATTAAACATGGAATGTGGGGGGTAACGTAGTGAACCATGTGAAGGCATTTTTTGTTAAAGAATTTGGAAAATACTTCATTCTCAAATTCTCATTTTGCGCTATGTCTCCAGCCTCAGTCAAATACCGTGCAATGTGTTCGACAGTAGATTCGCTGGTTTCTCCAGCAAATTTTGTGAATTTAGGGATTTTCCATCCCCTAGGAAAATCTGTTTGTATCACATATTCCGACAGGGGAGATACAAAATTAGGTCTATGCAAGCCTAATTTAAGACCATTTTGGGCTAAAATTGTTTCGACAAGATTTGCCAAATTATTTTGATTTCCAAAGTTGTTTTGCTGAACTTGTCTTATTACTTCGTCAGCGTTTTGGTTCCTATTAACTAATACCATTTCGGGCCCAGGTGCTTCGACAGCAATCATTTGTCTTTGATCAATAGGAACTGCGTAGTTGGGCCTTTCGACAGGGAATTCAACAGGCCTAACATTCTGAACTTGGGGAATTCGCTGGTTGTGCACTGGTGGAGTGCCAAAGAAATCAGCAATTCGACCCATTTGTGTTGCTAACATCTGGTAACTGTCATTTTTGTTTTGAATTAATGGGTTAAACACTGTACCAATTTGTTGTGTTAGCATATTAACCATATCGTGGTTGCTATCATCCATTTGTTGCCTTAATGCCAACAGAGATGATGTAGTTATCAACGGCTGTGCATTTCGACTATAAGTATTTTCCGGGGAATTATGCATAGGCGAAAAGCTTGAGGCTAAGTTTTCTGCATACGTAGATGCATTTGTTTGAAGCCCTACCATCATGGCTGTTGGCAAGCCATATGGATAATTTCTGTCATTCATGGGGAAATTAAACGGCATATTTCCGATCATGGAATTGGCCATTAAGGGACCAGTCGAATTTAAATTTGGTGGTACAGGGACCATCATATTCGACACTGGGTAAATGGTAGGAGCGGTTATAGCAGTTACACCCATAACTGTCGAAGAAGGCAGTGGAGTGGTTATTCCCGCTATGGTTGGAGAAGGAACAGGAGCAGTTACTCCTGGGGAAGATACATGAGCGATTACTCCTGAAGTATTTGCATCGTTTGTATCATTAACTGACGCTTGGGAATGTGCATTTGATGTAGAAGCAGTATTCATATTAGAACGTGGCATTTCAGTAAGGCGCCTACCACTTCTTAAACGCATGCAAAGTATAAAATACTGGTTTTGTGTTTGATAACAAACCCAGAATTGTTTAGTAAAAACTTTTACTGTTTAGCACAAATGTCCCACTGGGCGTGCCAATTTTGTTTACCGTGATTTTTGGTAAACACTGCTAGTTACACACACGTGTTGCTTGCGAGATCAACTAGAAACATCTCAGAACATTTGTGGTAAAGTCTTTTACTAAAAAATATTAATGTTTGCGGTTTGTTTAAAAATGATGATGATAATTGTATACAGTGAAAAGAAAACAAGCAAAAAACGAAGAACGGAGTCGAAAAGGATTTAAGTTAAGTGCGAAGAAGAAGATGAAAGTAAGTGCAGAAACTTAAATGCGGAATAAAGTGCAGGAATCTTAAATGAATGTAAAAGACATTGCATTGAATTGAAAGGTTTTTTTCGCAGATTCATACATTCGTTCTTGATGACTCGTTTTCTCTGTTGCGGAAGTATGAGTTTTTTCAGAACTTGTGTAGAAATGAAATTGCGACCCTTAACTCTACGAGAGAACTCCTATTTATAATCTACTATCGATCTATACTATTTACCCACTACCAAAATACCAATTTTATCCTTTTCACTTTTTGACTTTTTCAAACTTTTTCACTTTTTCACTCTCTCACACACTTTTTCAAACTTTTTCACTTTTTCACTCTCTCACACACTTTTTCACTCTCCCTCACACTTTTTACTCTCTTCTCCTATTTCTTTTTCCATTTCTCTATTTTTCATATTTTTTCACTCTCTCTCACACACTTTTTCACTCTCTTCTCCTCTTTCTTCCTCTAATTCTCCCATTTATCTATTTTTCACAATATATCTACTTTAATTTAATCTACATGTCACCTTCATTTTTCCTCTTTACTATTTTAAAATTTTCAAATTTTGACAAAATTTTAATATTTGTTTTAGGCTAATTAAATCTATTAACTTTAAAATTGTCTTGATTTTCACGGGATAAAGTTCTGACTAATTAAATTTTGTCTGAGTCCATACATTACCCACTACCAAAATATCAATCTTATCATTTTTTCAACTAAGCAATTGGAGTATATTTAGGTAATTTTATTTTTTCACCGTTTCAAACTTTTTTACTCTCACACACTTTTTCAAACTTACCATTTACTTACTACCAAAATATCAATCTTATGCTTTTCCCAACTAAATAATTGGAGTATAATCAATTATTTAAAAAAAAATTATTTATTTTTATAATTTACTCAAACCTACTTTTTTTAAACTTTTTCCCACACAAATATTTAAAAAAAATTATTCATTTTTATAATTTACTCAAACTACTAAAATTACTAAAATCAATTAAAATGAGTAAAATCAATTAATTTTTTCATAAAAAATAAAATCAATCAATTTAATCACTACAAAAAATTACCAAATAACTATTTTATAATTACTAAAAAGGAGTAAAATGCCAACGGGAGTGCCAACAAGAACGCCAATGGGAGTGGCAACGAGAGCGGGAGTGCCAACGGGACTGCCAACATGAGTGCCAAAGGGATTGGCAACTAGAGTGGCAACGAGAGTGCCAACGGGAGTGCCAACAAGAGGACCAACGAGGATGCAAACGGGAGGGGCAACGGGGATGCATATTTTACCTCTAATGTCCAAATACATTATTATGGATCAATGTAATTCTGATTGTCAACGGGGATGCATATTCCACTTTGAATTTCAAATCATACATTTTGGACATTGTTCACAACTTATCAATATCTTCCAAATTACTATTATGACTTCATGGTAATACACCGACCATACAGTATCACCCGTGCGTATGCACGGGTAAAAAACTAGTAAAAGTGTAAAACAATAACCGCCCAGTGGTTTTCTAAATAAAATAACTGCTATTTCGACTAGACAACTGCTTCATCTTTCGACCATATTGCTATTGCTCCCTTCGACAGCGCTCTTTGACTTGGCCTGCTACCCGGCTAACATTCTTCTTTCTGTCGACATATTGGCCTCAGCTTTCCAATTTTCGCTAAGTTAAAAACTAAGTTGATTCTTCTTGGCTACCACTTCCTGGTGTCGAAATATTGATCTTTCTTCCTTGTTGACTGCATTTAATTTTAGACTGTCGAAAATGCAGGCTAACAGGATCTCGCCTCCCTTTGAGAGATGTCGCATATGGGATGAAGGAGCGAGTTTGAGCAGAACATACATTTGAATATTTGCTTCCTCGAAAATAGAATTTATTTTAGAAAGGCCTTCTAGAGCTCTCAAACTTTGTATATTTCTACTGTACCCTCATCACCCAAGTTTGTATTGGGTTACCTTAATATTCTGTTTAAGCACAAGGTTCTTCTTTGATTTAACGTCTCCCCTTCTCAACTTGATCCTAATGGTTGAGCTTTTATCCGAGTTTTCGAGCTCGCGTGTAAATATTTTGATGAGGGATGGCTTCTTCTATTTCAAGCTTCTATTACAACCAACTCTAATTAGGCTTGTTATCATAGTTAGCTTAAGATAATTAGTCTGTTATAATTGTTAGGCTAGTTGGTTATTGTTGTTAATCAGTTTTACTTTTTCTGTTTTAGCCTTGTGGCTGAGATCTCAGTTTTGTATTTGTGTGGCTGAGATTATTTCTTCATCTGTATATATGGTACACTGTTCCATGAAATAATACACAGAATCTTTCTCTCCTTCTTCCATTCCATTGAACATCTCTGTGCAGTCTATCATTCTAACATGGTATCAGTAGAAGAAGACCCCCCGACCCCCACCTCTCGCTCATCTTCGGCGATGACTCCTCCTCCTCCTCCTCCGGTCGACCCCACAGATCCGTTCTACATCCACCATACGGATAACCCCGGCTTGATGCTCGTCTCCAAGCCCCTCGATGGCTTGAACTATCTCACCTGGCGGCGCTCTATGATTTTGGCTCTCGATGGTCGAAACAAATTAGGGTTCGTCGATGGCAGCATCCCTGTTCCTGATTCCAATGATCCTGCAAAGCTTCGCATGTGGAAAAGAAACGACAGAATCGTCGCGTCGTGGATCTTGAACTCGCTAACAAAAGAAATTAGTGTGAGTGTCATCTACTCAACCTCTGCATCAAACATTTGGAACGATCTTGAGAAGCGGTTCAATATAAAGAACGTCCCAACAATCTTCCAATTGAGGAAAGCATTACTCAACTGTGTTCAAGGTTCAGACTCCATCAACATCTACTTCACACGATTCAAAGGGCTCTGGGCTGAACTCGGTGAACTCAAGGCCAATCACACTTGCAATTGCGGCGGAGTTTGTAACACCCCCTTTCTACCCTTTTATTTTAATTAAGAAAATCAGAGTTCAAAAATCATTTTTGATTTCACCACGAGGGTGTCACACATACGTCAAAATAAAACCTCAAGTCTCAAATAAAATAGTACGTCGTCAAAGGTGCAATACATAGCACTCCACAATAGGGAGACCTCAAAACATCGAAAACTGCGTAATGAAATCCAACGTCAACACAGCGGAAAGTAAATCAACCCATCAACAGTATACAATTTTAAGTACATCAGTAAAACATCAAATACATCCCCCCAGGTGCTACGTATCAGAGCATGACGACTCGACTCTAGAAGTGAAGCTAAAGACCTTCACTGGGAATCACCTGCACGTTACCGACATGGGGGTAACATTCAAACAGGAAAGGGTGAGCATCATTCAATCCATATAATAGAAAATATGATAAGTACTAATCGCAGGCTACGCACTAGAACAATCGGCATCCAAAACACTAAATATCCACATCACAGTCATCAGTCACTTCACTTACAATAACTCATCTCATGTCATGTAGGCTTATGAAATGCAACCCACTCGCGGGCATATGCATGAGGTACCTTTTCACAAACGTCGCTTAGCCCTTAAGGCCTCATCGTCACTTAGCCACTCAGGCCTCAAATCGTCACTGGGTTTATGCATATGGCATGAGACACTATGACATGCACCACTCTCAACACACAAACACACAATTACTCAAATCGCAGTCAACTATGTGACCCGTCACTTACCGGTTTGCTCGCAAAGAGCACAGCACCTGTCAAATTCACAATCAGCACACAACGTCACTTGGCCATTTAGACCTTAACATCACTTAGCCCTTCGGGCCTCGAACGTCACTGGGTTTTCATCGTCACTTACACGTAAATATCAATCAACTCAAACAATAGCCACTGAGGGCAAAAACGTCATTTACTAGCCACCAAGGGCATCATCGTCATTTACACGTCATTATAATTAATATTAGCCACCAAGGGCAAAACAGTCATTTAACTAGCCACTAGGGGCATCATCGTCAAAATCATCATTTTTGACACCGCTTCGTTAAAATCACTGGTCGTGCTCAAAAGAGAATTCTCAAAGACACCAAAAATACCTTTGCATTGTCACAGCAACGATCACCGGGAACAGCCACTTGGGGCGCCCCAGCAACCTTCTGAAATTATAAATTTTTATTTTCAAAAAGGGAACACACAGATAGGCAACGGAAAATGCTTCACAACGCTTTTTGAATCGTTCAAAACCGAGGTCTGAGTCAAAAGTTACGTTAAAAATAAGTTTGGACAAAGTTAGGCAACATTCTGAAAATTGGCGCCTTAGGCGCCCAGGCAACCAGGCAACACGCGCACTGGCGCCCAGCGCCCAGACGCGCAACACACGCACACACGCACACGCCACAGGCGCCCAGCGCCCAGGCGCGCAACACACGCACACACGCACGCACACGGGCGCTCAGCGCCCAGCGCTGGCACCCAGCGCCTCAGCGCAACACGCAGGCAACACACACGGGCGCTCAGCGCCCAGCGCCTGGCGCCCAGCGCCTGGCGCCCAGCGCCTGGCGCCCAGCGCCTGGCGCCCAGCGCCTTGGCGCAACGCACACACACACGCATGGGCGCTCAACGCCCAGCGCTGGCACCCAGCGCCCAGCGCCCAGCCACACAGAATCTGGCAACGCTCAGCAACACACACAAGGCGCCTTAGGCGCCCTTGCAGCAACCAAAAATCACCATTTTTCCAGCAACTTTCCAAAACACCTAAAACTGATTTTTAGCAATTTAGCTCATCAAAATCTTATATTTTTCAACACTCAAAATAACACTTAATTTAATCAATTAACAAAATTCCTTTGAGCACTATCATCACCATCACCTTGGCGCCCTAGGCGCCCATACACACACTCACCCAAATTGCGAAACCTCAAGCATTCCAACATACCAAATCATAATTCCATGAACACACAAATGCCAAAATCATCAAAACACACACATAGTTCGCATTATCTCAAGGTTCGAATACTAAGTCAATTCGCATATGGCATACATATATATATATATATATATGAAGATCATCATCATGGGCAAACCAAGAACATCAAGAACATCAAAGAACATCAAGAAACACATGGTTCTAGTATAAACCCTAGATCTAGGACCTATCATGAGATTCTATTTGATGGAAAGAAAGAGCTCCCCTAACCTCGAATTGGAGAGTAGGATCTCTAGGGATGATCATGAACGGAACTACGGCAACCGGATCACGCCTCCTCTTTTCTCCTTGAAGCTTGCGACTCTTCTCTTCTCCCTCTCCCTCTCTATGGCGCGACCTTCTCCTTCTCTTTTCCTCTTTCTCCACGTCGCTCCTTCTCCTCTCCTTTCTCTCCTCCCAATTTCGCAATTCCTCACAAAAACCCCTAACCTCACTTTGGCTTGCCCCCTTCGCATATGATCTTGGATCATGGGCTTGGGCTTCCACTTAAGCCCAAGTCTAGCTAATTGGCGCCCTCCCCCCTAATACCACCTACACCTTTTTAAATATAATTTTAATTAATCAAATTATACCCAATAAATTAAATACATTCCTAAATACTTAATTAAATAAATTAATTAAATAATTTAGGGTGTTACAACTCTCCCCCACTTAGAATATTTCGTCCTCGAAATTCACCTGTCAACGCCAATACTCTGCCTCTAAGGCCACCTAGACAACTAGTGCTATCTATCAGGCTGTTTATTATTGCTTTGATTACCGGCGGTAAGTGCTTGGGCGGCCGTCCCTCCTACTTGTTCAGCCAGGTAACTTCAAGCAGTAATAATTCGACCCACTCCCTACTCCGCTGCGCTACTCTGATAAACTAGCTCGCATTTCACCTCACTCCTCTACCCTTAAGGATAACAAAATACATCAATCATCACAGCATCAAGACGAATTCACAAGGTGCATAACAGTCGTACAACAAGTCTCATAATTTTAGTAACACGACAACAACATCCACAAACAACTTTGCCACTCAGGCGACATCAACAATTACAACTGCCACTCAGGCGACATTAACAACTACAATTGCCACTCAGGCGACATCAACAATTACAATTTGCCACTCAGGCGACATCAGCAACCACAATTGCCACTCAGGCGACATCAACAACTACAGTTGCCACTCAGGCGACACCAACAACTAAAAACCAACAACAGAGCAACATCACCAACAACATCAATATTAACAACTCAGTCACACAATCGGGCACTAAGGCACCGGCAACGGTTAACAATCGAATTAGGCACAACTCATAAAAATAGGGGCAGCGCATCAGTTAGGAACAGTAACAGTACTTTTCAGAAAACAGTAACATTTATTCTCCTGAAAAACAGCCAATATAGTTTTCGGAAAAACAGTAGCAATATTTTTCAGAAAACAGCCTCAATAATTTCCAGAAAAACAGCAACGAAAGCAAAACAACGACAACAATAGCGTCAACAACATCACGAGAAAGTTTACCAAATGCGTAATTATAGTAAGACAGATCACAAAATCAGAGTGCTCAACCCTCAAATCAGTTTCAGAAAATTCAGAGAAATTAACAACTGAGTAATAGGACTTTATTATTTTCCAAGAGTTACAGCATGCTGGTATGGTACTGACACCAAAAACAATTTAGTGGACCAATATCCACAAAACACTTAGCCTAGAGCGCCAACATAGAAGTAAAACATCCTACAGCAAAAGTATTTACATAAAACTACACATCAACCGAGCTAAATTAGTTTAAGCTTTCATATGAACGTCTAACAACAAAACTAACTTTAGGAAAACATATATCCATCCTCGTTAGACATTATCATTTTAATGTTTTCAAAACCACTCAGGAAGAGGCAACCAAAAGGAGATTTATCATAAGGACTCAAACGCGCAATATCAAGCTTCACGGGGTACATACCGGATTAGGATATAACTACTAACACAAAATCATGAAGACTCGGTACAGGCGATTTCATTTTATAGTTAAAGGCACATATACGAAATGTACAATCACACACATGCACAAAATACTTATCTAGAATTTCTCGACACGGAAAAATAAGGCGCGTTATAGGAATTGATTTTCTCGTTATCTTAACCAGGTTGAATAGGGTATCCTCAAGAACATATAACAGCAAAAGTTAACTCAAGGAAGTGCAAAAATAGTGCCAGCGCACATTTTAAATGTCTAGGGCTTCTCAGAATCACGTAGCACAACTGCAAAGGGTATAACGGTCAGGTAAAATCATGCAGAATTTAGTATTGGAAAATTTACAGTTCACGGTCACGAAACAATTCGCAAAGATTCGGCATGTTGAGGAACACTAGACAAAGGACCGAATGGGGTAAAGTACGTGGGATAATACTAACAACATAACATATAGTCCACTTTTAAAATCACTTCATGGATTCGTACAAAAGAAGAAAACAATAGTCGTGATATCCAGACCAAAAATTTTATCGTTCGCTGCAGCCAAGGCAGTAAAAACGTCCTAACGCAATCGGCAAGACCGATTCACTAGGCACTTAGCGTGTAGCATCATTGTGCAAATCAGGAGTGTACTATAGTAAAACTTTTCACAAAGTTAGAGTCCATTCGAAATAAATATTTGACGCCAATATTGACATTTAATAGTAAAAATCTTTTTACACCAAGTTGAAATCCTTCGAAAAGAATCGAGGGCAAACCGTAGCACTCGAATGAAAACCTTTCCTCTTGAAGTGGTCAAAACACTACGGCAGTTATTAGTGCAGCAACAGCTTGAGATAGTTTACAAAAATAATATTTTCACAACGCACTTGGTTTTTCAAAACATCAAACGTATTCATAGGATTTTTCGTAAAAGCTCAGCGTCGACCTCTTAAAATAGTTCGGGCATATCAACATAAGAAAGTACATGCGACTTAACAATCCACAGCAACAGCAATTAATTCGACATTTTATGTAAAACACACAGAGCTCAATATCAACTAAAACACATGTGAACATTTAAACAACATGACAATTCATTTAGAAGCACGCAGCAATAAGGTCAACAATAAGGATCACAACAGCAAAACACAGTTCTCACACTGAATACACAATAGGGCACACAGCACTAGTAGGGAAGTCTCCCCCACTAGTTCACTTACCAATAGAAACTTTTCGGTGTACCTGCAACACAACAACGGTCAGCACTGAAAAGACAACAGTTGGTCACTATCTGACACAACGACTCGACGACTCGGCCGGACAGACCAACCATTGCTCTGATACCACTAATGTAACACCCCCTTTCTACCCTTTTATTTTAATTAAGAAAATCAGAGTTCAAAAATCATTTTTGATTTCACCACGAGGGTGTCACACATACGTCAAAATAAAACCTCAAGTCTCAAATAAAATAGTACGTCGTCAAAGGTGCAATACATAGCACTCCACAATAGGGAGACCTCAAAACATCGAAAACTGCGTAATGAAATCCAACGTCAACACAGCGGAAAGTAAATCAACCCATCAACAGTATACAATTTTAAGTACATCAGTAAAACATCAAATACATCCCCCCAGGTGCTACGTATCAGAGCATGACGACTCGACTCTAGAAGTGAAGCTAAAGACCTTCACTGGGAATCACCTGCACGTTACCGACATGGGGGTAACATTCAAACAGGAAAGGGTGAGCATCATTCAATCCATATAATAGAAAATATGATAAGTACTAATCGCAGGCTACGCACTAGAACAATCGGCATCCAAAACACTAAATATCCACATCACAGTCATCAGTCACTTCACTTACAATAACTCATCTCATGTCATGTAGGCTTATGAAATGCAACCCACTCGCGGGCATATGCATGAGGTACCTTTTCACAAACGTCGCTTAGCCCTTAAGGCCTCATCGTCACTTAGCCACTCAGGCCTCAAATCGTCACTGGGTTTATGCATATGGCATGAGACACTATGACATGCACCACTCTCAACACACAAACACACAATTACTCAAATCGCAGTCAACTATGTGACCCGTCACTTACCGGTTTGCTCGCAAAGAGCACAGCACCTGTCAAATTCACAATCAGCACACAACGTCACTTGGCCATTTAGACCTTAACATCACTTAGCCCTTCGGGCCTCGAACGTCACTGGGTTTTCATCGTCACTTACACGTAAATATCAATCAACTCAAACAATAGCCACTGAGGGCAAAAACGTCATTTACTAGCCACCAAGGGCATCATCGTCATTTACACGTCATTATAATTAATATTAGCCACCAAGGGCAAAACAGTCATTTAACTAGCCACTAGGGGCATCATCGTCAAAATCATCATTTTTGACACCGCTTCGTTAAAATCACTGGTCGTGCTCAAAAGAGAATTCTCAAAGACACCAAAAATACCTTTGCATTGTCACAGCAACGATCACCGGGAACAGCCACTTGGGGCGCCCCAGCAACCTTCTGAAATTATAAATTTTTATTTTCAAAAAGGGAACACACAGATAGGCAACGGAAAATGCTTCACAACGCTTTTTGAATCGTTCAAAACGGAGGTCTGAGTCAAAAGTTACGTTAAAAGTAAGTTTGGACAAAGTTAGGCAACATTCTGAAAATTGGCGCCTTAGGCGACCAGGCAACCAGGCAACACGCGCACTGGAGCCCAGCGCCCAGGCGCGCAACACACGCACACACGCACACGCCACAGGCGCCCAGCGCCCAGGCGCGCAACACACGCACACACGCACGCACACGGGCGCTCAGCGCCCAGCGCTGGCACCCAGCGCCTCAGCGCAACACGCAGGCAACACACACGGGCGCTCAGCGCCCAGCGCCTGGCACCCAGCGCCTTGGCGCAACGCACACACACACGCATGGGCGCTCAGCGCCCAGCGCCTAGCCACACAGAATCTGGCAACGCTCAGCAACACACACAAGGCGCCTTAGGCGCCCTTGCAGCAACCAAAAATCACCATTTTTGCAACAACTTTCCAAAACACCTAAAACTGATTTTTAGCAATTTAGCTCATCAAAATCTTATATTTTTCAACACTCAAAATAACACTTAATTTAATCAATTAACAAAATTCCTTTGAGCACTATCATCACCATCACCTTGGCGCCCTAGGCGCCCATACACACACTCACCCAAATTGCGAAACCTCAAGCATTCCAACATACCAAATCATAATTCCATGAACACACAAATGTCAAAATCATCAAAACACACAGAGTTCGCATTATCTCAAGGTTCGAATACTAAGTCAAATCGCATATGGCATACATATATATATATATATATATATATATATATATATATATATATATATATATATATATGAAGATCATCATCATGGGCAAACCAAGAACATCAAGAACATCAAAGAACATCAAGAAACACATGGTTCTAGTATAAACCCTAGATCTAGGACCTATCATGAGATTCTATTTGATGGAAAGAAAGAGCTCCCCTAACCTCGAATTGGAGAGTAGGATCTCTAGGGATGATCATGAACGGAACTACGGCAACCGGATCACGCCTCCTCTTTTCTCCTTGAAGCTTGCGACTCTTCTCTTCTCCCTCTCCCTCTCTATGGCGCGACCTTCTCCTTCTCTTTTCCTCTTTCTCCACGTCGCTCCTTCTCCTCTCCTTTCTCTCCTCCCAATTTCGCAATTCCTCACAAAAACCCCTAACCTCACTTTGGCTTGCCCCCTTCGCATATGATCTTGGATCATGGGCTTGGGCTTCCACTTAAGCCCAAGTCTAGCTAATTGGCGCCCTCCCCCCCTAATACCACCTACACCTTTTTAAATATAATTTTAATTAATCAAATTATACCCAATAAATTAAATACATTCCTAAATACTTAATTAAATAAATAAATTAAATAATTTAGGGTGTTACAGAGTTACTCCTCTTCTTGCCTCCATCAAAAAGGAATTCGTTATGTCCTTTCTGATGGGTGTCAATGAGAGTTTTGCCCATGCTCGCGGCCAAATCTTGTTGATGAAACCGATCCCTGATATTGATGAGACTTTCTCCTTATTGCTTCAAGATGAAACGCAGAGGGTTGTTGGTGTTCAACCAACTTCTAACCCTTCTGCTGAAATGGCTTGTGCTGTGACCCAATCCAATGTCAAAGGCAAGCATACTCGCAAGGATAGACCTTTCTGCTCTCATTGCAACATCCATGGGCATACAAAAGAAAAATGTTTCAAGATCCATGGCTATCCTCCAAGCTTCAAGAGAGGTGGGAATCCTACGGCTGCAAATAACTCAGTGAATAACATTCTTGACCCTGCTTCAGGTGATCACAATCAGTCTTGGTCTCCACAACAATGCCAGCAGGTTCTTGCTCTCCTCCAGGCCCAAATGGCACAACTGCCTAGTGCTTCTCAGCAAGACTCCTCTGACACTGCAGGTATTGAAACAATAGGCATGTCGAATTCTACTTTAAATTCCCCTTATCAAGCACCTAATGCCTGGATTGTTGACTCTAGGGCAACAGCTCACATTACTTGCTTTCTTGAATTTCTTTTTAACTTCAAATTCTTGAAAAACAAGTTTGTGCTATTACCTAATGGAACTAGAGTCCAAGTTGTTGGAACTGGCTCTGTCAAACTAAATTCTCACATTGTTCTTCATAATGTCCTTTACATTCCCTCCTTTCATGTCAATCTGATTTCAGTGCCCAAAATCACTCCCAATTACAAAATTAATGTGTTGTTTGAAGACATTTTTGTTCTTTTCCAGGACACTCAAACACACAAGACGGTTGGCAGAGGTGATCTCCATCTTGATCTGTTTCTTCTCTATACAGAACACACACTCACAGCTGCTGCCTCACGCGCAGTTGTGAATTCACATTCTTCAAATAAAGGTTCTATTTTTCACCCTTGTAATAATGTAGTTACAAGTTGTAATGTCTTTAGTGAGCAATCTTTGTGGCATTCCCGTTTGGGACATGTATCTGACAAGGTTTTAAAACTTTTTGCAAATAAAATTTCATTGCATTTGCCATCCCATAATTCTAAAGATTGTATGGTTTGCCCATTGTCAAAATTTAGAAGGCTCTCTTTTCTTTCAAATAACCACTATTCTGAGTCCCCATTTGATCTCATACATGTGGACACTTGGGGACCATATCAACATGCCACTCATGATGGGAAGCATTACTTTCTAACTATTGTTGATGATAGTTCTAGGTTCACATGGTTGTTTTTGATGAAAGCAAAATCTGAGGCTACTCATTTAATCAAAAATTTCTTTGCGTATGTTAAAACAAATTTTGACAAGCCTATAAAGCAACTGAGATCTGACAATGCCAAAGAACTCAAACTTGATGCCTTTCTAAGTGAACAAGGGACATTGCATCAGTTCAGTTGCCCTTATAGGCCAGAGCAAAATTCAGTAGTAGAAAGAAAACATCAACATTTGTTGAATGTTGCAAGGTCTCTATTGTTTCAACCAAATGTTCCTATTCGTTTTTGGGGAGAATGTATAAACACTGCAGTTTTTCTCATCAATAGAGTCCCTACTCCTGCTCTTAAAGGCTGTTCCCCATATGAAATTCTTTACAAAAAACAGCCACCATATGAACACCTTAGAGTCTTTGGCAGCCTCTGTTATGCTGCTGTTCCTTTGCATCAGAGAAACAAGTTCTCACCTAGAGCTATTCCTACTGTCTTTCTGGGATACCCTCTTGGTTATAAGGGGTATAAACTGTATGACATGGCAACCAGAAAATTTATCATCTCAAGAGATGTTGTGTTTGTTGAGCATAAATTCCCTTTCACATCTGTTGATGAAGCAGCAACAGTTGCTGATCCCTTTGACCACATTGTCCTGCCCAAATCCATTGAAGCACACACAATAAATCCCCAAACAGAACCTGTCCCTGCAGATGAGCCTCCTGTCACTGCGGAGAATACACCAATACCTGTACCTGAACCCACTGTTCATACAGATGAACCCCCTGTCACTGCAGAGAATACACCAATACCTGTAACTGAGACTGTTCATACAGATGCACCAAATGAACCTGCCACTGTGACTGAACCTACCACTGTGGTACAGCCTCCTATTACCCTTAGAAGATCCACTCGTATCTCTAAGCCACCCCACTACCTGGATAATTATGCACATCAAACTACCTACCCTATGTCAGACTATATGAGTTTATCTTCCCTATCTGCTCCTTATCAAGCCTTCATATATAACATCGATCAATATTATGAACCAAAATATTATCACTAAGCCATGAAGTATCCTCAATGGAGGAATGCTATGAATGAGGAAATCAAAGCCTTAGAAGCTAACAAGACTTGGTCTATTGTTACTTTACCTGCTGGCAAACAAACAATAGGCTGCAGGTGGTTGTATAAGAACAAGTTCAACTCTGATGGTAGCCTAGACAAGCATAAGGCACGTCTAGTTACCAAGGGTTACACACAGCAGTTGGGTGTTGACTTTGTTGACACTTTTTCACCTGTAGCAAAATTAACTACAGTCAGATTATTGCTTGCCATAGCTGCTCAGAAACAGTGGAATCTCACACAACTTGACATCAACAATGCCTTCTTAAATGGGGATTTATTTGAAGAAGTTTACATGGATCTGCCCTTAGGTTATCCTGGAAAGGGGGAGCATCAAGTGTGCAAATTGCACAAGTCCTTGTATGGCTTGAGACGAGCATCAAGGCAGTGGTTTCAGAAATTTTCAACCTCCATCATCAAACTGGGATTCCACCAATCTACTGCTGATAGCTCTCTGTTTTCTAAAGGGAGCAGTAATTCTATGATTCTCCTATTGGTCTATGTGGACGACATCATCATTGCTGGCCCAAACAAATCCCTAATTGCTGAAGTCACTTCACAGTTACAAGGTCTGTTCAAACTCAAAGTCCTAGGTGACTTAAGATATTTTCTTGGATTGGAAATAGCAAAATCTGTCAAGGGAATTCACTTGAACCAAAGGAAATACACCCTGGAATTATTAGAGGATACTGGATTTACAAATTGCAAACCTGCAAAAATCCCAATGGATCCCGGCCTTCAGCTAGATGCCACTGCAGGTACTGTTCTCGAAGACCCCACTCAATTCAGAAGACTGCTAGGGAGGTTAATGTACTTGACTATCTCAAGGCCAGATATCATTTTTCCTGTCAACAAACTTAGTCAGTTTATGCAAGCTCCAAGAACCCCTCACCTTCAAGCTCTTCATCAAGTCCTTCAATACCTCAAGGCAGCCCCTGCTCAAGGGTTGTTCTTTCCTGCCAACAACAATACCTCTGTGACAGCTTATGTGGACTCGGATTGGGGAAATTGCAAGGATACTAGAAGGTCAACAACTGGTTTTTGTATCTACTTGGGATCATCTCTCATATGTTGGAAGTCAAAAAAGCAACCCACTGTTGCAAGATCCTCAGCAGAATCTGAGTATAGAGCTTTAGCTTCTCTCACCAGTGAGCTATTATGGCTGCAGCAGCTCCTTCGTGTGTTCCACATTACTCTCAATTCCACAATGATCATGTGTGACAATAAATCAGCTATCGCTTTAGCTGAAAATCCAACTTCAACTGATAGGTCTAAACACATTGATATTGACTGCCACTTCATAAGACAGCATGTGCACTCTGGTTTCATCAAACTGGTCCACCTACCAACTCATCAACAGCTTGCTGATATCTTCACTAAAGCCCTGCCTCACTGCAAATTCTCTGTTTTTTTTGTCCAAGTTAGGCCTTCTAGACATCTATGCCCCTAACTTGAGGGGGAGTATTACAACCAACTCTAATTAGGCTTGTTATCATATTTAGCTTAAGATAATTAGTCTGTTATAATTGTTAGGCTAGTTGGTTATTGTTGTTAATCAGTTTTACTTTTTCTGTTTTAGCCTTGTGGCTGAGATCTCAGTTTTGTATTTGTATGGCTGAGATTATTTCTTCATCTGTATATATGGTACACTGTTCCATGAAATAATACACAGAATCTTTCTCTCCTTCTTCCATTCCATTGAACATCTCTGTGCAGTCTATCATTCTAACAGCTTCGACCAGGGATGGCTTCTTCTATTTCGAGGAAAGGGAGCCCTTGTTCCGTTTTTACTAAACTCCTAATACTCGACCCATAAAAGAGATTGACGAGGTCAACTATCACCTTAGGACCAAATAGTGGTGAGTTTTCTCAAGTAGGTACCGACTTTGAGCACTTCCATACTCGTAGGTTGAGTAATGGAAGGAGTGCATAAGTAATTTCCGAGATATAGTAGATCGTGTGACCATACGCTTTTGTTTTTTGTTTGGACTTACTAACTTGTTTTTGCTTTCATTGTAAGTGAAATGGTTCCCACTGAGAAAAAAATGGCCGAGCTCCTTGCTTTTGCAAGAAATGGTGTGGCTAAGGTTGTTGATGAGGCGAATTTATCTGGCCTCGCAAGAGCAATGACTCCTCATGCTGCTACCGAGGCGAAGACTCCACTTCCCTCCGTGAAGATGATTTTGAAGAAATGCACAGTCAAACAAGCCTCAGATCTTAACTCTCCTCCCCGACCTACCAAAAGCCAAAGGGGAACCCATGGAGACTTCAAGCTTGCCATTTTTTATGGGACCTAGTGGCATCAATACCTCATGGATGTCGTTGAGGAATGGGAAGGTGCAGCGAATTCCTTCAAGAACCTGGTAGCGGATTGCATTGACCTGGTCGACAAAATTATGTGATGAGCTGATGATGAGAATATGACTGATGTGGGGAACCTCAGTCTTTTTCGAGAACTAGGGGTCCATGGGTTATTAATATTGGGTTCTACATTTAATTTCTTGCAATGTTCTTGTATTTGTAATTTGTGTGCGTAGTTTTTATTCCACAATTTTTGTTGAACTAGGAAGCTGAAATGAAGTATAATTGAAATAGAAAACATTTTTACGCCAGGTTTTTGATAATAACCGGCTTTAAAACCACTCTATTGCAAGTTGATTTAAGCGTTAAAAAGAATAGTTTTACATTGGTTGTTAAAAGAATTGGCGTTAAAAGTCCAACTTACTGCACCCATGGAAACTACACTGCTTTATAATCGGTGTAAAAAGTTCAATTTAACCCGTGTTGTATCCCTTTTCTGTACTATTGCCTCTCTTATTTTCTACTAGTCTGATCTCTGATGGGAGCTTTACCCTTCTTGATTCTTGACAGAGCTTTATACTACAACGCGACGTGTGACTTCGTCTAGGGTGTTTGTTGGTCTTCGAGCTGACGAGTCGAAGAACAAACCTAGCTTACGACCTGAAATAATTGCATGGAGTGCTACTATAGGATTGAGGTTCTTGATCTTGGTTATCTATGTATTAAACTTGATCATGAAGGCAACTAGGCTCTCGTCATGCCTTTGATTGAGTCCCATTAGGCTTGTGATACTCTTGAGAGAGCTCGTTCATGGGAAAAAGTTTTTTTACACAAACTACTCTGAGAATTCTCCCTTGGGTAGGTTAGAGAACCACTTGTGACAAGTCTAGTTTAAGTGTCTTTAGTATTTGTTTTTAGTAAATTGTGTAGCAATCTAGTTCTATTCTTGAGCCATTTTACTACCGAAGCTTTGTTTTTTCGTTTTAGGTCAAGCTTTGAGTAAAGTGAAAAAAATCTGAGCTTCAAAGGCATAAGGATGAAGTCCCAAGACCAAAGGGTGTAAAAGAGAACCAAAAGAAAGCAAGAAAAGGAGTATTCAAACAGATGAAAACACGGCTGCCGGTGTTTTTGCAACACGGGCGTGTTTTTCCAAAGCTGAAACGATCCTTTTTCAACCAGAAGAAAACACGGTTGCCACAGTTTTTGCAACACGGCCGTGTTTTCTCATCAGTTACCAAATGTTGTTACTTTTCCATCTTCATTGCTTGTAATTGGTTTTAATTCTCATTTATCTCAACTTTAATGATGCCAGGCCTACAAATAGCACAAAATTTTGAGTGCTAAGGCATTATTTTCCATACTTGTAATCCTTCCTCAATGTTTATTGCAATTTCTATTTCATCTTTAGTTCTCGTTCTTTATTTTTCTGCACTTACTTTCTTGCTCTTTACTTTTCTGCTCTTACTTTCTGCACTTTACTTTCTGTCATTTACATTCGTGTCATTTACTCTTATTGCAATTTACATTATGAATATGAGTGAGTAGAATCATTGTCTTAGGTTGTTGGGAGTAATCCAATAATAGGTCCCTAGTAATTCCCAAGACTATTCTCCACTTCAATTGTTTTGTATTTCTAATCTTATTTCATTGTTTTATAATATGAATCTTAAACATTAAAGTGAAGAACCGAAAGGTGAAATTCTATGTTTGATCCATGAAATTAGACAAGAGAATTAAGATATGAAAATAACCTTAATTACCTTGAGGAAAATAAAAAGGTTTTAATCTTAAAGGGTTTTGCTAACTTTCTACCATGAAAATAGGATTGAAAGTTGGATCAAAACACATCATTGTACTTTGAAAGGAGACATTGATTACATTTGTTACATTGCCTTTGAAATACATTACTCTTTTAATTTGGTGAATGGTCTAAAGAATTACATGAGTTCCTCATCGTTGTGATGCAACTATAAACCCGAGATTCTTTACATTTCCGAATTTAAAAATCAATCAACAATTTCTTCTACAATTCAATCATCTCTTTTAGCTAATCACAACCGAAACTAAGATTGGTAGTCACAAAATTCTCTGTGGACCGATACTTTTTATTACACGATAGAACCGTATACTTGTGGCTTATCACCACCATAAGGTAGATTTCTTGAGGGTGCAAGGGAATGTTTTGCACTAGAGGCCCTCAGATGCCTCCAACAAAAGCATGCGAGAATTAAATAAAGTAAAATTCTCTTCATGGTTTGACCTACTGTCACAGACATCAATGTTGGGCATTGAAACTAATGGGGTACCTTGATAATAAGGATACGTGCGGAAAATGAAGACATGGTTTAATTGAACCTCGAAGATGGGTGCCTCTTTGAAATTTCACGCTTCTTTTTTGAACTCGAGGAGCGACTTGACCAGCCTAACCAGGATGAGCTCGTATTGCTGCTGCCATGACTGCTACTGTTGTAACTTGGGCTCCAGTCTTTGTGTTTAATCATGTCTCTGCTCTTGTTCTTCCTTCTCCTCTCCCTCATCGGATTGAGGCATAGTCTCCAGGATGCATTCTCTAATCTAATGGATTCGATCACTCCTGAAGGTGGCCTACTTATCCCTTTAGGGTCAGCTTTCCTTTGGCTGGGTTGCCTAAGGGAAAAGTTGGCTTCGTGTTGCTTCAGGATATGAACTTTTGTTTGGCTGAGTTGTCTCTGGTGATGGTTGTGCTCACCCTGAGAGGATTCTCTCCTGCTAGCACTTCTAGTGACGACCATATCGTCAAAAGTGGTGACTTGAGGTCTGGGAATGTTTTTAACTGGCCCCACAGTGGTTCCCGAATATTAATTCTCTGATTAGAACAATAATGGCTCTCCTATTCATGTGGCTGAGCACGTCTCCAAAGCACCAACGGGGGGTGTACCAGCAAAAGAAACTCTGATTACTAGTTAGTTTAATGCTTAAGAGTATAGATGTGAGTAGTGAAGATTAGGGTAAACGTGAAGTATCGAACCCGGGGTGTCTAGCCCCTTTATATGCACAAGAATCCTTGTAGAATTGCTCCTCATTTTTCAGAGATAGGGCATCAAATCTGTATTATCTAGGACCTAGTACATAGATGGACTGTGTCATACATTGGTGGGATAAGTCACGCTGCATTTGTTGGTAACTATTGATTATAAACGCGAGATAAGCCTTCTAGAGTCCTATTAGTGTTAATATGTGCTCGATCTCCTTGGATGTATGTTGGCACCCTATTTGGAGATCCAAACACGATCTTACTTATACCGAGCAACCAACCTTTTCCCGAGAAATCAAAATTTTCCCGAGCTTGCTAAGTGTATTGAATCTCGGACATGGAATCTCCACATAACAAATTAACATGCTCAGCTTAGTTAAGGGTTAGAGTTCGATCGGAGAGCTCAGTACTGTTACAAGTTGAAAGGCATTAATCTTTTATAAAATATAATTTAGACTTATGAAAATAATCCCTTCTAAATTAGTGATTTGTGGTTTTGTTCCAAAAAAAATATAAGTTAATTTGAGCCCTAAATGATTTTTGAGTTAATTAGATGTTTGGTCCTCCTTTTTTTTTCTTTTCCAAATCCATGATTTTGGTCTTTATGATTTATTTTCAAAAACTAGTCCCTTGCTTATTACTTTTTCATGAATTTGATCTCCATGCACTTTGGATCTAAAAAGTCCTTGATTTTATAAAAGTGGAAGATCAGAATTGTAAACGTGCATGATTTTGGGGATTAATTAAGCAATTAAAAATTGTGAGTACTAAATTTTTGAAAAAATAAAATGGAGGACAAAAATTGTGGATCTAGAGTAATAGGGAGGTCAAAAATACAATTGATCTCATATTTTGGTTAATTCTTTTTGTCAGTTAACTAATTAGGAGGCTAATCAAAATTTACGTCATACAATAGTTGTCCAATTGATGAGCCAATTCGGCTCACACGAGTTGCCTCCTCATAAGTGACTGCAAAATTGAGCCTGTATCAAAAAAATAATCGGGATACACTGGGAATCAAGATATTGAGTGGCGAAAAGTGAATTTGGGTCTTTTACACGATCGGTATCAAGGTACCGAGTAGTTTCGGTATCTCAATCCCGAGTGTTTATCAATATGTTCATAATTGATTTTAGATACCTGTTTTACTATTTAACTGATTGGAATGGAAGAGAATTGTCCAAGTAGCCCAATGGTTGGTGTAGCTACAAACTCGAAGAGTCTGTCTGTTGACTGTACTAGTTCATTCACAACTCCGAAGGTACCTAGTATTATGTAGCTTATTAGTCTTGTCTATTCTTTTTTAGATATTTTCTACCCGTGATGAGCTATTGTCATGGACACGTAACATATGGAAGTCTCTTAACAATGTGGTTGTCATCTCTAAATATGACAATGGACGGAAAACTCAGAAGATTTATGACTCGTGAAAACGGTGGTGTATATAGACCTTAAAAGTCTATTGGCTTGAAGCCTATGGGCAGTAGAAAACGTCATTGCCCATTCAGGTTGAAAGGAAGGTTGGTTAAGGCTCTTGGAGGATGGGTGCTGAAAGTTATGTGTGGCACTCACAACCACAGATTAGTTAGAGACTTTGAAGGTCGTCCATATATTGGTAGACTAATGGAGGAAGAGAAGCCTATGGTGACTAATATGACGAAGAACATGATCAAGCCTAAATGTGTCATGCGTTCAATCCAAAAATAAGAATCCTGAGAACCACACTACAATCAAACATATCTCCAATGCACATCAAAGGATTCGGTCTAGTCTAAGATAGAGTAGGATGAAGCTGCAACATCTGATGAATCGGCTCCATCATGCTCACTATGTGCATTGGCATAGACAGAATGAAGACTCTAATGTCATTAGGGACATCTTCTGGTCACATTCAGAGTCTACTGCACTTGCAAATACATTCAACATTGTGTTGTTAATGAATTTCTCCTATAAACCAACGGGTATAGGCTATCATCAGTTGAGTTTGTCTGTGTAACCTCAATTGAAATGACTTTCTTTGTTTCATTTGCTTATGTCGAGGGGGATAAAGTTGACTACTTAATTTGGGTTCTAGAGAAGCAGAAGAGAATATTCATGAAACCAGATGCTATGCCACTAGTTAAAGTGACAGGAAAGGACCTTACGCTGATGAACATTGTGGCTCACGGCTTTCCCGTGTCGTATAACGTGTTGTGCCATTTCCACATCCACATGAATAAGAAAACCAAAAGCAATGACAGGTCTTGCAGGGCGTCGAGGCAGGAAGAGTAGTAGCAAGAACACCATCATGAGCATCCTGCTACTCAAGATGCCCATGAGGCAGGAAGAGTAGTGCCAACATGAGCAAGAGCATCTTGCTGCTCAACTAGGGGTGCCTCCTCAATGACAACTACACTAGTGTGCGCCGTCTTTCTCCTATTCCTCATTTACGTAGTCAGGCGCTCACCACGAGTAGAAGGTTGTGAAGAGCCTTCGTCCCTAGTTTTAGCCATACATGCAACAAATTAGGAGGTGGGTTAGGCACACATTACAATTTTGGAACCCAAATAACAATCCTGCATATGTAACGCAGGTGGTACCTTGGTACCGAAGGGAGTCAGTAACGTGGTACCGAAATCCCTCGGTACCAAGGTACCGAATGTGTTACCATTTTGGTTCCCAAAAATAATACACTTAGTACCTTGGTACCGAGGGGGCTCAGTATATTGATACAGAAATACCTCAGTACAAAGGTACCGGGTGTGTTATTTAGAGAACCAAAATGACAACACGCTTGATACCTTGGTATAGAGGAATTTTGATATCAAGATAGTGATTCCTCTTGGTACCAATGTCTTGAACGTGTTATCGAACCAGAAAAATAGGGCCCGATGAAAAAAACCTTATGCGAAGAAGAAGAAGAATATGGTGCCAATAGTAACAGAAGGTGAGAGAGAGAGAGAGAGAGAGAGAGAGAGAGAGAGAGAGAGAGAGAGAGAGAGAGAGAGAGAGAGAGAGAGAGAGAGAGAGGGAGAGGAAGGTGAACGTGTGATAATGAGCGAGAGGGGTGTGCGAGAGAATGAGAACGAGAAGGTGGAAGGGAAGGGAAGGGAAGGGAATGGGAAGATGTGTTTAATTAAGTGTATGTAGGTATTTTCATGTGGGTAGGGGGAGTGTGAAGAGTGGGAGGACACTTAAGGGCAAGTGCACCCTATCATAGAAGTAATAAAGTGGAGCATTTTTAAGACTCTGAGATGCCGAACCCACAAAGACTATGGTGATTACTAGATTGCTTAATTTTTTTTGTTATTACGACAATCATATGTGGAATTAATTATAAGAATGTGACTAATGGTAGAAAATAATAAACTCAATAAACGAGAATGCGAGAAAAGATCGATTAATATGGGGACTAGATGAAAAGATCATTAGCTAAAGATGGAATCCAGAAAAGAAAGGTATTCTTACACTTTATCATAAGTAAGATAACTGTTTAACATAGTATTAATTAGTGCTAATATGTCAGATCTACATATGTGATGCTTATGTTTCTTTGAAGTCTTGTTATATTTCATATTTCATTATTTTTTGTACTTTAAGTTTATAAGCCTTAGTTTCCCGTTTGAGATTTAATACAATGAACATGATTACCGGGGATCGAATATTGAATTGTCTAAGTGGGACAGTTTGGGAAGCAACTTTGTCTTTAATTTGGTTGATAGTTACCCATTGAATCTCATATCTTATACTTGATGAAAGTTCGGTTCACTATATTTCCTATTGTCTTAGTAGATGATATGACACCACATTCGAAACCAACGTGGTTGGCTCAGTTGGTCTTGTCCGCTGAGTCCTGTTGGGGGTTGGCAGGGTATGCTCCCCTGTTCGATTCCCAGTCAGAGCAGATTACGTTGGCCAGGGTTGGAGATTTCAACCCGGTGCAGATTAGTCTTTCGTTGTCAACGTTGGGACACTCCATGGTCCGGGGCGATACCTCCGTCGGTGCCCGCCACTCACCAAAAAAAAAATGACACCACATTCGAGTTGTGTACTTGGAGACCATTGGGAAATGCTGTCGAAAGTTTGTCAGGTATAACAGCGATTTACCGACTAGCTATTAATGATTTATAGAGATTTACCACAACCACTTGGCGTAATACAGGACCATCTTTTTGTTCATGGGTTCTGCAGCAATTGTACCACATGGATATGACATGGTGAATCAAAAGACACGCTAAAAGGCAAAAAATCGATGATCTGATTTTAACCTTAGTATGACCACAGTTTACTGTGTAGTAATTGTCCTTTCTTCCTATTGGGAGAAATTCCAATTCCCACATAGACTAGTGATAAGGTCTTAAGAGGGTTTATAAAGAAGAGGCAATCCTCACCTTACAAACCGGTTTTGTGGGGTTGAGTTAGGCCTTAACCACATTCTAAGATGGTATCAGAGCTTATCCTAGATCCATCGGGCCACCTACCATTAAACACGCTTCAAGCCCAATAGTGCTGTGTAACATCCTCAAAATTATTAGGCGAATTATTTGGATGTTAATCCGATAGGAATAATTTAGTGCTTGACTGGTAAATTTATTGAGTGGTAAAATTATTTATTGGATGACATTAGACCGTTAACCGGATAATACGGGTCAATGAAGTTTTTGAATCGAAATAGGGATTAAGATCAATACGGTAATTGGACCACGCTACCACTTATTTATTAATTAAATATGTGTGTGTGTGTGTGTGTGTGTGTGTGTGTGTGTGTGTGTGTGTTTAAAGAAAGAAAAGAATAAAAGAGAGAGAAGAAAGAAGGGATACGCGCAGAAGAGGAAAAGAGAAGAAAAGAAGAGAAAAGAAGAGAAAGAAGAAGAGGAAAAGAAGAAGAGAAAGGAAGAAGAGGAGTGAAGCCCATCCCTCCAAAATCCATCATCTTCATCATCTTCCCTCCCTCATCATAACCCAAGAACTTGGTAAGATTCCCCCCATTTTTCCCCTTCCTTTTTGATTTCGAAAATTGAGGGTTTTGTGGGGAAATTTGTTGAAATCAAGGATTCATAGGTTGTATCAATGATTGGGTTATGTTTAGGATCGAAGCTAGGAGCGGATTGAACGCGATTGGAAGCTCGAAACGAAGTTAGGAGCGATTCGGTGTTGATTGGGTTCGATTCGGTGATTTTGACATATCGGTGATTTCGGCTCGGCAACAACTCTCGCTTCAAGGGTGAGTTTTACTCACGTTTAGGCTTATTCCGTTTTGAAATGAATTGTGCGACTTGGTTTCGAAAGTTTTGAGTCGAAAACGTTATTTTGAAAATATATCGCGTTTTAACGAAATTCGTAATCGTTGAGTTTTTGATTGAATTGCTTGATTGTTTGATGTTGATTGGACTGGTATATTGTCTGGTACTGTCTGTTTTTGAGTTAGGAATCGATCGGGGCGAGTTTCGGATTAAACGGAAAGCAAATTTTCTTAAAACAGGCTATTTTTGGAATGCTGTCAAATGCGCACGACCCGTGCGTCTCAGGGGCACGACCCGTGCGCCTGGTTCTGTTTCAGTGTTTACAAATGTCTAACAGGACGCACGACCCGTGCGTCCAGGGGCACGACCCGTGCGCCCAGTTCTGTCCAAAATTTTCAAAGTGCCCAAAATGATTCCGTTTCGATCCTAATCCTTTCCTAATCCTTTCCTAACCCTTATATAATGATATTAGGCTTATGATGCCATGGTTTTGGGTGTGTTCCAAAGGGTTTTATAAAACACTTTTGATGTTGAAATCGTTTCGAAAAACCGAATGATAGTACACGTGTGCGGATATGTTTTATTGATAACAAATCGGACTATGAGTCCTACGTGGTTAAGTACTTTTTAAACGAACTAAATGTTCAATCGATTGTTGAGGTAATGAACCCTGAGTTCATGTGTTTGTAGATATATATATATATATATATTATATCGAGTTTGGGTGACGACCCATGTTGACATACTAGGCGGGGTAGTCATGAACCCTTACCCTAGGCTCCGTGCCATTAGGAGACACTATTGGTTATGGGGTTCGCCGGAAGATGCAAGGAGATTGCGGCCGGTGTTGTGTTAAAAGTGTTGTACTATGTACACCAGGAGACGCAAGTGGATTGCAGCCGGTGTCACGTAGAAGGGCCTAGGATGCTAGTTCATCGGGAGACGCAAGTGGATTGCAGTCGGTGTCTTACTAGGTCGAAGCCTTATTATATGGTCCACCGGGATTAGCAAGCGGATTGCGGTCGGTGTTGTAGCAAATTAAAAAGAAAAAAGTTTTAAATGGACCGAGAGTGTCAGTAGGGGTCTCGGTAGAACTCACTGAGATTGTATCTCACTGTTTAAAATGTTGTTGTTTTACAGATAAACAGGGACGGAAGAAACCTCTGAGGCACGAGTAGGTGGCCCCGGGAGAAGGATGATGACTTAGCTTTATGTTCAAGTTTATTTTCCTTCTATTGTCTATGTATCACAACACTATGGCATTAGTGTTTTGTTTATCTTCTTTCCGCTTTCTTGTATGACTCTGACTACCATAGTTGCTGACAGTTTATGGTCTGAGTACCGTATGGTCTTATTTGTGTATAAGACGGTTATGTTATATTTTTTTCAGCAAAAATTTTATAGTGGTATTCAGCGTCTAGGCAGGAATTATTATCTCTGATGTTTATACTTTGGTTCACTTGGGTATTTTTACATGTTAAATATACCGGGGTGTTACATTTGGTATCAAAGCGGTTCGACCTAGTCGGGCTTAGCTTTTAGGGTCCTTACTTTCTCCAGTCGTGATTTTCTTAGTATGCTATTAGACATTGAGCTTGATCAACTTAATACTTTGTGCATATTTCGCAGAATCATGGCCAGAAGAGGTAGGGGCGTTCCTCCTCCTGTTGATCCACAATTCGAATGGATGCAGAATGTCATTGAGAATCAGCAAAAGATGATGCAGGATATATATGTTGCAAATGCAGCACGATCAAATGGCTCTGCAGCAGCCCAATGTCCAACCTCATCAAGAAGATCCTAACCGAACATATTTCCAATTTCAAAAGATGAAGCCCCCGACGTACAAGGGTGGGCCGGATCCAATGACTGCCTATTATTGGATTGACTCAATGGAGAAAATTTTTCAAACCTTGCAATGCGGGGAAGGAGAGAAGGTAATGTGTGCGGCAAATGTGCTCAATGAAGATGCCCACACCTGGTGGTGTAATGCAAGGCAAATGATGGAACTCCATGGAACTCCCCTCACTTGGGACAACTTCAAGGAATTGTTTCTGAAGCAATATTTCCCTTCAGTGAAGAAACTAAGCAAGCAAGCAGAGTTTGTGAATCTCAAACAAGGTGATCTGTCAGTTGGGGAATATGCGGCGAAATTTGAAAGATTGTCTCAGTTCTATGAATTGGGGAGGTATGCCCCAAATGATATGTGGAAGATGCAAATGTTCAAAGAAGGTCTCCGAGCTGATGTGAGCCAAGGACTCAGTTCTTACACTTTGGTTAATTATCCTGCCTTAGTGAAACAAGCATATGTTGCTGAGGAGGATCTGAGGAAAATGTATGCTGAAAAGAAAGACTATTGGAAGGGTAAGAAAAAGATCACTGAATCTTCTACTCCATCCAGGCCATTCGAGGGAAGTAATTATAAAGGGAAGCAAGTGCAATCCCATGAACCGTCTAAGCCCCACAAGTGTAGCACATGCGGAAGATATCACCCAGGTGATTGTTGGCAAAAATCTAATCGGTGCTATCATTGTAATGAAGAGGGCCACTATGCTGATAAGTTCCCATCAAGGAGGAGCTTTCAAGGAACCCAGAATGCGCCGAGGCAAGGGCGAATCAACACATTGGATGCTCGGACCATCACTCCTACTGATAATCTTCTGAGGGGTACGGGATCTCTTTTTAATAACTCAGTCAATATTTTATATGATTCTGGTGCAACTCACTGTTTTATATCACAAGCGTGTGTGGATCGGTTGGGACTAGCATTGTTTGAGCTATCCGAACCGATAACTATTCTAACTGCTGCCAAGGGTCGTGTCCAGACCCAATCATTGTGTGAAAATTGCCTACTTGTCATAGGGGACAGACAATTTGTAGTGAAATTTATTTGCTTGCCTATGAGAAGTATGGATATTGTTCTGGGTATGAATTGGATGGCTGAAAATCGTGTAACAATCAACTGTGCCGATCGGACCATTAGCTTTGCCCCCGAATCCGTAGGGTTGACACAGGCAGATTCTGAAGCAACGATCTCTTACACCGAAGCAAGCCAGTCATTATTTCAAGGTGCGGAAGCTATTCTTATTATGTTATCTGCATCTACTGAAACGGGTTTAGATTTGTCATCTGTCCAAGTGGTAAATGAATTTCTAGATGTCTTTCCAGAAGAAGTTTCATCCTTACCTCCTGACAGAGAGGTAGAATTCTCAATAGAATTGATTCCTGGTACAGGATCAATATCTATTGCTCCTTATAGGATGTCTCCTTTAGAATTGAAGGAACTGAAGTCTCAACTTGAAGAATTAATATCGAAAAGGTTTATCCGACCGAGTGCTTCTCCATGGGGTGCTCCGGTGTTGCTAGTCAAAAAGAAGGATGGTAGCATGAGATTGTGCATAGATTATCGACAACTCAACAAAGTGACGATCAAGAATAAATATCCCTTGCCAAGGATAGATGATTTGCTTGACCAACTTCGAGGTGCTGTGGTATTTTCAAAAATTGATCTGAGATTGGGCTATCATCAAATAAAGGTACGAGCCTTAGATATTCCGAAGACAGCTTTCCGTACGAGGTATGGACATTACGAGTTCGTAGTAATGCCCTTCGGTTTGACTAATGCTCCAGCCGTATTCATGGATTACATGAACCGAGTGTTCCACACATATCTCGATCAGTTTGTAGTAGTTTTTATTGATGATATCTTGGTGTACTCTAAGACCATTGAGGACCATGTTCAACATCTCCGCATTGTTCTGAACGTACTCCGAGAAAAGAAATTGTATGCTAAGCCGTCGAAGTGTGACTTCTGGATGCCGGAAGTGAAGTTTTTGGGACACGTGATTTCCCAATCGGGAGTTGCGGTGGATCCTAGTAAGGTGGAAGCGGTGTTGAACTGGGAACGGCCAACATCTGTCACTGAAATAAGAAGCTTCTTGGGTCTAGCTGGTTACTACAGAAGGTTTATTCAAGGTTTTTCACAATTGGTTCTTCCGCTTACTCGGTTAACTCGTAAGGCCCAACCGTTTATATGGGATACCGATTGTGAGGAATGTTTTCAAGAGTTGAAGGTTAGGTTGACTTCTGCTCCAATCCTAATTCTTCCAGATCCGTCTTTGGATTTTCAAATTTTCAGCGATGCTTCGGGGAAGGGTTTGGGATGTGTTCTCATGCAGAACCAACAAGTTGTAGCTTATGCCTCCAGACAGTTGAAGACTCATGAAGAGAATTATCCGACTCATGATTTGGAGTTGGCAGCTATCGTGTATGCACTGAAGATTTGGAGACATTACCTTTATGGGTCTCGTTTCGAAGTCTTTAGTGATCACAAAAGCTTGAAGTATTTGTTTGATCAGAAGGAGTTGAATAACAGGCAGAGAAGGTGGGTGGAATTTCTGAAGGATTATGACTTCGAATTGAAGTATCATCCGGGAAAGGCTAATGTTGTAGCCGATGCACTAAGTAGGAAATCCATCCACATAGTAGAGTTCATGATGCATGAAATTGTGGATACCTTGTATTGCAGGTAAACTAATATTGCAGGATGTGTTTTGATGATGAAAAAGACAAAGGTAAAGTTGACGGTCAAAGTGACTAATCGTCAAAATCAATCCAAGACAAGCAAGCCAAGAACTGAAGATTCAAGTTTAAGGGTAGTCCTTAAATATAAGGGTAGTCCTTAGGGTTTGGGTGTGTCTTAGGAAAAAGTGTAAGCTCTTTCAAAGGTCAGCTCGTATATCAAAGTCTCACACACTCACAAAGTTTTTTAAAGTTGCATGCATACTTACGTAAACATTCTTATCACCTTTAAAATAACAAAATCGATTTCTTCATGCATAAACAAATATCAAAATCGATTTTCAGGTAAATCAGAGAAGGTAGAATCGATTGTCAGGCCATGTATTTTCAATACACAAATCGATTTCTGAGCCAAATAAATTTTAAGGGAAGAATCGATTCCCAATCTTTTGCACATAACTGAGAATCGATTCCCACTTGTCTCAGGCAAGCTGAAAATCGATTCATACATATTTTCACTAAGTATAGAATCGATTCCTAGCTTTCCATGGTACTCAAGAATCGATTTCCCATATTTTCCAAACAAAGATAAATCGATTCCTCACCTAAATAAATCGATTCCTAGATCAAATACATTTCAACAAAGAATCGATTCCTACACTATTTTCAACGTAAAAATAATTTCCTCATAGCCTATAAATAGGCAGTGCTTCACGATTCATTTTACACAACACACAACACAACCCATTTGTACGAATCAGAAAAACTTTTGAGAAAACTCTTCACGCTTTTACTTTTGCTCATCACGCACCGTTGGTCTGTCTGAGCTGATCTGTTGCTAAGAGTTAGTTGGGGTCGCATTCTTCAAGTTGTAATATCTGCCTTCATTAGAGGTATTTCTGCATTTACAATTGTTTATTATTTAATTGTTGTGTTTTGTTCTAGGGAGTGGGGTATCTCTCTAGGGTAGCTGTTTGTACTAGGAAGTGGGGTATCTTTCTGGGGCAGCTGATTCTAACAGGGGTGGGGTATCTCTTGTTATTGTTATATTAGATTTGAGGGCTCTCTATAGGTGGGGTATCCTAGGAGGAGAGTGCCTGAGTCTGTAAAGGTTTTCCAAGGCACCTGTAAGCCTTGTTGTTTTAGTGGAAAATCTCACAAGGGTGTGAGGACTGGACGTAGGTCACTAGGAGGTGACCGAACCAGGATAAATCTCTGCGTGCTTTACTGCTTTCCTGCTTTACTGTTATACCGCTTTACTGCTTTATATTCTAATTCCTTCGCTTCCACTTAACCCGCGCGAAAATTGATCTAAGTCATTGAAAAGGGGAAAAACATTTTCAAAAGATCTGAAAAGTTTTTTAAATCTCAATTCACCCCCCCCCCCTCTTGAGACTGAAGCCACTTGGTAACAAGTGGTATCAGAGCTAGACTCTTGTATAAAGGGCCTAGCAGCTTCAAGAGAAATGGCTTCAGGTTGGTCTACGCAAGAGGGTGCTTCTCTTACCCGTCCTCCGGGATTCAACGGGAAAGATTATGCATATTGGAAAGAAAGAATGAGAATCTTTATTGAAGGGGTAGACTTAGATGTTTGGGATGCTGTGGAAAAAGGACTCTATGTCCCCACACACATAGTAGATGGTATTCTTACAATTAAAAGTAGAAATGAATGGTCTGATGATGAGAAAAGAAAAGTGCAACATAATTTACGTGCCAAAAATATTATTACTTCTGCTTTAAGTCCTGATGAATTTTTTCGAGTTTCAAACTGTAAATCTGCTCAAGAAATGTGAGATAATCTCCAAGTTACTCATGAGGGTACAAATGAAGTGAAAAGGGCAAGAACAAATACTCTTATCAGAGAGTACGAACTATTTAGAATGAATACAGGTGAAACAATACCAGAAATGCAGAAAAGGTTCACTCACATAGTGAATCAGTTAAGCTTGTTGGGTAAGTCATTTCCTGCAGAGGATCTAATCAACAAAGTTCTGAGATGTCTGAATAGAGAATGGCAACCCAATGTTACTGCTATAGCTGAATCAAGAAATTTAGCTACTATGACTCTGGCTACTCTGTTCGGTAAACTTCAAGAGCATGAACTAGAACTCACTCGTCTAGCTGAGTACGAAAATACAGATAAGAAAAAGAAAAGCTTGGCTTTAAAAGCATCTAGTTCTAGTCAGTTTGATGATAGTGACAACTCAGATGATGAAATTGTTGAAAGTGAAGAGAATATGGCTCTTATGGTTTGGAAGTTCAAAAGGTTCATGAAAAGCAACAACTATCCAAAGAAGAACTTCAAATCAAAAAGGTTCTCCAGCAAAGAAAGTACATCCGGTCCTCCTACTTGTTATGAATGCGGGAAACCCAGGCACATGAAAATGGAATGTCCTAATCTACAGAAAAAGGACTCCAAATCAGAAAAGAAGGCATTCAGGGATAACAAAGGAAGAAAAGCCTACATTGCATGGGAAGACAACTGCATGGATTCATCAGATGAACCAGAGGATGAAGAAGCTCAAGTTGCATTAATGGCTGATCATGAAAGCGAAAATGAAAACGAGGTAATTTCTAACCCTGACTCTTTACAAAATGCATATGATGATTTATATGAAGCTTTCACTGAGTTGCATGATGATTCTATGAAATTAGCTAAGGCATTAGGTAAATCAAAGAAAACCATTGCTAATCTTCAAGATGAAGTTAATGTTTTAACTAAAGAAAAATTAGAACTTAGGAAAGAAAATGATAAACTTGTCAATGTTAAAGGAAATTATGCATGTGATAAATGTATAGAACATGAAAAGAAAATCAATGAGCTTGAATGTACAATAGACAAAATGTCCAAATTGCATCCTAGGATTCAGAGAAATAATTTTGTGAAAAGCAATATGCATCATAGACCTAAGTTTTCCACTAAACCTTATATTAGATGTTACTATTGTGATAAACCTGGACATACAGCTTCTGTTTGCAGGGCAAGAGGTAAGCAAACTATGAAAAAGGTATGGGTTCCCAAAAGGACCATACCAAACACTAACCCACAAGGACCCAAAGAGATTTGGGTACCTAAAACCTTGTTTTGAACCAATGCAGGTATGCTTCAAGGTACGGGGGTCAGATTGGTACCTTGACAGCGGATGCTCAAAGCACATGACTGGAGATATTACAAAGTTCCTAACTCTTACCCCCAGATCAAGCGGTCATGTGACTTATGGTGACAATAACAGAGGAAGAATCCTTGGTGAAGGTAAAGTTGGTAAAGACTTATCTACTGCTATTGATAATGTGCTCTATGTTGAAGGTCTTAAACATAATCTTTTAAGCATTAGCCAACTTTGTGATAAAGAAAATAGGGTAATATTTGACTCAGGTTCATGCATCATTGAGGATAAACAAAGTAAACAAGTTAGAATGATAGGAAATAGAGTAGAAAACATATACATGATGAGTTTAGATAGTGTTTCATCACATAATGCATGTTGCCTCACTAGTAAGGAAGAAAACTCTTGGTTATGGCACCGTAGGACAGCTCATATTCATATGGATCATCTTAACAAGCTAGTGTCTAAGGATCTATTTAGTGGTTTGCCTAATATCAAATTTGAAAAAGATAAATTGTGTGATGCATGCCAAAAGGGTAAACAGGTAAAAGTGTCCTTTAAATCAAAGAATATTGTATCTACTAACAAACCTTTGCAGCTGTTACACATGGATTTATTTGGTCCCTCAAGGACAAAAAGTTATGGTGGAAATTACTATGCTCTAGTTATAGTAGATGATTATTCAAGGTATACCTGGACTCTCTTTCTGGCAAATAAGAGCGAAGCTTTTGGAGCATTCAAAAAGCTTGCTCGCAGCATTCAAAATGAGAAAGAATTGAAGATTGTCTCAATTCGATCTGATCACGGTGGAGAATTTGAAAATGAAAAATTCGAAATCCTATGTGAAGAACTTGGTATAAATCACAACTTCTCAGCACCTAGAACTCCTCAACAAAATGGAGTTGTTGAAAGGAAAAATCGATCATTGGAGGAACTTGCCAGAACAATGCTAAATGATCATGACATTCCAAAATACTTTTGGGCGGATGCTGTAAGTACTGCTTGTTATGTTATGAATAGAGTTCTAATTAGGCCTATTTTAAAGAAAACCCCCTATGAACTTTACAAGGGGAGAAAACCAAATATTTCACACCTTCACACCTTTGGTTGCAAATGTTTTGTATTGAATAATGGAAAAGACAACCTAGGTAAATTCGATGCTAAAGCTGATGAAGGAATTTTTCTTGGTTACTCTTTATCTAGCAAGGCCTTTAGAATTTTTAATAAAAGAAATAAGGTAATTGAGGAATCTGTACATGTTACATTTGATGAAACTAACCCCAAAAGGCTGGGAAAGGTTATTGATATTGCAGATGAACCTGAAGAGTTAGAGATAGGTGAGAAGAAGAAAGAAGAAGAAACAAAAACCACCCCTCAAGAGAAGTCAGAAGAAGGATCAAGCAGTGAACTTCCCAAGGAATGGAGAATCCCAAGGGATCACTCGCTTGAAAATGTCATAGGTGATGTTACTAAAGGGGTAACTACTCGTAACTCTCTTCGAAATGCATGTAATCATATGGCTTTCGTATCTCAAATTGAACCTAGAAATATAGATGAAGCCGTAGTTGATGAACATTGGACTATTGCTATGCAAGAAGAGTTAAATCAGTTTGAAAGAAACGAAGTGTGGGATCTAGTTCCTAGACCTGATAAACATCAGATAATAGGCACAAAATGGGTGTTTAAAAACAAGCTAGACGAATCAGGTATAATAATTAGGAACAAAGCTAGACTAGTTGCTAAAGGTTATAATCAAGAAGAAGGAATAGACTATGATGAAACGTATGCTCCTGTAGCTAGATTAGAAGCTATTCGCATGCTACTTGCTTTTGCATCAATCATGGATTTTAAATTGTATCAAATGGATGTTAAGAGTGCTTTCTTAAATGGTTTTATCCAAGAAGAAGTATATGTTGAACAACCTCCTGGTTTTGAAAATTTCGAAAAACCAGACCATGTTTTTAAACTCAAAAAGGCTCTATATGGTCTGAAGCAAGCTCCCAGAGCTTGGTACGAAAGATTGAGCAAATTCCTACTCAATCATGATTTTCAAAAAGGAAAAGTTGACACTACACTTTTTATAAAAAGGTCAAAAGATGACATCTTACTCGTGCAAATTTATGTGGATGATATTATTTTCGGTGCTACTAATGAATTGCTTTGCAAAGAATTTTCAAGTATTATGCAGAATGAATTTGAAATGTCAATGATGGGAGAACTCAACTTCTTCCTTGGGCTTCAAATAAAACAAACAAACAACGGCATCTTCATATCTCAATCAAAGTACTGCAAAGAACTACTCAAAAGATTCGAAATGGACAAAGCAAAAGAAATGTCCACACCAATGAGCACCTCATGCTACTTAGACAAAGATGAAGAAGGTAAACCGGTAGAACTAAGCAAATATCGAGGTATGATTGGATCTCTTCTCTACTTAACTGCTAGTAGACCGGACATCATGTTTAGTGTTTGCATGTGTGCTAGGTATCAAGCAAATCCAAAAGAGTCACATTTAGTAGCTGTCAAAAGAATAATGAGATATCTGGTAGGCACTCAAAATGTTGGTCTATGGTACCCAAAAGGCGCCACATGTAGTCTTATTGGATATTCAGATTCTGACTTTGCAGGATGTAAGTTGGATAGAAAAAGCACTAGTGGAACATGTCACATACTAGGTAGTGCATTAGTCTCATGGCACAATAAGAAACAAGTCAGTGTCGCACTGTCAACTGCTGAAGCAGAATATGTTGCAGTAGGGAGTTGCTGTGCACAAATCCTCTGGATGAAGCAACAACTTCTTGACTATGGTATAGATCTAGATCATATCCCTATAAAATGCGACAATACCAGCGCTATCAATCTTACAAAGAACCTCGTCCAACACTCTAGGACCAAGCATATAGAGATAAGACACCATTTTCTTAGAGATCATGTCCAAAAAGGGGATTGTGTAATCGAATTTGTGGAATCAGCAAAACAGCTGGCTGATATTTTTACAAAACCTTTACAAAAAGAAACCTTCTTCTTCATTCGAAGAGAACTTGGAATCATTGATTCCTCTTCATGCTGTTAGATTCGCATTTCTATTACATGTTGCCCTCTTTGATCATGACAAAAAAGGGGGAGAAGAATAGAGTTTAATATTTTAATAAAGTTTTAAATATTCAGCATGCATTTTCATTCACTCGCATACAGTCAATAAAACAGGGGGAGCATCATGATAGGGGGAGTATCATATACATTATCTGTTTGAACTAACCTCCCACCTTGAGATGAGTTAATGTTTTGTCATCATCAAAAAGGGGGAGAATGTGGATACCTTGTATTGCAGGTAAACTAATATTGCAGGATGTGTTTTGATGATGAAAAAGACAAAGGTAAAGTTGACGGTCAAAGTGACTAATCGTCAAAATCAATCCAAGACAAGCAAGCCAAGAACGGAAGATTCAAGTTTAAGGGTAGTCCTTAAATATAAGGGTAGTCCTTAGGGTTTGGGTGTGTCTTAGGAAAAAGTGTAAGCTCTTTCAAAGGTCAGCTCGTATATCAAAGTCTCACACACTCACAAAGTTTTTTAAAGTTGCATGCATACTTACGTAAACATTCTTATCACCTTTAAAATAACAAAATCGATTTCTTCATGCATAAACAAATATCAAAATCGATTTTCAGGTAAATCAGAGAAGGTAGAATCGATTGTCAGGCCATGTATTTTCAATACACAAATCGATTTCTGAGCCAAATAAATTTTAAGGGAAGAATCGATTCCCAATCTTTTGCACATAACTGAGAATCGATTCCCACTTGTCTCAGGCAAGCTGAAAATCGATTCATACATATTTTCACTAAGTATAGAATCGATTCCTAGCTTTCCATGGTACTCAAGAATCGATTTCCCATATTTTCCAAACAAAGATAAATCGATTCCTCACCTAAATAAATCGATTCCTAGATCAAATACATTTCAACAAAGAATCGATTCCTACACTATTTTCAACGTAAAAATAATTTCCTCATAGCCTATAAATAGGCAGTGCTTCACGATTCATTTTACACAACACACAACACAACCCATTTGTACGAATCAGAAAAACTTTTGAGAAAACTCTTCACGCTTTTACTTTTGCTCATCACGCACCGTTGGTCTGTCTAAGCTGATCTGTTGCTAAGAGTTAGTTGGGGTCGCATTCTTCAAGTTGTAATATCTGCCTTCATTAGAGGTATTTCTGCATTTACAATTGTTTATTATTTAATTGTTGTGTTTTGTTCTAGGGAGTGGGGTATCTCTCTAGGGTAGCTGTTTGTACTAGGAAGTGGGGTATCTTTCTGGGGCAGCTGATTCTAACAGGGGTGGGGTATCTCTTGTTATTGTTATATTAGATTTGAGGGCTCTCTATAGGTGGGGTATCCTAGGAGGAGAGTGCCTGAGTCTGTAAAGGTTTTCCAAGGCACCTGTAAGCCTTGTTGTTTTAGTGGAAAATCTCACAAGGGTGTGAGGACTGGACGTAGGTCACTAGGAGGTGACCGAACCAGGATAAATCTCTGCGTGCTTTACTGCTTTCCTGCTTTACTGTTATACCGCTTTACTGCTTTATATTCTAATTCCTTCGCTTCCACTTAACCTGCGCGAAAATTGATCTAAGTCATTGAAAAGGGGAAAAACATTTTCAAAAGATCTGAAAAGTTTTTTAAATCTCAATTCACCCCCCCTCTTGAGACTGAAGCCACTTGGTAACAGAAATGAAATTGTTGGAGTCCTTTAGAGACTTAAATTTAAATGCAAGATCAAGGAAGAATCGGTTAGTGTTGAGCCATATGAGGATCTCCAGTTCATTAAGGGATTCTATTCGCTTAGCACAGGAAATTGATGTGAAGCTACAATCACAAAAAGTGTTGCCAGACTTTACCGAAGATAGTGATGGAGTTATTTGTTTCAACGGTAGGATCTGTGTGCCCGATAATGAAGATATTAAAAAGCAAGTGCTAGAGGAAGCACACCGAAGTTTATTTTCTGTACATCCTGGATCCACCAAGATGTATAGAGATTTAAAGCAGATGTATTGGTGGCATGGAATGAAGTTAGAAATTGCTGAGTTTGTATCTCAATGCTTAACTTGCCAAAGAGTTAAGATCGAACATCAGAAGCCTGCTGGTCTGTTACGGCCACTGGACGTCCCAGTGTGGAAGTGGGAAGACATTTCCATGGATTTTGTAATGGCATTGCCAAGGTCTCAAGCCGGCAACGACTCCATTTGGGTAGTTGTGGATCGGTTAACTAAATCAGCTCATTTTATTCCAGTTCGTTCGAGCAGTAAGGTATCCAAATTAGCAGAAGTGTATTTAAAGAGCATAGTAAGGTTGCATGGGGTTCCTACCAGTATAGTATCGGATCGAGATCTGAAATTCACTTCTCGATTTTGGAAAGCTCTGAATGAAGCATTGGGGACTAAAGTACTTCTTAGTACCGCTTATCACCCGCAGACAGATGGTCAGACCGAGAGAACTATCCAGACATTAGAGGATATGCTTAGGGCTTCAGTACTTGATAATGGGAAGAAATGGGAGGATCATCTTCCATTGGTGGAATTCTCTTACAACAACAGTTATCATTCCAGTATCGGAATGGCACCTTTTGAAGCGTTGTATGGTAGAAAATGTAGAACTCCATTGTGTTGGTGGGAAGTCGGTGAGAACCGATTGTTAGGACCTGAGATGATTCAGGACACCACAGAAAAGATCCGCCAGATCAGAGAAAGAATGAAAGCTGCAGAGTAGGCAAAAGAGTTATGCCGACAAAAGGAGAAGGCCGTTAGAGTTTGATACGGGTGATCATGTGTTTTTGAGATTATCACCAACAATTGGCACAGGTAGGGCATTACGTGTGAGGAAACTCAGTCCTCGGTATATTGGACCCTTCCAAATTATCGAGCGAGTTGGGCCTCTTGCATACCGCATCGCTCTGCCTCCTCCATTGTCAAATTTGCATGATGTATTCCATGTGTCTCAGTTGCGGAAGTACATTCCCGATCCAAGTCAACCGTTAGATTTTGAAACGATTGACCTCCGACCGGACTTGTCTTTCCAACCTCATCCAAATTACATCATGGAGCGTGGCGAGAGGACGCTACGGACGAAGTCAATTCCCATTGTCAAGGTGGTTTGGGATGGTTTTTCCGTCGAGGAAGCTACATGGGAGTTGGAGGACGACATGCGGACTCAGTATCCGTATTTGTTTTCTTGAGGTAAGTTGCGTTTAATTTTGAGGACAAAATTCTTTTAAGTGGGAGAGAATGTAACATCCTCAAAATTATTAGGCGAATTATTTGGATGTTAATCCAATAGGAATAATTTAGTGCTTGACTGGTAAATTTATTGAGTGGTAAAATTATTTATTGGATGACATTAGATCGTTAACCGGATAATACGGGTCAAGGAAGTTTTTGAATCGAAATAGGGATTAAGATCAATACGGTAATTGGACCACGCTACCACTTATTTATTAATTAAATATGTGTGTGTGTGTGTGTGTGTGTGTGTCTGTGTGTGTGTGTTTAAAGAAAGAAAAGAATAAAAGAGAGAGAAGAAAGAAGGGATACGCGCAGAAGAGGAAAAGAAGAGAAAAGAAGAGAAAGAAGAAGAGGAAAAGAAGAAGAGAAAGGAAGAAGAGGAGTGAAGCCCATCCCTCCAAAATCCATCATCTTCATCATCTTCCCTCCCTCATCATAACCCAAGAACTTGGTAAGATTCCCCCCCATTTTTCCCCTTCCTTTTTGATTTCGAAAATTGAGGGTTTTGTGGGGAAATTTGTTGAAATCAAGGATTCATAGGTTGTATCAATGATTGGGTTATGTTTAGGATCGAAGCTAGGAGCGGATTGAACGCGATTGGAAGCTCGAAACGAAGTTAGGAGCGATTCGGTGTTGATTGGGTTCGATTCGGTGATTTTGACATATCAGTGATTTCGGCTCGGCAACAACTCTCGCTTCAAGGGTGAGTTTTACTCACGTTTAGGCTTATTCCGTTTTGAAATGAATTGTGCGACTTGGTTTCGAAAGATTTTGAGTCGAAAACGTTATTTTGAAAATATATCGCGTTTTAACGAAATTCGTAATCGTTGAGTTTTTGATTGAATTGCTTGATTGTTTGATGTTGATTGGACTGGTATATTGTCTGGTACTGTCTGTTTTTGAGTTAGGAATCGATCGGGGCGAGTTTCGGATTAAACGGAAAGCAAATTTTCTTAAAACAGGCTATTTTTGGAATGCTGTCAAATGCGCACGACCCGTGCGTCTCAGGGGCACGACCCGTGCGCCTGGTTCTGTTTCAGTGTTTACAAATGTCTAACAGGACGCACGACCCGTGCGTCCAGGGGCACGACCCGTGCGCCCAGTTCTGTCCAAAATTTTCAAAGTGCCCAAAATGATTCCGTTTCGATCCTAATCCTTTCCTAATCCTTTCCTAACCCTTATATAATGATATTAGGCTTATGATGCCATGGTTTTGGGTGTGTTCCAAAGGGTTTTATAAAACACTTTTGATGTTGAAATCGTTTCGAAAAACCGAATGATAGTACACGTGTGCGGATATGTTTTATTGATAACAAATCGGACTATGAGTCCTATGTGGTTAAGTACTTTTTAAACGAACTAAATGTTCAATCGATTGTTGAGGTAATGAACCATGAGTTCATGTGTTTGTAGATATATATATATATATATATATATATATATATATATATATATATTATATCGAGTTTGGGTGACGACCCATGTTGACATACTAGGCGGGGTAGTCATGAACCCTTACCCTAGGCTCCGTGCCATTAGGAGACACTATTGGTTATGGGGTTCGCCGGAAGATGCAAGGAGATTGCGGCCGGTGTTGTGTTAAAAGTGTTGTACTATGTACACCGGGAGACGCAAGTGGATTGCAGCCGGTGTCACGTAGAAGGGCCTAGGATGCTAGTTCATCGGGAGACGCAAGTGGATTGCAGCCGGTGTCTTACTAGGTCGAAGCCTTATTATATGGTCCACCGGGATTAGCAAGCGGATTGCGGTCGGTGTTGTAGCAAATTAAAAAGAAAAATGTTTTAAATGGACCGAGAGTGTCAGTAGGGGTCTCGGTAGAACTCACTGAGATTGTATCTCACTGTTTAAAATGTTGTTGTTTTACAGATAAACAGGGACGGAAGAAACCTCTGAGGCACGAGTAGGTGGCCCCGGGAGAAGGATGATGACTTAGCTTTATGTTCAAGTTTATTTTCCTTCTATTGTCTATGTATCACAACACTATGGCATTAGTGTTTTGTTTATCTTCTTTCCGCTTTCTTGTATGACTCTGACTACCATAGTTGCTGACAGTTTATGGTCTGAGTACCGTATGGTCTTATTTGTGTATAAGACGGTTATGTTATATTTTTTTCAGCAAAAATTTTATAGTGGTATTCAGTGTCTAGGCAGGAATTATTATCTCTGATGTTTATACTTTGGTTCACTTGGGTATTTTTACATGTTAAATATACCGGGGTGTTACATGCTGCGCGTGAGGGGGTGTATTGGGAGAAATTCCAAGTCCCACATAGACTAGTGATAAGGTCTTAAGAGGGTTTATAAAGAAGAGGCAACCCTCACCTTACAAGCCGGTTTTGTGGGGTTGAGTTAGGCCTTAACCACATTCTAAGACTTCCAAATGTCTTAATTGAACACAAGACAATCTATGTCGTCGTAGATAGATACAATTATTTGTTCCTCGAATCTCGAGTATACGTTCAATCACTAATAGGCACAATACCTTATATTGATCTATTTTGGCTTGGCCACAGATATTTCACGTATCACTCAATCGAGAGGCCCATGACAATATTACCAACAATGTTTAATGGCCTTAAAGCCTACAAGGCTACAACACTCCATGTAAGGATCGTAGTGACTTCAAGTCAAAAGACTAATCACAATGGTCGCATGAGAATCACTAATAGCACTTGTATTACTATTACGTAGCAGTCTAATAGAGAATCAATCTAGTACAAATATTACTTGTCATACCCTAATTTTGTCCGATTGATTAAAATAAAAAAAATTCTTTTCGGGTCACATATTGTCCTAAGCGCGCGTGTCTTCGGCACTCTCGTACAACAATTGTTCGATGCTCGTTTTATTTTATTTTATTTCGTTACTGTTATTATTTAGCCTATTGTTATTGATGCAAAATAATAATAATAATAATAATAATAATAATAATAATAATAACTGAAGAAGCTGAATAGTCGAAAGTTTTTTATATATATAGTTTTCTTTACAAATATGAGCCAAAAAAAAACAAACAGCAAAAATAGTACAAAAATAATACAAAAAAATTTAAAAATACAAAACTCCAAAAAAAAAGAAAAAAAGAAGGAAGAGGGCGCAGCAGCTGGCTGCTTGCCCTAGCTAGGGTTTCCCCTTGGCCGTTCTTTTGATTCCTTGTCCTTCCTTTGACTGTCCTTGGTGCCAGCTCTTGTCCTTTTTATTCCTCCTCAAAGATGCTATCCTTTTGGTGCCATTTTTGCCCTAATTGCTGACTGCCCTTTGAGCCCCTCAGCACCTCATCAATCCACCTATAAATACCCAAAACAGTAGCACAATTAGAGGAGAAGACAGTGAAAGAAATACAAAAAAAAGCCCCAAACAGGGGCAGCACATAGTGAACGGAAAAATTGACACCAAATGCACAGAAAATTCTCCTAAACACAGAGAGGCAGTCACTGAGAAAACACAACTCACAGACACAAAAAATCAGAAGAACACCAATATGATTAGGCTTTCACAACGAAACCGTAATCAACAAAAACGCTAATTCTGAAGCAAGTGGGAACAACAGTAAGAGGACAACAACAGTAGTAGTAAAGCGAAGAGAAAAACAGCAGCCTAAAGAGAAATTCAATAGTAGCTGAGCAAACAAAAGGAAACATCTCAGAAGTTGGAATTTTAGGTTCGTTTTTGCATTATTAATTTTGAAACATGTAAAACATAGGTAATCTGGTTGATATAAAAAAATGAAATGCCTTAGTTCGTCAAGAAACGTTAGGACCGAACTGTATATGTGATTAACAGACTCTACTAAAAAATCGAAATAATGCGTTGGGGAGGGGCATGACTGAATCGTTTTTTTCCGAAACCTTTTTTTTAGGGTTGTGAAATTGGTAGTGTGTCCCAAATCTTTTCTTTAGCGTTTAGGCAAACCCAAAATCATAACCACAAAACTAAAAACATGAAATCCCAAAACCTAATTGAAAGTGGGGAGACTAGGTAGAGGGGAAAGCATATCAGAGCTAGGTGAGAGAGTAGAAGGAAGGGAAAACAAAAAAAGGGGGTTTAAATTTACCTTTATACTTTCCGGCCACCGTGACCGTAGAACGCCGCTACTCCCTTAGAAACCACAGTCAAGACCCCGTTTTCTCCCTCGCCACCGTGAGCCTTCAATGTAACGCCCTAAAATAATTTAATTTATTAATTAAATTAAGTTATTGGAGGGATGCAATATTTATTTAAATGGAATAAATTAAGTATATTTGTTTTATTGTAGGAGGTGAAAAGAATTAAAAAGAGTGGTGTGAAAAATGGGCCCAAGCCACTTAAGTGACCCAAGCCCATTCCTTTTACCCTAAAACCTAAGAACTAGTGTTATTCAACCAAGGAAAGAGAGTCAGCGCAACTGAGGGTGAGAAGAGGAGTAGAATCGCGATTTCAAGCATAGAGGAGGAGAGGGTGCGACTTTCAGCAAGAAGGGAAAAGAGGGTTTTATTTCATCTTGGCTTTAGGTAAGTACCTTGATCTTCCCTTCCATTATGTAATTTTTCCAAGTGATGATCTCAAACCCTTCCTTTCCATGTTTCGATTTTGCCATAATTATGTGATGGAATGCGAATTGGTGAGAAGAGGAGGAAGGGCTGCTGCGAATTTTTCTTGGTGACCTTGGCTCGTCGTGATTTCGGAATTTTGCACGTGACGCATATATCGTGGTTTCGGGCATATAAAATTAGAGGTAAGGGTGAGCGATTTTCAATTTATTATAATTGAGTATTTGGAGGGTTGTGGGTTTGTGTTAGTGATTAGATTCGAAAATCATAGGTGAAGAGGAATGATGGATTAAACTATTGAGTTGATGTGAGAATTACCCTATGACGTGAGGAGAATTATAGTTGCTGTTTTTTTTTGAGATATGTTGCTGTTAATTCATTTATTGCTGTTGCTGTAATTATATGGTGCTGTTGCTGTAATTATATGATGCTGTTGCTGAAATTATAATTGGTGCTGTTGCTGTAATTATATGTTGCTGTTGCTGAAATTATAATTGGTGTTGTTGCTGTATTTTTGGTGCTGTTGCTGTCAATGTTATAATTGCTGTTGCTGTATATTTTTTCTGCTGTTTGCTGTTATTTAAGTGATGCTGTTGCTGTATTTTAATCTTGCTGTTTTCACAATAAAATGTTGCTGTTTTTACAAGTTAAAATACTGCTGTGTTGCAAATTAAAATTTCTGCCTTGCTGCTGTTTCAGCCTTAAGAAAACTACTGTTTGTGCGAAAATTATGGCCACTGTTTTGGTTTTAACTTGATGCAAAAATTCTGCTGTTTTTGCGAAAGTAATAGCTACTGTTTCAGTCTTAGTTTGATGTAAATTTTCTGCTGTTTTTGCAAATTAAATGGCCACTGTTTCAGCTTCATTTTGATGTCACTATGCTACATGTTTTGCGCAAATTTACTACTATCTTTCAGCTTCATTTTGATGTCACTATGCTACATGTTTTTGCGCAAACTTACTACTATTTTTCAGCTTCATTTTGATGTCAATATGCCACTGTTTTGCGCATAAAATGCCACTGTTTATTCCCAAATTTAATTGTGGCGCTTCCTAAGTATGAAAGTGAAACGTTCGTCTTCATAATTTTTAAAATGTAAAGCGAAATGTTGGTTCCATAATTTTAAAGATGTTGTACCTTATTTTTGGTGAATGTGATTGTTTATGAAGAGTGGTGGTATCAATATGATGATGATGAATACACTCTATGAGTGTCTTATGGTGGTGATGATGAGTACTCCGGGTGAGTAAATTTTGGTGATTGCACATGTGTATATAGTGTTTCATAGCATGTGCATCTTATGACGAATAGGCTTCGGCCTCTTAGTGACGGTGTGCCCATAGTGGCTTATTATGACGAGTATGGTACCATCATGCATATGCCCAGGCGTGGGTTGCATCTTCATGTGCATTCATTTTTTTATGACGGGTGACGAATTGTGATTTTGTTTGATGTTGTATGTAACGACGGTGAAGTTGATATTAGTGACGAAGTTGTGTGATGGTTTGCTCACATTCCTCTGCTTTATGCTTAATTATAATTGTTGAAAATTCTCACCCCTTCTGCTTGGAATGTTGCTCTATTGTGGCAACGCTGCAGGTGACTCTGATTGAAGGACATGCTGCCTTCCTTTTAGCTGTTGAGACGTTCGAGTCGCTCTCTGATATTGTAACACCTAGGGGGCGGGTTAAAGTTGACGACTTATTTAATTAACTATTTTAATAATTTTATTGGTGTGTGAGACGTGTTTGAGTGATTTATTTTTGGTGAGCTATTATTTCCGCTGTGATGAGATTTAATTTTGAAGTTCGATTTTTGAGACGAACGTGTTTCTACACGAATGTTAATGGTGTGGTCGATGAGTTTCATCAATGAAGCTGTGACATTCCTTTTCTACTAATATTATTATTATTTTTGAAAACGAAAGCACTCTGATAATGACGTACAAACTAAGAGGTAGAAACGGGGTGTTACATTAGTGGTATCAGAGCAGTTCGGTCTGTCCGGCCGGTGGTCGAGTTGTCGAGTTGAGTAACATTTGAATTTTGTTACTCGTATCTAAATTTTGTTCTCTGTTGCAGTACTAGAATGGCAGGACGGAACGATGCTGCACTTGCTGCTGCTTTGCAGGCTATAGCCGGAGTCGTGGGTAACATACCCAATGCTATTGGAGATGGAACGCGTAGTTTGGCTACGTTCCAGCGTGAGAGCCCTCCTGCTTTTGAAGGCGGGTATAATCCTGATGGTGCCCTGGAGTGGCTAAGTGAGATGGAGCGGATCTTCCGCGTTATGGATTGCACCGATGCTCAGAAGGTTCGCTATGGCACACATATGTTGAAGAAAGAGGCTTATGATTGGTGGAGGACTACTAGTCAAGTGTTGACGGCTGCCAATGAGGGGATTACCTGGACTGTGTTTGAGAGAGAATTCAAGAGGAAGTACTACCCAGAGGATGTCCGCGGGAAGAAGGGGGTTGAGTTTCTAAGACTTGAACAAGGCAACATGACGGTAACCGAGTATGCTGCAAAATTCACCGAGCTGTCTAAGTTTTATCCTCATTATGATAGAGAGGGTGCGGAGTTCTCCAAATGCATCAAATTTGAAAATGGATTGCGTGCTGACATTAAGAGGGCCATAGGGTACCAGCAGATTCGTGTGTTTCCATTGTTGGTTAATAGCGCCAGAATTTTTGAGGAGGACAACAATGCTTTCTCCAGAGTCATGAAAGAAAAACAAAAGAATTTCTCAAGTCGTGGTAAGCCGTATGAGGCGCCTGCTGGTAAGGGCAAGGGTAAGTTTGTTGGTGGGCCTAAGCGAAGTGGGGGAGATGCTGCGGCCAGTGTTACTTGTTACTCGTGTGGGAAAGTGGGTCATAAAAGTCCAGATTGCCCAAGCGGGGGTAAGAAGAGATGTTATCGGTGTGGGCAAGAGGGGCATATATCTTCCGGATGTGATAAGAAAGAAGTGGTATGTTTCAACTGCGGGGAGAGTGGTCATGTTAGTACACAGTGTTCGAAACCCAAGAAAGAGAAGTCCTTTGGAAAAGTGTTCGCTCTGGCTGAGTCTGATGTAGTGAACGAGATTCGAGGTACGTGCTATATCAATAATTTTCCTCTTGTTGTTATTGTTGATACTGGTGCTACCCATAGTTTTATTGCTGCTGCATGTGTTGAGAAGTTAAGCCTTGCTTTATCTGATATGTTGAGGGAGATGGTCATCGACACTCCAGCTAAGGGTTCGGTGACTACCTCCGTTGTTTGTGCCAAATGTCCTGTATCTGTATATGGTAGAGAATTCTTAATTGATTTGATCTGTTTGCCGCTGAGTGGAATGGATGTCATTCTGGGTATGGACTGGTTAGTTGATAACCATGTTCATATCAACTGTCGAGAGAGGTCCGTGAGCTTTGAGTCGCCTGAAGGGGAGTCGGGTCTGTTATCTGCGGGTCAGCTGCATAGAGTGATGAGAGAAGAGGTTCAGCTGTTTTCTCTGCTGGCGTCGTTGTCTGCTGAGAGCCAAGCGAAGATTGATGTGTTGCCGGTAGTGCGTGAGTTTTCTGAGGTGTTTCCTGACGAGATTCCGGATGTACCACCAGAGAGAGAGGTGGAGTTTGCTATTGACCTGGTTCCCGGCACTAAGCCTGTGTCTATGGCGCCATATAGAATGTCTGCATCTGAGTTGGCAGAGTTGAAGAAACAACTTGAAGATTTATTAGAAAAGAAGTTTGTAAGACCGAGTGTGTCCCCTTGGGGAGCCCCAGTGTTGCTAGTGAAAAAGAAGGACGGTAGTATGAGGTTGTGCGTAGACTATCGGCAGTTAAATAAAGTTACCATCAAGAACAAGTATCCGTTGCCCAGAATTGATGACTTGATGGATCAGTTAGTGGGTGCTAAAGTATTTAGCAAGATTGACTTAAGGTCTGGTTATCATCAGATCAAGGTCAGGGATGAAGACGTCCAGAAGACGGCATTTAGGACAAGATATGGGCACTATGAGTATTCCGTTATGCCTTTCGGTGTGACTAATGCGCCGGGGGTATTTATGGGGTACATGAACCAAATCTTCCGTGAGTACTTGGATAAGTTTGTCGTAGTTTTCATTGATGACATTCTGATTTACTCTAGGTCAGAAGAGGAGCATGCGGAACATCTGAGGCTGGTGTTAGAAATTCTGAAGGATCGAAAGTTGTATGCGAAGCTGTCCAAGTGTGAGTTTTGGTTGAAAGAAGTCAGTTTCCTCGGCCACGTGATTTCTAGTGAAGGAATTGCGGTGGACCCTTCCAAAGTTGATGCAGTGTTGCAATGGGAGTCTCCGAAGTCAGTTACTGAAATCAGGAGTTTTCTGGGGTTGGCAGGCTACTATAGAAGGTTTATTGAGGGGTTCTCGAAGTTGGCTCTGCCATTGACTCAATTGACCTGCAAGGGTAGGGCTTTTGTTTGGAATGATCGATGTGAAGAAAGTTTCAATGAGCTGAAGAAGAGGTTGACTACGTCTCCAGTGTTGACCCTGCCTAATCCTGTTGAATCGTTTGTGGTTTATTGTGATGCGTCTAAGTTGGGATTGGGTGGTGTACTTATGCAGAATGGGAAAGTGATCGCTTATGCATCTAGGCAATTGAGAATTCATGAAAAGAATTACCCTACTCACGACTTAGAACTTGCTGCTGTGGTATTCGCATTAAAAATTTGGAGGCATTACTTGTATGGATCGAGATTTGAGGTGTTCAGTGATCACAAGAGTCTACGGTATCTGTTTGACCAGAAAGAATTGAATATGAGGCAGCGCCGGTGGTTAGAACTATTGAAGGATTATGATTTTGAATTGAGTTATCACCCGGGAAAAGCGAATGTGGTTGCGGATGCGCTGAGTCGGAAGACTTTGCACATGTCGGCATTGATGGCTAGAGAGCTTGAGTTAATTGAGCAGTTCAGGGACATGAGTTTAGTGTGTGAAGTTACGCCTCAGAGCGTCAGGTTAGGTATGTTGAAAATTGGCAATGATTTTATGGCGAGTATCCGAGAGGCGCAGAAATTAGATGTGAAATTAGTTGATCTGATGAGTGGGATTGGTCAGTCTGAGAATGAAGACTTCGTAATAGATGCGCAAAATGTACTGAGGTATCGTGGGAGAATTTGTGTTCCCGAAGATGAGGAAATGAGAAAGGCAATTCTTGAAGAAGGGCATAAGAGTAAATTGAGTATCCATCCTGGAGCGACGAAGATGTACCAAGATCTGAAGAAGATGTTCTGGTGGCCTGGGTTGAAGCGCGATGTGGCGCAATTTGTGTATTCGTGTTTGACCTGTCAGAAATCGAAAGTCGAGCATCAGAAGCCTGCGGGAATGATGCAACCGTTGAATGTTCCAGAATGGAAGTGGGATAGTATATCCATGGATTTTGTGACCGGGTTACCCAATACGGTGAGAGGGCATGATTCAATTTGGGTGGTTGTGGATAGATTGACGAAGTCGGCCCATTTTATTCCTATCGGTATTAAGTATCCAGTGTCGAGATTGGCTGAAATCTACATTCAGGTGATTGTGAAGCTGCACGGGGTTCCTTTGTGCATTGTATCTGATAGGGACCCAAGGTTCACTTCGGAGTTTTGGAGTAGTTTGCAGAAGGAGTTGGGGTCGAAATTGAGGTTGAGTTCAGCTTATCATCCTCAGACTGATGGGTAGACAGAGAGGACGATTCAATCGTTAGAGGACCTGTTGAGATCATGTGTGTTAGAGCAGGGAGGTGCGTGGGATACTCATCTCCCGTTAATTGAGTTCACCTATAACAACAGTTATCATTCCAGTATCGGAATGGCGCCGTTTGAGGCGTTGTATGGCCGGAGGTGTAGGACTCCGGTGTGTTGGTACGAGACTGGGGAAAGTTTAGTACTTGGACCTGAGCTAGTCAGAGAGACTACTGAGAAGGTAAAGATGATCAGGGAGAAAATGAAAGCGTCGCAGAGTCGGCAGAAGAGTTACCATGATAAGAGAAGGAAAGATTTAGAATTTGAAGCCGGTGACCACGTGTTCTTGAGGGTCACGCCTATGACTGGTGTTGGGCGAGCGCTGAAATCAAAGAAGTTGACTCCTCGATTCATCGGGCCGTATCAGATTACGGAGAGAGTCGGAAATGTTGCATATCGGGTGGCCTTACCACCTAACCTTTCAAACTTGCACGACGTGTTTCACGTGTCGCAGCTTCGGAAGTATGTTGCGGATCCGTCTCATGTGATTCAACTAGATGATGTGGAGGTGCGGGACAATCTCACCGTGGAGACTATGCCAGTTAGAATTGATGACCGTGAAGTAAAAGTGTTAAGAGGCAAAGAGATTAATTTAGTGAAAGTAGTTTGGTTGGGAGCCGTTGGCGAGAGCATGACGTGGGAATTGGAGAGTAAGATGAAAGACGCCTATCCAGAATTATTTGATTCAGGTAATTTCGAGGACGAAATTCTCTAAGTGGGGGAGAGTTGTAACGCCCTAAAATAATTTAATTTATTAATTAAATTAAGTTATTGGAGGGATGCAATATTTATTTAAATGGAATAAATTAAGTATATTTGTTTTATTGTAGGAGGTGAAAAGAATTAAAAAGAGTGGTGTGAAAAATGGGCCCAAGCCACTTAAGTGACCCAAGCCCATTCCTTTTACCCTAAAACCTAAGAACTAGTGTTATTCAACCAAGGAAAGAGAGTCAGCGCAACTGAGGGTGAGAAGAGGAGTAGAATCGCGATTTCAAGCATAGAGGAGGAGAGGGTGCGACTTTCAGCAAGAAGGGAAAAGAGGGTTTTATTTCATCTTGGCTTTAGGTAAGTACCTTGATCTTCCCTTCCATTATGTAATTTTTCCAAGTGATGATCTCAAACCCTTCCTTTCCATGTTTCGATTTTGCCATAATTATGTGATGGAATGCGAATTGGTGAGAAGAGGAGGAAGGGCTGCTGCGAATTTTTCTTGGTGACCTTGGCTCGTCGTGATTTCGGAATTTTGCACGTGACGCATATATCGTGGTTTCGGGCATATAAAATTAGAGGTAAGGGTGAGCGATTTTCAATTTATTATAATTGAGTATTTGGAGGGTTGTGGGTTTGTGTTAGTGATTAGATTCGAAAATCATAGGTGAAGAGGAATGATGGATTAAACTATTGAGTTGATGTGAGAATTACCCTATGACGTGAGGAGAATTATAGTTGCTGTTTTTTTTGAGATATGTTGCTGTTAATTCATTTATTGCTGTTGCTGTAATTATATGGTGCTGTTGCTGTAATTATATGATGCTGTTGCTGAAATTATAATTGGTGCTGTTGCTGTAATTATATGTTGCTGTTGCTGAAATTATAATTGGTGTTGTTGCTGTATTTTTGGTGCTGTTGCTGTCAATGTTATAATTGCTGTTGCTGTATATTTTTTCTGCTGTTTGCTGTTATTTAAGTGATGCTGTTGCTGTATTTTAATCTTGCTGTTTTCACAATAAAATGTTGCTGTTTTTACAAGTTAAAATACTGCTGTGTTGCAAATTAAAATTTCTGCCTTGCTGCTGTTTCAGCCTTAAGAAAACTACTGTTTGTGCGAAAATTATGGCCACTGTTTTGGTTTTAACTTGATGCAAAAATTCTGCTGTTTTTGCGAAAGTAATAGCTACTGTTTCAGTCTTAGTTTGATGTAAATTTTCTGCTGTTTTTGCAAATTAAATGGCCACTGTTTCAGCTTCATTTTGATGTCACTATGCTACATGTTTTGCGCAAATTTACTACTATCTTTCAGCTTCATTTTGATGTCACTATGCTACATGTTTTTGCGCAAACTTACTACTATTTTTCAGCTTCATTTTGATGTCAATATGCCACTGTTTTGCGCATAAAATGCCACTGTTTATTCCCAAATTTAATTGTGGCGCTTCCTAAGTATGAAAGTGAAACGTTCGTCTTCATAATTTTTAAAATGTAAAGCGAAATGTTGGTTCCATAATTTTAAAGATGTTGTACCTTATTTTTGGTGAATGTGATTGTTTATGAAGAGTGGTGGTATCAATATGATGATGATGAATACACTCTATGAGTGTCTTATGGTGGTGATGATGAGTACTCCGGGTGAGTAAATTTTGGTGATTGCACATGTGTATATAGTGTTTCATAGCATGTGCATCTTATGACGAATAGGCTTCGGCCTCTTAGTGACGGTGTGCCCATAGTGGCTTATTATGACGAGTATGGTACCATCATGCATATGCCCAGGCGTGGGTTGCATCTTCATGTGCATTCATTTTTTTATGACGGGTGACGAATTGTGATTTTGTTTGATGTTGTATGTAACGACGGTGAAGTTGATATTAGTGACGAAGTTGTGTGATGGTTTGCTCACATTCCTCTGCTTTATGCTTAATTATAATTGTTGAAAATTCTCACCCCTTCTGCTTGGAATGTTGCTCTATTGTGGCAACGCTGCAGGTGACTCTGATTGAAGGACATGCTGCCTTCCTTTTAGCTGTTGAGACGTTCGAGTCGCTCTCTGATATTGTAACACCTAGGGGGCGGGTTAAAGTTGACGACTTATTTAATTAACTATTTTAATAATTTTATTGGTGTGTGAGACGTGTTTGAGTGATTTATTTTTGGTGAGCTATTATTTCCGCTGTGATGAGATTTAATTTTGAAGTTCGATTTTTGAGACGAACGTGTTTCTACACGAATGTTAATGGTGTGGTCGATGAGTTTCATCAATGAAGCTGTGACATTCCTTTTCTACTAATATTATTATTATTTTTGAAAACGAAAGCACTCTGATAATGACGTACAAACTAAGAGGTAGAAACGGGGTGTTACATTCAACCCCTTCGAACATCATCGTAAACCACTCCCACGACCGTCTTCGCCCCTTTGTCTCCGACCACCGTCGCCTCTCCATCGTTAGACCTCCGCTCCTCTCCTTCTCTGTGTCTGTCTTTCCTCATCACATCCCCACCACACCCAACTGACGCCATCGCAAGTCAAAACCCCCCCGTGGCCGTCGTTCGCAAGCTCTCCCTCTCTCTGTGTTGTCTTTCGTTGTCAGCGGTGAAGGAGAGAGGGAGATTAGGACGATGAGGAGAGAAGAGAATAGAAATTTAGGGTAGAAGGTTAGGGTGAGACGCGGTGGAGGAGAAAGGAAAAAGAAAAATGAAATCAAGGTTGAGAAAAGAGTGAGGGAACGGTGCTGTTGGTTATGGGGAGAGAAAGGAAGCGAGGATCGGTGAGGAGGAGAGAAAATCGAAGCTAAAATCAGAGGAAGGGGGCTCGCACGGCGCTGAGGGTGAAGAGGAGAGAATTAGGGTTTTGAAACCATTGTTTTCGCTTTTATACCCTCTCCCTTTTAATTGTTTTTTTAAAAAATAAAAAAAAAAGAAATTTTAATCAGACTTCTGCTCGCACCCCTCTGTTTCGTCACTGCAACCCCTAGGAAATACCACATTTCGTGGGTTAGCAAGCCTGATACTGAGCTGGGCTGCTACTAAATGCAACCATTCTTTTTACTCATACAACCTCTGTTTCTAAGCGCACTTCCCGTTTTAATAGCTTGCACTCCCTGCGCAAGCCCACCTTTTAGAATGCAGCCCAGTTCACAAAAAACGAACTGGGCTTGTTTTCTACACCCAGTACTTTGAAGTACAACCCTTTTCTGCTAATCACATCCGATTTTACTACTGCACCCCCTGTTTCTCCTTCTTAAAAAAAAAATTTCTCTTCCATAAATAAACATTTTCTTTCACAAACCTATTTTTTCCCAAACAACAAATAAATGTTTTCCCAAACATAAAAATGGTTTGTTACTAATGGTCACTCTGAACCTAGCTTGTTTGATCGTTAATAACGATTTTAGTTTTTTAACAAGCTATGAGTGATGACCACTCTGAGTTTTACTTGTTTGGTCATTACGAATACCTCTTCCAATTTCAAAAAAAAAAAATACCAAACACACAAACATTTTCTACCCAAGAACTACGTAGCTTTGATTTCTCCATCGCACCTGGAGATACGTAGGAGCAGGGGCCCACTCCTGTCAAGCACAAAAAACTAAAATTTTTATTAAGTTTTCCTTTTCAATTTTGCAAACAAGGGTAAATTAGAGTGTCTTCTTTTAATTAACTTTCTCTCTACACATTAAATTAAATGGTAACCTTTCTTTTGAAAGGATGTTGTGGGGCTATGAAGCCCCGATACTTCAAAAATAGAGACGTACCCGTGTCGGATACGTATCCAATACCGATACTTCCCGATACTTTCCGATACGTACCCAAAGAGTATCTAATAATTTTTTAATTCTTTTTAAAAAATATTTGACTCGATACTTTTCAGATACATCTTTGATACTTCTTACCAACTAAAGATACTTCTCGGATACTTTTTCGATACCTCTTACCAACTAAGCACATGATTGTCACTCATATATGATACACTTTAATACCTCAATAACTAAAAGACAAAATTATATGTTTTTTCGTAATACAATAATAGAATAAATAATACATTGTGATATGAGTGGGATAAATATACGTAACTATATCTACTTGATAAGATCACAAGTATTTATTTCTACAATGTGATGAATATATATTGACTAATGATATGCTTATGTTTTATTGATCAATTACGTACTAATATGAATATATTAGTCTATAAAAAGTCATCTATTTCTGCCACTGACTATTCGTATTATACGATTTCGGGTGGTCTCAGTTACTTGTCCACCATTACTTTTTATGACTAGTCACTCATACATAGGTGTGTCGGTTGTCCTCTTCCTTTCATCCATATATTTTCTGTGTGATTTTTTTATCTATTTTGGCAGTTTTTTTTCATATCTATAAAATGCAATATTTCAGTTTTTCATCTTTGTTTTTTTTCTATTTGTGTTTCTATTCTATTTTATTTTTTGTTATGTTTTTATATATTTAAATTTTAATTTAATTTTTTATTAAAGTATCCCAGCCGTGTCGTATCTTGATTTTCAAAATTTTCCCGTATCCCCGTATCCGTATCGTGTCGTATCCCGTATCGTATCCGGTATCCAGGCTTCATAGCTGTGGGGTGTTAATACCTTCCTCACGCATAATCGACCCCCGAACCCAAAAAAAATAAAGGTTTTTTCAATGTTTTTCCTATTTAATAAATATTGATGGCGGCTTCATTGCAAAATGACGAAGAATATCCCCTTCCATCCGGATTTTTCGGTCGCTACATTACTCCTGATATTTATACGTATGTATGTGAAGACTTGATATTCCATATTCATGAGATGTGAGATATATAGGGTGATCAGTATACTCATATAATAGTCTCTATGCACTAGTGTTGTCACAACTAACGGTAATACTTGAATACAAATATTTTAAGAATAATGTCCATATATTTAATGAGCTCTCACAATTTAGTCATACATTCCATTAAACAGATTAAATACTATAAGGGTTTTATTATGCTTTATTTAAATTCACATCGTAAATAAAATGTCCCATATTATTATATAAATAAAAATAATACTAAATGTCTTGATACAAATAATAACTAAGAAAAAACGGTTGGCTTCTAGGGCTTACTCTAACATTTGGTTAGAGCTAGTGTTCTCATGTATTTTGTTTGTCATGCTACCTTTTTGCTTAAGAGGCTTCTAAGCATCCAAGTTCTAATACTTTCATCAGAAAAAGATTTAATACTTATAAGAAGGTAAATAAAAATTGTCCAGTTTTAAATCTTCTTTTGGTGGAAGTAAATCAAACTCTCCAAATAATATTATTGTTCAATTTTCTTAGGCTTTGTTGGCGAAATTGTAAAATATTAATCGAATTATTGGAAGACATAGATTATAATTGATTGACAAATTGATGTTGAGTCGGTGTTAGTAGTGACTGTGTTAGATGAATAACTTTTCAAGGTTATGTATTTAGATGTCAATGTCATGCTGAAAGTTCAAACCTCCAAAATATAACATCACTAGTTGCGCCAAAAATTAGCAGAAACATGAATCTCAAAAAATCATCATTTGATTCAAAGATTGATTCATTTGTTATGACACTTCCAATTTCTATAGTAGTTACATAGAGAGCTTTTAAAAAAGTTTTTTTTTTAATATTTAGCATCCTCATAAAACTTATGCTAACTCCCCCACTATTCATGGGGTCCATATCAGAAGCAGCCTATATTTTATTAGAAGATATTTTTCATATTAAACTTAATACCTAAAAATAGAGTCGGCAAAATAATAAAGATGCATTACAATATAAAATTGATATTAAAGGATTGTTTATTTATTTTGTATAAAAAGTTTGTTTATTTGTTTGATCTTGACAACGCAATAAGAAAGGAATTAATACAACTTAAACTAAAATGACACATTTCATTTGTGTTATACAAGTAAATTTTTGTTTGATGTTCCACTTATTTTCCAACTCTTTTTGCTTATACATTATTCGTTTAAATGGTAAACCCAAAGCAACTGATATTTGTGGAGGTAATTAGTTGGACAACAATGTCTTAGGAGGTATACCCCTAATTAAGGACAAAAAATAGTTATAGTTATAAATATATTAATTCCTATCTCACTTCAATACCTTGTTGCCACGGTTTATGATGGTGCATATATATACTAAATGAGATGGAATTTGAAAACAATACAAATTTAGTTGAGTATTCAATGGTTATTAGTTGACTTTATGCTTTATACAGGTTATCATATATCATGATAACAACCTATATCCTCTCTAAATAAGCATATGACAAAATTAGTAGCATGCCAAAATTTGTGGCTACCAAAGAAAGAATCCATGTCATTCGGAAACTAAAACAAGTTAGAAACTATTTTCTACAAGGTCATAATGGGTGTCAATTAACAAACCATGTATCTTGCTCAATATAACACCCTTCGTTTTCTTCATTTCCATAACTATTCTATATGCAGCCTTGGGCCAACCAAGGTTGTTAGCCATGGCTCATCACCCTTGTTCAAACAAGGCCTTAGGTTGCTTCTTTCTCTTCTTTTCTTGTCTTTTAACATTTTCTCATGCACATGTTCATCATTTTTATGAATTTGCAAACGAACAACCTATAGCTATAGGTGGAGGATTTATTGAATTTGGTGATGTTCATGATTTTGCTCTACCACCAAAAAGTGATGATAATGATGATGTTATTTCTATTGCTCCAACTCCAGCTATTCCACCAAAAACATCTAAAGTTGTAAAAGTTGATGATAGTACCAATGACAAAAACAAAAACAAAACATTTGTTAATGAAAGGTTGAAAAGTGCTTATGTTGCTCTTCAAGCATGGAAAGAAGCTATATATTCTGACCCATTGAACACAATTGGTAATTGGGTTGGTGAGGATGTTTGTTCTTACAATGGTGTCTTTTGTTCTCCTGCTCTTGATGATCCTACATTGAATGTAGTATCTGGTGTTGATCTTAACCATGCAGATATTGCTGGTCACTTACCAAAAGAATTAAGCCTATTGAAAGATGTTGCACTTTTTCACATTAACTCAAATAGGTTTTGTGGTATTATTCCACATACCTTAGAGAATCTAACTCTCATACATGAGTTTGATATAAGTAACAACCGTTTTGTTGGTGGTTTTCCTTCTGTGGTTCTCAAATTGCCAAATTTGAAGTACTTGGATATTAGATTCAATGACTTTGAAGGTGCTTTACCTCCTGAGTTATTTGAAAAAGATCTTGATGCAATTTTCTTGAACGACAACCGTTTCACATCAAATATCCCTGAAACATTAGGGAAATCTAATGCTTCTGTTGTAACATTTGCTAACAACAAATTCACAGGTTGTATTCCAAAATCAATAGGTGACATGAAGAATTTGAATGAGATTGTTTTGTTAGGAAATGGACTTGGAGGTTGTTTCCCACAAGAGATTGGTTTGTTAACAAATGTGAATGTTTTGGATGTTAGTGAGAATGAGTTTGTTGGGAGTTTACCTAACTTATCAGGATTGAAGAATGTGGAAGTTATTGACATAGCACATAACAAGCTTAGTGGGTTTGTTTCTAACAGTGTTTGTCAACTACCTTTGTTGAAGAATTTCACTTTCAATGATAACTACTTCAATGGAGAAGCTCAAGGTTGTTTGCCTTCTAAAAATTCTGGTGTTACATTTGATGACACAAAGAATTGTTTGTCTGGAAGGAAAAATCAAAAGTCACCTAAGAAATGTTTTCCAGTGTTAACTAAACCTGTGGATTGTAGCAAACATTGTGGTGGTGGTGGTCGCAAAACACCAAAGGGTAAAGTTGAAGCACCTCCATATTTACCACCTGTTGAAGATATTCCACCAACTTTGCCTCCAGTGGAAGATATTCCACCTACACTGCCACCGGTTGAGGATCTTCCACCTACACTGCCACCTGTTGAGGATATTCCACCTACACTTCCACCCGTTAAGGATATTCCACCAACAAGGTCACCAGTCTTATCTCCACCCCCTCCACTTCATTCTCCACCCCCTCCAGTTTACTCTCCACCACCCCCACCCCCAGTTCATTCTCCACCACCCCCTGTTTACTCTCCACCACCCCCTCCAGTTCATTCTCCACCCCCACCAATTTACTCCCCACCACCACCAGTGCACTCACCTCCACCACCAGTCCACTCTCCGCCTCCACCGGTTCACTCTCCACCCCCACCAGTCCACTCACCTCCACCACCGGTTCACTCACCTCCACCACCAGTCCATTCTCCGCCTCCACCAGTCCACTCACCTCCACCACCGGTTCACTCTCCACCCCCACCAGTCCACTCACCTCCACCACCGGTTCACTCTCCACCCCCACCAGTCCATTCTCCGCCTCCACCGGTTCACTCTCCACCCCCACCAGTCCATTCTCCACCTCCACCACCGGTTCACTCTCCACCCCCACCAGTCCATTCCCCACCTCCACCAGTCCACTCACCTCCACCACCGGTCCACTCTCCTCCTCCACCAGTTTACTCACCACCACCTCCAGTGCACTCTCCACCACCACCGGTGCACTCACCCCCTCCACCAGTGCATTCTCCACCTCCGCCAGTTTGGGAAGATGTGCAGCTCCCACCACACTTTGGATCTAAATATATGTCACCTCCTCCACCTGTGATTGCTGGATACTAAATTTGAAGAGCACACAATACCATTAACATCATCTTTGTTTTTATTTTTTGCTATAGTTTCAAAAAGACTTGTGCAAAGGTGAAAGTTTGTGTTTGTGTGAATTCCAATTGGAATCATTTTTAATTCCATTTTATATTTCTTTAGTTGTTGTTAGTATATTAATCGATTTACTTTCTTTCCTTTCATTTTTCTCCTGCTTAATCAATTTAGGAGCGTAGTACTGTTTACTCTTTCAACATTGCTTTCAACAATTATATATATATATATATATATATATATATATATATATATATATATATATATATATATATATATATATATATATATATATATGGTGTACTTCTAAGTAATATCACTTTTCTTTATTGGATGGTTGCACGAATAGACCTGGTTTTAAATAATAATTTAATTTCATTTTTTGACAAATATACTTTAATTTCTTAATAAACTAAGGATACTATATTTTGTATGTGATTAATCACTCTATAGTCTATCCTAAGGATATTCGCAACGCGCGCGGTTTCGTTTCGTTTCCTTTGGTTTTAAAGCAAAATGTCATTTGATCTGAAGTGAAAATAACATTCAGATTTAACGAGTCTAAGAAAATATATCACAAATATATTCTCCAATGCAGCTATTAGAATTGAAAAATATATTTGAATACCATCAATTGTGAAAGATAGATTCTAAAATATGTTCTTATTAATATATAAAAAAAATTATGAAAAAAATATCATATATATATATATATATATTATTCTGAAAAATATAATGTACCTCATACATTGACTACATTTTGCTTTCACTAAGGGATAAATGGAAAGCAATAAAATTAGAGTCGATGAAAAATGTGTGTTTTTTTAGTGAAGTTGTTGGGGATAACCATGCCACGTGCGTAACTGCTAGAATTTTTTTTTAATAATATAGCTGGTTTGATTTGGTTTTAAGTTATAAAACCAAAAACCAAACAGAATAGTTAATAGAGAAACTATCTAAACAGATCCAAAAAGGTTATTTTCATGGTTCGGTTTGGTTTGAGTCGTTTTGCAATTTTCATTTGTACTATTTGCGATTTGAACACCCCCTAATATATATCATCGATATGATGTGTATATATATATATATATATATAGGGAATGTATCTAGTGAGAAATACTGCTTAATGTGAAAAATGAGAACTCTTAATTATGTGATCTTTAATTAATAAGGAAATAATCATTAGAGATCTTGTAATTAATGACATAATCTGAACAGTTAATTTTAATCTGACGGTTTTAATTAAGAATTCTCATTTTTCACGGTAAGCACTAGTTCTCACCTGATACGCTCGTATAAATGTCAAATCAATCACTTTCTAATGCAAATAAATGTCAAATCAACCACTTTTTATTTTAAGTTTCTTCTATTTTAATTTTCAATTTTGTTCTTATTTGAATTACTACTACTATCAAATGAAGCTTTACATTGAATCCTAAGATACTGATATTTGGGATATCACTGAAACAAGTCCATATGCTCATGAAGGAACTGATCAAATCAAAGAAGCAAAAACTGGAAATCTAGTTCGTGAGTTTGAAATGTTCACAATGAGTGAAGATGAGTCAATAGATGAAATGTCTGCCAGATTCACCACAATGATAAATGGCTTAAGCTCTCTAGGAAAGACCTACACAACTCTAGAGAAGATCAGAGAGTTACTAAACTATCTACCTAAGGCATGGAGATTTAAAGAGACAACTATAGAGGAAGCCAAGACCTTATCAACTCTGGATATTGATGTCCTACGTGGCTCATTGAATGTACACGAGCAAGTAGTCAAAGAAGAAATTCACCCAAAGAAAAACAAGTCTATCGTTCTTAAAGCCTATCAGAAGACTGGAAACTCATCTTCTAAGAAGGGAAAATGTGTTGTCTTGAAGTCCTCTCAAGAAACTGATAAAGAGGAAGAAGAAGAAGAAGAAGAAGAAAGTGAAGAAGATGTTGAAGGAGAAGAATGGTCTCTAATATCAAGAAGAGTGAACAAATGGTTCTCAAACAGAAGAAAAGGAAAAGCATTTCCTCATTAGAAAAGGGAGACATTCAATGGTGATTCAAGGAAATCAAACTTTCCCCTTCTCATCCAACTGGGCGACCTCCTTCTTTGCAGCATCATCCACCGGCCTCACGTAGAAGTATTTATATTTAAAGTCCTTGACGGAGTCGGTCACGGGGGCGAAGAAAATCTGTTTCCTGTTGCAGCGCAGGCCGACATAACCCTGCCTCTCCTTACCGGACCCGATCTCGGGCTGGCGAAAAACATCAAACAAGGTAAAGAAGACCTTGTAGCGGCAGGCTCGATTCAAAGCCCCCATCACTATTTCAAAAGTTTTTATGAAATCCTAGGCGTTGGGGGTAAGCTGTGACAGCGCCACCTTCAAGTATCTCAAGATCCTTTTCTAGAAGGCAGAGAAAGGGATCCGCATCATCATCTTCTCAAATAGAGCCGAGTAAACAAATAACCTCAATCCGGAAACTCTAGCACAGACGACGTCGGTCTTGGCGACGGTTTCCAACCTCCATTTTTGCCCCTCGCCGCCGACATACTTCTCAAACTTCTTGAAGTCCTTCAAATCAGAACGACCGACTTGGTATACTGTCTCTCTGCTACAGACGTCTTTGGAAACCCATCTGTAAGGGTCCTCGGCCTCGACCCCGTCCTCCTCCATCTCTTGCACTTCAGGCTCGGGTTGAACCACGAGTTCGGCACTGGGGGGCAACTCCGCAGTAGAAGGGGTCAAGGCAGAGCCGCTAGCCTCGGCCATATCTTGTAACCTCGCCGAGGTCGACATCTGATCCTCAGTCGGGATCGGATTACCCTCGGGAGATTTCTTTAGAAGCGGTTTCCCGGGGGCAACCACACGCGACCTCTCACTATCTCTTGTCTTTGTCAGCTTTCCTGTAGGGGAGGAAGCAGAGGTCAGAAACACAGAACCGAACCCGACCAAATGAAACCATCCCAACCCATTTATAGCTGCCCCTAACCCGCGACCCGTTAACAACTGGCCCATTTTTTTGGACACTGCGGTATTTTGTGGACTATCGAGCGGGCCACAATTCTTGTCCATGCCTAGTACAGGGCTCCAACTCCCATTTATAGTAGGGGCATGGGACCAAGAAGATGAAACGACGCACCCCTCCCCGAAGCAATAAATGCTCGGGCACTGAAAACTAGGTAATCCTCATGACGAAACACCTCATTTCAATCAAACGTCATCATGACAATATGCCTTAGTCCAATCAAATGTCACATCAAACCAGCAACCTGACATGTGCCAGGCCCAGAGATCCGAGGCCGTCACAAGCAATGCGCCGACTTGGGGACAACCCCAGATCAACTCCGACCCCTATCAGGCACATGACGGTTTGATGTCCCACCTTGGCAGCACAAGATTTCACAGCAACTTATACTTTCTGCAACTCAAGTCGAGGCCGCACTACCGCGACCGACCTCGACTTGGGGAGCAACTGTTTTGGACTGGGCCAAGCAGGTCAATCCGCACAAGACCGGGCCAATTCAGGAGTGGATCCGGCCCAATACCTGGAATAAGAGGCAGAGTGTTGTGCAAAAAGTAGATGTGCAAGTGTACACAATCGTAACAAGTAATATACTGATAAGTAGAGATCGTACCCACAGGGATTGATGTTAATTTTATAGTTTAAATCGTTAACACACTAGTGAACCAAGCAAAATAGTAACAACAAGTTTTTGAGCATGAAAATAAGAAGTGTTGGTTGAAAATAGTAAGAAAGTTCAAGAGTTTATAAAATGAGTTAGACTGCTCTTTGCTAAGTAATTTCTTAGTAGTAAGACTCTATAACGTTAGACGCTATAGCGTTAAGTGCTGTAGCATATGATTTTGTGCCTTTCGGTCACTGACGCCAGGGTTTTGTTATAAGACTCCTATGTCTAGGTTCTAAATAAGTCCACCCCTGTATAATGAAGAATCCACAGTATTCACCTTATGAACTATTGCTCCCCTATGTCTAGAGTTAAGCACAAGTTGGTTAAATGTCTTTAAACAACCTTTCATTTATATTAACCCTTGAGTTCTATTCGTAGACCATGTCTATACCTACGAATCTACTTATTTCAGTTGGCCATTCCCAAAACAAGTTTGAAAGCATTAAAGAACAAGGGTTGAAATGCAAACATCATAACGTTATATTAATAATACTAAAGAGTCATTACAAAGCTTAAAGCAATCCAACTACTAAGTGTTTAGCTCATGATGAGCATCATCAACACAATACAAACCAAAATGTTCATATTATCGAAAATGAAAAGAGGAGACATGGTTGCAAAATATACACTTCGTGAGCTCCTTCTCATGAGACGGATAGATGACACTATAACACAGCTTCATAGCGTTGGAAATGATGATCTTCTCTTGAAAAATAAAAGCTTGAAGTGGAGGATTAATGGAGGAGAATGGTGTCAAGTTTTTCTCTCCAAAAACTCTCTCGCTTTCGAATTCTATGTTATGAGGAAGAAGAAGTGAGATATCTTTGTTTATTGTCCATAAAGTAGCTTTCCAAAAAGGTGGACTTGACATATCTCACCAACTAGTACTATATCCGTGCATCCGCACGGGCCGATCGCGTTACGTCATACGATTACCTCAAATAGAAACGTTAGTTTGAAATCTCATTAATCTAAAATCAATTGTAAAATATAGAGGATGACTTGCATACAGACAGGTGCTGTTGTGTTCTTTTTATGAATGAATTTAGACAGTATTTAAATAGTCTGAACATTACCCGGTGAAAATAAAGAAAAATTTAAAGTAGATAAAAAAGGAGTTTCAAATAAAAAATTGATAAATGTTAAAACTAAAAATGTAAAAGTATCATTTAAAAATAATATGTGCATTTATCTCGTGTGTTTTTATATATCAGTGCAGTGTTTTTTTATATATCAGTGTTGTTATCCCATGTTTTTTATATATCAGTGCAACTATCCCGTGTTTTTATATATATCATTGCAATTATCCCCGTATTTTTTTATATATCAGTGCCGTTGTCGAGTATTTTTTATGTATCAGTGCAGTTATCTCATAGTTTCAATTGATTATTTGAGTTGATTAGTAGATTATTGTAGATAGTGAAAGATAGATAGTAGATTATAAATAACAAATATTTATCCCGTGTTTTTTTATATATCAGTAACAATTATTTGTCCTTTTTTAGGTATTAGTGACAAATATTTGTCGCGTGTGTTTTAAATATTAATCAGTTTAAATAGTCATTAAGCCTTCTTGTTTTTTTAGATAGTAGTTTTCCAAAACTATAATTATCAATGGCAAATATTAATCCCGTGTTTTTTTATATATCACTGCAGTTATATATATCCGTGCAGTTATCTGGTAGTTTCAATTGATTATTTTAGTTGATAGTAGATTATAGTAGATAGTAAATTTGTTAGATAGTAGATTATCAATAAGAAAGAGAGTGTAAAAATAAAGAGAAAAAAAAAAGAAATAGAGTGTAATGACATTTTTACCCTCAAAAATTTGAGGTGTTTTTTAAATAGAATGGGGGTATTGGTAAAATCATATGTGGTGAATTTGTATAAATATATTTAAATAAATAAATAGTCATTAAGTCTTCTTGTTTTTTAGATAGTAGGTTTATAGTAGTAGTCTTCAAATTTTTTAATTAAAGTAGTGTGTGTATAAATTTAGAAATTTAGTTAAAAGAATTAAAGTGAAGTGATAAGAGAAAGAGAATAATTATTTACGGGAAGAGTAAAGTAAAAAGAAAAAAAGGAAGAAAGAGAATGTAAAAGAAAAGTTAAAATGAGGAATGAGAGTGTAAGAAGAAAGAGAAAAAAGGAAGAAAGAAAGTGTAAGAGAAAAGTGAAAAGTAAGAAAGAGAGTGTAAGAATAAAGAGAAAAAAAAAGAAGAAATAGAGTGTAATGACATTTTTACCCTCAAAAATTTGAGGTGTCTTTTATATAGAATGGGGGTATTGGTAAAATCATATGTGGTGAGTTTGTATAAATCTATAGTAGACTAAAACAATCTTCCAACAACAAGTGGACAAGTGTCCACACTAGCCAATAAAATTCGCCCACACAGTCCTAGGCACAGAGGAGTGAGGTGCTGACTTGACCTAAAGAGTGAGGCTCCAAAATGTAACTTTTCTTTTTGATCTCCAGCTGGCCCACCGTCATATAGCGCTATGGCGCTTAACGCTGTAATACTTAACAGAAACATTAAAATACTCACAAAGGCACCAAATGTGTCAAATGATAACAAATTAGCTCCTAACCATTCTTCCTTATGAATAACTAATATTTACTTAATAAAGCACGAATATTACGTGAGAACTTGTGTTGATTTAAGTGATAAGAGCATAAATAACTCATATAAATATGAGTTATCACACCCCCAAACTTAAACCATTGATTGTCATCAAATAATGAGTTGTGTGAAAAGTAGATGTGCAAGTGTACACAATCGCAACAAGTAATATATTGATAAGTAGAGATCGTACCCACAGGGATTGATGTTAATTTTATAGTTTAAATCGTTAACATACTATTGAACCAAGCAAAATAGTAACAACCAAATTTTGAGCATGAAAATAAGAAGTGCTGGTTGAAAACGGTAAAAAAGTTCAAGAGTTTATAAAATGAGTTGAACTGCTCTTTGCTAAGTAATTTCTCAGTAGTAAGACACTATAACATTAGACGCTATAGCGTTAAGTGCTGTAGCATATGATTTTGTGCCTTTCGGTCACTGACGCCAGAGTTTTGTTACAAGACTCCTATGTCTAGGTTCTAATAAGTCCACTCCTGTATAATGAAAAACCCACAGTATTCACCTTATGAACTATTGCTCTCCTATGTCTAGAGTTAAGCACAAGTTGGTTCAATGTCTTTAAACAACATTTCATTCATATCAACCATTGAGTTCTATTCGTAGACCATGTCTGTACCTACGAATCGACTTATTTCAGTTGGCCATTCCCCAAACAAGTTTGGAAGCATTAAAGAACAAGGGTTGAAATGCAAACATCATAACGTTATATTAATAATACTAAAGAGTCATTACAAAGCTTAAAGCAATCCAACTACTAAGTGTTTAGCTCATGATGAGCATCATCAACACAATACAAACGAAAATGTTCATATTACCGAAAATGAAAAGAGGAGACACGGTTGCAAAAGATACACTTCGTGAGCTCCTTCTCATGAGACGGGTAGATGACGCTATAGCACAACTTCACAGCGTTGGAAATGATGATCTTCTCTTGAAAAATAAAAGCTTGAAATGGAGGAGTAATGGAGGAGAAGGGTGTCAAGTTTTTCTCTCCAAAAACTCTCTCACTTTCGAATTCTATGTTATGAGGAAGAAGAAGTAAGATATCTTTGTTTATTGTCTATAATGTAGCTTTCCAAAAAGGTGGACTTGACATATCTCACCAACTAAAAGCAATCTTCCAACAACAAGTGGACAAGTGTCCACACTAGCCAATAAAATTCGCCACACAGTCCTAGGCACAAAGGAGTGAGGTGCTGACTTGACATAAAGAGTGAGACTCCAAAATGTAACTTTTCTTTTTGATCTCTAGTTGGCCCACCGTCATATAGCGCTATAGCGCTTAACGCTGTAACACTTAAAAGAAACATTAAAATACTCACAAATGCACCAAATGTGTCAAATGATAACAAATTAGCTCCTAACCCTTCTTTCCTCTGAATAACTAATATTTACTTAATAAAACACGAATATTACATGAGAACTTGTGTTGATTTAAGTGATAAGAGCATAAATAACTCATATAAATATGAGTTATCACAGAGCCGACTCCAACGGCTAGGATTGGCGCGGGCTGATCCAACGGCTCTGCTTACTTTCACCCTCCAATTTAGAATTAGATCCAAATCAACTTAGTGGATCAAACTTCCATGCCTTCGCGACTCAAAGGGTGATTTCATTGGATTTCTTCTCAACACTCAAACCTAAGCAAAACACACAAACGTGAATCCCCGAAATCCTCTCTCATCGAAATCTGAAAGAAAATAACAACACATTTTAAAAATACCAAAATGGACGACCAAACACAGTCTAAGAATAAGAAGAACGACGACGAGGAAATTTCCGAACAACGACAAGACCCTGAACCACCGGTTTCCGGAGGAGCCAGCGGCGGAACTTGGGGTGGCTGGGGGTTTTCTCCTCTTTCCATTCTCTCGGATCTTCAGAAGGCCGCTGCTGTCGCTGCCGAAGAGATCTCTCGCAATGTACGTTTTGCAACGATACAATGCCGTTTTAGTTAATTATTTATTTATTTTTACTGCAGTCTGATGCATTCATTTCAATCTGTGAATTAGTTTAATTGATTTTGCGATCACAGTTTATGATTTAGTGCCAATTATGTACTGCAAATGTGGTTGAATGTATTGTTATTTTGATTTGATTTTTGTTTAATTTATCATGGAATTAGTGTTACGGGTTTTCTGTAATTAGAAATAGGTTTTCTTAGTTTGTTTTATTTTGTATATAATGTTTGTGTTACTGATTTAGCTGATAGTGGAATGCTTCATTGTCGAATTCTCAACTTCAACGTTGGGGTTTCATATAATGTAGATTTTATCTTATCTTATTTTAGTTGTATTTGTATTTTTTGTTTTTGAAGGATGATAGTGAGGGCTACTTTTGGTAGGACTTAGGATTCAAAATTGGCATGTGGGGAAGAGTAATTATATACTTTCCTAATAAATCCCGGCATAATCATTTAAAATGGATAAATATAAATGAAAAAGTTGAGGTGTTAATACTTTTAAAACGATCAAATTTTTGAGAAATATTATTAGCGTATTAGGAAGAATTATTAAGAGGATATAGAATTATTCATTGTGATTCTTGTGAATTGATGGTGCCTCAACATGCAGGCTGCTTCAGTTGCACAGACAGCATCGAAGAGCATTGCGGAGTTGCAAATCAGTGCTGAAGATTCGGAATCTTCCAAGGAGGATGAAGGGGCTGAAGGATCTGCAAAGGAAAGTGATGACGAGGATAACACAATTCGAAAATCTGCTCTGGATAAATTGGAGAAAGCTAGTGAAGATTCACTGCTTAGCCAGGCAAGCATTTAAGGGCACTCTTTTTCTGGGGTGGGGTTAATTTGAGATTTGGATGTAATGCTAGTTTCTAATGAATTTATAATTTATAAATAAGAGCATCTGAGCATCTCTGTCTGTATATATTATGCAAGTTTATCTCATGTTTTTGGTATGAAATAGCATATATGCAGATTTCCTGTTTATAGTCCGTTTTGCTTATCTTATCTTATACATTGATATGTTTTCTGCTAGTTGATGATGAAATTAGTGCTTAATTGAGCTTCTAGCCTATGCTTTTATAGGTTTTACCTCATGGTCTTGTGATTGTCTTGACTAATTACAGGCAGCATTGTTTGCTAAGAAAGACATTTGATGGTTTAGTGTTGTTGCACCATGGTATTAGAGGGGAAATATTTGTGTGCTTGTAGATGTAAATTTTGCTCTTTTAGCTAGTCGATACCTTGTTTTTAGATATGAATTATCATAGGACATCATAGTATTGTTTAACTCATTTAGACAACCCCATGTAGTGGGATAAGGTTTTTATTGTTGTTATGTTAGCTAGTATTAATTTTATCATTTGAGCACTTAGGGTTTGAAGGTCTTTGATAATTCTGTGGAGACTATTGCTTCTGGAGCATGGAGTGCTTTAGGAAATGCATGGAAAGGGGGCAATGAGTTAGTTCACAGGTATGACTGATTGCTTCAATTTTATTATACAATTGATCTACATGTAGATTGAACTGTTAGTCTAGTTACTAGTCATTGTGATGTAGATTTGTGGATATTTTGATGGAAATAGACACCTACGAATTTTGCAACTAGCCTGTTGTGAATTTTTTTAAAGAAGAATCAAATATGGACCAGTATGTTCTTCACCTTTAGTAAAAGTAATAGACCTCTAAACCACTAGTATGGTCAAAAGACTCAAAACTGTTATGGAGTAGTCGATTAATTGGGCCTCTGCACAGTAGGCAAGATTCTTCCATGTTCCTCAATATGCTCTCTCCGTTTTTTTCCTAATTAATCTATTCCTAATCATATATTTTCCGTTATGTTTATGCATCTATCGCAACGTCCTAAGTCCTAATCTACAACACTAAGCTTATGCACTTGTTGACTCTTCACTTCCCAACAATGATGAATGAAGAAATTTTATTAGATAAGATAAAGAGAAGAGTACAAAAGCAGAGGATAAGATATCCTTCTATAAGTAACATGAATCAAGAAGTTATAGGTTGGGTTAACCATTGAATGGTTTTGCTTGCATTTGATTATGAAAATCTGGATCTGATTGCTTTGAAACTATACATGCTGACCCAAAGCTGTTCTTAATATTCATTATTGGAAGATAAGGTACCTTGGGTCTCTTTGTTTAATGCTGCCCCTCTTTTTGTTCTAAGCTGCTCTCATTGTTTGTAATTTATCATATTATAGACCAAAACAGCTTCCTTAGGTGTTGAGTTAACCTGTTTCCTAGTTACATATTGGTTGTGCGTTATGGTCACAGATAAAGGAGTAGGGACGTACTCAAAGTTAATACTTGTTGGTGTGGGGATGGATTGACATGGAACAATCTATTATAATGAAATTAATTTACTTCAATTTGTATGATTTAATTTAAAATTTGTGTTATTTTATTTGATTTTTTTGACAAAAAGTTAACTCAATTGATTGATAATTTAAGTTTTATATTTTAATTAGTTTATGGTTTTAAACCCAAAAGTTATGTATCCGTTATTAAAAGCGAGATGTATATTCCATTTTATAAAGAATGTTGGTTCCGATTTTTCAAAATCAACACACCATTTAAAAGAAAATTTTTAGACCCAATTTTGCCAACAGATTGTTTCTTGTGTCTTCCCCATCTCCCCGCAAAGATGGAGAGAACAAAAAAGTTGTAGGCCCCACCATTTTTATTTCTCTCTTCCATATGGTCTACCTTTCTCACCGGTGTTTCTGTGGGTCTTCACATGTCCAAAACACCCACATAAGACTCTTTCATCTTGATAAAATGCAACTCTTTGGCATATTTGTTCTAGGTTGTGGGCTTTGCCATTCTAGATTGGATATCTTCCTGATTGTTTTTAGAATTTTGATGTAGTTTCTCTTTCTCTGCTCTTATGCCACAGAGCCTAAGGCATGCTCATTTTCTTGTTATGCTATGAGCCTGTGACTGGTTATCAATGAAATATTTCAAAAGCAATTTCTAGTGTGTATTATATCTTTTATTTGCATATGCCATTCTGAAATGAATGATATTTTAACATAGTATAATGCCCATTGGTATGAAAAGCAATTTGTAACTTTCGCCTGAATTTTTAGTTGCTGAAGAAGTTTCCTCTTTACCCCCCCCCCCCCCCCCCCCCGATTTTTGTTTTACTCTCACTTGCACGCTATGAAATTCATACTGCAGTAAGAGGTTAATTGGTATGCACTGTCCGCATAAACTGTTTTCTTACACATATAATGAGTTAATTTCCAAATGTATGTATTGCAATAAGCATATTCATTTACTAACAACTATGCAGAAGCTTCAACTTTGCTTATCTGAAAATTGCTGCAGTTTTGTAATGTATGAATGTTTTTGCTTCGGTAAAAGTCATGGTAGTACCAACCACATACACGTAAAATCTGCTTCGCAAACTATATATGATAGAAACCTTTTCGGATAATTCTTTCTCCCAAATTTCTGATATAGTATTTTGGTGGTACAGCTCCATAAAACCGTAAGAGTTTTTTTTATCTTGATTGTCTTCTCTCTTTTCTTCCTGTTTTGTTTATATTTAGTGTGTTGACCCGACTTCTTGTTTACTGATAAGAACTTTTTTTTATTTGAATCATGGGTTTTCTGTGCTTCTTGCATTTTTTTCCTGAGTTTACCTTGATATTCAATGGAATCCCTGTATCTCCTTTACTTTTAGACATGAATGCTTTTTCTCGTAAGTGTAAGGACATGGATGCTTTCTATTATACGCCCGTTTTTTAGTTTTTGTATTCATCTGATTAATATCTCTGTTCTTTAGGCTAGAGAATTCAGCTACAAACCTTGCAGGATCTAAACCGCATGATGGGCCAGGAGCTGCAAGTCCTACTGCACTTTCTCTATTAGAGGTTTGGAAAACTCCTGTCTAATGTTGTCAATTAACGGTTATGGCGGCGCCATGGTGGTATGGCGTGGCGGAAATTGAGGACGCCGCCATACAAAAACGGATATATGACGGAATGCCAATGGCGGCGCCATGGCGGGCGGTATACGCGTGGCGGTTGTGGCGGCGTAGCGGCAAATGGCGGAATCGCCGTGCTGGTTCGCAGAATCGGAGGGAGCGGCGCGCTGTAATCGTGTTCGTTTTAGGGTTTTGAAGGCTTGACCCGTTTTGCAGAAACTTCAACTTCCGGGCCGGGTTCATGCTTGTTCGACTTGGAGAAGAAGAACAGGAACTTTCTGCATGAAATGTTTAATTTGCCCTCTATTTTAAATGCGAAAAGTCACCGATACCCTTATTTTTTTAACAATTGACACGTTTTTAAATGTTTTTAACTTTTTACTTTGGGTTAAATTGTTTTAACCTTTTTTAGGATATTAAATTAAATCATTTAACCTAGAAAACAGTAACTCATCGTTCTTCTTCCCCATTTACGCTGTGTCTTCCATTCACGCTGCTGCTGCCATCTCTCCTTTGCAAACTGTTTGTCTTCCATTCACGCTGCTGCTTCATCTTCCATTAATGCTGCTGCTTCATCTTCCATTAACGCTTTCTTCTTTCATTTCTGCCTGTTTTAGTTTTTGCCCTGTTTTGTGCTCTGTTTTATTTCACAAGGCTTGGCCTTTTGACACTTTTATTTGTTTAAAACTTGTGTTTTGCATTTTTTATTTGGAGTTGTTACTTGTTGAGTTGTGGAACTTTGAATTATGAAATGACTTTCTTGCGTTCTCTGCTCCATTTTTTTTCTTCTAATTTGAGAGATAAGTTCTTTGTTTTTTAGGGACAATTCTTAGTTTTCATTTCTACTTTGTGGGATAAATGGCTTCAACTCCTAATTCTATCACTGGTGACTCTAAGACTGTCTCTAATTTTGAAAACTTTCACTTATTTATGGTAATTTATATTCATACATATATTTTTATATGCATATATTTGTTATTTGTAGTTTTTTTATTAATATTAGTATATATATTTTTTATTTTTATTTTTTAAAATCGGTCCGACATGGCGTCCGCCATATGCCGTTACGCCAACCGCCATATGTTTATGGCGGATTTTTGGGTCGCCACCATAAACCGCCATCCGCCATTGACAACACTGCTCCTGTCCTTCTAAATATGATATTCATTTATCAATAGCTACACAAGTATGTACATGCTTACTTCTATTCATTATGTTTCAGACTGGAAAAGCTTTTACTGCAAAGGGAATGCAAGTGCTTGAATATGTGGGAAAGGAGACGATAGACCTATTAATTAGTGAAACTGGAATTGAGGTTGAAAATGCTAGAAAAGAAAGTGGAGAGCAAAACGACGAAGATCAGTTATCTGAAGAAGTGACATTTGATCGATGCTTCTACATTTATGGAGGTCCAGAGCAGTTGGAGGTAACTTTTTTGTAGAATGTGTAGAAAATATTATTGTTGTATCTAATAGAATATCTTGGAGTATTTTAGCTGATCTCTTGGAAGTGGTTTTCAATTTCATATTGCATAATTTGTCTATATATTTTAATTTTCATTAAATTTAGGAGTTTAGTACTGCTATGAATAAAGTTGAGTGCCTTGTATTCTATAACACGTCCTTACAAACCACGTCAAAATTATTAGTAGTTTATTTTCTCCTTTTCTTCTTCTCAACCCAAATCCCTGTAGTGTTAAAACTTGCAGTTGTAATCGGTATTTTAGATGCTGGTGTTACTAAATTGTTTCATATGCAATACTCAGGAACTGGAGGCTTTGTCTAGTCATTATGCCTTGTTGTTTAACCGAAGAAAAGCAAAATTATCTGCAGAGCAAAAGTCTTTATATGATGGGAAGCTTAAAGAGGTCCAACAAATTCTTAATTTGAGTACTGAAGTTGATACCAGTGCGGACTCAAACAAAGGAAAGACAATAAAGAGAGGAAATGAGGGAAGCAGTGATGAGATGAAAAATTTACATGATTCAAGTGTCGGAAAGGCTGCTGAAATGGCTGCAGGGTAATTTAGCCTATCCATATGTAATTATCGATGTTTTATTCACCTACTATTGCTCCCACATATTTGAGAGATGAAGTGGTCCATTTCTGATGTCCTTATTATTATTATAGTTCTTTCTGCTAGTGTGTGAAAATATGGGAATAGAAAATGTATAAGATGTTGAAAATTTGATTGTTGGGTTAGATTTGGATACCGAATAATAACATCGATTAGTAAAACCAAGCCAAGTAACATTGTTGATTTAGAAATGTGTTTGATTTCTTTCAAATAAAAGGGAATGCGTTTCATTTGATCATTTAACTAGGATATTATTTTCTTACCTCTCCTACTGTGTTATCCTGGTCTTTTGTGCAGCTCTGGTCATTACATTAGTATGATGACCATTTACCCCTGTAGATCGAGCAAAAGCCCTCATCCTGATTATGTGATGCATCTTATATTATTTTGTTTTGCAGCTTCACGAATGCCTTGGCTGGCCAAGCTGTTAATGATATAATTCAGAGAACTACTGGAAGATTAGATTCTCTTCATTCAGAGGGAGTTCATGTAAGAAAAAAATATTCTGGAAGCTAAATTTACTATTTTTTATTATATAAACATTTTATTCTCTTTATATCTTTTAAGGCTTGTTGTAAAAGTGAGTAAGTAGTGCTCCTTTTCTTTGCAGAGACTATCTGAAATGTGCTGTTTCGCGGTGTCTCAACTTCTAACGTTTGGCAAATCCATCATTTCTCTTGCCAACAAAGCTGAGGATGAAGAAGGTGATGAGGATAAGGCCAACATAGAGTGGCCTCAAGATGTTTCTGCAAAAGCTAAGATCATAAGAATAAATGTCCAAACAATGATAGGATATGTGGAAGCAGTTTCCAACAGTTTTATTACAGGTTTGCTGTTTACTGCTTCCATCCTTAATCATAATGTTTAAAAAATATCAATAATGGAGAGTATGTTAGAAATTGTTAGGTTACCAACCTAACGATCGCTAGGAAAATAGGAATATGACAGTATAAAGAATCTGAAAAGGGGATATTATTGATATGGTTTGAATACAATTGGAGATAATAGGCTCCCCCCCGCCCTCCGGCCTCACCCAAAATCCGGCCTCACCTAGAGGTGTCAATTTGGCCCCAAGCCCCAAGCCCAGCCCCATTGGCCCCCAATCAAGGCCCATAAAATTGAAACCCCCTATTAATGAGGCTTCTTTTAGTCCCAGCCCACACTTTTAAATTTTTTAGTGGGTTAGGGCCAGGGCTTTGTGGGCTGGCCCCCAAATTTTATTCTCATTCTTTTCCCACTATTTACACCTCCACTTTCTCTCCCTCCCTCTTACCACCACCTTCTTCTCCCTCTCACCACCACCACTACCACCACCACCACCACCTCCCACTCACCACCACAACCTTATTTTCTCTCTCACAACTATCACCACCATCACCGACTCACCACTACCACCTCCTTTTACCTCTCACCACCACCACCACCACCACCACCACTACCTCTTTCTCCCTCTCACCACCACCTCCTTTTCTCTTTCATTGAAAAACTGAATCACCTTTTCTACTTTCTATTATATTTATATACTAACCAATACAATACAATCATGTAAGCAAACATTACACGGTACGCACGCAATGCTTCTTCGAAGTGGCTTTTAAAAGAAACACAAATAAATAGTAAAAGTAAAACCACACCACCGATTGCAAAAAAAAACATTAACTCAACATATATGAAAAAAAACGATTTATTGATTTTAATTTGTCATTGAACATGTTATAGTAGATCGGTGATTTTATAATAAAAACTTTTACTTGTCAAAAAAATAATAATAAAAACTTTTAATACTCTTTTCATTTTACTTTTTTAACAAGTTCAAAAAAGTTCATCAAATCATCAATTTTTTTTTACAATAACCATCACTTTTTTCCTTAAAAAAAAATCATCAGACTTTTTTACAATAACCATCACTTGTTTTTCGAAAAAAATCATCACTTCTTATATTATTTCCAATTTTTTGTAAAAGAATAAATAATATTTTAGGGCCCGTGGGCTGGCCTAGGCCGAAGCCCCCATAGGGCCGTGGGTAATTTTTCAGTTTCGTTGCATAAACAAAAAATTAAGGGCCTTGGGCTGGCCCTAGCCCACTAGGGCTTTTGGGGCTTGAGGCTCATGTGGACTTTTGAAATGTGGGCTTTTGGGCCCATGGGCCTTTTGGCCCTAGGGCCATGTGGGGCTGGGACTGGGCTGGCCCATGTGAGCCAAATTGACAGCTCTAACCTCACCCGGTCACAACTAAACTTTAGGTATGATCAAAGATACTCTAAAAGGGGGGTGGAATCCTTTATTTATAGGATTCCACTACATGGGGGAATAGAAGAGAATGACCTAACAAATTAATAACTACCAACCACTTATAACAAACTCCCCTAACCACTTAATAACTACCCCTTCAATTATAATAACTCCCCTAATAACCAAACAAACTATAACAACTTCCCCAACCACCTAAAACTAACTCACTAGAACCACCCATTTACCCCGGGTCTAACAGAAAGAGTCTACTGTTAGTATTTCTCTAAAAATCTTACCAAGTATCAATCGTTGAGTTACGTTTATCATTTGACATTTTGGATGCATTTATCAGGCATATCTGATGTAACTGAAGCCTATCAAGCTGCCATTAAAGATGTTACTGCTGAGTCTCACGCAGTTGTTCCCCAAAGCTCAGTCCAGGAAAAAGCAAGTGTTTTTTCTGAACACCTTCGAGCTGATCAAACCACAGCCATAAGCAAAATTCAGGACGGAGTGCAATTTTTAGCTCACGTTGTCCTTTCAACCTCAATGAATGCTGCATGAACACCAATGTTTCTTTTTGTAAATAGTTCAGGATTCAGTTTGAATATTACTCAACTATGCTTAGTTTATTATATGCCCTGTTAAATTGATTTATGCAGATTTTTCCTTTAATCGATCATGTCACTTGGTCATATAGAAGAAATTTAGGTTTGTGCAATTCTTCCTGTATGTTTTTGGAAGCAACCATTATCAACACTTATGTGTAGACGTGTTGGTAGCAATTGATGAATTACCTAACAAATGTAGTACCTTTTACGAGGCCATAAATTTTAACTTGGTTCAACGATAATTCTGTTTAATTTTTTTTATTTGTATTATTCTTTTAAAGGTTTAAATATGTTTTTAGCTAGCATACTTTTTTTCCGCTTCGGTCTCTGAAATATTTTTCTGAAATGGTTCTTAAATATATATTAGAGTTTAATTTATATTCACATATATTCTATAAGCTTTTACACCCACAACTAATCATATTTGGTTACCAATTGACTAACTAGTAGTTACTAATTGACTATTTTTTTAATTATGTGTCAACATGTAATTGGTAGATGGTGTAAAACACTTATACACATATCGTGTATATAAAATTGACTAATTAGTAGTTACCAATTGATTAATTGTTTTTAATTATGTGTCAACTTGTAATTTGTAGATAGTGTAAAACACTTATACGCATGTCATGTATATAAATAAAATCCAATTATATATATATATATATATATATATATATATATATATATATCGTCCATTTGTTAGTATTGATGTAATCATCAACAAATCTACATATCATAAGGCTTGTCACTTCGGCGCCAGCCAGCTTCACTTTTTTTTCTCTTCTTTCTTTTTTTGTTTCGGCTTTTCTTATTTGTTTTTTGCTTTAGCTTTTATATTACTTCACTTTTTTATATCTTTCTTTTTTTGTTTCAGTTTTTTTTCTTCAGTTTTTTTCCTTATTTTATATTTTAAGGTTTTGTATTTTTTCTTTTTTATATTTTAAGCGGTACTTTATGGTTTCGAAAATTTTTAGATATTTAAATATGGAAATTTTGTTGTTGAATAATCGATTCGGTGAAAAAAATTAATTTCATGACAAAATTAATAAGGTTATATGCTAAAATTGAAATCTTTTTGATTTTCGAAAAGTTAACGATGCAAGTTTAAATTGAATTCGGAAAATAGGATTTTAACTATATTCAATACCTAAGCAAGCTATAACAATGGTAGAAACAATTACAGTGATATTGAAGGCTACGCGAAGTAATATCAAATGCAATGATAATTAACAAGTATACAGTAAAAGCAAAGTAAAGATAAGGGAAAGAAGTACACCGTGATTTTTACGAGGTTTTGGATAAAAGCCTTACGTCCTCGGCCTCCGGCTTTGCAACCTTTCGACTTGATAATAACCACTGTATGAGAAGAACTTCTTCAACGTCTTACAAGCAAACAACTTCCCTATAACTACCACACCAATCTCAATTTTCCCAAATTGAGAACCCAAGCTCCCCGCTAAGGATTTCGCTACAATCCAATCTCCCTGATTGAATTACCCAAGAAAACTTCTCAGGATTTCACAACAACCAAGTATAGATGATTACAAATGAAAACTAGGATCCAATCACTCAAGCAATATAACAATGATGTAGTTGAGAGAGATGAGAGATTTGGATTCAACGATGAAGAACGTGAAGAATGAATATGACTGTGAGAGTTCTAGTTCTTTTCTTTTTTTGATTTGTCAGTTGTTCTGTGTTATCGTGAAAACCATAAGTCCTATTTATATGGATTGTGAAAATATGACCGTTGAAGCAATTTTTAACACTATTTTGATAAGAAAGAAATCGATTGATTGCTTAAAAGAAGTAGGAGAGAAATCGATTTCTTGCTCAATGAAATAAGAGAGAAATCGATTGCTAGCTTTAATGAAATAAGGGAGGAATCGATTGCTAGCTTCAAAAACAAGTTGTGCTTCCAAAGAACAGTTTGAAAATCGATTTCTAGCTTTGAGGAAGGAAGTCACAAATCGATTTTGTTCTCTTTAAAATAGAGAGCAAAATCGATTCTTTGCTTTAAATGCACAAGGTCATCAATCGATTGTTTTCTTTCCAAAACAAGTTCTTTTAAAACTAGAGTTCGTAATCGATTCCTTGTTTTAAAATAGATGCCATAAATCGATTTTGCACTCTATAACACATATCCAAAATCGATTCTTTGCTTTAAAAACACAAAGTCATCAATTGATTGTTTTCTTTCCAAAACAAGTTCTTTTAAAACCAATCAAGACATAAATTGATTGTTGGCTTTTAAGCAAGAAGACATGAATCGATTTGTTTCTTTTAAAAACAACAAGTCATGATTCAAAAACTTTCTTTAAAACAACTAGTTATTATTTGTGCCTAACCTATTAGCTTTTATATAAAAGATTTTACCAAGCTTAGCCCAATTTTAAAAGATCGTCTCTCAACTACAAAAGTCATAAGGCTGAAGTGACAGGATCTTACACGCGTCCTATGGAAAGCAAAATAACACATAAGTCTTGAACGCTTGAATAGCTTCTCCTCCGAGCTGCTACACTTTAAGATATCCTGTGCTTTGGTTCATGCCCTCTGCTTTGGTTCAACTATAACCGTTAGTAAACAGATTGTAATTTGTTATCATACAAAACAAAGAGTGTTTGACCTTGGTTCAACAAACTCCCCCTTTTTGATGATAACAAATTACCTTATGCATAAGGAGGCGATAAACAAGAAACAACTGCATAAGCTCCCCCTAAGCATAAGCATAAAAAAATAAACTAATCCAATTTCATTGGGAGTGAAATAAATGAGTAAGCAATGCAATAAGCAGCAAGTCTTTCTCCCCCTTTGTTTTCATCAAAAAGGAGGGAAGACACACAAGACACATAGCATATGATATAACAAGCACAGAGCATCACATAATCACATTACTGGCTGGCAAAATCAAGCATACCGAGCTCTCTCCGGATCTTACAAAATTGAGCTTCGGCTAGTGGTTTCGTGAAGATGTCCGCTAGTTGGTCATCGGTGCCTACAAAATTCAATGCTATGTTCCCCCTAGAAACATGGTCTCTAATGAAATGATGCCTTATTTCTATATGCTTAGTTCTAGAGTGTTGGATGGGGTTCTTAGCAATGTTAATGGCATTAGTGTTATCACATAGGACTGACACATTGTTATATAACAAACCAAAATCCTCCAAAGTCTGTTTCATCCACAGAACTTGTGCAACGCAATTTCCAACCGCCACATATTCGGCTTCAGCGGTGGACAAAGCAACACTGTTCTGTTTTTTACTAGACCAGGAGGTCAAACAAGGCTCTAAGAAATGACAGGTTCCACTAGTACTCTTCCTATCTAATGTACATCTAGCAAAATCAGCATCACAGAAACCAACCAAAGCAAACTGACTCGATTTCGGGTACCACAATCCAAAATCTGTGGTTCCCTTAACATATCTAAGAATCCGTTTTACAGCTTTTAAATGTGATTCTTTGGGACATGCTTGAAATCGAGCACACAAGCACACAGCAAACATAATATCAGGTCGAGAAGCAGTTAAATACAAGAGACTACTGATCATACCTCGATACATCGTTTCATTTATTGGTTTACCTTGCTCGTCCCTATCCAACTTTGTTGCAGTCGCCATGGGAGTACCAATTTTCTTTGCATCACTCATGTCAAACTTCTTTAGTAGCTCCTTTGAGAACTTGTTTTGACAGATGAAGATTCCTTCCTTCATTTTCTTCACTTGAAATCCCAAAAAGAAGTTCAGCCCCCCCATCATTCTCATCTCAAACTCGCTAGTCATCATTTCAGAAAACTCCTTGCACAAATCATCATTAGTAGACCCAAAAATAATATCATCAACAAAAATAATCATCATTAAGGAATAAGGTAGAATCAATCTTACCCTTTTTGAAACCATTTGCAACTAAATGTTTGCTCAGTCTCTCATACCAAGCTCTAGGAGCTTGTTTTAATCCATAAACTGCTTTGTCAAGTTTGAAAACATGGTTTGGTTTTTTAAAATCTTCAAAACCAGGGGGTTGTTTTACATATACTTCCTCTTCTAAAAAACCATTTAGGAAGGCACTCTTGACATCCATTTGGTGTAGTTTGAAGTCCATGTAACTAGCAAAGGCTAGTATTATACGAATGGACTCCAACCTAGCCACTGGAGCAAAAGTTTCTTCAAAATCCACTCCTTCGATTTGGTTAAAACCTTGAACAACTAAACGACTTTTATTTAATAAAATAACACCAGTTTCATCAAGTTTGTTGCGAAAAACCCATTTAGTACCAATGATGGTTCTTTCAATAGGTTTTTCAACTAAATGACAAACTTTGTTCCGTTCAAATTGTTCAAGTTCCTTTTGCATTGACACAACCCATTCTGGATCACATAAAGCTTCCTTAATATTATTAGGAACTATCTGAGAGACAAAAGCACTATGAAAGCATAAATGATTAAGAGAAGAACGAGTGGTTACCCCTTTTGATGGACTACCAATAATTTGCTCCATGGGATGATCTCGAACTAATTTCCAAGTCTCGGGCAAATCATCATATGTTCTTCCATGGAGATGGTCATCGATGTCTTGGGGCTCTCGTTCCACTTCAGGTTTTTCTTGAGGTTTCACTTTCACCTCGGCTTCTTCCATACTTTCACTGGTTGATTCAGGCATTCTGTCTTTGATCATTTTAACCACTTCATCCTCATCATCAACTTTCTTAGCAAACAGGTTAGTCTCATCAAAAGAAACATGTATTGATTCTTGCATACATTTATCAATTTTATTGTAAACAATATATGCTCTACTATGACTTGAATAACCCATAAAAATACCTTCAATTGATTTTGCATCAAACTTATCCAACTTGTCCTTTGTGTTGAGAATGAAGCACTTACTTCCAAAAACCTTGAAGTATGAAATATTTGGAGCTTTACCATTCCACAACTCGTATGGCGTCTTGTTAAGAGATGGCCTCAGGTATACCCGGTTTAGCACGTGACATGCTGTATCAACTGCATGACCCCAAAAATATTTGGGAAGGTTGTGCTTGTTCAACATTGTTCTGCTCATCTCTTGTATGGTTCTATTCTTCCTTTCCACCACACCGTTTTGTTGAGGAGTCCTTGGAGCTGAAAAGTTATGATGAACACCAAACTTTTCACACCAAGTCCTGAATGATGAATTTTCGTACTCTCCTCCATGATCACTTCTAATTTCCTTGATGGCTAAGCTTTTCTCATTCTGTAACTTTCTGCACAACTTAGCAAACTCATTAAAAGCATCACTTTTATTTGTAAGTAGAATGACCCAAGTATACCTAGAATAATCATCTACAATCACGAAGACATACTTGGACCCCCTAGACTTACAACATCAATCTCACCAAATAAATCGAGATGGAGCAATTCAAGCACATTGTTAGTGGAAATAACAGGTTTTGGATTGAAGGAAGATCTATGCAACTTACCCAGCTGACATGCATCACATAATTGACCCTTTTCATACTTTAGCTTGGATAGACCTCTAACATGCTCATTCTTACACAACTTAGATAAAAGTTCTATACTAGCATGTCCTAGACGTCTATGCCACAGATTCACATCATCAAGCAAGGAAGGCATGCATATAATATCATTACTCACATTGTCAAAATCAACATAATACACATTATTTTCTCGAAAGCCAGTAATATAAAGTGTAGAAATCCTATGAGTAATAACACACTTATCAACAGAAAAATACACATCAAAATCACTATCACATAATTGGCTAACACTTTGCAAGTTAAATTTCACACCGTCAACTAGTAAACCATTTTTAATCTTGATTGTGTTTTCCTTACCCACACAACCTTTACCTATTACTTAAGCAGATTCATTGTTGGCAAACTTCACAGATCCACTGGCTTTGTTAACCAACTTCAAGAATAGTGAGGCATCATCAGTCATATGCCTCGAGCACCCACTGTCAACCATCCACACATTTTTCTTCTTGGATGACTGACCAATCTGCAAAAGAAACATTAACAACTAGTACGAGGTATCCAAATTTTATTGGGTCATTGGGGGTTAGTCTTCAAGGGGTATGTTTTCCCAGTCCCCTTGCACTACAAGAATTTTGGGGATTTTCGGCAGACAAAATCCGCCGGAAACGGAAAAAATCCGCCGAAAATTGGGGGTTACTGGCGGATTTTATCCGCCGGAACTCCGCCGGAAATTAACCCGCAGGTAACGGTTTCCGACGGATTTTCCGCCGATAATTTCCGGCGGATTTTCCGACGGTAATTACCGGCGAAAAATCCGCCGGTAAACATAATCCAAACCGCCGGTAGTTATTTAAAAAACCGCCGGAAATGCTAAGAAATCCACCGGTAACATTTTTAAAAAAAACTTTTTATTTTTCAAATCCACCGGAAACCAAATAGAATCCGCTGGTAATTATTAAAAAACCGCCGGTAACATTTTTTTAAAAAAATTTTAATTTTCAAATCCGCCGGAAACCAAATAGAATCCACCGGTAATGTTGTTTTTTTTAAAAAAAACAATTTTTTAATTCTTTTATTTAAAAAAATAATATTTATTATTCATTTATTAAAATATTTATTATTTAATTCGTTTATTAAAATATTTATTATTTAATTCCAAAATAAATATTATTAATTTTATTAATATTATTAAAAAGAACAACAACCAAGACAGTATAGATTAGGGATGGCAAAACGGTCCGGTCCGGCCCGGCCCGGCCCGTTTTGCCTTCGGCCCGCTAAAAACGGGGCGGGGCGAGTCGGCCCGCCAAAAATGGCGAGTTCAAAAGACTGGCCCGGCCCGCTAAGTGATGGGCTGGCGGGTTGGCGGTCCGGCCCGTCTGAATTTTTTTTTTCAATATTTTTGAACAAAAAACTTACATGTTTTTAACATTTCAATTTCAATAAGATTTTTCACCTGCTTTTTAAAATAGATTTTTTATAAAGCATTTTTAACAAATTTTTACTTTAAAAACTCTTGACATATTCAAAATAAAAGTATAAAACAATAATAGCATTGGAATTACTAGGATTAACTATATAGCAGCTAAAAGTATAAAACAAAAATAACATTGGAATTACTAGGATTAACCATTAAGAAATGTCACCTAAAAGGCTAGAACCATCAACCAAAAGGTCCAAATCCATAATTCGATTTTAAAAACCAAAATAAGTATTTTGATTGCTTGATAACTAGGGATTAACCATCAAGCAACCAAAATAAATATTTTTAGGAACCAAAAAACCATAATAAGTACAACCTCAAAGTCTAGAGATTCAAATTACATAATATTGGCTAACAAAATATAGCATTGTCTAACAAAACAAGAGTGAAACATCTAAATTCTAATCATCAATGTCAATAACATTAGATGCACACTTAGAACCACTTGGACCATCTTTTTCATCTTCATTGTCATCATCATTTCCATCTACATCATAAAACAATGAAATAAATATGGTTGGTAGAAAATATATATAAAAAATAATAGTAAACCATATTCACGTTAAATAAATTACCATCATCAAAGGCATGAATCCAATTGCGAGAACATATCAATGCTTCCACATTTTCAGACAACAGGCGATTTCTATACTTGTTAAGCACTCTAGAACCAATGATAAAAGAAGATTCTGATGCAACGGTGGTAATAGGAATGCTTAATAAGTCTCGAGTACATGACAGTATTAATTCTCACATAAAAAAGCAATATATTCTGATTCTCATAATATTTATTTTTAATAATACAAAAAGCAAGTTTACAAGAGCATAAAAGCCAAACCATTGATTCATAGGTATGAAGGGAATAAGTAACTCACAAGAAAGTAACTCACAACAAAGGTAAACTACAGAAAAGACTGAAAATGAATGAAGAGGAACCACCATTCTGGTTTATAAGAGAATGGCAATGCTTACTTTGATATGTCTGTCAACTGGGCTTATATCCCAACATGAAACTTGAGCTTCAGCACTGTTCTCCCTCAAATCTTCTCTGTGCATCGAGTCATTTTTGGTCAATTTGGCTGCATGCCTTAATCAATTTACTGAAAACCAAATCAACAAATTAACAAATAATAACTAATGAAACCTAAATCAAATAATCAATCACCTAATGATGAAAGAGGAGAAAGTCTTGGATGCCATGTAGTTGAGGTGAAAGCTATTATTTAATTGATGAACACCAAATAAGAAACTAAATTAATGGATTTATACTACTTGGATTGATTTAGAGTTAACACTTAAATTTTTTTAGAAATGATCAAATCATTGAAGCAACTATTTGATATTGAGAATGAAAAATTTGCTCTTAAAGAAAATTTAATTACCATAGACACTAACAATTTCCCTATGTAGAAAAATTTCTTGGGAGACATAGCAATAACAGCCACAAAACTGCAAAACCAAATAAAAATGCAAAATAAGAACACCTCCAAAATAAGCACATAACTGTTTTAAGAAAAGAGCAGCAGTAATAGAACCACCTTGCCTACCACCAGTGTTCACCACATCAGCCATTCCTGATCTCATTGATTCCCAGTAACTTTCCTCCAGTGGCAGCCTCCATAGTTTCTCCCCACTCACTTCAGAAGCTTCAATAACTTCTAGGTCATTATTGGGTGTAAACGCACCTTGGAAGACAACAATAGTTTGCAATAATAATAATCAGATGACATTTTGTAATTATATTTTTAGCCTCTATCATTCCCACAAAATAATAGAAAAGTTAAGAGCTTTCGGTGCTAACTAAAATTCTGGGCCTCTTTCCAAGTTTTCACAAGCAAATATTGATATATGGTCGTAAAAAATAGGTCGAAAGTGGAAACCATACATAATATAACATTTTAGCTTATAAATTACCAGCAATTGAGTGGCCAAGAGCAACTACACAGGCCCTAGTTTATGTTGCCAAGTCAACAATCTGAACAAGAGTTGATCTACCAGTTAGCAATTATCTAAAACCAAACCATATAACAAACAATTTTCAAGTCTTCCCTGAGCATCAATGTTGTTAACCTGCACAAAAGGTTAAGCCAATGTCAAATCCTTAGAATATGATATCAAGTGTTAATATTTAACAAAAACAAGGTGAAGTACTACACATTTTCTATTACATACTTCATAGAGGCCATATCTTCAATTCACTGATTTAATTGCATGGTAATTGTATACAAATATTTTTGTTTATATTTAATAGTACCAGATATAACTAAAAATAGATTTACATTCAGTACTTAGGCAGTTCCATATTAGTAATTGAACTGTGATCCCACCACCACGTATATTACTAACCAATGCCTCAACTCAACAGTCAACACATAAGCAAGAGGTGGGGTAGCAATCACCAGACAAAATGCTGCTTTATATGCACCATTTGACTGCAAAGAGAAGTGAACATAATAAAGTTCTGAAAATGAGCCAAAAGCCAACCAGAAAATCATCTGCCTTACCAGACTAGTGAGAAATGGAAACAAAATATGATTAAAGATAACTAGGAATGAAAATAGGTACCTCCATCATTGAAACAAGAAAACTCCAGACATCATAGCACCTTCAATTCCAAAGCTTGCAAAACATTAAAATCTTTTTCTAATAGTCAGAATTCATGATGTAAGTTGCAATTATCTTTTGCATCATGCACCTTCCCTTCCAAATTCCAATTCAAACAACAATGTAGAGTACTAAATAATGAATAAGGAAATGTTCTGTGGCCTCCTTCAACCACCTCTAGATGGATGGCCTATCATGAAATCAGAACAAAAAATGAATAAGGCCAATAACCTCCACAAATCCACACAATGATTAATTGATTCCTGATTACATTCAGAAAATGCCAACTAGGTATCCACAAGTTAATGCAAACTAAAACTCAATATTCAAACTGTCAAAACAAGAAAATAGTAACTTTATTTAAATGAAATATACTAAACTAGAGTACTGAACCAGTATGTGAGTATTTTTCCAACATCATCCATTTCTTCAAATTAACACTATCACCAACTGCAATTATATTGTATATATTGATTCAGAATTAGACAAACACTGATTAAGAACTTCTCTCTAATTGAACACTTGTGCGCCTAATTTAGGTTCCCAAACATGAATTTGTTATATCAACTTTTCTTTACAAACGGGTTTCTGGCATATTAGGGTTCCAAAATCAAAACACCACAAAATTAATATGAAGTAGATTGGGGACTTCATAGCAGATGCAAAAAATCAAAGAAAAAAATTTGTAAGTTTCATCTTGAGATGTGCTTACCTGTTTACGGAAAACCTAACGAACAAAAGAGCGAACGTGAATGCGATGAGAAAAGATCCTGCTTGTTGGGCGGTGAGAAGAGATGAGCAGAGAACCTTATGGTGCTTGTTGGAGCAAACGCAAACTAGCGACACCGCTAGGTTAAAAAATGGAGGGATCGAAATCAGAGCGAAAGCTGCGCAGGTTGGGGGAAGAACAAACCTTTGTATATCGGAGCTTGTCATCAGCTGGTAGCCTGCCTTCTCTCGTCACGCAGTCGTTTGATATCCCCTTGCTGCGTTCTGTGGTGGTAGTTGATAGAAGAAAAAAGAAGGAAATACTGGAGAGGCAAGGAATCAAGTCAGTTATTGAAATTAGGTGAGGGTCTGATTTTGTTGTGCTCTTTGGTTGGGAAAGGGAAAAAAACTTGGAATATAGAATAAGAGACGATTTGCGTTTCTGAGATTTGTGAGAGAAGTGATTTAGGGCTGCATATGCGTGGGTTAGAGAAAGGAATGAATTTTCTATTTTTTTTTTTTAATAATTTTCTCTATGGCAACGTTTATGAGCCGTTGTCTAAAGCTAAAACAAAAAACCGTTGTCGTAGACCATATGGCAACGTTTATGAGCCGTTGCCTAATGATTATACAAAAAAACCGTTGCTATAGACTATATGGCAACAGTTTTGAACCGTTGCCAATAAAAATATTTAAAAAAAATGAAGCAGCAACGGGGTCAAAAAACCGTTGCCATTGATGTCTAAGGCAACGGGTTTTTTTGCCGTTGCAAAATTAGGCGTTGCCGTAGGGTCCAAATGTTGTAGTGGTGAAAGTTATTATATTGGTAGTAGATGGTAATTTTTGAATTCAATTGTAATATAGATTATAGCACTCTTCAATTGTAATACTATAAATCATAATACTATAAGTTACTATAATGAAACCAAAAAATTAACTCACATCAAATATGCTTGGCTCGGTTGAAACGATAGGAGTCTTTGAAGCATTGGAAGAAGAAGGAATGAAATATTCTGAAAAGAGCTTGTACAATTTTTTCTTTATGTTGTCCACCTTCAACTCCGAAGTTAATGGATCAATCACTTTATAGCAATAACCCAATGTTTCCAACTTTATTCTTGGATCTAATACAGCCCCAAGTGCAAGAACAACACTATATTCATCCCAATACTTCTCAAATTTCACAATCATCATTTCAGACATGATTTTGATAACTTCATCTACATCTTTTTGGTTGTCTATTAAAAGACGTTGAATTTTCCAAATTTGCAAAAAGTACAAGTTGGAAGTGGGATAGCTTGTGCCGGACATCAATGTGGTAATATCATAAAATGGCGCCAAGAACTTGCACATTTTTTGAAGTCTTGCCCACTCTTCCTTTGAAGGATTACATGTGTAATTTGAATCATAACAATGAAGGTTTTCAAATGCACGTTGGTATTTAAGAGCACTTTTAAGCATCAAATAAGTGGAGTTCCACCTTGTAGGCACATCTTTAGCCAACCCACTTGATACATCAATGTTGCCAACTGAATCAACACATTGCTTAAATTTTACCATCCTACTCTCTGAACCTTTCACATGTGTGATGCTTTCCCTAATCTTAGACAAAGCACCAGAAGCTACTTTAAGTCCCTCTTGCACAATTAGATTTAAGATATGTGCAGAACAACGGACATGAAAGAGTTCCCCTTCACATAACAACCACTTTTGCAAGGCTAGTTGACTCTTCAAAGTTTGTTGCATGACATCATTTGCAGAAGCATTATCCAAAGTAATGCTAAAAACCTTCTTCTCTATTCCCCAATCAGTCAAAAACCCAATTGTTTTCTTACACAACTCAAAACCAGTGTGAGGGGGAGGCATGTGACAAAAGTTGAGGATTTTACTATTTAACTTCCAATTTCTATCCACATAATGAGCAGTTAAAGTAATATAACCCTCAGTATTAATTGATGTCCATAAATCGGAAGTTAGAGATATCCTACAAGGAGTGTTGGCCATTTCTTCCTTAATTTTTGCCTTTTCCCTCAAGTATATTTTCACAACATCTGCCTTGGCAGTATTTCTACTGATAGGAATGTAATCAGGGTTCAAATACTGATGCCAATCTGTAAGCTCATTATACTCAGCAAATTTAAAAGGGAGATCCCGCTTAATAATTAGCCTAGCACAAAATTCACGAGATACCAAATTATCAATCTTTGGGGATTTTAGATTTCCTTGCATGTCTACCATCATCTGACTAACATCTTCAAATTTACGTTTTTTACAACGAACAAGATGACGTTTGAGAGAAGTAGTACCATTTAGTTTTCCTCCGGCTGCAAATGATTGACCACAATCATTGCATTTTGCTCTTCCCCTTCCCTGATTGTCCAACTCTTCTTCTTGAGTAAAATGTTTCCACACCATGGATGTCAGCCTCTTATTCTTCTTGATTGTAGTAGGTTCCACTGACTCACACTCTTCTCCAAGATCTAAGTCTAAATCTTCATCATCACTCTCGTCAATTGGAGCCAAGAAATCCATATCAAATCAAAGTCCTAAAACACAATAAATTCAATTTTAATTACCAAAAAATATTCTAATAGGAGAGTGAGGAACATGTTTGAGTCTGAGACATGTCTCATCATCACACAAAGCAATGGGCATGATTATTTAAAATATAGAACAAACATAACAAAGTTCTCAAATAAACATACGTTTAATAGGGTGATTTACTGAACCTACTTGAATTGAAATAGGCAATATGCTTTTGCACAAAGCCACAAACTGAATCGCTAGTTCTTGCTTTAAAGGAATTTCATAATTTTCATTTTTCTATAGACACTAAACATTAACAGACAGACACACCGCAGGCGCACGCATATAATCTCTATCTAGGAAAATTTAATTTCATTTTTCTATAGAAAAATAAAGGAATTTCATGTTTCATACACACAAGCATATAGTTGGATCTCATCTCTCCTAAAAGTGAGAAAGCACTGTTATGTCACTTACAAAGCCCTAAACAACAAAAAATCAGTTAAGACATGAGAATAAGAAAACTTACCGTTTGAATCAGATTATCACCGAAGAGATGAGAGTGAGGAGGTTGAATTGGATCCTCTTGTTGAGAGATGAAAATGAGATCGCAGCAAAGCCAAAGATAGAGACGTAGTAACGTAGTAGAGAGAAGAGAGGATGAGAAAATGAGATGAGGGAATCGAGAAGGAGAAGTGGAGGGAATCGAGAAGGAGAAGTGGAATGGATAGTGGGCCGCTGGAAGTGGAAATGGAATGGATAATGGGCCGTTGGAAATTGGAATAGATTTTTTAAATTTTTTTTTTAAAAAAAAAACGGGCTGACGGACCGGCCCGCCCCATATTTGCTTTAGCTCGCGGTTTTTTTTTTGGCGGGGCGGGCTCAACGGGTCAGCGGTCCCAATACCTCAGCCCGGCCCACCTTTTTTTGGCGGGTCAACGTGCCGGCCCGGCGGGTCAAACCCGTTTTGCCATCCCTAGTATAGATGATTACAAATGAAAACTAGGATCCAATCACTCAAGTAATATAACAATGATGTAGTTGAGAGAGATGAGAGATTTGGATTCAATGATGAAGAATGTGAAGAATGAATATGACTGTGGCGGTTCTAGTTCTTTTCTTTTTTTGATTTGTCGGTTGTTCAGTGTTATCGTGAAAACCCCAAGTCCTATTTATATGGATTGTGAAAATATGACCGTTGAAGCAATTTTTAACACTATTTTGATAAGAAAGAAATCGATTGATTGCTTAAAAGAGTAGGAGAGAAATCGATTTCTTGCTTAATGAAATAAGAGAGAAATCGATTGCTAGCTTTAATGAAATAAGGGAGGAATCGATTGCTAGCTTCAAAAACAAGTTGTGCCTCCAAAGAACAGTTTGAAAATCGATTTCTAGCTTTGAGGAAGGAAGTCACAAATTGATTTTGTTCTCTTTAAAATAGAGAGCAAAATCGATTATTTGCTTTAAATGCACAAGGTCATCAATCGATTGTTTTCTTTCCAAAACAAGTTCTTTTAAAACCAGAGTTCATAATAGATTCCTTGTTTTAAAATAGAAGCCATAAATCGATTTTGCACTCTATAACACATATCCAAAATCGAGTCTTTGCTTTTAAAAACACAAAGTCATCAATCGATTGTTTTCTTTCCAAAACAAGTTCTTTTAAAACCAATCAAGACATAAATCGATTGTTGGCTTTTAAACCAAGAAGACATGAATCAATTTGTTTCTTTTAAAAACAATAAGTCATGATTCAAAAACTTTCTTTAAAACAACTAGTTATTATTTGTGCCTAACCTATTAGCTTTTATGTAAAAGATTTTACCAAGCTTAGCTCAATTTTAAAAGATCATCTCTCAACTACAAAAGTCATAAGGCTGAAGTGACGAGATCTTACACGCGTCCTATGGAAAGCAAAATAACAAATAGTTCTTGAACGCTTTGGTAGTTTCTCCTCGAGCTGCTACACTTTAAGATATCCCGTGCTTTGGTTCATGCCCTGTGCTTTGGTTCAACTATAACCATTAGTAAACAGATTGTAATTTGTTATCATACAAAACAAAGAGTGTTTGACCTTGGTTCAATAGTTTCTTGTGCAATAAATGCAATTTTGGTGAAGTGGAACTAATGCATCAGATGACCAAAATAACCTAAGTTTTGGTGGACTTTTTCCCACCTAGTTGTCAAACCTTGTGCAGAGCTACAATAATAGTAGACTTTTCGTAAGCCCAAGAAAAATGCAAAGAAACTTTTCGCATGCCAACCAAACCAATCGGTTCGTGGCACAACCACACAACCCCTAACTCCCATCTCACAAATTTGCTTTGCTTCATGTGCCTACATAATTAAAAAACCAAATAATCAACTTTTAGTGAGTACCAAGGCTCACAAAAACCAACACAAACAATATATTTGGAAAATTATTTAATTGCCAATGACCAAATAAAGAGAGCCAATTTTTGGAACAGACGCGCCTTAAATAATGAAATGAATGCTTGCAATGGCAAATGTAATGGTTCCTCATACAATAAATACAATTTTGGTGAAATGTAATGGTTCCTCACAAAAGATTTAAAAAAAAATGGAAATGAAGAAAGTAGTAAAGAGGCTTAGAGGTTAGAGAGTGAAAAGAAAAAAAGGAGTGTGACTCGCGTCGTCATGTCGTTAGACGACACCATCGCAAATGGCCTCTACAACTCAATCTATGGTTGTTCTTCCCCTTCCCTCCCATCTCCTTTCTTTCTACCTCTTCTTCCTTCTCCCCGTCTCGTATCTCTCACCCTTTCCTCTGCGTAGCCTTCGTCGCACCAGCCTCCCTCTCCACTTATGCCCCATCCGTTGTAGATTCACAATAGCTTCATAAGGTATTCACGCCACCCTCCCTGTTTTTTCGTTTTAACTTTGTTGCCCTAATTTCAGTTGCATCCATTTGGGTATCCACGACTGTTAAGCTTTTCTTGGAAGACAAAACGCACAACTTTTCGCTTTCCTTGGGAGACAAAACCTGTTCTGTTATGGACAGCCTTATTATTTCCTAGGAATGATGTGTTTAATCCCAAGGAGAGAAGTGAAGAGTCAAGACACCAAAATAATAACCAAAGCACCTTCATATCTTCATTCCCTCCCAACTTTGCAATCACCGGCCTGAGTGCAAGCATACATGCTTATATTGCGTTGATGAACTATTTAAATGAAGTTATCAAAAAAATTCACCTCAATGCTGAGTCAATTTCGAGTACCACCTTTCGTTAACAATGTCATTGGACTACACATAGGGAGGGACGGATCTATTCACATTCAATTGGGGGTATTTGCCCCCACTTAAAAAATTATTTTGGTTAGAAATATATATAACAAATTTATTTTGCCCCATAAAAAAATAAAGGTTGACTCCATAGGAGTGTGATTCGAATCTTAAATGCTTGATTAATTTACATATCCATTTTTGCTTGATTAATTTATTAATTAGCAATTAGCTATTATGCAGCTAACAATTGCAAATTTTTTGCTATCAAACATAGAAAATTCAACAATTATCTTTTAAGTCTAACGTACACAATATTAGCTACATAATCGACCAAAGATGTTACATTTGGAATCAACTCCAATCCAAAATCTCCTAGCGCTTATTGAGTGAAATCTTTGCTTATCTAAAACTCCAATCCAAAACTATAACAGTTTTGATACTTGTTCACCTTGAAATCATTGCATTGCAACTTCAGCTCATGGGGGTATATTAAGTATTAGAAGTTTACCTCCGGCATTATTATATCAACAACTTCTCATGACTCATCCACCATAGTCGAACCCATCATTACACGACTTTCTTGAAATCAAAAAACAAAAGAAATGCACTAATGAAAAAAAAGCTTTTTATATCGGTTAAAATTGACATTTCATATCGGTTCCCGAACCGATGCCGAAAAAGGAGATATAAAAAATGGGGACATTTCATATAGGTTCCTGAACCGTTATGAAAAGTTGTTTTTATATCGGTTGCCCCTAAAACCGATATGAAAAGTCTCTTTTTTTTAAAAAAAAAGAGACTTTTCATATCGGTTCCCATAGAAAACCGATATGAAAAGTCTCTTTTTAAAAAAAAAATGAACTTCAACAGGAGGTCCATCCGGCAGCAAGTTTGTCCCACAACACATAGTTATACAATAATAATATGAACTTCAACAGGTCCATCCGATGCTCTTATATACCCAACAAGACGGATTTGCATCTGCTGCTCAAATCGTCGAGGTTGATCATACCTGAAGGTCTACAGGTACAGAAAGTTTCTGAAGCACTTCCAGTGCTCTTTTTGCTTCTCCTTGCTGAATAAAAAAATGCACCAATTATAGAAAGAACAACAAAAGAGAAACAACCAAAATCAGATCGTATATTTCAATAGAACAACTGAGACCTGAAAACAGAAGTCATCAATAACCACATGATACATAAGTAAAACCAAGCACCTGAATGTAATGGTGAACCACAATATCATACTGCCCTTTTAAGCTAGCAAAATATACCAGTTCTTCAACCCTTCCATAACTGTCAAAAATTGTAAAAGCAGAATAATGTAAGATTTAATGACTTTATATCTAACTTCAACCAAACTACATATGATACCACACAAACTATCAAATCAACTGGAATACCACTTCTGTTTGGATTAATCAAGAAAGAAATAAATATAATTTTATTAAAAGACAAGGTTTGTAAGTTCTACCAACAGCTGAAAAACATTTGACAGGTTATATATATATATATATATATCGATGTAGTACCGAAGATCTTGAATCCCTAGGCTGCCTTAATACATCCTGTATCTTTCCTAGATCTCTTATGTCGAATTGAGTAGTAAATGGAATAACTAATGGTCGAGAGAATTTCATATAAAATCTAGCACAACTGCATAACAAAATTGAAAAGAACAGGTATGCACCAAAAATTAATGTCCCAGCCATAAACAACAGGCAGCAGCCATATCAAGTGCCAACTACTACCTTTCTAGAAGTTTCATTGTAGTTGTTTCATCCAATACATCCTTGCTGTCACTCAGAAAAGCACGAAACTCTTTAATAATTGATTGGTATTCAGAATTGCTATTCTCCAAAGCAGAGTCATCTTCTAAAAGCAGTCGATTTATCTAAATTTCAATATATGAAACTCAAATTAATAAGCATACATAAAATATCTCAGAACTCGAGGGAAACTGTTGAAGAAATGGGGAATGAGATAAAAAAAAAGAAGAGCTCTGTGATGTTTCCTGAACTTTCTCAATTCTTTGACGACTCTGCAAAGTTGCCATTTTGTGAGAGTTTTCCCTCTCATTTTCCCACTGATTCAACACAGAAGCAGAACCTAGTTCAGGATCAGCCTGTCCAATATACAAACGAAAATTAATGTGTATATATTTCAGCATAAGAAAGCTGATATCATTATCATTATATCAAATTATTGAGAAATTTATTTTGTCTCTTGATGTTGTTTATCTTCACAGGTTTTCGTTATTGCATAACAGACGTGTCAAAAGTGGAAGGTGCACCTATATGGAGGGCAACATTGTGAAGCATGCAAATCAACTTGGATGGAAGGTTAGGGTAACTGGGTATGATGTCAGCCTCCTTTTGCATGGAAGCTGCAACCTGAAAGTTATGGTAGTCAAATGAGACTTTCATCAGCAACACAAATACAGAAATAATAAGTCACGCTCATACAATCATGGTGTAAGAAACATACTTGCTCACTATGTCCTTGAGGGAAGTAAACCACAAGACTTCCAGTAAGAGGCAATGAAACCAAAGGTCCAGCACAGGCATGCCATAACTCTGAATTGATGGTCTTCCTTTCCCCTATTTTCAAAACAAACATAATGTTACTTTTTCTTTCTTGTACTTTGTGGAAACAAAGAAAAAGCGATAAAATTTTGATGGTCTTCCTACACCATTGGAAGGCACCAAAAACCATAAAATTTTGATATTCAAAGCTGAGTTAAATTCAGTTTTCAATAAACACAATCTCTCCATTCTTAAATAAAATACCAAGTAAATTATATTTTTTCATGAGAGGGAAACAGGTCCACCACATCCACAGATTTTTACAGCTTCCAATATAAACATGCATTTAGGTTTCTCACCTTCAACAATCACAATATAAACATGCATTTAGGTTTCTAATAGCATGGTACAAGATTGATTGCAGTGAGAGTAGAAGTAAAATAAAGAAATGAGATAGGATGGATATATTGGAAGGAGATATTAGCATAAGAAGTTAAGCTGATATTAGCATAACTTCTGAAGCAATTAAATACGTATAATCAGGGAAAAATTAAAGGTGAAGCAATTTTTACCTTCGTTGAGTAGTGTGATTGAAAACCTTGTGAACTTCTGTACCTGCAAACAACATTTACGAAATCAGGGTTTTACAATCTTGAAGAAAAACAAAAATCAACAAGGGGTTAGAGTGAATCTACCTAGGGTTGATCTTCGAAAGTGTTCTAGGTTGAGATTCTTGCACTCAATCTGCAAGAATAACTGGAAAATAGGGAACCCTAGCAGAGGGTGAGTTGAGAGACGAAGGGAGAAGAAAGAACGACTCAAGAAGAAGAGAGGAAGTGGAAACCGTGTATAAGCCAGCAACCGTGTTGGAGAGATTTTGAGATTCGCGACGTTGCAGAGAGAGAAGTTACAGAGAGAGCGGCTCGGAGATAGCGACGTTGTAGAGGGCGACGTTGTAGAGCTCGGAGAGCAGCTCGGAGAAGTTACAGAGAGAGCAGAAGAGTGCGATTAGGGTTCTGGTTGTAGAGGGCGATTAGGGAGAGAGGAATGAGCGAAGAATGAGAGGAATACGCGAACAGAATGTGAAAAGCCTAATTTTATTTTTTAGTTTCTATAACGGGTGGTGTTTTGACCCGTTATAGAAGCCTTGATTTTTTCACTTTCTATAACGGTTATGAAATAGACCCGATATGAAAGATGATTTTTACACTTTCTATATCGGTTATTGTGGAAACCGATATAAAAAGTGTAATTTTAATTACAAAACTGCCACCACGTCACTTTTAACATCAGGCCGTTTTTAACCGATATAAATAGCAGTTATAAAAAGCATTTTTTCCACTAGTGATTAACCCCATAAACACCTCAATAGGAAGAACATTAAAATTAATAACTGATTTATATAAAGCCATAAAAGAGTCAACTCCACAAAACCAACAAGAGTTGGTCCAAATGGAATAGTTTCGATTTAATATTGCAGTGGGAAACGAAAGGTTGCAATTAGAACTTGCATTGGGAATTGTATAGAGTTGTTGTGCAATAAATACAATTTTAATAGACAATTATTGCGAAAAATTTTTAAATGACCGGAATACCCTCTGTTTTGGCGGATTTTTCCCGCCTAAATGACAACTTTTTGATAGACTTTGTATTCAACTTTAATATATAAAAGAATAGTATATGTGCATTAGTTAAAATATCCCACCAATTAAATTCCTTTAATTAAAATTCTATAATAAAGAAAGATCATATAAATTAAACACCATTTCCTATTTACTTCAAAGTTTTTTTCATTAACATATAAGTTTTTCAGTGGCTTCTAGGGTGAAGGATCAACTAAGTCTCTCATCGATGAACCACTAAAATTGACGGTAGGATATAATATAAAGTTTCATCAATGATTGATATTTAATACTGGTTGGCTCAATCTTAACCACTCAAAGCATTTTATACTATATCCTACAATTAAATTTAATGGTTAATTGGTGATGGACTTAGTTGATCTCCCACCTTCATATCTTCTTTATGTGGTATTAGTGCTTTTATATGCATCGATTGCAGTTGGTTAAATAAACATGAGATGCACAATTGTATATTAACCCCTTAATTTAATTCACAACTGGAAAAGGGGTAAATTGATTTGGTATTACCTTGGTTATTGAAGGATTCGACCATTACTAGTGTGCAACATTTCCTTATGTACAAGGAAAAAGCAAACAAACTTTGATGCTAGGTGATTTGGATTGGGACTTTTAAAATTACAGTGATTTGTTAATTTTTATAATACGTTCTCTAGTACATTATGCCAGATTTTTATTACTTCACTATAGTGTTGTTGCGCCTTCAACTAAAAGTCAGTGAAATATCACGAGGCTCATCCCAATAGTACAACTCCATTCCCAGAAGTGAATATAACAACACACGATAACAAAATAATAAAATTTTAATTAAGAATCATGAGGCTGCTCCCATTAGTACAGCTTCATTCCCAGAAGTGAATGTAGCAACACACGATCACTGTGGGCAAACCTGTGATAGTGGTCTTGATCATAGTCGTAGTGGAAATTATAAGAACACATTTTTTCACCAGACGTGGAAAAGTGTTGGAATGAAAGAAAAAAGTGGGCAGAGTAGCAAAAATAATGAAAATATTTGCTATCGTTGTGGAGGCAAAGGTCGTTGAGGTCGTACTTGTCGTACGCCAAAACATCTTGTTGATCTCTATCAACAACCTCTTAAAAATAAAGATAAAAAGATTGAGACAAATTTATCTTATGAAGATGACGGTAATATGGATGTTACTCACTTGGATGTTGTTGACTTCTTTATCAATCCTAATGGAGATATGTGTCTCGTTGATAGCAGAACTACCCACACAATTTTAAAGGATACAAAATATTTCTCTTATTTAGTGAAACAAGAAACCGATGTTAGTACTATATCTGGCCCTTCAAAGATAATTGAAGGCTTTTGAAGAGCTAATCTACTATTATTAAGAAATTTATAATAAGCTTGGAGGCTATTTGACAAAAATTATGATTATCATATTTTCTATCATGTCTTCTTCTTCTTCTTCTCAAAAATTATGATGTTCTTCCTTATAGCTTTTATTTTATCATGTTAATATTTTATATTTCTTGAATAGAAATTTTATTAAGAATTTTTTATTTAGCTACTATGGTTATCATGTTTTCTATGAGTAGATTGCACAAATAATTGTTTCTATGTATCATTGCACAAATGAATCAAGTTTATTATTTTTCTTATCTAAGTTTACACATTGAGAATCTATTGTATTCCCCTAAGTCTCGTAGAAATTTATTAAGTTTCAAAGATACCCGTCTAAATGGATATCATATTGAAACGAGAGATAATGAGATATTGAGTATCTTTATATAGCGAGACATACTTTGGATAAAATAAGTGTAGTGGAAAAACTGTTCGATTTTTCCCCTAATTTGCACTACACTTATAACAGTGCAACTGAAGCACATGTTGCAAACAAGAAATTTACAGATCACAAAAAAAATTGTTGTTTGGCATAACCGGTTGGGCCATTCCAATATATAATGATGCGAAAAATAATTGAAAATTTATGTGGTCATCAATTAAGATATTCACAAGGGAAGTTTAAAATTAGACCATCACCACAAAAATTGGAAGTGAATATCTCAATTTTTTTAGAATGAATACATATGATGATATTTGTGGGCCAATACACCCACTATGTGGACCGTTTAAATATTTTTATGATTTTAATTGATGCATAAACTAGATGTACACATATAGATGTCGTCAACTCACAACTGGAAGTTTGTGAGATTGTTTGCTACTCTAATTTCACTAAGAGCTCACTTTTTTTAAATGGTCTTGAAGAACCATATTTTTTAGACGTCTAATGTTAGTTATATGTCCAATACTTTTGAGATAAGAACTTCCAATTTCTACTTGGGAACATGCAATTTTGCATGTTGTAACTTTGATTCGCATCAAGCTAACAAGTTACCACAACTCTTCCCCTTTGCATTTGGTTTTTGGTCACGAACCTAATATTTCCCATCTTAGGTTTTTTGGATGTGCAATGTATGATCCAAATTCTCCGTTCACAATGCACTATGATAGGTCCTCAAAGGATTTTGGGAATATATATTGGATATAAATCTCCATGTATAATAAAGGAATTTGAGCCAACAATTGGAGATTTGTTTATAATCCAGTTTGATGATTATCATTTGATGAACTAAATTTCTCAGCATTAGGGGGAGAGAATAAGCAGTTGAAAAAGGGGACCAGTAGGAATGAATTATCATTGTCTCATCTTGATCCTCAAACTAAACAATGTGAACTAGAAATTAAAAAGATAATTCATTTGCAAAGCTTAGAAAATCATCTACCCAATGCATTCACTGATCGAAAGCTTAGAAAACCATACATATCAGCTGCTAATTCTCCAATAAAATGAATGTCTATATTGGACAATCAAATATTGCAAATGAGTCTCAATCGCGCCTGAAGCGTGGTAGACCAATCGATTCCAAAGATAAAAATCCTCGAACAAGAAAAGGAGTTAAAACGAAAGATGGTCCAAGCGAGGATATAGAAACTCTAAAAGATTCTTCAGACATAATTAACATTTCAGTTCCAGAAGAACTAATCAGGTACCTGAAAAATTCTGAAATTAAAGAGATCTCAACGAATTATGTCAAGAATGAAATACAATGGAACCGAAATGAAGTCAACGTTGACGACATTTTTACATATAACGTTAAATGTGATCAATGATAGCGAGGATCATGAACCAAAGTCTACTAAATACTGTAGGCAAAGTGAGAATTGGCCAAAATTGAAAGATTAAACTGAAGCAGAGTAAGCTCATGCATACGCATAGGTGACACTGTATTTGTTATAATTTGCTATGAACCTATTAATACTTTGAAAATTGTAAAATTTTAATAAAAGAAAAAGGAAAAACTCAATAAAGAGGATATATTTCAACTTGCTTAAAAAACTCGTGTCGCAAAAAGTTAAAAAAACGGCAGTATCTTCTTCTATTGTTAATAATGGAGTAAAAATCAGAAAAAAGGAAATGAGATCCAATATAAGACATACACCCCTGTTGCCGCTCCCCGTTGACACTCTCCGATGCTTCTCTCATTGCGTCTCCGGTTGCCCATTTCGTTGTCAGTCTCTCGTTGCCGCTCCCGTTGTCGCTCTCGTTGTCGCTTATCGTTGCCTCTCCGGTTGCCGCTCTCTGTTGCCTCTCCCGTTGCCGATCTCGCTGCTAGTCTCTCGTTGCCGCTTCCCGTTGTCTCTCTCGTTGCCTCTCCCGTCACCGCTACAGTTGCGCCGACCATTTTAATTAAGTTATTAAATTATTTCAAAAAAAGTTATTTTGAAAATTTTGATAGTAGTTATTTTTTGTCAATTATTAGTGGTTAAATTGATTGGTTTTAGTAGTTTTAGTAGGTTATAGTAAAAAGTGAGATAAAATAATTGGAAATGACACATTTGTCCTTAAAATTGATGATGTGTCAAATTTTTAAAAATTGGTAATTTAGTATTTTTGGTAGTACGTGGGTTGTTTGATTATATTTATAGTAGAATAGTATATTAGCCTTGTAGCACATGAAGAGCTCAATTTTCACAAGATGAATGTTGCTACGACTTATTTGTATGACTCATTTGATAGTCATAATTAAGGATTAATATTTCAATACATTCTCGAGATGATGACTCTAATTGAATCAATCCCTCATGAGATAATATAATTTGAACACATATGGTATAATCGTCTAAATTTATATTCTAAAGGAGGGATACAAAAATGACATCACTTGTCCATATAGTTTTATGAAAATATTTGGAAAAGAATTTGTTATAACTAATGTCTATGTTGATGACATAAATATTATCGAAACTCTTGAACAGCTTGCAAAAAAAAACTATAGACTGTTCAAAGAAAGAACTCTAGATGAATGACCTCATATACGATGGGTTTTGAGGTTGAACCTGTAGGTGACATCTACATGGAAAATCCCAGAAGGATTCAAGATAAAAAGAAATATCTGTAAATAAATTCCTTTTGGAAAACAAAGTCTCATATTGATCTGCAGAAATTATTCATTTTTTTGATAAGCAATAATTTCATTGAAATGGAGCACAAGGGGTGCCCAACCCTTACAATGGGGAAAAAGAAAAGGGGGAGGGCCTCCTCAAAACCTCATTGAGCCAAAACCCATTGGGAAAAAGACTCAGGGAGGAAAAAGAGTACCTCGTACAATCTGCACTACAGTGAGGACAACCAACCAAACTCACTGTTTCTCCCCTACTAGATTACATATTGTTCAGACATTGTAGTGGATTAGACCACCACATTGAAATTGAAAAAGATGAGCAACAATTCAAACGATAAACACACCAACTCCAAGTTAAGCTTTTGATGCGGGTTGTTACTGCTTCGACACTTGGTTCCTCATTCTTAAAGATATCGCTATTCCTTGCAAGCCAAATACTCCAGCAAGTTGTTAGCCAAAACATATGCTTCGTTCGCTTTGCATTTTTTCCATTGCATAAACGACCACAAGCTAGAAAGAGATCAACAATATCCGAAGACAAATCAAAATAAAATCCGAGCCAATTCCCCATCTGCTGCCAAACAGCTTGCGCGAACCTGCAAGAAAAAAACAAATGGTTGGCCGATTCTGAGTTGTTGCAAAGAGAGCAAGACGCCTCCTGCTCAGAGTGAAGAACATTCCTGCGCAAAAGAGCATCACGCACAGGCAAAGAGTTGAGCAACAAGCGCCAGCCAAAAACCACAACCTTCGACGGCACAATTGATTTCCACAATTCTCCCAAAAAATGCTGTGGGGCCGAATCATTGGAAGAAGCATCTGTGCAGATAAGCTTTTGATAAAAAGACTTCACTGTAAAACACTTGGAATTCTGCAGAAATTATTTATATTGAGTACATGAGTTGTGTGGTAAGAATATATGAAATATCTCAGTCCCGAAGATTATGAAAGCATGCACGCATATTACTAAATGTTATCCTTTGATATGATAGTATTATGTGATAATTAGTAGTAATATAGTTTATATCAAACCAAAATTCATCAGAAAAAGGGGGTGGGATGCATATTTATGTTTGGTTATTGTAATTAATAAATCATTTTATGTATGTTACACAAATTAACCATGCAGATATAAAGTATTTTTCTGATCTAGATCAAGTCAGATTACAAGCCATCTATTATCTACATGTGGTGACATTGCAATATCTTCATTATCTATAAAACAATCTATGGTTCTTGCTTTTTCATTTCATACTCAAATGCCAACAATTCAAGGAAGATGTTTTGAAGATAATACTGATCGCAAAGCTCCATTAAAAGAGGATACATCACAAGTGACAACGGAGTAGATTGCTCCATATGCACTTAGGGAGAAACTCCAGATGTTGAAACTCATATTCTGAAATGACGCTTCATTCAGGGAAGAAAAGCTGCACTCTTTTTTCCTTTACCTTGGTTTTGTCCCATTGGGTTTCCTTGAAAAGGTTTTTAACGAGGCAGTTCCCACTGGTAGGATATTGTACTCTTTTTCATTCACTAGATTTTTATCCCATTGGATTTTTTCTAGTAAGGTTTTAATGAGGCATATCCTCGATGGACATCCAAGGGGGAGTGTGTAACACCCCATTTCTACCCGGTAAAATAATACGAAAATCAGTGTTATAAAAATTTTCATCAAATAAATGGAGTGCCACATTTGCTTCGTGGAAACAATAGACGATTTAATTCGCTTTTGAACACAGATACATAGCGCTTTCGGATGAACCGACAAAACAACATCACAAAATAAGTCAAACTTCTTTTTAACTACGCAGCGGAAAATTCAAACGGTTCAACTAAACAATCGTGGCAACTATGCGAATTTCATAACTCAAAATCCAACAGTAAATAACTTAAATAACATAAATCAACGTTCATCCCCCCGAGTGCTACGTATCAGAGCGACGACACCGACTCGATCAAATGAAGGTACAACGGCATTCATTCGAGGTTACCTGCACGTTACCAACATAGGGGTAACATTCAAACAGAAGGGGTGAGATATCGAACTATATAATGAATCATATGAAATACAATATACATAAGGTCAGGACATCAGATCATCATTTCACAACAGTCAATATCATCATATCACAGCTCTCAATATCATCACATCACAGCGGTCAATATCATCACGTCATGACAGTCAAAATCATTTCAATCGCATAAATACGCAACATGAATGCAGAATGTGACTCGACTCAGGGCCACCGCCCTATAATGCATGTGGTACCATAATTCAAACCCGTAAATAGGGGCATCAACATCGCAACATCGTCGTCGTGGTTTGAGCATAGCTCCATCGTAAAAATATGTTATGCATGCGACGCTATGTAAATGCACACGCGAATAACAACGGTTACATAGCAACGCAACAACATCGGAAAGCAACATTGGCCGTAGGCCTACAACACATCACGTGCCAATGAATAGAGGCAACTTCGTCTTCGTACAACCTTCGTCGTCAACAATTTACTACTTAGCAATTTTCAACATTTTGGTAACATCGTAATATTTTAGCAACTTTCAACATTTTGGCAACATCGCAATATTTTAGCAACTTTCAACAATAGCAAGCAACGGCAACAGCAACAATGGCAACAACGGCAACAGCAACAGCAACACTGCAACGGCAGCAGCAACAACACCAACAGCAACATTGGAACAGCAGCCCAGCAACAGCAACACAGCAACAACAACACTGGAGCAGCAGCCCAACATCAGCAACACAACAACAGCAACACTGGAACCGCAGCCCAACAGCAGCAACACAGCAACAACAACACTGGAACAGCAGCAGCAACACAGCACAGCAACAGCAGCAGCAACACAACACAGCAACAGCAGCAGCAACACAGCACAGCAACACAGCACGGCAACAACAGCAGCAACACAGCACAGCAACAGCAACACTAGGGTATGGCGCCTAGGGACAGGGCGCCAACACCAGCAACGCAGAAACAGGGTGTGGCGCCTAGGGGCAGGGCGCCAACACCAGCAACAATGAAATAGAGCATGGCGCCTAGGGATAGGGCGCCATCATCAGCCACACAGAAATAGGGTGTGGCGCCTGGGGACAGGGCGCCAACACCAACAGCAATAAAATAGAGCATGGCGCCTAGGGATAAGGCGCCATCATCAGCCACACAGAAATAGGGTGTGGCGCCTGGGGACAGGGCGCCAACACCAACAACAATAAAATAGAGCATGGCGCCTAGGGATAGGGCGCCATCCTCCATAAGCAGCAAAACACCAAGCACAGGGCGCCTAGGGCGCCAGTTCAGCAACAACAACAGGGACTGGGCGCCTAGGGCGCCAACTTCAGCAACATCAGCAGGCACTGGGCGCCTAGGGCGCCAACTTCAGCAACATGGAACAACACTGGGCGCCTTGGGCGCCAACTTCAGCAACACAAATAATCACTGGGCGCCTAGGGCGCAAACTTCAGCAACACAGAAATAATCTCTGGGCGCCTAGGGTGCCACTTCCAGCAACATCAAAACAGCACTGGGCGCCTAGGGCGCCACTTCCAGCAACATCAAAACAGCACTGGGCGCCTAGGGCGCCACTTCCTGCAACTTCAAAACAGCACTGGGCGCCTAGGGTTTCAGCAACAATAACATGGTCTGGGCGCCTAGGGCGCCACTTTCAGCAACAACAAAGACAGAAACAGTGGCAGGGCGCCTAGGGCGCCACTTTCAGCACCCAATTCAAGTTCTCATGATCATGGCCAAAATACAATAACAATTCTAGGGCATAGGAATATCAATCACACAATCATAATCATTCAACAAGGCATGCACAACATATATGATCATACCTATGACAATCATCAAACCCTAACCCCCCACATAAAGTAATTCATATATCCCATTATAAAGCTTGAATCCCACCCTTACCTTAGCCTTAGAAGATCACGAACCCTAGCCTTTGAAGATCACGAAAGCTTGCCCTAGCCTTCTCCTCCTCTTCGCCGCGCCTCCTCTCTCTTCTCTCACTCTCAAACTTTTGTTTTTCTAATAAGTGAGCAAAACCCTAAAAATGCTTATTTATACTTAGTTAATTTTCATGGGCTTTTCTCTTGGCTATGCGACTTAATAATGGGCCTTTTCCCTAACACTTCGAATTTGGTACTACTAACCCTAACCATAGGTCCATATATTCTAACATTATTTTTATTCTATTATTTTTCTACCAATTAAATTCCCAAACAATTCAATTAAATAATTAATTAAATTTTGGGGCGTTACAGAGTGTTATGAATATTATTATTATATAGTGGATGTCCATCCTTCTCCCCATCTTCTTATATATGTAGTGGATTGTTATAATTGTCTTCTCACTTACCAATCCACTCCCTATAAATAGGGTTCACCCTTATGTATAGTGGTGTACTTGAAAAGAGAAATACAAAGACTCTCATCTTATCTCATTTTCTCATTCTGTTGCTCTTCTTCTTGCTAAAGCTTTGATTATTTCACAACAATAATATAAAAAGTTAAGTAGATTTTGTTATTTTTTGTGATGTATTTATTTATTTTTTAAAATATAGGCTTAAACATATGTTTCTTCCCTGCAAATACACAAATGATTCAATTTCGTCTTTGTAATTCAAAAAGTTTCTGTTCAGTCTCTATCAAAACAAAACGCATTCAATTACATTTTGGCTTTAACTTTTCATCAAAAAAAGATGACGGCGCTAACAAAGATGATGTTAGTAATGATGGTGGTGCCACGTGTCAACATCTTATTGGAACTTTGTGGCACATCGCACTAACATGCCGCATCATAGACTAATGGATGACTGTCATGACAACAAATAGTGTGTAGTGTTCTATAAATTTATTATTATATAGCATGTCAATGCCACATGGCACAAATGTCTAATAAGATATTGACATGTGGTGCCTCCATCATTGCTGCCATCGGTTATTCGATAAACCTCAAACCCTATTTTTTTTCCTTATTTTTTGTTGGCATAAACCGGGTATCCTCTGCGCGCAAGATATTTAACACTACTGTATGCCCAAGACTGGATTCGAACCCAGAACCTTGATTAAGCTGGAAGATACCTCTACCATCTCATCCAAGTGCTCTTGGTTAGTTTTTTCCTTATTTGATGTAGTTTTTTTTAAACAAAACGAAAGGAGCCTCGTTAAAACCTTCTGATGCAAAACCCTCCTTAGGGATAAAAGCAACTAGAAGGAAATAGTACTCCCCCCGATTCCATTAAAAAATAAAAAATTACAAAAAGCAAGGGGGGACATAAACCAAAACCCTTGCGAACAAAGCTAATGCTTAAAACAAAAATAAGGAAGACCAACCCTATTACGGTGAAACTCAGCCCTGATAAAAGAGGGAATGGAGCTCCACCACTGAAATCCAGGCAGGGTAATCCCATGAGACGCAAGCTTATCAACACAATGATTCCCTCCTTATATATATGAGTGCAAATGAAGACCATGGATTTGAGAAGAACCATGCAATTAAGCCACCGAGTACTTAGATTCCAGGGCACAATAGAGGGAGAAGAGAAGGCCATAACAGCAAGCTGAGAGTCACTTTCGATCCATAAACGATGCCAACCTTTTTTAAAAGCCACCTCAATGGCCACAATGACACCCATTAATTCAACATGAAGAGCATAATTTGTACCAAGGGGGAGCATAAAACAACCAAGAGAGCCAACATTACTATCGCGAAAAATGCCCCCACACGCAGCTATACCAGGAGAGCCCCTAGCAGCGCCATCTGTATTACACTTAACCCAAGCAAGGAGGGGTCTTCCACAGAACCTCGGTAGTTGTAGGAGCCTTGCGGGGCTTACAGTCAACCGAAAAAGCCTTAAGAATCGAAAAGTCCTGGATGGGGGCTGAGGTTGATCCCTTGCTAAGAGTACCAGAAAGGTTCACATTAGTCGTGATCAAGTTTTTCAAGTAGGTGGGCAAAATCTTCTTGTTGTCAAACCGAATCTTATTCCGAGAGTGCCAAATCGCCCAAAAAACATTAATAACAACCGCAGTCACTACATCCTGCACTTGGTCAGACCAATGGCGCAAACAAACCTCAATAATCGTCTCAGGGGAGGAAATATCAATAGTTAAAGAGAGCTTATCACTAAGCCAAGACCAAAGCTGCTTAGCGAAGAGCATTCACAGAACACATGTAAGGATGATTCAGAGTCTGCTTCACAAAGACTACACATGGAAACAGTGCCACAACCACAATTTCTGAGCTGCTCATCAGTTGGCATACGGTTATGGAGGATGCGCCACAGAAGAAAAGACTTGGAAGGAGGAATAACATTACTCCAAATATTTTTGCACCACCTAAGAGGTTGCCTAATAGGTCTATGGAAGAGATAAGCAGTTTTAAAAGTAAGCATACCATCAGTAGAGTTCTTCCAGATTAAATGATCCTGGGATTCAAAGGAGGGCAGGACTTTTTCCTTCAGGAGCGAAGCCAATTGAGGAAAGCTATTGGCTAGAGATGCTGGAATGCACCAATGACCATTCTGAATGAAGTCGCAAACTCGGGCCTTGAGAGAATGCTGAAGATGCTTAGGGACATTGAGAAGAGTAACCAGAGGAACCGACAATCAACTTATTTGATGTAGTTGATTGTTAGCAATTCATAATTATTTTTTCCTTATTTGATGTAGTAGATTGTTAGCAATTCATAATTTTTTTTGACAACTATTCATAATTCGTTTTTTAATAATAAGCAATTCATAATCTCGCTCGTCATGTGGATGTGATTGTCCCAATAATTTGTCCACGTTCAAAATTCAGTTGCAGAAACGTCCACATTCGATGTACTTATTATGATTAATACTGTAAACTCACGTGATGATAAGAAACAACAAAGCAAAAAAAAAATCTATGTTCTCCCCACACCTAAATCCATCAAAGCGAGGTGTTTTCTGAGAAAACGAGGAACCAACAAAAAACATGGGAGACATAGATCCATCTTTCATACAATCCATAGAACACCGTCCCAAATCCAACTTCGTGGAAGTTAATGAAATTCCAATCATTAACCTCTCCGAAAATAAAGAAGAACTAATCTCAAAGATTGGCAAGGCATGTGAAGAGTGGGGATTCTTTCAAGTAATTAATCACGGGGTTCCTTCTGAAGTTAGCACAAAGGTTGCGATTGAAGCCAAGAAGTTCTTCGAGCAATGCATAGAGGAGAAAAAAAAAGTGAAACGTGATGAAGCTAATGCAATGGGGTATCATGATGCAGAACATACAAAGAATGTAAGGGATTGGAAAGAGGTTTTTGATTATCTTGTTGAGAATACAACACAAGTCCCTTCTTCTCATGAGCCACTTGATTTGGAGCTTAGGACTCTCACCAACCAGTGGCCACAATACCCTCCTGATTTTAGGTAATCTTAATCTTCATATAATTAAAATAATCTAGTTGTAGAGTTTAAGGTTTAATTTTATTTAACTCACCAATAGATGTTTAAATTTCAATATATGCATTCATATAACACTCAATGAAATGCAAGAGCGCTCGAATGAGATGGTTCAAGTCTCTTCCAGCTTAACCAAGGTCCTGAGATCGAATCCAGCCCTTGAAATGCATCCGCGTTAAAACACTTGAGGGAGAGCTTTGCAGCCTATTGTGGTAATACTCGGTTCGAGGGATTAGTCTCTACGTTTGCGCGCAGAGGATATTCGATTTAAAAAAATATAACACTCAATGAATTAGAACCAATAGACAAAGATAAGTGTTTTCTGTTTTGTATCTGATTTTTCTGAAGACTATGTTAATTTTATTAGGGAAACAATGGAGAGATATGCTAGAGAAGTAGAAAAGCTAGCTTACAAATTGTTGGAGCTGATTTCATTGAGCTTAGGTCTAGCTGGTGACAAATTCCATGGCTGCTTCAAGAACCAACAACTAAGCATGGTGCGGCTGAATCATTACCCTCCATGTCCGTTCCCTGACCTGGCACTTGGTGTTGGTCGTCACAAGGATTCAAGTGCCTTGACTGTGCTTTCACAAGATGATATTGGAGGTTTACAAATTAAGAGAAAATCAGTTGGTGATTGGATTCCAGTTAAGCCTACAACTGGTGCATTTATCATCAATGTTGGTGACATAGTTCAGGTATGTTGTTAGCTTAGTACCAATACTATGTAATATGGATACAAGGATATTACAAAGTTTAAAAATTAAGGACACATATATAAGATTATGAGTAATTAACATTGTGTCAAAAAGAAAAAGATTATGAGTTTACTATATACTGATGCTACAACAGAAGTTTAATCATATTTTACCAACTTATAACAGACGGTAGGAATAGGATTACTTCTTATTGAGGTTTAGAGAGTAATCCAACCCACAACTTAGTAGTCAGCTGTGTGACTCTGCTTATTTGTGAAAAGGTACCCGCTAACTGCTCATTATCTATTTTTAAGGAAATAGGCCTTTATGCACGTTCATGACTTGGTCAACTTACGTAAATCACATATCTTCTCAACCAACTAAGATATACGCTAAAATCCCCTAAAACAGCTAATTAACCACTATTTTGCCCATGTTCTCCATAATCCTATTTTCTAGGGAGTGGATGCACGTTTTTAGAACTGTTTTTGCCTTGATTCCAGGTGGTTAACTCCTTATATCCACTTTCCATAAATGTAGGAAGGTCATTACCATTTGATTTGGTCTTTTTCATGATAGTTCTTTTCATAAATAATATAATAACTAGACCATTGGCTGTGCGATGCACGGAGAAGAAGTTGTGGGCAATAATTTTTTTTTCAATAAATTATACGATGTTTGCGAAAGGTATTTGGTACTTTCAGAAAATTGTATATAACATGATTCATCATCAAAGGATTATAGGAGAATTACACAACAATCTCAAAAGACTACAAAAATATATAATTGTTACTTGTTTTATTTTTATATAAGTTACAATTGTATAAAATAAATAACAATTGATATAGCTAACAATAGTTGTCGCGATAACTTGGGTCTCTAATCAACAATTATACCTATCCATTAAGACCAAATAACAATCTTCGAACCCATATAGACTTAGTGGACACATTCAGCTCATTTTGCCTCAGCTGATTCTACGTTAGCTAATTATGCACCTCAGCTGCAACCCAACTGTTTATCTCAGCCATGTAGTCCTAATTGGAACCTTAAGTGGCTAATTTTGTATTTAGTCAATCGGGAGTCGATCGACAGTCCTCAGCTGATCTTAACTTAACTGATATGAACTTAGCTGAGCAGGACTTGGCTGATGAGCAAATACTTTCTCTTCAGCCGAATGGATCTAACTAACTACTCATTTTTGGTGTAAACAATAGCGTAAACAACTAATTGTCTTTTCTAGATTGTGCTCACCTTTCTAGAATTATTATAGAAACACAAGGTTTCCTTTGTTAGTATATAATGATGCTTTGTACAATCAGTGTTTCTGGGTGGTTTTACAGGTTTGGAGCAATGATAAGTATGAGAGTGTGGAGCACAGGGTGGTGGTAAACACAGAAAAAGAAAGGTTTTCAATTCCTTTCTTCTTTTTTCCATCTCACCATGTTATGGTAAAGCCTGCAGAGGAGCTAGTGAATGAGCAAAATCCTGCAAGGTATAGAGCATACAATGTTGGTAAATTCTATGCTAATAGGAACCGTAGTGATTTCAAGAAGCGTGAGGTTGAGAATATCCAAATTCATCACTTCAGGATCTTTGATTAGCTATTTGAATGAGCATAACAAGTTGTGCTAGTTCCATCATTTCTTTCTGTCAATAAATACAAACATTTAGCTATAGCTAGCTAGTTCTGGTGTCTTTTCACACCCCAATTCTCTGAAAGCAGAATGTATAGAATCATCATAAACTAAATACTGATGGCAGTGTTTATATTTATGAAACATTGAACCATGGATGTCTTGTTATTAGAATAATCTTGTGGGAATTATCTCCAATAGTACATGTGCCTTAAGAAGCGAAGATCTTATGAATTTGTTGTCGTGCAAATTTGGTGTTTAGCCGATTAGCCGTTTAATCAGCCGATCAGTTGATTATTTGTTTTCCCGGCTAATTAGACGTTTGCTCAACGGATTAAATGCTTCTTTGGCTAACTCGCACTCCTAACAGTGATCCTTTTGTTGATCAAGCGAATACGCCGAGAAATGGACTCTGTTTCTCAGCTACGGATTCCTAGACTACTTTAGAAAGCGTTTAGTGTAGAAGGTTGAACTACTAAACTAAGTTTGCATGAAAATAAAGGATAAAAGCGAAAAAGAAAAGTAAATAAGTAAAGACTTGTGTTTGAATGAATGAGTGTCTCAAAAATAATATGTACAAGAGGAATAGACAAAGACTACATAATAAAGTTGCACTAACCCTATTGGCCACAATCTTAACCCACTACTTAACATATTACATCATATAAGATCATGACTAACAACAAAAGTATAGGTAACCGCCCATGTGGCTAATTTATAGCTCAAAAACGCCTATTTGGCTGGATTGTAGGTTGTCATATCAGCTATTCACGCCCTCCATGATCCCATTTCTAAGGAAATAAGTTTTCTTGCACGTCCTAGACTTGGTAAGCTAATATAACTTGCATATACCCTTAAAAGGCTAAGTTACGGGCCAAACGGCTAACGACTCATCAACTAACCATGTTCTCCACCATTCTATTTTTAAGGAAATAGGCATTTATACACGTCCATGACTTAGTCAGCCAAAAACCCACTAAAACGACTAATTAACCACCATTTTACCCATGTTTTCCATATTACTTCTTTCTGAGGAATGGGTGCATGTTTTTTTCCTTGATTCCATGTGGTTAACTCCTTATCTCCACTTCCCATAAATGTAGGAAGGTAGTTAACTCCTTATGTCCATTTCCCATAAATGTAGGAATGTGGTTACCGTTGTTTGTGGGATGACCCTCGTCCTCATCATAGTAACCCTTTACACTTAGTCTCTTAATCTAAAAATGAGTAAATTTAAAACTTAAAATATATATAACTGAACATACATCACATAGATAAAGACAAAATTTTAAGAGTTTTACAAAATATGTGGCAATACTAAAGCCACTCAAACATATATCAGAGTATTACTAAACAACGAAACATAAAACATAAAACAAAGCCAGTAAAATAATTAATATAACGAGACTCAAAAGACTGACACACTGGCTAAACCACACCCAGGTTCTCTTCATTGAGACACCTGACTTCTTCATAACATTGCACCGGTATTCTCAGTGCTTTCAACATCCATAGCGGATCCCTCTGCTACAAGTGGCTCTTCAACTGGATCTAAACGATACAACAAATATACAAAAGAAAAACACGTAGGGCTAAGATACATGTACAAGTCAGAAAAATGGGAAGATAAGGTAAAGTTAAATTTAAACATGTCACAAACACATCAAATCAAATTATATCTTATCTTCTATCTTTTATTAATATCTTAGTTTTCAGACTCTATATATGAGTAGATGTCGATACTATATGCTGACTCTGGCCATATCCTGATGCCACTAATGTCCCTACTATACTTCGGCGACGCCCACTCGACTGACACAATGGAGTCCGAGTGTTATAAGTCGTTCCCCACCAAACTGGTCCAAGTAATCTAAACCTAACATTACCCCACCAATATAGATATGTCCTAATAATATAGAACTTTCCTATGCATTAACCGGTCCTCGACGGCCTAAACTTCACTTAACATTAACTCCGAAGAGTAGTCAAATGATATTTAGGTATCGCTGACTTTTTAACTCTAGTAGAGCTTGGGTCACTCTACACATTTTTAAATTAAAACTTTATGTAGCAATTTACTTTAGTTTTGAGCTATTTTACTACCAATTGTTTGTTTTTGTTTTAAGATCAAGCTTTGAACAAAAGTGAAGGAATTGGAGTGCCAAAAGTATAAAGAGAAGTCCCAAGCAAAAAGGGAGCAAAAATAAGCAAGAAAGCTGGAAATTTACACTGTCAGAAGCTGGCACGACCAGTGCGCATTCCAGCACGACCAGTGCGTGATCTTTTGCCCGTTGGAAGATTAAGTGACAATCAGTGTTTGGCACGACCAGTGCGTGATCTGGCACGACCAATGCGTCCTGCATCAGATTCCAAAGCTGTTACACTTTGTTACTTCATTGCTTGTAATGAGACTTAACCCATTTGTCTCTTTTCTTAGCCTATATAAAGCACGAATTTCTGAGTGCTTAGGACCATCTTAGACCATTGAAAACACTCCTCAAATTGAATTCTAAGTTCTTTATGCAAGTTATATTTTTCTCTTAAGTTCTTACGCTTTTACTTTACGCTTTTTATTCTTCTTGCACTTTACAATTCTGTTCTTATTTTTCCGCACTTTTAATTTCTGCACTTTATCGCTTTCATTTACATTTCAAGTCATTTACAATTCAGTCATTTACAATTTCGTCATTTATATTTCTATCATTTATAATTCACGTCTTAATCATCTTCTTCTTCTTCTTTTAAGTTTTTGTCTACTATGATCATGAGTGAGTAGACTCCTTTTAGTCTTGGGATTGTGGGACTAATCCAATGATCGACCCTAAACAATCCCAAGTCTAAACTCTATTTTATTAAAGTTTATATTTTAATTTAATCCCATCAATCATAAAGTTTTATTTCAAGTATCAAACGAAGAACCGAAAGGTGAAGTTTGATATTGGACCTATGGGATTAAACAAGGGAAACAAAACATGAGAATAGTTTTGGGACTCTTGGGACTAAAAAGGCTTGTACTTAAGGGGTCTTGGCAATAATCAACCATGAGAATAGGTTTGATTATTGGTTCAAGACACACTCTTGTATTCCGAGAGGAAACTTGAGTTACTATTGAATGCCTTGTCAATAAAATATGAATCTTACATAAAATAGAGAATGGATGCGGGATTGTGAATTCGTTATATCATTGTGATGAAACCACAATCCTAGGACACTTTTATTTATAAATTTTAAAACCAATCAAATCAACTCTTTCTACTTCAATCATTCCTTTTAGCTAATCAGAACCGAAAATAATATTGGTAATCACATAAGTCTCTGTGGGATTGATATTTTTACTACGCGATAGAACCGTGCAGTTGCGGCCTATCAATTAGGTGCTGTCGCATAAGTTTGTAGTTTTTCATATACTCTTCACTAGGGTTTCGTTACAAGAGCTTATGTCTAAGCCCTAAATAGGTCAACCCTAGGCTACCACGCACCCACAATGTTCACCTTATGGATTTTTCCCTCCTAAATTTAGGGTTTAAGCAAGGAGCATTAAAGTGTCCTTTAATACTCACAATTCATATTATCCTTTGAGATCTATTCATAAAGCTTTCTAGAATTTATAAATGCTACTTAAGATTAGTTGGCCATTCCTAATCAAAGATGGAAATATTAACTCCCAAAAGATAAAATGCTAAAATATCAAATACACTTCATTAAATATACTAAAACTTCATTACAAAGATTCAAGCATCCTAACTAAGAGTGATTAGCTCATAATGAGCGAACAACACAAGAAATATAACTCAAACACAAATGCTAAAGTCATAAATAAGAAATACAAGAGAGAAATTACACAAAGATGAGAAAACCGAAGGTAGGCTCCAAGATTTGAGGCTTGAAGATACGAAACAGCTCCCAACTTAGGAATTCTTCAAGTAAGTTTAGCTCCTGTAATTGCTGCAGCAATACTCTCAGCAATGGTGTTTCCACTTTGGTGATTTGAGGTAGCTTGGGTACAAAAATGGAGGAAAGCTATTTCTAAATTTTCTCCTTCTGACCTTGCGTACCAAAGGAAGAGGAAATGTTGCCTTTTTATAGTACTAGGGCACATGATCCAAGAAAAACCCTAATTGGAGGCGCCCCTTATCATTTAGCGTGCCCAAAACTACAAGTGCCTAACAAAAAGTTGGAATATTCTCTCATGCATGCGTTGGCTCTCCTACATCCTTTACCGTCCTTATCTGCCAACTGGAATGCGCTAAAATCAGCGCTTCCAGCATTCTCTCTAATCTGACGTAGGAAAGCAATGTTGTGGCAACTGTTGCTGCAACAATGAAACACACATAATAAACACAAATGGGGCACCAAGGTGCCAAAGATTACTAAACCAGGATTGCAACCTTCACTAACCAAAACATAATATTTACAAGCATAAAACAACTAATTAATTGAGAACACACAATGATTTATACCTAAGAATGTAGAAATAACTCTTTTAAATAAGAGCTATCACACCCCCAAACTTAAACTATTGCTTGTCCTCAAGTAATGACACTTGACAAAGACAGCCCTGTCTCCAAATTTCATCCATCCTTCATTCAGTGTTTTTTGGACCAAATCCCTGAAAAGAACACAACGAGATGTATTATGGCCTAAAAAATTATGATACTTGCAATAACCTCTTTTCTTTTGTTGCTCTAATGGTGGTATCTTTAGGTCCTTAGGCACTATAATTTGACCATCATTAACTAAAAGATCAAATATTTGATCACATTTAGTAACATCAAACGTATATGTTTTTGCAACAAATCTATCATTTTTAGGTTCGACAGGATTTTTCCCATCTGAAGGCTTCAATAATTTACAAGTATAAGGAGGTCAGGTTTTAGTTCAGCCATATTGACCTCTTCTTCGACATCCTCATATGAGACATCAAATTCTTGGTCACTGTCATTATTTTCGACGTATGCAACCTTTTCTTTTTTATTAAACCTACTGGTTCTAGCCTTTTCAGCTTTTAGCCTTTCGACTTGTCGAACCCTATCGGCCAATTGGGCCATATCTCTTAAGTGCGATGTATCTAACTTCTTTCTTATAGAAAAGTCGAGGCCACCAGCAGCCATTTCGACTAACTCATGTTCGGGCACTTGTGTAAAGCACCTTGCCTTGAGAAGTCTGAATTTATTGAGATAGTCATCAATAGACTCTGCCACTTGGCGTCGAACGCTAGCCAATTCTTTAAGACTAATCTTCGACTAGCCCATGTAGAATTGTTCGTGAAATGCTTTCTCTAATTGCCCCCATTTAAATATGGAATGTGGGGGGAAAGGTTGTAAACCAAGTGAAAGCATTTTTTGTAAGGGAATTTGGGAAATGTTTCAACCTCAAATTCTCATTATGTGCTATGTCACCAGCCTCAGTTAAATAACGGGCAACGTGTTCGACAGTGGATTCGCTGGTTTCCCCTGTGAATTTTGTGAACTTGGGAATTTTCCAACCCCTAGGCAACTCAGTTTGTAACACATAATCTGACAAGGGTGAAACAAAATTTGGCCTATGCAGGCCCAAATTGAGGCCATTCTGGGCTAAAATGGTTTCGACGAGATTAGCCAAGTTATTTTGGAGTCCAAAATTGTTTTGCTGAACTTGTCTAATCACTTCATCAGCATTCTGGCCTCTGTTGACCAACACAACCTCAGGGTTTACTTCGACTTCCCTTCTTGGAGGTGGTTCGACAGCAATTTGCTGTCCTTGACCCACAAGGTTTTCGACTGGCCTTATATTCCGAATTTGAGGCACTTGCTGGTTTTGCAATGGTGGAGTGCCAAAGAAATATGCTATTCTCCCCATCTGGTAACTATGGTTCGTGTTTTGCATTAAGGGATTAAACACCGTACCAATTTGTTGGGTCAGCATATTGACCATGTCATGGTTACTCTCATCCATTTGTTGCCTTAAGGCCAGGAACGATGATGTGGTTAAGGCAGGTTGAGCATTTCGACCAAAAGTGCTCTCTGGTGAACCATGGAGAGGGGAAAACACTGTGACTGCAGGGTCTGCATAAGTAGACATATTTGTTTGAAGGCCTGCCATCATGGCTGTTGGCATACCATATGGGTAACCCCTAAATTGAGAGATATTTGGAAGTCTTGTATCGAAAGTATTTCCAACTGAGGGATTAAACATTGGCGGGTTGGTCGAAGATCCTAACACCAATGGCTGTGTTAACGCCGCTGTAGTCGACACTGTTACAGGAGCAATTACCCTACTATTGTCGAAGAGGGCATAGGATCAAATGTATTATTAATAGATTGAATGCAAATTCAAATGCATCAACGGAATTAGGAACACACCATATCTTTAGCATACAAATATTGTCCAATATAGAATTTGATTTTGAAAGTCATACAAATATGGAAAATTACATATAGAATTAAAGATATAATAAAATCGTTACATTTCAAATTCAAGTCCACGCAAGTAAAACAACTCGTGATAATTTCATTAACTCTCATTTCGTTAACAGGCTGGCGCGGATATAGTCATATACAACTTCCTCCTTACTCTTTGTTTTGAACATCTTCAAAATGAAAACATAGTAAATGGTAACGTCGATACCTTAATCCTGGCATCCGCAGTTAATTCGGATTCAAACATTCTATGAGCTGCAATTGGAATAAAGCAAATAGACATCAATTCTCTCATCAGAAGTTTGTTGGCGGTTTACTCTAATTCCACAATAATATTTATTTGACTACCATATCTGAAACGTCTAACATAATTGAAAATCACGGCGTTATCAATTCATCCATAATACAATCATTCCATCACTTTAGTCAACACGCATACACATTTAAAATATTCCATACACCTGTTATTTCGAAATTTATTACTAAAAACATTCACATACATTAGGAATAAAAATAAAAATAATAGCCTAAACATTAGGGTATGCGTACCAAAATTCCTATTTTAGCTGCATAATAAATTGGTCATATAGCCCACAACCCTAATTCCTAATCAAAGTTATGCCAAAACCCTAATTTTTTCTAAACTATAAATAGTTAGGCAAATCACTTTAGTCTCCACACTGTTTCATTAGCGTATATAGATTTACAGTCACTATACACACACAATCGTCCAATGGCAGCACATCAGAAATCACTCAACCCACTCCCCAAGAAAAATGACTTACTATCTGTTGTTGATCCTAATCGTGGAAATTTGAACATTTTAGAGTCCTTCGAAAATGGCGTGTCTCTAGTGATAATGGTCGAAACTCCCGTTGTCCATTGAGTTAGTGTTGGTTGATTCTGAAGTACGTGTATGATTTCTATTAATTAATACCTATTCTCATGTTGTTAAATATCTATTTTATAACACGATTTTTGGCTTATCCTATCACATACTAATTGTATAAATTTTGCAGAGCAATAAAATACAAGCACACTTTAAAAGGCAATTTATCTATAAGCTGGAAATATAATACGCGCAACCGGCGGATTTTCAAAATTTAAAATTCGCCGAAAATCCGCCGGAAATCCCCTGACCCCTAACTCAAAAACACTATTTCTCCCTCTCAAACCCCTCACACCCACCAAAAACACACCCAGCCGAAACCCTCTCCCTCTCCCTCACCCTCTTCGACTTCTCCCTCTCCCAAACCCACTCAATCTTCGATTTTAACCTTGAAACTCATTTTCGAAACATAAGGTACACGATTTCTAAACCTCATTTACTTGCATTTTGCTTGATTTGTTGTGTTTTATCGTTTTTTCACTTATGCATTTTCGCGAAGCATTCGGTTGACGACAACCGAATGCTCCTGGGGACGAAGCAAAATGGACCCATTCGGTTGAGGTCAACCGAATACGTTCGGTTGAGTTCAATCGAATCATACTGATACTGATTGTGTTTGATATGTTCGGTTGCAGGTATGATCCAATTCGTTACCCTCATTGAACGAAATGCTGGGAGGATTTCCATTCCAAATGAGATTTGGAGACTAGAGTTGCCTTGTTCCTTTTATTTTGTTTTGGAAGTTGGCCCTTGTATTCGTGGTGTCAACAACACGCGCTATGGCAACATCCTTACATACGCATGCCATCTGCCAAGCGTATGGGGGTGTTGAGAGTGTGGAAGCCTCGTTAACATACTATCAGACCGGGAGCTTCAAGGTCGCCAGGATTATGCCGGCGGTTGCCTCTGATGGGAGTGGGAGTGACAGTGATACTGCGAGTGATGCTGGATCCGGCTCTGTTGTTACCCAGTTGTAGTTTTTTACTGTTATTTTGTTTATCAATAATTGTAATTGAACGTCACTGATTTAGTAATGAATAAATATTGGGTTGATTATTTTTTGGTTTACAGTACCGTTTAAATTAAACAACAATTTTATTATTAAAAAGCGTCACCGTACATAAAACTCGAAATACACGAAAACAATAAAATGACAGAAACTACTGAGCTGGTGGAGTTAAACGACTAAGGATCTCGGCGACGGTCCGTGTGGTTTCCACGTACAAATGCATATAACCCTTCCATTTAAACAGGACATAAATGAACATCATTGCTTGGACGTCATCGTCGTTCTTGACATCCATTGTAGACCAGTGCACACGTCCATCAGACCAATCGGGTTTCCGATAAACTATACGAGTTATCTCTCGCTCGTCGCCCTCCACTTGCACCTTACCCAGTAGTTTATCTTTTAGGGCAGCGAATGTTATGTTGTGTTTAAGCCTACACTGCATTGTGTCTCGCCCCTCGAAACAGACACCATCAACTTTGTTAATGATGATGCCCTGATGATGAATGATAGTGAGGGAAAAATCCTGAGTATTGTGTTAGGGGCATTTTTTTGTGTTTAAACGATTTGGTGGAGAAGAAGTAGAGAAGGGGTTAGGGTTTTTGTGAAGTAGAAGGGAAAGCTGGAGCCCAATTTATAATAGGCGTGGGGAAACATGAGCCGTTGATCAAAATTTTAGATCACAAATTTGAGCCGTTTATTTTCTATCCGTTGGGTCACAATTTCCAAAGGAAATGTCATTCACTCCTTTTCCTGACACGTTTGACTGGTTGTGAGCCGTTGACATAAAGTGTCGGTGGAATCTGAGCCGTTCAATATTTTTTTTAACAAACCCGTAACTGGCGGATTTGTTGGATTTTCCGGCGGATTTTTTTCCCTCCGCAACATTTTCGGCGGATTTTTAGGTATTTCCGGCGGATTTGGGTCTACGAATTTTTTTTTAAAAGAAATCCGCCGGTAAGGTCATTTCCGGCGGATAGTTAAAAGAACCGCCAATTTTGAATTTCGAAAATCCTTCGGAAATACCTAAAAATCCACCGGAAATGACGACCCGACTAAAATCCGCCGGAAACGTTATTTCCGGCGGATTTTTTTGAAAAAAGCGGGGGATTTGATTTTTGAAAATCCGCCGGAAATCCTTGAAAATCCGCCGGAAATCCCCTGATTCGCCGGAAATCCCCTAAATCCGCCGGTAAATGACATTTCCGGCGGATTCTGCCTTTTGACCGTTTGACTTTGTTTCTTCTTTATAAATCCCTTCTCCATTCTCCACTTCTTCTTCACACCTCTACCAATACTCTCATTCTCTCTACTAAATCTCTTCTTGAAATTCCTCTCTTCCTCCCTACGAATTCTCTTCTTCTCTGTACTAAATCTCTTCCTCTCTTTGGCAAATTTCTTCGATCTAAGGTATGTTTGTAACATGAGTTAATAGTTTTAGTTTTTGAATTATTTTATAATATGAGTTTGTTACTAATTGTGGTGTTGTTTGTTTAGGTATTGTTTGAGTTTGCATTCCTCTTTTTTCCTCTTTGTTTGAGTTGGGGATACGCTTCAAGTCAGAGCCTTCTCTTCACTACGGTTAGTTATCAAAGTAAAGTAATTAATATATCAATATATATATATATATATATATATATATATATATATATATATATATATATATATATATATATACGGATTTTCTGTTTTTAGTGTCTAAAAATTTTGTACCAACTTTTGGTCACCGAAAAATTTGGATTTTTTCTTTTAGTCCTTGTTGACTTTTAATAACGCTTATTGTCGATGATTTGAATATATGTTCCTGTGTCTCATTGTCGTGTTTTAGAAGTTGGTTTTCTCAAATCACATTTTTGGTACAATATTAAAATTAATAAAATATTAATTACTTCACTATTTATAGTAAAATTTGGTTACAAATTTTGTTAGCAATAATAATACAAAATAATTTATATTGAAAAAACTTATTTATTAAGTTCACTTATAAATTTTATTAACAGATATTGTCTTATAAAAATTGAAATTTAAAATTAAATTTGCAATTACTATTTATAATGTTTAAATTATTAATATATAACATTATCTAAAAATTCATTGTGTTGCTGGTACTTGATATTTTATTGATATATCAAAATAAAGTAATTAATATATCAATATATATCAAAATATAAAGTAATTGATAGTTTATTTGATAGTTTATTTCATTTACGTTTGTAGTGTAGTACATAGATCTTGAAATTATGGATCGTAGTTGGATGTATGATCGATTGTTTCCTGGAAGATCCGGTTTAAAGCGACATTTTGTAGAAGGAGTAGAAGAGTTTATTTTTTGTGCTAAGTGTCATGAAGAATTTGCGCGACAAGGCGATATTAGATGTCCGTGCTTGAAATGTTCCTTTCGATTTATAAAAAATGAAGAAGTTAGACTTGATTTGTACAATAATGGGTTTAGGCCAAATTATTGGATATGGAGTCGTCACGGGGAAGTAGGACCAGGGGTAGCTGCAGTTCCTGCGGTTAATGTTCCGGGTGAAGTAGTAGCTCCCACATCAAGTAGTTATCCAGCGACTACGACATCTGAAGGCCAAACTATACAACCGTTAGATGTTTATCAGGGAATGATTTCTGACGCTGTTGGAGTAAATTTGGATTTTGAAGAACCAGAATATGATGCCGAAGAAGTTACAAATGAGGAAGCTCAAAGGTTTTACATGTACTTGAGTGAGACAAATAAACCATTATTTGAAGGATCTAAAGACTCAAAATTATCAATGTGTGTTCGGTTGTTGGGTCTTAAGTCTCAATTTAATGTTGCTGAGTTGTGCATGAAATATATGACCAAAATGATGTTGGATGCAACCCCCATTAGAGGGCTTTTGCCGCAAAGTTATTATGAAGCTAAAAGACTGGTATCGAAACTTGGCTTAAAATCTAAAAGAATTGATTGTTGTGTGTCTGGTTGCATGCCCTATTATAACAATGGGTTTGGCATAAATGATGGAGAGTTGTCGGAATGCAAGTTGTGTGGAGAGCCACGCTATCGTGTCAGTAGGAAAGGGATGAGCAGAGGCAAACTGGTTCCACGAAAAGCAATGTTCTATCTGCCGCTTATACCAAGGCTACAGAGGATGTTTACTTCAATGGAGACCGCGGGTAAAATGACGTGGCACCATCAAAATAGAAATAATTTTGGTGAATTACATCACCCATCTGATGGTGAAGCTTGGAAGCATTTTGATCGTGTTCATCCAGATTTTGCCAGTGATCCACGCAATGTTCGGCTTGGTTTATGCTCTGATGGTTTCACACCATATATTCAAGCTTCGGCAACACCGTATTCTTATTGGCCAGTTATTGTTACCCCATACAACCTTCCTCCAGAAATGTGTATGTCTAAACCATACATGTTTTTAAATTCTATTATTCCAGGGCCAAGTAATCCAACAGCTGGTATTGACATATATTTGCAACCTTTGATTGATGACCTAAAAAGGTTGTGGAATGGTGTTTTAACTTATGATGCAGCACGCAAACAAAATTTTGTGATGAGGGCGACATTGATGTGGACCATTAATGACTTCCCTGCCTATGGAATGTTGTCTGGATAGGGGACACATGGTAAGATGGCGTGTCTGATTTGCATGGTTGACACAAAGGCTTTTAGTGTTAAATACGGAGGAAAAACTTCATGGTTTGACTCGCACCGTAGATTCTTACCCATGGATCACCCATTTAGAAAGCAGAAATATGCGTTCATCAAGGGAAATGTTGAAACAGCTGGACCTCATCGTAAGTTGACACCAGAGGAAGTTTGGAATAGTGTTAGGGATATCCCTCCTGTGGAAGTCGTAGCGGGTGTTGTTTCTCGTCCAGATGGCTATGGACAATGGCACAATTGGACAAAAAAAGTATTTTTTTGGGAACTTCCCTATTGGAAAGATAATCTATTGAGACACAATCTCGATGTCATGCATATAGAGAAGAATTTTTTTGACAACATATTTAACACTGTCATGAACGTGAAAGGCAAAACGAAAGACAATGAGAAAGCTAGGAAGGATATAGATCATTACTGTAGACGAAAGGATTTGTTGTTGGTTGAGCAAGGTACTAGGACTTTGAAACCCAAATCCAATTATACTTTATCTACCGAACAAGCGAAAGCAGATTATCAGTGGATAAAAGAATTGAAAATGCCAGACGGTTATTCTTCCAATTTATCTAGATGTGCGGATGTGGATAATGGGAGGTTGCATGGGATGAAGAGCCATGATTGTCATGTATTCATGGAGTGCTTACTTCCTATCGCTTTTAGTTCGTTGCCAACACACGTTTTGAATCCGCTCATTGAAATAAGTCAATACTTTAAGACTTTGTGTTCTGCAACGCTAAAAACTGATGATCTTTCAAAAATGGAACAAGACATCCCACTTATCTTATGCAAGTTGGAGAGAGTATTTCCGCCTGGTTTCTTTGATTCTATGGAGCATCTACCAGTGCATCTCGCATATGAAGCTAAACTTGGCGGACCTGTCCAATACATATGGATGTATCCGTTTGAAAGGTCAGTTAATTTTTATAATATAAGAAACAAGTTTAGAATATAAGATTATTATGTTAATTAATATCATTTTCTCTAGGTTCATGGGTGATTCAAAAATATCGGTGAAAAACAAAGCTAGAGTGGAAGGATCGCTATGTTCTTCTTACTTACACCGTAAAACAACACTTTTTTGTTCTTATTATTTCAAGAATGAGTTTGCTCCTGGAAGCAGTCGAAATGAAATGGATACTGAATGGCCTAGACATCATTTAGCTTTGTCTGTCTTTTGTCTACCCGGTCGTCCATCTGGGAAGGAGTCAATTCACTGGCTAACAGATAAAGAGTTGAGTTCAGCACATGTTCATGTCTTGATAAACTGTACTGAGGTGCAACCATTTATTGAGTATGTTCCTCAACATTAAGTATAGATCTTAATTAGTTAATATAAAGTAGACAAATGTGTAACAATTAATTATTTCTTTTTAGGGAATTCTTGTCATGAGAGAACGTAAGTGAGCAACAATCTTCTGCTCATATTAATGCACATTTTCCGACGTGGTTTAGGCAACATGTTAATGCCCTCCCACCAACTCCTACCAACCAACACTTGAGGAACATATCAGACGGACCTTGAAGATGTGTTAAAGAATGGCACACATAATTTGTCAATGGATACAAATTTCACACCAATGAATGGGCACAGGGCAGAGAGACAGTCAATAGTGGAGTGTGCATGAAGGGTGTCACTGGAGGAGATGAAGATAATTTTTATGGTGTGGTTCAACACATATATGAACTTTCGTACCCCATCTAGATTTTAGTCAGAAGGTAGTGATTTTTTTATTGTAATTGGTTTGATCCTTCTGCTCGAGGAACAAAGGTGAATCCAAAGTCAAATACAGTGGACATTAAAATGAATGGTAGATATTGACTGTATGATCCGTTCGTCATTGCACAAAATGTGAGACAAGTCTATTATGTCCCTTATCCATCAACGCGGACTGATAGGCGTGGTTGGTGTGTCGCAATTAAAACAAAACCAAGAGGTCGCATTGAGACAAATGATGACACGGTGGAAGATGTGCCATATCAAATGGAAGAGATGTCTAATGTAAATGAAGTGATTCAAGTTGAACCCATTAGTCGTTTATGTGATGAGCCAAACACCGGCGATGAAGTTGATGACAAAGAAGATGCTGATGAAGATGCAACAGACCACATTGGTGTATCAAGAATTCACTCCTATGATGATGATGATTTTGAGAATGAATGGGATTCCAATTAGTTATTTATGTTTCAACAATATATGTTAACCTATTTTTAATCAAGGATGTAATTTATGTTTTTTTAATTAGTATGTTTATATATTTTAATTTGTTTAGTATGTATGTATGTATATATATATATATATATATATATATATATATATATATATGTCTAGATACGGTCATGGCATCTCACTCCGGATCCGATGACGAAACATATGTTCCTCCACCTGTCACGGGTGATGCCGCCAGCACTAGCAGGAGGAAGACTTCTACTCGCCTAGGGCGTCGTGTTCAGCCTGCTCGTGTTGTTGTTTCTGGTGGCAGATATTTGCCACCACCTGGGTCTGAGGGTGCTAATACTAGTACTGCAGGGGACCCAGTGATTCCTGCTGAGACTGAGGGCTTAGCCCCGACAAATGTTGATGCAGATGGGGTACGCATATTCACTGTTGACCGTGAGGTGGTGATGTATACAACTGATGGGTGTATCATATTGGAGACTGTTGGCGATTCGTAAGTATATATATTATTATTTGTTAATTTATTTTTGTTGCCTTTTATATAACTTATATAATTTGGTGTAATAAAATTCATCTTTTTTAATGCAGGTTTCTTCTTTCGAAAGCTACAGCTAGCGCCATCACAAAAACAATCAAGGAGAATTTCACCAGCAGCTGGAAGAATTGGACGGCTGTTAGAAAAGATAAAGAGGCAATTGAGAGGATGTTAAAATCATTTTTGGTAAGTTGTTCTACGAAATAATTAATTTGGTGTATTATCTTATTGACTTGATTAATTAATTTGTCTTATAATTAACAACATTGTTGTAAATTTCTTAAATAGGAAAAATGTACATGGTTACCAGAGCAGCAAAGAGAAGTTGAGAGTGTTCCATAAGAGATGTTCCCATCAATATTCTGAATTACTGCGGGAGGCACGCGGTAAGAATGCGAAGCCATCTTATATGGGAGACTCAACTTGGGCTGGGTTAAAGGAGTACTGGCAGACACCAGAATTTAGGAATTATTGTGAGAAAGCCAAGAAGAACCGTGCATCTGAAAAAGGTGGCTGCACACACACAGGGGGGAATGTTAATACTGCAACGCATCACACGCGTTTGGTAAATTTATTACTTTATTACTTGATCAATTAATTATTTATAATTAACTAGTCATTTTCATGTGTATTAATTAATATATATATATATATATATATATATATATATATATATATATATATATATATATATAGGAGGCGAGGGAACAAAGGACAATCACTTTGCCTGAGTTGCATCGCTACATGCATATGCAGGAGGACACTGGTGAGTTTGCTACAGATCAGGTGAGGAATATTCAGGTAAAACTACTTTTACAATTATATATTAATGTTTATTATTTATATTAATCTTTTTATCGGGCAAGGAATATTATATTAAAACTACTTTTGCTATAGTTATTTATTTGTTGGGTTATTTTTCAGGAGAGCTTCCAGGGTGGGCTGACTGAGTACCATGAGTCACAACAGAGCACTGGGGCAGCTGACATCGATCCAGTGGAGGAGGCTAGAGTAGCTCGTGATATTTGGGAGAGAGCAGTTGGTCCCTAAAAGAGTAATCATATGGTAGGATCAGGTGGTATTGGACCGACTGCTTTCCGAACAAGCATTATTCCGAGTCTATCAGCTTCACATTCTGGATCCTCGAGTACTGGTCGCTCTTATGTTCCCAATGCTGGTGAGTTGAATGTTGTTACGCAATTGACGCAGCAACTGAGCGAGGCCCAGCGTCAGGAGCAAAATGAACGGGAAGTGCAGGCGCCTCGGGAGAAAGCCAGGATAGCTGAGGAGCGCATGGAGGAGCAGACTAGGGTAGCTACGGAGCAGGCTAGGTTAGCTGCAGAGCAGGCTAGGCTAAATGAGGAGCGCTTTAAGTTTTTGCAGGATCAGCTGATGTCTCAGCACTCGAGGCCATCCTCATCACATATGCCATCCTACCTGGCGCAGCAGTGGCCTCAGCAGCAGTATGCACCCAGTATTCCCAACAGTATGCACCTTAGCCATACCAGCCATACCAGCAGCCCCAGCAGCGGTCACCCCACCAGCCAAACCAGCCAAACCAGCACCCCCAGCGGCGGTCACCCCAGCAGCCCCACATCGATCTTAATATCGATGCGAATAATGCTTTTCTTGCATTTGATGATACCTATTATCATGGCGATGACACAGACCAGCAGCCACCCCAGTAGTTTTGGATTATTTTATTTTGTTGTATGAATATTTTTTTTATTATATGGATATTTTTTTTGTTGTATGGATATTTATTTAAATTAATTATTAATTTTCAATCCTAATTTTTATTTTTTTAAATAGTAAATTAATTAATTATTAAATTTTATTTTTTATCAATAATTAAAGTTTTTAATAAAATAATTAATTAAAGTTTTAAATAAAATAATAATAATTTTTTAAATAAAACAATTTTTTTTTAAAAATAATATTTATTTTTTAATAATAAATAATTTTTTTTGAAAAAAATAACGGTTTTTCCGGCGGATTTGTGGACTTTCCGGCGGATAATCCACCGGAAATTTCCAGCGGATTTGTGGACTTTCCGACGGATAAACTCATGCAAATTTTTTTTTGGATTTTCCGGCAGATAATCCGCCGGAAACCGTTTGCTGCGAGCTGGCTACCGACGCCAAAAATCCGCCGGAAGGTCCACATTTGCGGCGGATTTTTGGCTTTTCCGGCGGATTTTGCCCGCTGAAAAGTCCAATTTTTCTTGTAGTGACATCATCACATAACTGACACGTCATCAACCATTAAGTCAGATGGACGAAAAGGACTTATGTGTAATGATTTTGAAACTTGAAGGACCAAACTGAGAAAAAAAACCTTAAAGGACCAAAACGGAACAAATAAATAACTTAAGGAATTAAAAGTGCATTTTAGCCGATTGTTGTTGTGTAACAATTTAGTCCTTTAAGTCTACAATTTAGCTCAATTTAGTCCTTACTGCAAAAGACTTCTCATTGTTCTAAAGATGAAACCCAAAGACTTAGTTAAAATCATATGGATAGTAAAGAAAATCTAAGAATGGGAAGGAAAGTTCATTACATGCCCATTTGTTACAACTCACGACGCTAGAATGGTTAAAAATGGGTGCATCATTTAGTAGCACTTTCAAAAAACGCTACTTATGTTATATCTTTAGGAGCACTTTGTTTGAAAGCACTACTTAAAGTAAAAACACAGCACTATAAGTAGCACTTTGTTATAAAGCGCTCCTTAAGCCAAAAACGCGTAGCATTTTCAGTAGCGCTTTGTGAAAAGCGCTTCTGAAGCCAAAAACACGGAACAATTATTAGTAGCGCTTTGGAGAAAAGCGCTCCTCAAGGTCAAAACACGGGGCATAGTTCAGTAGCGCTTTGGAGAAAAGCCCTCACTCTCCATCGCGATACCAGAACCCACGTACGCTCCCTCTTCTCAGCTAGGTTACGCGAACACGCACACAGTACTGCAAGAACCTAAACCCCCAAATCTCTTGAATGAAAATCCCCCAAAGTTCCAGAATCTCACTCTCCCTCGTTCTAGAAAATCTCGATTTGTAAGCCATCTCCAGGTGGTCTCTTGTTTGTTTTCTACTCCAAACCTCGAATGTTGGGTTTAGAGTTTGTTTATGTTTTTGCAGATAGAATGTTTTAACTTTCTCAGTGGTTTATTCTCATTCCTTAGCAAGCAAACCTTATTATAAGTGACAATATATTTGTTAGTAACTCATTGGCTCATTGTCATATATTGTGCTAACTAACTAATTATCTTTCCAAATATATAGGTACCCCAAAAAAGCAAATTCTAAAGACAAAGACAATGAAGGGAATGTTAGCGAAGCAAAATCTCGACCTTTCCCTTCCTATTTCTGAAAAGGGAGAGAATGTTAGAGGGGATGTTGGTAAATCCCAACCTTCCCCTTCTATTGCTGGCAAGACAAAAGTGTCTCGGCAGATAGCTAGCGAGAATGAGATTGAATCCCAACCTTCCCCTTCTATTGTTGGCAAGGCAAAAGTGTCTCAGCAGAAAGCTAGCGGGATTGGGACTGAATCCCGACCTTCCCCTTCTATTACTGGCAAGGCCATAGTATCAAAGCAACAAGCTAGCAGTTCTTCAAAGGAATTCATCACTTATTTAAAAATCCACGCGTTAAACATGACAGACACAATAGACGCATGGATGGATGAAGAAATTTTGGGACTTGGGCAAACATTGCCGATTGTTTGTGAGGAACTCAAAGAGGTATATGACCACGAGTGGGCATCCACGACTGTTATTAAAGTATATCTCAAGTATGTATGTATTTTATTATTTCACATTACTATTGATGTTATTATTAATATTTCATTAATTTAATTTTTATACATTTTAATTAAAGGTACTTGTACCCTGGGATATTGGTGCCTAAGGAACATACACAAAGGTTTGTGTTCTTGTGCCCAGAAAGTACTTTTATTCATCATATAGATCCCACTCGAAAAGATGCAAAAGAACATATGGAAAAAAAAACATGGACGCGGTTAAAAGATATATCAATGAACGCTTGACGCTAGCACAAAATTCAAGGTGTGATACCCTGTTTTTGGAACCGTACAACTTAGGGTGAGAAATTTAAATTATATATCAATCGTATATAACATGTGTTTGTGAAATATTTTTTATTTGATTATTCAAAATTATTGTAGGATACATTGGGTATTGTTGGCGATTGATCCTAAAAGAGATATGATATTCTATTTGGATTCATTGCATGGCCATTACAACAACTACTCGAAGATGACAGGGATATTCAGTAGGTGTGTATTTAGATTCCTCGCATATTTCATAATTTAAATTATGTATGTATTTCGATTAATATAGTTATATGATGTTGTGTTCAGTTGTTTGTCAACATATTGTGGAGTGGGTGGTGTCAGGACCTCGTACAGAAAGTCAACATCTTGTACAAAATGGATACAAATATTGGTAAGTTTATAATCAATATTCTTATGCATGTAATTAATAAAATTTAATAGTTAACTAATCTTTTGTTTTATAGTGTCCCAAACAACCAAACAATGATGATTGCAGCTACTATGTCACGATGTTTATGAAATATATCATCACTCATAACCAAATGGAAATTCCAAAGGATGTATGTAATTTGATATCTAGTTTTTTTTACAAGTAATTCGATATCTAGTTGATATAGATATAATAATAATTACTAGCATTTAACCACTTAATTCTAAGTTTATTTCATTTTATTTTTTCAGTATTTTTCTGGATTCGAAGTTGAATACTCATATGAGCAACTTACTGAGCTCAAGGGAGAGGGGTGTCGTCATGTTGCCGGTTTGATTCACCAACATCGAAATTGATGTAATTATGAATATGATATTTTTGGTACATCATATCCAATATGATGTAATTTTTGTTGTTGTTGTTGTTGTGTATATGTTGACATGCATCTTTTGATACATGATTTTGGATATATATGTTGTAATTGGTTGTAAGTATGTTTTGATATATACATGATATTAGATTTTATTTGGTGTACATGTGATTTTGAATATTGGTTGTTAGTTGTAATTTGATGAGTATTTGATGAATTTGATTTGGAATTGGTTGTTGGTTGTTAATGACTCTTTCAATTATGAACAGGGAAATGTAGTATTTTTGTAATATATGTAAAATAGAGAATATACAAAAACAAAAAAAAATCTTTTAAAAAAAGGAAACAGTGGCGAGTTTTAGTAAAAGTGCTACTAATAAATAGGGAATGAGTAGCGCTATTACTAAAAAGCAGTACTCTTGCTCTTAGCGCCTACTAGGCATGAGTAGCGCTTTTACTAAAAAGCGCTACTCATGCCTAGTAGGCGCTAAGAGCAAGAGTAGCGCTTTTTAGTAAAACTGCTACTCATTCCCAGTATGCGCTAAGAGCATAAGTAGCATTTTTTACTAAAAAGCGCTACTCATTCCTATGCATTAGTAGCGCTTTTAGTGCGCTATTGTTGGGGAAATTGGTAACAGGAGCGGTAGCTTTAGTAGCGCCTGAAAGTGCTACCAATGGCTCAAAAAAAGCGCAACCAATGACTTTTTCTGATGTAGTGACTAGAAGATGACATAGAATAAGAAGACTAAACAAAATAAAAGTGTAGCATACTAATCTTGTTTCAATACTTCTCCTACAATTAAAACGCAAGACATTTTTCCTCTATTTTATTCAAATAATCTAATAAACATATCGTTATTAATAAATTATAGGGACACCATAGTCCTTTTGTTAGCTTTCCTCTTCAAGAAACCTAGCAGTTCCCTAAAAGAATGACTGGATAACTTCTAACCAAGTAGCAACACTTTCAAAATGCACAAGTTGAACTACATTCTCTATATGTTTTAAATATTATTAAGTAACCTTTTTGAAGCTAGTGTTATGGTTTCCTGGAATTTACCAAAGTTACTTCCCTGTCAAGGAAAAAAACCGTATGTTGGGGAAACAATATGTAAGAATAAATTGAACGTTATGACAATAATATAACAATATGGAAACAATTTCATGAACAATTGACCCAAGATCATAGTTATATGAATTTAGGACACCATATAATATATTAACAAAGGGATAATGTACTTATCTCTCGAAGACACCCTTTTAGAAGTAATTTGATGCACTTGGATGATCATGAATATCAATGATCTAGGATAGGATCTTCCTCCCCTTCTTTCTCAAGCTTTGATGGGTAAGCATATATAATGTGACATTTTGGCATTATTACACTAGTCATCACATATGTCCCAAGACATATATTTATAGAGAAAGTGGAGAGGGACCTACCCTTTCATGTAGGGTTACAATGGTTCATCATATCCAATTATGAATAGCCATATTCATTCAAACCATACCCTTGCATGAAGAGTTAATAGTTCCACCCATCATGGATCCATTAAACTATAGGCTACACTATTCAAGTACACCTATATACCATGTGATGTCTAATATCTATTGATCACAAGATAGATATTCCAAGACCCATCAAGATACTGTTAGATTATGAATTAGTGTATTAATTATTTTAATTGCTCATTGTACATTTGGTTTAATATCTAGCTAAGTGTTAAGCTAGTTAAGTCAAGTTATTGCCTCATTTTCTACATGATATATATACTGTACAGTTCACAATCAATAAATAGAGAGTTTATTTTACCACTTGTAACATGGTATCAAGAGAAAATTCCTTTTTCACTCTCTCTGCCTTTTCCTCTCCACGTGACTCTCTCCACGTGTAACCGCTTTCCGTTTCCCTTCGCACCCACCGTAAACTCCTCCTTCTCTGCTCTCACCGTTCACCTTCCATGGCGCCTCCTCCCTCATCTGATGACTCTGACCACTCCGATCATTCCACTCCTTCCGTCGCGCGCTCATCTTGCCGGAAAGACTCCGCACCTAAGGATTACTCAGATCCCTATTATATCCACCCTAACGAGAATCCGTCTCTGGTTCTCGTCTCTCCGGTTCTCGAAGGATCGAACTATCACTGCTGGATTCAAGCCATGACAATGGCGCTTGAAATGAAAAACAAATTTCCTTTCGTTGATGGATCAATCGTTCGACCTAGCGTCTCCGATCCAAACTTTCCTCGCTGGAAACGCTGCAATATACTGACTCTGTCGTGGATCAACCACTTTGTCTCCACTGAGATCTCATCCAGCATATTATGGATCACTGATGCATATGAGGTATGGAAGGAGCTTCGCAATCGCTTCTCGCAAGGCGATAACACTCGAATCTTTCATCTGCAACTTGACATCTTCTCTTTGAAACAAGGTGCGTTAACCGTCACTGCCTATTTCACGAAGATGCGGATCCTATGGGATGAACTGTGCAACTACCGCCCAATTCCGTCGTGCCTCACTTCGCCAGGTGCTGATTGCTGCAACGCCGCTCTCACTGTCACTGACTATCGCGAGCATGACGCTGTCATGTCATTCCTTCAAGGATTGAATGAGAATTTCGCCGCTGCGCGTGCTCAAATCCTCTTAATGGAGCCTCTCCCTTCTCTTGCGAAAGCTTATGCTATGATTTTACAGCAGGAATGACAAATCTGCGTCCCTGCCGCACCAGACATCTCCGTCGCTCATGTGCAAACCTCCACACCTCCTTCTATGGCTCGTGGTAGAGGTAAACCTAATCCTAATCGTGGTAATAGACTCTGCACATTCTGCAATTGCACCAACCACACTGTTGAAACCTGTTGGAAGAAGCATGGTTATCCCCCTGGTCTTAAGAACAACATGAAGGCTGTGAACAATGTTGCTGTTGAAGACTCTCCTGCTGCTTCACCAGATTCCGCTTCACCTGTTAACCTCACTGCAGCACAACTCCAGAGCCTTCTATCTCTGCTTCCTGCCACTCCTCCTACTGCTGCAGCAACTGCTAATTTGGTCAGTATCAACAATGTCCAGACTGCTCCCTCAGGTACCTCCTTTGTTACTTGGCTTATAACCTGGTTTGTTGACACTGGCGCCACCGATCACATCTGCTCCTGCATTGAGCTCTTCTCCACTTTGTATTCAATAAAGCCTTTGCTTATCAATTTGCCTTCTGGAGATACAAGATACACACACTACAAGGGCATTATATACCTCACTCCAACCATCACACTCTTTGATGTCTATTATGTTCCTGATTTCAAATCCAATATCATTTCTGTTGGTCAGCTTGCTGACACCATTAACTAGGGGTGTTTGCGGTGCGGTTTGGTTTGGTTTTGAGATAAAAAGTGAACCGAACCGCAAGGTAAAACTACATGCGGTTTGGTTTGGTTCGGTTGGCTTCCTAAAATAAAACCGAACCAAACCAAACCAAACTAATGCGGTTTGGATTGGTTCAGTTTTTTCCAAGACAAAACATAATTTAAAACGAAGTTAAAATTAACTAACATAAAAAATAGCTAACATAAATCTTTAAGAAAAAATCTACTCAAATATATATAGTATATAAATTCCGCTCTATTAATTCTTTTAAGATAGCTAAGACAATGTTTAAAAGAATTTGAATTAAATATTTTATTGTAATTTTTAAGTGAGTCAAAGAATTAATTGTAGTTGGGCTAGTAAATGTGTGAGAGTTGGGTTTTAGTTGCATTTGGGCTAGTAAGTTAGTAAGGAAAGTTGTAAGTCAATAAGTCTTAGTGTTACTTACGGGTTGGTTTGGTTTGGTTCGGTTTCTGTAATCAAAACCACGAACCAAACCAAACCGCGCGGTGCAATGAAAAAAAGAACCGAACTAAACCAATAAGAAGCGGTTTTTTGCGGTTTTCGGTTTGGTTTGGTTCGGTTTGCGGTTTTCTATTGGTTTGGTTCGGTTTTGAACACCCCTACCATTAACTGTCAAACTCTTTTTGATGGCGAATCTGCTATTTTACAAGATATCCATTCCAAGAGGGTGATGGCCAAGCTAGAAGGGATGGCAAGCTTTACACAATGAAGATCCCACCTTCCTCTGTCTCAGCTAAGTCCAGTCCCATTCATTGTAACCATGTCTCTGGTAGTGCTGTTAACATAGACATTTGGCATAGTCGTTTAGGACACCCCTCCCCCACTTGTTATCATCTTATAGTAAAACTACATTGTAATATGCCCAAAATTTCTAATGAAAATTGTGATATTTTTCATTTTGCCAAACAAAAGAAGCTTAGTTTTCCCACATCTTCTACACCCCCACTCCACACATTTGACCTAATTCATGTTGATATATGGGGTCCCTTTGCTACCCCATCTATGAATGATAACAAATATTTATTAACTATTGTGGATGATAGATCTAGATTTACTTGGATCAAACTCATGAAAACAAAATCAGAAACTAGAACTCTTCTAAAACAATTTGTTGCTTTCATACACACTCAATTTCACATTACCATTAAGTCCATTAGATCAGACAATGGTGTGGAATTTGACATTCCTGATTTCTACCTATCTCATGGCATCATGCATCAAAAATCTTGTGTAGAGACACCTCAACAAAATGGTGTTGTTGAATGTAAGCATCAACACATTTTGAATGTGGCTCGTTCCCTTATGTTTCAATCACACCTCCCTATTCCCTTTTGGGAGTTTGCTATTTGCCAAGCCATTCACATCATCAATAGATTACCATCAACCACCCTTAACTCACAATCCCCTTATTTCCTTCTGTACAACAAGGTTCCTGACTTGTCCACTCTAAGAGTTTTTGACTCTCTGTGTTATGCCACAACTTTGTCTGCTCACATAACCAAATTTCTACCTAGGGCCCGCAAGTGCATCCACATAGGTCATTCTCAAGGTGTCAAAGGTTATCTCCTTTTTAACCTACACAATCATGAAGTTTTTCTTTCAAGAAATATCTCATTCTATGAGAACATCTTTCCCTATCCTTCCCCCACCACTCCCTCACCTACTGTATCCCCTCATCCACCCACTGTCTCACCCTCCAAAATCCTTCTCACAGACCTATTCTCCTGTGACTCTCTACCAAATACTGCTTCTATATCAACATCCCCTGACCCTCCTACCTCAGCCACCTCTCAACCTGATCTATCACTCAGCTCCGCTTCCCATACTCTTCCCTCAACCCCTCCTATTCCTCTTAGAACCTCCACCAGAGTCAAACACCCTCCTTCTTACCTCCAGGATTTTCATTGTGGCATGTGGTGTGTGGAAAACATGTGCAAGTATACACAGTCCATAACAAGTAATATAGTGTTTAGAACAGGTCGAACCCACAGGGATCGATGAAATCTTTCAAAAGTCAATATTATGTAATTTAGAGGAAGTAACTAATTCAACAAGATAGTTGATGATGGTGAGTATCACAAGTAAGTTAGAATAAATGAAGGTGTAAGTAGTTGTAATGCAATAGAGAAAAGCTAGTTGGAATGTCTTCCCCAAGTAATTTACTTATAAGTGTTTAATGCAGTTATGATGCAGATGCACTGAATGCTGTTGCATTAGTTGTGTGCCTTTCAGTCACTTTTCTTCAGAGTTTCATTACAAGCTTTCTATGTCTAGGCTTGCTAAATAAGTTCACTCTTGTCTTTTAAAGTACCCACAGTATCACCCTATGGACTCTACTATCCTATGTCTAGGACTTAGTATGGTTTTCACAAAGTTTCCTTTATGTAAAACACTCACCCATATTAGTTCTTGAGTTCTTAATTGTGAACCATGTCCGCATTTACAAATCTACTTATTCTAAGTGATCAACCTCAAAATAAGTGTTGAAAGTATTATCAAGCAAGAACTAAAGTGCACACATCATATACTCGTATTAAACTTACTTAAAAGCTCATTAAATGGTTAGAACATTCCAACTAAGAGAGGTTTAGCTCAACATAGACATTGCAAGACAAATATAAACAAAATAGAACATGTTTATATAATTGAAATCACAAAAGAGAAACAACAAGATAGAGTTTACACAAGTTGTAGCTCTTAGCATGAATTCTCCTAGCAATGTAGTTGCATTAGCTCCTTAGCACTTTGGTAAAAACTATGAAATCGAGGTAAGGAGGATTTGTCACTTCCTTCCTTTCCTTCTTACAAAATAAAACTATTCTATGTGGAGTGAAATTTTAATCTAACTTATGGATTGTGATCTATCTTCAAGTGAAGGAGTGATGTCCTTTTATAGTCTTCAAGAGAGGTGCTTCTTTCCTTCATGTTGAAGTAACTTTGATGGCTGTATTCATGGTTACTTTACAGCAGTTGATTCCCATGTGAAGTCTTCAATTAAGTGTATAGGGAGGTCAAATGAGATAACAACATGTGTCCCTACGTTGATGACTCTTCAAAGCTATGTGGGAATTGTAGGCAACGAAATATGAGGTGTTCTTGCTTTAGGAGACCAAGCATGAGGTCATCAAGTGCAAGTGGATGGCAAGTGGATGTGCAAGTGGATGGCTCCAACCTTCAGGCAATGCAGTTGCAGTGCAGTATCATTGAGCTGAGCCAGTGCAGTTGTAAGTGCAGAATCAATGCAGGAGCATTTGATGCAGGAGCATTTAGACTGCACTGAACAAACTTATCAAACATACCACAATATATCCAAAATGGCCTATTATCAACTATAACCATGTCAAACACTCAAGTTATCACATATTAGATAAAATACTATATAAACTCTTTATCTTTGCTTGAAAGAGAGCAATTTACTAAGTTTAAACATATGAATAACTCTATATAAAATAGAGTTATCACACCCCCAAACTTAAACCATTGCTTGTCCTCAAGTAATGACAAAGACAAACTAACTAATACTATAGTTTCTAGAAGATAAATCAGTTTGATATTTGGATTTTCACGAGGTGCTCTCTATAAACTTCTTTGCTCATCAATTTTTCTTGTGCCTTTATTTCTTTTCAAACTTCGAGAATGATTTACACTCTTTGTGTGTGTGTACCCACTGAGTTGAGATTGGTTCCAAGACTAAGTGAAAACTAGTCTTTGAAAAGATTGGTTTATTTTTGGTCACACCAAAATATTTTTTCAAAAAGAAAGGTTAGACTCACAAAATCCTCAAGTATTGGGGAGTTTTAAACACAACCAAGGACTTGACTGAATTTTTCAAAGCTTTTTGAGTTAATGCACTATTTTTTCTTTGTGTTGGTGGTTTCTTTAATGCAGATGCATTACTTCTTTGAAGTGCTTTTTGCATTGATGTTTTTCTGCATTTATTTTCTGCAGTGCAGTTGCATTGCTTCTGCACCGTGTTATTTTTTTTACCCTATATTGCCTTCCTCACTGTCCTCCAGATGCATTTATTCTTGCATGGCATAGATGCAGCTTTTCACTGACCTCCAGATGCAATTATGCAATTTGGCACAGGTACAGTTTTGAACTATCCTCCAGATGCATTCATTCATGCATGGCACAGGTCTTTGACCTCCAGATGCAATCATGCACTTAGGCACAGGTATAGTTCAATCTGATTCAGGTCAATATGGCTTTTGGTCTTTTTACCACTCTTTTTGTATTGTTTGCATTGTTTGCTCTTCACTTTTCAAATTCAGCCTTGGTTTTCATGAAAACACCCCCAAACTTAATTCTTTAAGCTATTCCAACTTTTTAATCAAAATTTGTTTTGACCTTAGCTCACCAAAATTTTCCCTTGCATCAGATTGCTCTTTAAATAGCAAGGTTCTTTTCACAAACTCAGTTTTGAGGTATTTGGAAGAAAGTAATTCTGGTTATTTTTGTGAGAAATAAGGCTTCTTTTTCTTTTCTTGTTTTTCAAAAATCCATCCATAGGTGCACCATATTTTTGTAAAATATTTTCAAACTGATCATATACTAAAAATGTTCTTAACAATTTATAGTATTCCTCATACTTGTCCCTATTTTCCAATGAAAATGTATCTTTGGAAAATTAGTTTCATGTATTTGGATACAACTTTGTTAAGTACATCTAATACATTCATATAAAAATATTTATTTAAAAACATACAAAAACACACATACATAACATACATAACATACTTAATATGATAAGTTCTCCCCCCAAACTTAAGGGGTAGCAGTGTCCTCACTGCTAGAAGTTCACAAAATACTTGCAAATATTTGTTCAAAATATGGGGAGAGGGATTAAAAACATAACCAGGGAAGAGTTAGTAGTAAGATAACATCCAAAATATGGTAGTTAAATTGCAGAAAGCATGTAACAGATACTCATTTCTTTGCTCCACTCCTTGTCCTTGCACTCCCCCTGGTAGGAGGAGTGTTCTTCACTTTCTGCTTCTTTTCCTTTGGCTTTGAGATTGGAGTTACTTCTACTGGTGTAGATGCACCTGATTCTTCTGGTGTTGTGGCAGGAATTGATGCAGTAGCATCAGTTGGGATTGCCTCAGAGATCTTTCTCTTTGGTGCCTTCACTGCTGGTTGTTTGAAGAATGTTTGTGTATTTCCCAATTCTTCTCTCTTTCTCTGAGCTATTTGTTGGAGAACAAGTTGCATTGTTGCCTCATCATGTGCTGGTTTCAGTGCTGCTTTCTGTTGAGATGCAGAAGCATCAGATGCAGGTGCATCACTCTGCAGCTCCACTGCTTCTGTGGTAGCTTCTTCTTCCTGTACTGCCTCTGGTTCTGCCTCTTCAGTTGGATCTTTATCAGTATCCTGCACATTTTCATGCTCAAGAGCAGAAACAACATTAGTTATAATGTTAGTGGGGCTAGTAGGGGTGGTTTGTTCTGTTTGTGGCTCAGGGATAGGTGAGGTTGGGATTGGACTTTGTTGCACAGTGTGAGTTGGTTATTCTGTTTCAGTTGGTGGAGAGGGTGGAGGAGGGGTTGTTTGTGGTGGTGACTGTATTGGTGAATTAGTAAGGGAGGGTAGTGGTGATTTTTGTTGGGGAGATGCTTCTTTGGTAGGTGAGTGGATTGGTGATTGAATAGGTGATGTGATTGGTGAAGTGTGGGTTGTTTCTTGTTGGGTTTGTGGTGGTGTTTTCTTGGCATATTTTTGTTTGGCAATTTCTTCCAGAATGACACCTCTAGCATGTTCTTCTTCCTCACTTTCAACTTCAGTATCACTTTCTTCTTCATCTTCACTCTCCTTGTCCATTTCTTTTTCTAATTCCTCATCCTCAGTTTCTGAATTATAAGTTTCTTCAAATTCAGGCTCTACTACAACCTTTTTCTTTCCCTTTGTTTGTTTTCTAGTCACCTTTTTCTTTGGTTTCTCTTCCTGTTCCTCTTCTTTCTCTTTTTCTTTTTCCTCATCAGCTTGCTCTTTCTCCTCATCTTGTTGTCTTTCAGTTCTTAACACCCGGCTTGGGAACACTGGTGCCTCAATATTGCCTACTTCATTAGACATATATTGGAAAACAAGCTGCAGCCAATCATGTTGTTCATTCTGAAATTTCCATACTGCAGCTTGCTTCTGCATGAAATGCTCTTGCATTGCAGGCATAGGCAGTGATTCTTTCACTTTTCTCATTCTCTCATTCATCTCAACATTCAAATTAGTAGGGGGAAATTTTCTTTGTTCATTAGCAGCAATAGGAACATTTTCCTTCATGCACAATTCAGTTATGAGACAAGGGAAAAACAGAAATCACTTTGTTTTAGTTGTGCATGTATAGATTTCCCTTGCAATCAATCTACCTATGTCAACATTTTCCTCAGAGAGAATTGTATCTAGTAAGATCAATCTCTCTTTGGTCATGGCATATGTGTGTGAAGTAGGTAAAATTGATGTTGTAATGAACAAATGCCAATTTCCTAGAGCATCTATCAAATAGGTACTTCTCAGCTTAACTTCATTTGGTGTAAATCTTTCCCAAACAGAATCTGGTCTGGCAATTCTACCCCTAATCTCTTCGACTTCTTTCTTATGAGCCTTCCCTACTTTCTTGTCAAACTCAAGTCCATTATATTTTAACAGATAATGCTCATTTATTTTTTTAGGATGAAAATGAACTATCTTACCTCTAACCTTAGAAGTGTAGCTTTTCTTTGGTCCTTCTCCTTCAGAAAGTCCAGAATAGAATTCTCTCACTAGCTCTTCAATGTATCCTCCTCGTGGCAACACAAAGTGATCCCAGTGAAGATTGGCCACTGTTGCCATGAATGATGGACTTGCTTTCTTCAAATCGTATCCCCTTTCTGGTAGTAACTGCATTTTCCATAGATGAGCTTTCTCTTCACTGATCAATGTTGGTGCATTGGTCTTGCCTTTCTTGCCCTTTTGGGACGATGATGATGCATGTTTGCCTGATGATTTTGATGCTGATTGCTTCTTCACCATTGTGTTCGCTGGATATGGAATTGATGTGTGTAACTGTTTGATTAGAGTGGGAGGTTTCAGATTGAGTGGAAGGGATAACGAAAATGATTTTAGGGTTTTTTTTTAGTGAGGAGTTAAGAGAAGTTTTGATTTGATTGAGGTAGTAGCCGTTAGGTAAGGTCGTGGTGGACATGCGTGCGGCCACATGTCTCCCTTGGTTACTCAACACTTCAGTTAGTTTCTAACTTTGCTTCTGATGAGTTGTCATTCACACTTGAACAATTTCTTCAAACTTTTGAACTTGGGTACAGGGCACATTTTTTTCTTCAATGCATATGTAATGCAGTAGCATAGCAATGCAATTGCATCAGTTTCCTGTTTTTCCTACAAAACACTTAAAACATCAAATTGAACAAAATTAAGTAAAAATGATGGGTTGCCTCCCATTAAGCGCTTGTTTTAAGAGTCTTATCAGCCTGACTACCTCTTTCTTTTAGAGACTTTTCAAATGAGTGGTGACCTTATCTCTCACCACATGTTCACCATAGTACATTTTGATTCTTTGACCATTTACCTTGAAGATGGTGTTTGAGGTTTCATCTAACAAGTCAACTGCTCCATGAGGATAAATTTTAACCAATTTGAATGGTCCTGACCACCTTGATCTAAGCTTTCCAGGGAAAAGCTTCAATCTAGAATTGTATAGCAAAACTAGTCCTCCCTCTTTTAAGTCTCTCTTTTGAATTCTCTTGTCATGCCATGCCTTTGTTTTGGTTTTGTAGATTTCAGCATTTTCATAAGAGAATTGCCTAATCTCTTCTAACTCATTAAGCTCTAGCATTCTTTGTGTACCTGCTTTGTCTAAGTTAAAATTGAGCTTCTTGATAGCCCAATAAGACTTATTTTCTAACTCCACAGGTAGATGGCATGCTTTTCCATAGACTATTCTATAAGGAGACATTCCTAAGGGTGTTTTGAATGCTGTTCTATAAGCCCATAAAGCTTCATCCAAATGTAAAGACCAATCTTTCCTATTTGGACTTACCATTTTTTCTAGTACTCTTTTAATTTCTCTATTTGAGATTTCTGCTTGCCCACTTGTTTGAGGGTGGTAGGCTGTAGCAATTTTATGCTTAACTCCATACTTAGCTAGAAGGTTTTCATTGATCTTATTACAGAAGTGTGAACCTTCATCATTAATTATAGCTCTAGGAGTTCCAAATATAGTAAATATGTTTCTTTGAAGAAATTTACTTACTGATTTTGCATCATTATTTGGTAATGCTACTGCCTCTACCCATTTGGACACATAATCAACAGCTACTAAAATATATAAGTTGCCAAAAGAAGGTGGAAAAGGTCCCATGAAGTCCATTCCCCATACATCAAACAATTCAATTTCTAAAATATTGGTTCTTGGCATTTCATGTTTATCAAAAATACTTCCTGCCCTTTGACATTTGTCACATTTCTTGACCATAAAATATGCATCTTTAAATAAAGTAGGCCAAAAATAACCAGACTGTAATGCCTTAGCTGCTGTTCTTGTGCTTCCAAAGTGGCCACCATATGGTGCAGTATGGAAATGCAGAAGCACTGCTTGTTGTTCTTCATCAGGAACACATTTCCTCATTAATTTATTAGGACACATCTTGTAAAGGAATGGATCATCCCAATAGTATTGTTTTACTATGTGGAAGAACCTTCTCCTTTGTTGATATGTCATATTCACTGGTGTCACTCTACTTGCAAGGAAATTTACAATATCAGCATACCATGGTGCAGATGCATTTGATGCTCCTGCATTGCTTGTAGCACATGCAGTTGCACTATGTGCATTGACTGTGATTGCCAATAGTTTCTCATCTGGAAAACTCTCCTTGATTTCTCCTTCTAGTGATTCCCCTTCAAGCCTTGACAAATGGTCTGCTACTTGGTTTTCTACTCCTTCCTTGTCTCTAATTTCAAGATCAAATTCTTGTAGGAGTAGGATCCATCTTATCAGCCTTGGCTTTGCATCTTTCTTTGAAATCAAATACTTAATGGCAGAATGATCAGTATAAACAATTACTTTAGTGCCAACTAAGTATGATCTAAATTTTTCAAATGCAAATACTACAGCTAATAATTCCTTTTCTGTGACTGTGTAATTTACTTGAGCTTCAATTAATGTCTTGCTGGCATAATAAATAGAATGAAAAACCTTGTCATACCTTTGCCCTAGGACTGCTCCTACTGCAAAGTCACTAGCATCACACATTAATTCAAAAGGCCTGCTCCAGTCAGGTGTTACTATCACTGATGCTGTTACTAAAGCTTTTTTAAGCTTTTCAAAAGTATCCAAACAAGATTCATCAAAGTTAAATGGTACATCATGTTGTAAAAGCATACATAATGGCTTTGAAATTTTTGAAAAGTCTTTGATAAACCTTCTATAAAAACCAGCATGGCTTAAAAAGCTCCTGATGCCTTTAACTGTTGTTGGTGGGGGTAATTTCTCAATCACCTCAATTTTTGCTTTGTCTACCTCTAGACCTTTCTTTGAAATTCCGTATCCTAACACAATGCCCTCTTGCACCATGAAATGACACTTTTCCCAGTTTAACACTAGATTTGTATCCTCACATCTTTTGAGAATTTGTTCCAAGTTTGATAAACAATCTTGGAATGTTTCTCCAAAGACAGAGAAATCATCCATAAACACTTCCATTGATTGCTCAATGAAATCTGAGAATATTGACATCATGCATCTTTGGAAAGTTGCAAGTGCATTACATAATCCAAATGGCATCCTTCTAAAGGCAAAGGTTCCATAAGGGCATGTAAAAGTGGTTTTATTTTGATCTTTAGGCTCAATGGTTATCTGACTGTATCCCGAATAGCCATCTAGAAAACAATAAAACTCTTTCCCTGCTAATCTATCTAGCATTTGGTCTATGAATGGTAAAGGAAAGTGATCCTTTTTGGTAGCCTTATTGAGTTTTCTGTAATCCATGCATATCCTCCAACCAGTTACAGTTCTAGTAGGTATCAACTCATTCTTCTCATTGGCTATTACTGTCACACCCCCTTTCTTTGGTACACATTGGACATGGCTTACCCATGCACTGTCTGATATTGGGTATATGATGCCAGCATCTAGCCACTTAATGATTTCCTTTTTTACAACCTCTTTCATGATAGGGTTTAGTGTAACACCCCAAATATTTGATTAATTATTTTTATTAATTTAATTAAGTACTTAGGGGATTTGTTTTATTTAATAGATATAATTGAAATTTAGAAAAAAATAGAATAAATTGAGGTGTGGTGTTGAAGCAGGAGGTGGTGTTGCGAATTAATCGGGCTTAAGCTGGCAGAAGCCCATGATCCAAAGCCCATTGAGCTAGGCGCATACTTAAGCCCAAAATTTAGGATTTTGGCTCATTTTTGCTAAAAGAAAAGAAAGGAGTCGCGACTTGAGAGAGAGGAGAGGGAGAGCGCGACGTGTTCAAGGAGAGGGAGGAGGGTTTCGCGTGGAGCTTCAAAGGAGAAGAAGCTTGGATCGTTGGTGTCTTTGGTGGCTTGCTAGAGATCTTGTTGAACTCTTCAATTAACAAAGGTTAGGGGGCTCTCTTTTCATCTATAATAACCTATAGGATTAATACCATGTTAGTTAGGTTTTAGGATGCTTAACCAATTGAATTGATATGTTGTTTTGGTGTTTTATGTTATGCGAAGATCAAATTGTGAATTCTATGATGTTTGATGATGAACTTGTGTTGTTTGGTGATGAGACCATGTTGTTTGGGTGTTGAGATGTATATAATAATTATTATGCATGTCAGGTGTTTGTAGAATTGACTCAATAAAATTGAGAAGGAGAATATGATGAATTGTTGGGTGTTGTTGAGTTGCATAAATAAATTGGAGTTGGAATTAAGTGATTGAGGTGTGTAAAAGGTGTAGTTGGGTGATGTTGTTGGTATGTGCATGCGTGTAGTGTAGGTGTGCTTGGGTGTGCTGAGCATGGGCGCCAAAAGTGGCTGCCCATGCGTGACTCGTGTTGTGTGATGTGTGGTGTTGGCGTGTGCTTGGTGGTGCGTGAGGGAGGGCGCCAAAGATAGCTCGCCCGTGTTGCCTGTGCGTATATGTTGCTGTATTTTCCATAGTGCTGTTGCTGTATTTTCCATAGTGCTGTTGCTGTATTTTCAACTATGCTGTTGCTGTTTTTCTAATTATGCTGTTGCTGTTTTTCTAAGATAAATGTTGCTGTTTTTCTAAGATAAAGGTTGCTGTTTTTCTAAGATAAATGTTGCTGTTTTTCCAAATTAATGTTGCTGTTTTTCTAAACTTTATGCTGCTGTTTTCTGAAATTAATGTTACTGTTCTTCTAAAATCGCTGCTTCTGTTTTTTTCTAAAATTAATGTTGTTGTTTTCTAAAGTTGCTGTATTATCAATGTTGCTGTTTGCTGTTTATATTTGGTGCTGTTTTAGTCCTTTGGTGTTGTTTTGGTCCTCATGGTGTAGTTTTAGCCCTTGTGACAATTTAGTCCGTATAATTAGTTGGTTATTGGCGTAACTGGTGTGCTGGCCTTAGGACAATTAATTGGAGATGTAATGCAGGTGATAGCGAGTGAAGGTGATCTAGTACCTTCTTTCTAGTTGGTCGAGTCGGCTCTGATACGTAGCACCGGGGGGGCGTTTTAGCTTACCGTTTTATTTAATTGATGTTATTACACTATTTACTTGGTGATGTAACCTAATGTGTTGAGATTTGGTGTTCTCCGCTGCGATGTTTTTATACTTATGTTGACGTAAGCTAAACCGAATATGATGTTGACTGTGGTGCTATGTATTATGCACTTGATGACTTTTTATAATAATTTTGGAGATATCATACGTTGTTGCTTGTTTAAATGTGGCACCCTCTTGCGGCTGCACTGAAAGGTTTTTGGAAACTCTGATTTTAAATTAATTAAATAGTAGTTATTAGAAGGGGGTGTTACATTTAGTCTTCTTTGGCTTTCTATACTATTCTTAGAATTTTCTTCTAAGATGATTCTATGCATACACACAGAAGGACTAATTCCCTTGATATCTGCCATTTGCCAACCTATTGCTTTGGTATGTTTCTTTAGAGTATTGATGAGATCATTTTCTTGTTCTGAGGTTAAATCAGAAGCAATAATAACTGGTAAAGTCTCATTTTCTCCTAGAAAGACATACTTAAGATATTTAGGCAATTCCTTCAATTCTAGCTTGGGAGGTTTTTCTATGGAGGGTAAATTTTCTTTGAGGGTTGGATCCTCAAGATTGAGAGGTTCATAAGTTCTGGCCCAGACTTCCTTACAAGAGTTTTCTATTGGCAGGTTTTCCTTTTCTAGTAATTCCTCATCTAACAATGTAGGTGCATCAAGTGCAACTGCATTAGCCAAATGATCATACTGTTTTAAAAACTGTTTCTCTACCAATTTATCTAGAGAAAAAATGGATGAGCATTCTTCTGTATCCTTTGTGGGATACTTCATAGCAGTCATCACATTGGATTTTATCTCTTGATCATTCACTCTCATTGTAAGTTCACCTCTCTGCACATCTATTAAGGTTTTGCCAGTTGCTAGAAATGGTCTCCCTAGGATAATAGGTACATCCTTATCTGCTTCAAAGTCAAGAATGACAAAATCTGCAGGGAACACAAATTTGTCTACCTTAACTAAGATGTCTTCTATTATACCTTCAGGATAGGCTATTGACCTATCTGCTGATTGAAGTGTCACAGTGGTTGGTCTTACAATTCCAATTCCCAACTGGTTAAAAATAGATTTAGGCATTAGGTTAATACTTGCCCCTAAATCACATAAAGCTTTACCAGTATAAGAGGTTCCAATGGAAAATGGAATTGTAAAACTTCCTGGATCCTTCAATTTCCTAGGAATCTTACTTTGCATGATCTGACTACATTCTTTAGACATGGCAACTGTCTCAAATTCCCCTAATCTTTTTCTTTTGGTAAGCACATCTTTCATGAATTTTGCATAGTTTGGCATTTGTTGAAGTGCTTCTACTGAGGGAACATTTATGTGCAACTGTTTTAGTACCTCTAAGAATTTGCTAAATTGTTTCTCCTCATGTGCTTTTTTCAATCTTTGTGGGTAAGGAGGAGGAGGGTACTCAGGTGCTAACTTAGGTGTAGGGATTTGAACTTCTTCCTCTAATGCAGGAGCATTGGATGCTTCCACATTTCTTTCTTTGCTATTTTTCTGTTTTTCTTTTTCTTTTTCTCCCTTATCTACACTTTCCCTCTCATTTGATTCAATCAGATCCTTGCCACTTCTTAAGGAAATAGTTTTAACCTGCTCTTTTCCTTGTTTCTGGGAAGGAGCAGCTTCTGTATTAGAAGGTAAGGCACCTGATGGTCTTTGATACAAAGTTGTGGCTAACTGTCCTACTTGGGTCTCTAGATTCTTAATGGAAGCATCTTGAGTTTGTCTAGCTGTTCTTGCTTCTCCTATGAATGCTTTGAGCATGTTTTCTAGAGAATTTTCATTGGTGGCTTGTTTTTGAGGTGGGAATCCTGGTGGTGTAGATGGTGCAGTATTAGATGCAACTGCATTGTTATTGCTCCATCTAAAGTTGGGATGATTTTTCCACCCAGGATTGTAAGTGTTAGAATAGGGGTTGTTATTTCTATTATATCCTACATAATTTACAGAAATAGGGTTGCTAGGACATTCCTCATACAAGTGACCTCCTCCACAATATACACAACTGGTGGTACCTGGAGGTGCTTGTTCTACTGCTGCTGAAGTGAAGTTTTTTATCAAGTTGGCTAAAGTGGCTACTTGAGTAGATAAGGCTGTTACATCACTAACCTCATGTACCCCTGATGGTTTCTTTTGGGCACTCACCCTCTCAGTAGGCCAGCTAGAGCTATTAGCTGCTATTCTATCAATTAACTCACATGCTTCATTGTATGACAGATTTAATAACGCTCCACCAGAAGATGCATCAAGCATTATTCTGGTTTGAGGTTCTAAACCATTATAAAAAGTTTCCATTTGAATAATAACAGGTAAACCATGATGAGGACATTTTCTTAAAAGTTCTTTCCACCTTTCCCATGCTTCAAATAATGATTCAAACTCTTTTTGTCTAAAAGATGTAATATCAGTTCTCATCCTGGCATTTTTGATAGGTGGGAAATATTTTCCTAAAATTTTTTCAGCCATTTCATTCCATGAATGGATAAAGCTAGGCTCTAAAGAGTTTAGGCAAGCCTTAGCTCTATCTTTCAAAGAATAAGGAAACAACCTTAATCTGAAAGCATCTTCACTAACACCGGGTAAGATAAAGTTACTACATACTTCTATAAACTGTTTTAAATGCAGGTGAGGATCCTCTAGAGGAGTTCCTCCAAATTGACCAATAGTTTGAAGCATTTGAAACATCATAGGTTTAAATTCAAAATGCACAGCATCAATATGAGGTCTAGATATGCTAGTTTGCATGTTTTGATGATCAAACTGACTCATAGGTCTATCTCTATCATTAATCATACCTATGGGATCCAAGTGAATGAATCTTTCTCTGTGATCTTCTTCTGTATCTTGATGAGAGCCATGACCTCCTCTTACTGAGTGTGGTCTTGAGCTTTGTCCTTCACTGTGAGACATCATGCAGGCTTGTTCCTTTTGCTTTTGGAGTCTTAACAATCTCCTAAATCTTCTTTCTATCTCTGTATCTAAGCTGTATTCTGGTGTCCTGTTTCTGGTCCTGTACATATGCTAAAGCACCATGTGCTCCTGCATGACAGAAACTTGCAAATACCAGAATAATATACACTAAATTACAATATATCAGATTTTTAAAAGAATTTAACTACAATCCCCAGCAACGGCGCCAAAAACTTGCTGTGTGGAAAACATGTGCTAGTATACACAGTCCATAACAAGTAATATAGTGTTTAGAACAGGTCGAACCCACAGGGATTGATGAACTCTTTCAAAAGTCAATATTATGTAATTTAGAGGAAGTAACTAATTTAACAAGATAGTTGATGATGGTCAGTATCACAAGTAAGTTAGAATAAATCAAGGTGTAAGTAGTTGTAATGCAATAGAGAAAAACTAGTTGGAATGTCTTCCCCAAGTAATTTAGTTATAAGTGTTTAATGCAGTTATGATGCAGTTGCACTGAATGCTGTTGCATTAGTTGTGTGCCTTTCAGTCACTTTTCTTCAGAGTTTCATTACAAGCTTCCTATGTCTAGGCTTGCTAAATAAGTTCACTCTTGTCTTTTAAAGTACCCACAGTATCACCCTATGGACTATACTATCCTATGTCTAGGACTTAGTATGGTTTTCACAAAGTTTCCTTTATGTAAAACACTCACCCATATTAGTTCTTGAGTTCTTAATTGTAAACCATGTCTGCTTTTACAAATCTACTTATTCTAAGTGATCAACCTCAAAATAAGCGCTGAAAGTATTATCAAGCAAGAACTAAAGTGCACACATCATATACTCGTATTAAACTTACTTAAAAGCTCGTTAAATGGTTAGAACATTCCAACTAAGAGAGGTTTAGCTCAACATAGACATTGCAAGGCATATATAAACAAAATAGAACATGTTTATATAATTGAAATCACAAAAGAGAAACAACAAGATAGAGTTTACACAAGTTGTAGCTCTTAGCATGAATTCTCCTAGCAATGTAGTTGAATTAGCTCCTTAGCACTTTGGTAAAAACTATGAAATCGAGGTAAGGAGGATTTGTCACTTCCTTCCTTTCCTTCTTACAAAATAAAACTATTCTATGTGGAGTGAAATTTTAATCTAACTTATGGATTGTGATCTATCTTCAAGTGAAGGAGTGAGGTCCTTTTATAGTCTTCAAGAGAGGTGCTTCTTTCCTTCATGTTGAAGTAACTTTGATGGCTGTATTCATGGTTACTTTACAGCAGTTGATTCCCATGTGAAGTCTTCAATCAAGTGTATAGGGAGGTCAAATGAGATAACAACATGTGTCCCTACGTTGATGACTCTTCAAAGCTATGTGGGAATTATAGGCAACAAAATATGAGGTGTTCTTGCTTTAGGAGACCAAGCATGAGGTCATCAAGTGCAAGTGGATGGCAAGTGGATGTGAAAGTGGATGGCTCCAACCTTCAGGCAATGCAGTTGCAGTGCAGTAGCATTGAGCTGAGCCAGTGCAGTTGTAAGTCCAGAATCAATGCAGGAGCATTTGATGCAGGAGCATTTAGACTGCACTGAACAAACTTATCAAACATACCACAATATATCCAAAATGGCCTATTATCAACTATAACCATGTCAAACACTCAAGTTATCACATATTACATAAAATACTATATAAACTCTTTATCTTTGCTTGAAAGAGAGCAATTTACTAAGTTTAAACATATGAATAAATCTATATAAAATAGAGTTATCAGCATGCTTTCTGTTGCTTCTGCTGATCAATCACTCTCAGGTATTCTCTATGCTATTTCTGACTATATCTCCTCTGCTCACCTCTCTTCCCCCCATAGAACCTTTGTTGCAGCTCTTAGCATTCACACTGAGCCTAAGACTTTTGCTCAAGCTTCCAAACATCAATGTTGGATTGATGCTATGCAACAAGAGATAGAGGCCCTTGATCAGAACTCCACTTGGATCATCACTGATTTACCCTCTGGCAAGCATCCCATAGGATGCAAATGGGTGTATAAAATCAAACATAAGGCTGATGGCTCAATTGAGAGGTACAGGGCTCGTTTGGTAGCCAAAGGTTTCACTCAACTTGAGGGTGTAGACTACTCAGAAACTTTCTCACCAGTAGTCAAGAATGACTACTGTCCGACTTGTCCTTGCCATGGCAGCCTCTCACAATTGGCATCTACAGCAGTTAGATGTCAATAATGCCTTTCTTCATGGAGATCTTCAAGAGGAGGTCTACATGAAGATTCCTCCAGGGATTCCTTATTCTGATCCTACCAAGGTTTGCAAGCTCCAAAAGTCTTTATATGGCTTGAAGCAAGCAAACAGACAATGGAATGCCAAGCTCATCTATTTCCTCCTGCCATTGGAATTTGTTTAATCCAAGCATGATTACTCTCTCCTGATCAAGCACTCTAACTCTTCCATCACCATATTACTCATTTATGTTGATGATGTAGTGCTGACAGGAAATAACTTGGATGAAATCCACACCATCAAGCACCTCCTAGATGCTGCTTTCAAGATTAAGGACTTGGGTGTCCTTAAGTTCTTCCTTGGTCTTGAAGTTTCCCATTCATCTACTGGCATTGTTGTCTCCTAGAGAAAGTATGCTCTGAAACTCATTGAAGAAGCTGGTCTCCTGGCTTGCAAGCCTGTCTCTACTCCCATGGTCCCTAACCTCAAACTCAGTGCTCATGCAGGAGCCCCTCTAGCAGATCCCACACAATACCGTAGACTACTTGGCAGGCTCATCTACTTGACAAATACTAGACCTGACATTTGCTTTGCTGTGAACAAGCTCAGTCAGTTCATTGCCAATCCCCTTGTCCCTCATATGGATGCTGCTTTGCATGTCCTGAAGTACCTTAAGTCATGTCCTGGTCATGGCCTATTTTTTAGTTCTGAATCTGATTACAAGTTAACAGCTTTTAGTGATGCAGACTGGGCTTCTTGTACTTACAGCAGGAGATCCACCACTGGGTTCTGTGTCTTCTATGGCTCCTCCTTAATCAGCTGGAAATCTAAGAAGCAAAGTGTGGTATCCCGCTCTTCATCAGAAGCAGAGTACTGTGCTCTTTCCTCCACTACTTCAGAAATTCAGTGGCTGCTCTACCTTCTGCAGGATCTTCACAGTCCTCACACTGCTGCTGTTTCCCTGTTCTGTGACAACAAGTCAGCCATGCACATTGCCCATAATCCTATCTTCCATGAACGCACCACATATTGAATTGGATTGCCATTTGGTTCGTGATAAGGTGCATGCTGGTGTCATTCACCTTCTCCCTGTTCCCACAGCAGCTCAGCTTGCAGACATGTACACCAAGCCCCTTCATCCATCTCAGTTTTCTACCTTTGTATCCAAGCTCAACATGAAGGACATTCATAGTTTAGCTTGAGGGGGGCTGTTAGATTATGAATTAGTGTATTAATTATTTTAATTGCTCATTGTACATTTGGTTTAATATCTAGCTAAGTGTTAAGCTAGTTAAGTCAAGTTATTGCCTCATTTGTACATTATATATATATACTGTACAGTTCACAATCAATAAACAGAGAGTTTATTTTACCACTTGTAACGGATACCATTCAATCAAAGTTTTATAAATCAATGGAAGACCAACAATAAAGAAATAAAATTTCTTACACAATAGTCCCACTAAATTTTCCCTAGACATTATTATCTTTAGTGTTAACAAAACCACCATTTTAGTGGATTAATTTTTTTTAGTGACGACAGTAACTAAAAACAAAGTCATTTACGTGATTTTTGTAATGTTATGGTGTCGTAGTAAGGACTAAATTGTAACTAAATTATAGACTTAAAGAACTAAATTGGTAAAAAAAAACTTAAAGGACCAAATCGTGACAAATAAATAACTCAAAGGACCCCTAATCTATGAAGTCCGGATACGGGATACGACACGATACATATACGGGCATATGGAAATTTTTTGAAAATCAAGATACTACACGGCTGGGATAATTTAATAAAAATTAAATTAAAATTTAAATATATAAAAAGATAACAGAAAAATAAAATGGAATAGAAACACAAAAAGAAAAAAATAAAGTTGAAAAACAGAAATATTGCATTTTATAGAGATAAAAAAACTGCCCAAATAGATAAAAAAATCACACAAAATATATGGATGAAAGGAAGAGGACAACCGACACACCTATCTACGAGTGACTAGTCACAAAAAGTAGGGATGGACAAGTAACTGAGACCACCCGAAACCGTATAATCCGAATAGTCAGTGACGGAGCTTGCATTAAATATTGAGGAGAGCGATAGTAATTAACTAAAATATTATTGACTTACAAGCTCACATACATGACTTTATATATATATATAAATATAAATATACATAATAAATAGATGACTTTTTATTGACTAATGTTCTGGAGTGGGCTCGAAGGCCAATTCGTCCAACAGGCCCATCGCGGCCCAATATCTACCTTGCTCCGCAAGATGCGGCCGCCCCCGTAAATTGCGCAACGGCTAGAACGCGCAGCGTTATATATACCACACCAGCATGTGGCTTCAGGTACGTTTTACTCACCTTGTGACCCTGCCCGTTGAAGCACCTCTGACTTGAGCGTTGGAGTGCCTTTGCAGGTACCACCCGCGTGCGGCTCAGAACTCGGTCCCTCATCCCAGCGACCGAGCAACATCATCCGCAACAACCCATCGTATTGATCAGGTACGATCAATTGGCGACCACAGTGGGAGGCCCGAGCGCTATTCCACATCAAACCATGCCGCCACGCCAGAAACGCACTTCTTCTAGGCTCAACACCTCTGGGCAGAACCGACCTCAACGGACCCCAGAGGGCATGCCTGTGACCGTTCATGAATCACAAGATGAGCCTCGCCAAGAACCCTCAGTACAGGGAGGCCGCGGGCCAGTTATACAACCGGTCCAGCAACTACCGGCCGAGCTGGCCGAAGCTGGAATCCCAGAAGCATTGCCAGAGCATGTGACCCAGGCACTTATACAAATTCTGGAGCAAAAGAATCAAGTGATTGCTGATCGAGACGAGCTGATCGAACGCTATGAGAGAGGCTCGATCTCAATCCGCCCGCGTGCGGACAGCTGTCACCGAGGGCAACCATCCCGGCCCCATCGTTCACCACCACGGAGAGAAGCTCCTACTCGTCGAGGCGTATCCCGACGCAATCCTTCAAGAAGGGCGATCGTTCACAGGTCGCCCCCTCGTCGAAGAAGTCGCCACCGACGTTCCCCCGAGGAAGATTACGACTATGCTGACTCAAGCTACCGACCAGAGTCAGAAGGGTCGCCAACAAGATACTCGTCAAACGAGTCCTTAGATCCCGACGATCAAGAAGCAGGTCGTGGGACTCGTATGAGGAGTTTGACGACTACCGTAACGGGGAGATTAGAGATGTCTCCCGTGCCATCAGCCAACCAAGAAGGAACAATTCAGAACGGCCTAGAAGACGGTCGTCGCCACATGCTCCACAATACCATGGACGCCCTCCAATTGCTGACAGACTCCTTGGTCAGCCGATCGGCCTTTACGGTTTGCCCGTCGACCAAGCTTATGCCGCAATGCAGCCCTACGGGCAGAATCACATCCCGACCGGACAAGGACCCTTCACCAGCGAAATTAGGCGATATCGCATCCCAAGGGACCTGAGGAAGCCCCCAAACCTGAATAAGTTTAACGGCCGTGGGGATCCAGATAAGCACCTCATGTACTTCAACAACTACTGTAGCTACAGAGAGCTAGGCCGGACGATGAAGTGCAGACTGTTCCCTCAGTCACTCGAAGGCCGGGCGTTAGAATGGTGGGAATCCCTACGTCCTAACTCCGTCTCTTCTTGGGAAGGTCTTGTGGCAATGTTCTTGGCCAATTATACAGCCAACCGTTGTCAGTATCGCTATGAAGAGCACTTGGACTCGGTCGTCCAAGGAGAGAATGAATCGTTGAGGGAGTTTATCGACCGGTTCATGACAGAGGCTGACACAGTCCGCAACCTATCAGACACGGACAAGCTGAAGTATCTCAAGCGTGGTATAAGAAAGAACCACAGATTTGCTGAAGAGTTCTCTTTGAACCGCTATTACGACCTCGGCCTGTTCCTTAGAAGGGCCAACGACCATATGGGCTATGAAGAGCAATTGGCCGCTGATAAGGGCGCCCACGCGCGTCCCAAGGAAGAGAACGGCAGGCCGGCCAAGGGGCAAGACAGTAAGCCCGAGTACCGGCCTAAGAAGTACGAGCATCGTACAAAGTTGAACACTCCGATCACCCAGATCTTCACGGAGTGCCAGAACAACGAATTCACTAGTGTGAGGCGACCTGATCCCCTAGTGCTGAAGAAAGGAGGTCGGCCCACCAAGAAATACTGCAGATACCACAAGAGCAAGGGGCATGACACCAATGACTGCATGGCCCTAAAAGATGACATAGAAGATCTCATACAGAAGGGAAAGTTGAGGCAATATGTCAAAGATGAAGGTAACGATCGCCCTGAACGAAGAGCTGTTGGCCAACCCGCCAATGACAAGGGTAAAGCGATCGTTAACTCAACGATCGAGCAAGCGCGTAACAGTTCGGAGGAAGAACGCGACCCCAGACAGTCGAAGGGCCGCAATGTAGCCATGGTCATCCATGGAGGTAATCCATTGGACATCAGAGAGTCCAACAAGGCGATGAAGAGGAAGTGGAACGAACTCATGATGGTCGGTTCAACTTCAACCCCACGGCCGGCCTCGAATAGGCCGCCCATTTCCTTTGGGGACGAAGATTTGCTTGATGGAAAAGTTAATAATTATGTCCCTTTGGTAGTATCGGCCGTAATGGCCAACACTGAGGTCAGAAGAATACTGGTCGACCAAGGAAGCTCGGCCGACATCATGTTCGAAGAATTGATTGACAAGTTAAATGTGGATAGGAGCGAGATCATTCCGCAAGCCGTCCCAACCCCATTGACCGGGTTCAATGGGGCGACCACCTACCCACTGGGGACGATAGAACTACTTGTTACCTTTGGAGATGATACGAGTGGCAGCACGTCTTACAGGACGGTCAGAACGACGTTCTTAGTTCTGCCAATAAAATCGTGTTACCACTGCATCATTGGCCGCCCAACACTGGGAAGGTTGGAGGCCGTAGCCTCAACTGTACACCTGAAGATGAAGTTTTACAGTAAAAACGACCAAGTTGTGACAGTGATGGCCGACATGGAGGCGGCCATGAGGAGCCATTTCCTCTATCAAGAGATTTGTGATATGGAGGTAGAAAATGCTAAACCTCAGAATCTTGGAGAGGGGCATCAGGTCAATGTGGCCGACCTGGATGCTCGATACGACCCTGATAGCGACCCTGAGGACGACGACGACGATTTAGCCCGCGAGCTAAAGAATAAACTGAAGAGGCCTGAGCCCCACGGGGAATTGATCGATGTTCAGTTAATGGACGACCCAACTAAGACAGTTAAGTTGGGGAGCGACCTACCTGAAGAAGACAAGCAAGAGCTCATCACCTGCCTCAGGGAGTACGCAGACCGTTTTGCATGGCAGGCATCAGACATGCCCGGGATCCCAATTGAAATTGCCTGCCACCAACTGTCCGTTGATGAGACAGCAAGGCCGGTCGCACAAAAGAGGCGAACTCATCAAGGCCGCCCAGGCAGTTGACGACCTCATCAAGGCCAATTTCATTGAGGAAATTAAGTATACAACATGGCTTTCCAACGTCGTTTTGGTAAAGAAGAAAAATGGTAAGTGGCGCATGTGCGTCGACTATACCGACCTGAATAAGGCATGCCCGAAGGACGCATTTCCCCTGCCAAACATTGACAAATTGGTCGACGGGGCTGCGGGCTATAAACTTCTGTCTTTTCTAGACGCCTATTCAGGATACAATCAAATCACCATGTACCCACCCGATCGGCATAAGACCGCGTTCATGACCGATCGTGGAAATTTCCAATACAAGGTAATGCCCTTTGGTCTGAAGAACGCCGGAGCGACCTACCAGAGGATGATGAACAAAGTCTTCAGGCGGCAGATCGGTCGAATATCAGAGGTCTACTTGGATGATATGATCATCAAAAGCAAAACCGATCAAGACCACAGTAACGACCTAAGGGAAATCTTTGAGGAAGCAAGGAAGAATTCTTTGAGGTTGAATCCAGAGAAGTGCACCTTCGGGGTAAGGGCGGGCAAGTTCCTGGGCTTCCACTTAACAGAGAGAGGGATTGAAGCGAACCCTGATAAGTGTAGGGCGGTCGCCGACATGAGGCCGCCCACTACGAAAAAAGAGATCCAGCAATTGAATGGCATGGTCGCTGCCCTGTCACGATTTATACCTAAATCAGCATGCAAATCGCTTCCACTGTTCAAGCTCTTGAAGAAGGAGGTCGAGTTTGAATGGACTGACCAATGCCAGCGAGCATTGGACGAGCTGAAGGCGGCACTGACCAACCCGCCCATCATGACCAAGCCACAACCGGGTGAGACACTTTACTTATACTTGGCCATAACGGACGAAGCCCTGAGCGCCGTTCTAGTCAGAGAAAGCGACCTGAAGCAGAATCCGGTTTACTTCATAAGCAAGGTATTTCAAGGCCCGGAGATCAGATATCAGAAGATCGAGAAGCTAGCCTTAGCGTTACTTGTGGACACCCGTAGATTGCGCCCTTATTTCGTGGCCCATCAGGTCGTGGTAAGGACCGACCAGCCTATTAGGCAAATCCTTCACCGACCTGACCTTGCAGGGCGTATGATCAAGTGGGCTGTGGAACTCAGTGAGTTTGGGATCAAGTTCGAGGCTAGATCGGCCGCTAAGGCACAAGTGTTGGCCGACTTCATCGCTGAAATGACTCCAATACCCAACGATCGGACCATCACGACCTGGACTTTGCACGTCGACGGGTCCTCCAACAGCAAAGGAAGTGGGGCCGGTTTGATACTTGAGAACTCAGAAGGACTTACTGTTGAAGTCTCATTGACTTTTGCATTTCACACTTCAAACAATCAGGCCGAGTATGAAGCGTGCATTGCCGGGCTGCAGCTAGCCAAAGAGTTCAATGTCGACCGTGTCGAACTTCACTCTGACTCTCTACTGGTAGTATCCCAAATTCAGGACCTATACGACGCAAAGGATGATATCCTGAAGAATTATTTGGCTAAGGTAAGGGATCTGCTCAAGCAATTCGACCGAGCAGAAGTTAAGCACGTCCCCAGGACCGAGAACGTCCGGGCTGATATCCTATCAAAGCTAGCTAGTACAAAGGCTCCTGGGAATCACAGAAGTCTAATTCAGGAAACATTAACGCGGCCGAGCGTGTCTACTAAGCCCGCCCAACCATTGGCCATTCTAACGGTCGACTTGGATAAAGACTGGATCACTCCGATCCTACAATATATTCTTAATGGGGTAGAACCTTGCGACCAGAAGGCAGCAAAACTCCTGAGGTTACGAGCGACCAAGTACTCAGTGATTGAAGGAAGACTGTATAGAAGGGGCTTTTCATCCCCATTGCTGAGATGCCTTATGTCGGTCGAAGCCGACCATGTACTTAGAGACATACATGAAGGAGACTGTGGTAGCCACCAAGGTGGTCGGTCAATTGCTAAGAAGGCGCTCAGGGCCGGATACTATTGGCCGACCATGGATGAGGACGCTAAGTTACTTGTGCACCAGGTCAGCTGAAATTCCTGATCGTCGCGATCGACTACTTCACCAAGTGGATAGAAGCAGAGCCACTTGCCACCATTACCTCAGCGAAGGTATCTAAGTTTTTTGGGAGAAACGTGCTCGCCCGCTTTGGAGTGCCCCAGCAATTGGTGACAGACAATGGAACTCAGTTCGCAGACAGGAAGTTCAGAGAAATGTTGGCCGACCTAGGTGTGAAACAGCGTTTCACCTCGGTCGAGCACCCACAAACCAACGGCCAGGCAGAAGAGCTACAGTCGGCCCTTTGGGCCTATAGAATGACCCCCCACTCATCGACCGGGGAGTCACCATTTAGACTGGTCTATGGTACTGACGCTGTCATCCCGATTGAGATGGGAGAGCTAAGTTGGAGGAAGACCAACCCACCAACCCCGCCCGCAAATGAGCAAGCAACAAGGGAATAGCTCGACCTGATTGAAGAGCTACGAAACAAGGCGTCACTTAGAGAGCAGCTCATTAAGCAGAAGGTCGCTGCCAGGTACAACGCTCGCGTCCAGAAGAGGGAATTCTCCATTGGGCAGCTAGTCCTCAGGAGGGCCGACGTAGGGAATAAGAACGCCCGCCAGGGAAAGCTCGCCCCCAATTGGGAAGGACCATACCGTGTCATCAGCAAGACTGGAAAGGGAGCGTACGAGCTGGAAACCATGGAAGGGGCGACCATCCCCAGAACATGGAACGCTGACAAATTGAGAAGATATTATGTCTAAGTTGTAAACAATTATTGATCAATAAAGAATAGGCGGTCGCTCTTTTTCCCCAAAGGGGTTTTTTACCGAGGACCGACCTTAAAATTTGACTTGTGTAATTTATTTTCATGCAAATTGAATGCACGGTCGCTCACCATGCGAGTAGCAGTCGAGCGACCAAAAGAGTGCCATCGAATGGCCCAAGCGAGAGCCGCCGAGCGGCCTAAAAGAGTGCCATCGAATGGCCCAAGCGAGAGCCGCCGAGCGTCCTAAAAGAGTGCCATCGAATGGCCCAAGCGAGAGCCGCCGAGCGGCCTAAAAGAGTACCATCGAATGGCCCAAGCGAGAGCCGCCGAGCGGCCTAAAAGAGTGCCCTCGAACGGCCCACACGAGCGACCTGCTCACCATCGATTGGTGGAGCGGTCTTAAAGAATAGCAAAAATAAACCAAGAGCAAACTGGAAACGAAAACCAATAACGGAGCAATTAAACGGGCTGGAATTCATAGAGAAATTGTCATTGATTACAAATAAAGACGCCTTGGTCGAAACCAGGGCGCCCCATTCAAACACCGCTCGCAGGCGGGCCAAGATTACAATTCAGAAGAAAGTCACAAGTTAAGAGTCGCCGGGGGCTTGGTAGATAACTGCCTCTTCTTGAAGGACCTTCCCTTTCGACATCTTCTTGGGGCGGACGATCTGCTGATCGATCGCGCGATGGCTGCTTTGCACAATCTCACGATCGACATAAAGATCAGGGTAGAGGATCTTGATCTGGCCGACCGCATTTTCGAACTGACCCTCCGCAGCTCCCTTCGCCTTGTCAAGAACGTCCTTGTAGCGACCTCTAAAATTGTTCTTTTCCGCCTCCACTGCCTCCAGCTCAGTTTTCAGCCCAGCGACCTGGCTCGACAGCTCTTTATTCTTGGAAGAGAGGCGTTCGACCTCTTTCTCAGCTGTTTCCATGTCAGCGACCGCCTTGTCCAGAGAAGACTCGGCCAGTGTTTGAGCAGAGACAGCAGCCACAAGCTGGCGTTCCGCTTCGACAAGCTTCCTCTCATTGTCAGCGGCCGCTTCGATTCTCGGTTCGAGCTCCTTCATTTTCTTGAGCAGGTCGTCTCGCTCGCCCCTCATTTCTGCGAGCAATGACAAGGCAGAATTCAATTTAAAGTTTTTATCGACTAGGTCGTCTTCAAGCAATGAATATCTATGGGCAAGGCGCCTACCTTCCAGGCGATCTGATTCTTCATCTTGGTATTTTTTGAACAGAATACCAGCGGCCTTCATTGCCTCGGACATCACCTCGAAAGGTTCCTCCTTGAAACGAGCGCAGTCTTCATCACCCAACCCAAGCAGGTCGATGTTGGGCGACCGGATGTGCCCGTGGCTTTTTCCACTCTTATGCTTCTTCTTCTCGCCCCCATCGTCGACCGACCTGTTCCTCTTGGATTTTCCTTGATTTTTGGGTGGGCTGCTCAGATCAATGGCTGGTGCTGGTGTGCCCGCCCGAGGAGCCTGACGATCAGGCTGAGATCCGGTCACAGCAGTTTGAGGCGTACCCCCAGATTGAGCCGCAGGTATGACGCGGACGGGTGAAGTATCGCCGTCCTCGGCCGCCCATTGCTCCAACAGGTCAAAGTCATTCATGTTGGCCATCTTAACTGCAAAGGCAAAAGCAGATGGTTAGAAACAGTTAACAAAACAAAGTGACAGAAAATAATATGTGTGAGCGACCACCGACCAAGAGCGGCCTTGACGTTCTTCTTGGAACGAGCATCCACAACGTTTTTAACCTTGATGCGACCCTCAGGGACTAGGGACGCAATCCTTCTCAATCTATGTATCGTTCCCCTGTCCAGGTCTGTTGCACCCCAAAAAATCCGGTTCGGACTTCTCATTGTACAACGTGGAAAAGGTATGGAGCCGCCACCAATATTTTAATTTTAAGACCAAAACATTGAAAAAAGGTCTTTTAGACAAGGCGGATGGTCTTTCGAAAACTAGAGATATGGGTTCGGGGGTCGGTTAGGCATGGGGAAGGTATTAGCACCCCGTACCTCCTTTCTACCGAAAGGGAACCTTTAATTAAATGTGTGGTTTGAAGTGTTGATTTGAAAATGCTTTTATTTTGCGTCTTTATTGAAAAGGGAGTGAGAAGACTTAATGAAAATTTTTGTTTTTGGCGCTTGACGAGAGTTGGCCTCTCGCTCCTACGTATCTCCTGGTGCGATGGAGAATTCAAAGCTACGTAGTTCTTGGTTGTCCTAAAAAGGTTTTTGTTTTTTAGTCTGTTTAGATGAGTTTTCGCAGTAGGAGTGAGGATTCGCGATGACCAAACAACAACGGTTTAGAGTGGCCGCGCTACTAACTCTTTTGAAAATGAAATTATCATTAACAACCAAACGGCAACGGCGCAAGTGATCATTAACGATAATCGGTTTTGCTTTTGATTCGAGTGTTCGCGACGACCAAACAACAACGGTTTAGAGTGGCCGCGCTACTAACTCTTTTGAAAATGAAATTATCATTAACAACCAAACGGCAACGGCGCGAGTGATCATTAATGATAATCAGTTTTTATTTTAGATGATCAAAAAGGGCTTTCGCAATCGAATTAATTTTGGTTTGTTGTGCTTGACGAGGACGTGGCTCGCTCCTACGTATCCCAAATGGGAATCAAAGCGACGTAGTTCTAGAGCCTTGAAAATGAAAGTCTTTTTGTTTTGATTTTGAAAAGTGAAGGGGGTTCATAATGATCAAACTAACAAAGGTTATGAGTGATCATTACTAAAACCCCTTTAAGTGCATGTAAAAATCTCTTTTGAAAAATGAAAGCCTTCATGATGACCAAACTAACAAAGGTTATGGGTGGTCATCATTAACACTTGCTATGACTTTTGATGCTTAAGAAAATATTTTTGGAAATTGAAAGCATTCATGATAATCAAACTAACAAAGGTTATGGGTGATTATCACTAGTAGCTCATGCATATGAAAACATCTTTTTGAAACTTAGGCTCTTAGGACAATCAAACTAACAAAGGTTATGGGTGATTGTCGCTAGTCACCATTTTCATGCTAGGCCCTTTAGAAAAGAAAGTAATGAATGCAAATCGAATCCTTAGGCAAACAACAATCTCGTTTGAATTCTTGAGCAAATATTAGCCTAGACTACACATATTAGACCACAACACATAAATAGGCAAAGAAGGAACTTGAATTGGGCATTGAGCAAAAATACAAGAATAGGAAAGATTGAACCTAAATGCATATCTAGTGGAAGATGCTAGGCGAGAACCATACTCAAATATTTCTACAAAACGCAAGGGAATCTAAATGCACGTCTAGTGGAAGATGCAATGTATGGAGTTGACCTATCTAAGTGTTGATGATATTTTTATATGAGAGTGGACAATGAAATTGTTAGCTTAAGGAAAAGAGTCGCCTCCATCATGATCATAGGCAAGCATAAGCAAGAAAATTATTTAGCAACCAAAGTATCAAAGAATGTTGAATCACTTTGGTCAATCCTCGCACTTAAGATTAAGTGCACAAGTGCACAAGTGTGAATCACCTTGCCAATCATCAACAAAAACAAGTTTATTAAAGCAAACCCAAACCCTAATTTTTATGTTAAAACCTAGGAGCATACATACCCTAAATCAACTATTATTCATCCCCAAATCATGAAATAAACAAAAGCATTCAAGAACCCTAAACCTAGGCCCATGGCCGAATGTCATCATGCTTGAAATGGGTTTCTTATTTTTGTGAAAGTTATGCAAACATGAGTGAATATGCAAGGAAATGTGAGAAAACACAACAACAACTAGCAAATCACACTTTTATGAGAGTATGCGAAATACAACATGCCATAAAACAACATTTTATTTCATGAAAGGCAAGGATTAAGATCAACACAAATCAACATTTATTAAAGGGTGAGAAGCACCATAAGCACCCAAGCCTCCCTAAGTGCTTGTCAAAGTGCTTATGACACCCCTCACCAACGACAATCAACAATATGGGAATATGAAGATGATAGGATGAATGCTTTTTATATTTTGAGGAAATACTCAAAGATGATGCAAAGTTTTAAAGATTACCTTAGCTTTGAGCTAGAAAGTAAGATGAGAAGATGAAGCTAGTCACCAATCAACAAAACTCCAATATCCTTCAAAGAAGTACCTACTTGATGATGATGCTTGAACTTTGAATGAGAAATGGAGGGAGTATGTGAAAGAGGGATGCAAAATGAGGTGAGTGGTTTGTTAGGGTTTTTGGTGTAGGAGAGAATGAGAAGGTTCCTTTGAGATGAAAGAAAAAACAAGAGGAAGTGAGGAAGAGGAGGGGGGCTACGAATTTCTTCGTCTCCTTGGAGAGGAGAGAAGTGAGTTGTTCTTATTCAAATCCTTGGGAGGCCAAAGATCTAATGGGTTTAAGGTTGTGAGAGGGAAATAAAGAAATTAGTGTGTATTTAGTGGTGTAGAGAGAAAGAAGGTAAAAATATGTTGTGTATTGAATGTTATTGGATTCAAAGGTGTGCTTGTCATGATGAAAGGCTTTTTTTGTGATGTGCACTTGATGGGGCTGAAGTGAAGGGCATGAGGGTGGAGTGAAGGAGGTGAAGAAATTAGTGTGTATTTAGTGGTGTAGAGAGAAGGAAGGTAAAAATATGTTGTGTATTGAATGTTATTAGACTCAAAGGTGTGCTTGTCATGATGAAAGGCTTTTTTTTGTGATGTGCACTTGATGGGGCTGAAGTGAAGGGCATGAGGGTGGAGTGAGGGAGATGGTTTGCTTGTGAAATTGGTACTTACTTTGGCCAAAAATGGATAAAAGCAAAAAGCACCTAAAAGGAATTAGCCCTAATTCTAAAAATACAATAAACATCCAAAATTATTTTATTATTCATTTTTCATTTTTGATTTCAGATTTCATATTTTTAATTATACATATTTTTTTTTTTTGAAAAAACCGTTACAATTGACCAAAATACCCTTTTTGACGCTAAAACCCTAATTTGCCCGAAAAATGCGTTTCAACCCTACAAATGATTTCAGGAACCTTGGAATGCCTTCTAGGATCCGAAATGCAGTGCATAAGGCTCTTCGCTCTTCAATTTATTTATTTTTTGTGGAAAATTAGGGTTTTGACCTAAGCCGGACAAAATTGGGGTATGACAGCTGCCCCTCTTTATTTGGATTTTACCAAGAAATATGAATTGCGCGAGACATATTTCGAAGGTAAAATAGAAATAAAGAATTCAGAAATTATACCAATTTTGTCCATTTGGAGAAACCCGAATTTTCTCCCTCTTTTTTTGGAAAGATAGACACTTTCGTGTCGATGCGAAAACAGTAAATGAACACTAACGTGCTGACAGAAAAGGTAAAATGGGCACTTGCGTGCATACAGAAAAGTAAAACGGGCACTTGGCGTGCAGACAGAAAAGTAAAACGGGCACTTGGCGTGCAGAAAGCGGTAAATTGGGAATTCGGAGGCTGCCTAAAACCTTTTAACGGACTCTTGTCGAGTCCGAGCTCTGGGGGGGTGGCCTTTTCGAGCGACCGATCAACATCAGGTCCGGAACTGATTTGATCAATGGATTTACGCTATGCCTTAGGCTGACACAACTAATCCGAAGGACTTGACGAAGTCTGATGGATCCATTGCGTGCTCGTACACAATGTTGTGATCTGTGGAAGGAGTTCACTAACTCGGTGGGAGTTCACTAACTCTGTGGGAGTTCACTAACTCTGTGTTGAGGGAGTTTACTAACTCAGGGTTGATGGAGTTTACTAACTCGGGGTTGATGAATTTCTAAAAATGAGATTTTTGGGATTCTCTGGTCCGAAGTAACTTTTCTCTTGGATGGTGCATGAAATGCGTGCACTTGGATGTTTGGGGTGCACATGAATGCAATGATTGACTTTGGTGGGATGCCTTTTCTGTTTGATTTTTCTCTTCTTTTCCTTTTGTTATTCTTTCGCTCTTCTGAGATGCGAATTTGAAGGCGTAATGTACTGTTTGATGCCATGGAGTGATGACTGGTATGGATGATATGAGAATGATGAATGATGTGAAAATGTTGTGTTCTTTTATGTTCCGTCTTCTGTGATTTTCTTCTCTCCTTTCTTATTTGCTCTTTTTTCTATGGAATGCAGATATCTATGTAAATGGAGTGTGAATGTATGTTATGCAAAGTGTATGTGATGTGATGATTTCAATGGAATGATGGATGCTATGAGATGCTATTTTTGATTTTCTTCCTTTTTATTTTGGTTAAGGATCAACACTTCAAGTGCCTACAAGGTAAACATCCTAATCCCCAAGGATTAAGGTGAGCACCAAAGCCCTACAAGATAACAACCTAATCCCTGAGGATCCAGGCGAGCACTAAAACCCTACAAGATAACAACCTAATCCCTAAGGGTCCAGGCGAGCACCGAAGCCCTACAAGATAACAACCTAATCCCTAAGGATCCAGGCGAGCACTGAAGCCCTACAAGATAACAACCTAATCCCTAAGGATCCAGGCGAGCACTGAAGCCCTACAAGATAACAACCTAATCCCTAAGGATCCAGGCGAGCACTGAAGCCCTACAAGATAACAACCTAATCCCTAAGGATCCAGGCGAGCACTGAAGCCCTACAAGACAACAACCTAATCCCTAAGGATCCAGGCGAGCACCGAAGCCCTACAAGATAACAACCTAATCCCTAAGGGTTAAGGCGAGCACTAAAGCCCTACAAGATAACAACCTAATCCCTAAGGGTTAAGGCGAGCACTAAAGCCCTACAAGCGGCCAACTTTAGGCGACCCCCTCATGTGCTGAGATAGCTAGTTAAAGAATTTTTCCTATTTGTCTTTTTGCTATGTGAGGATGCAAAAGCAGTATTTTGATGCATGATATGACAAAATTTTTTGGGGTATTCAAATACTTTTTTTTGTGAATACTTTCATAATGATGAGACGCGAGACTTTGGATGCAAAAGTGGGGGTGAATTTGATCATCCTTTTTCTTTGGAAAAACTAGTTTTGATTTAAACCGCGGTGTTCTCAAGGTTATTATTTACAAGCAAACCCATTTATGTTTTCCTCCATTCCATGATAACTGAACCTTCAATAACAATCTTGTGCTTTCTCTATGAAACATTGCCAAGTGAACGCACATGAACATGCAGACGCCAGGTGAGTGTTTAGGATGAATGCCAGACTGCCCCCAATTCGGGCCTTCAGCGACTGTGAATGAATGACTTGCCCCTGTACGGAGTGTGAAAGGAAGCGGAGTGAAAGAGCAAATACGCAGGAACTAGTGCCATGGCTGACACCGGGTGAAAGGATGAATGGCCATGGATGGAAACTGAACAGACTCTCCCCGGACTAGGGTGGGCAGGTTGTGAAGAGAATACCCCAACTTTTAGATCTGAGTGGTGTTCTCAGTGCAAATCTTTGGTTCTCTGTGAATGTCTCAACTTTTGGCATGAAAGAAACCTTACTTGGTGATCACTAAACCTTGTTTTAATGCAACTTGAGTGTGTTTTGGAGTGCAAGTCCCTCTTTTTTTTATTTTGTCAGCTTTCTTTTTTCTGACTGTTCGTTTTTGTTTCCTCAGTTCTCTTTTTTTCTGAGGGTTTATTCTTTCTTGATCAGCTTTCTTTTTTCTGATCGTTTGTTTTTTCTTTTGAGCAAACACATTGTACATAGATAAGCTTGTTCGTCCTAAGATTAGAATCTGAGAGAACAAAAGCAATCGGTCATTGATCGGAATGGACTTTTCAGGATTGTGGTGTTTTGTGGAGGAAGGATAGTTATGCTTAATGAAGTGTTTGAGGCTAATGGGAGGATGAGTTTTGTTCGGCGTTGGTTGATGGTTAACGGTCTATGAGGGAGATGGTTATTGGGCTTATTTGGGCTTTGTTAAGGCAAATTTGTGTCTCATGGTAGAATGGCTGAGGGGTTTGGTGTTGAGGCCAAAGGAAGTGTTTGAAGGTTTATGGAACCAGGTGTTGGAAGATTTATCGAGACAAGGGTCTCTTGTGCTTTGTGGCAACATATATCAGCTCACAACTTATTATTTTTTGTCTTTTTGATTTTTTTTTGACTCATTTGTTTCATTTTTCGGACTTTTCTTCTTTCTTTGCTTTTGAGTCGAGTGAGCTGATGCACTATTTTTGTTTTTGATATTTGAAGTGATCCTTGTCTAGGGTGATTAGAGGGTATATTTTTGAGTTTGGTTTTTCTTGGCTTAAGGTAGGTAGGAAAGGGACTTTCTGGGATTTTGGGTTCTTGAGGGTATAGGGAGGTGGCCACACTTCATCTCAAATCCCGATGGCTTATTTATTTTTGTAAAACAAGATAACGGTTCATCTATCTATATGTGTTTGCTCCTTTCTTTGCATTTTTTCTCTTTTTTTTTATGCCCTAACTTTTGCCTGGACCGCCCTTTGCGGGTTTTCGATCCATCGGGCGCTTTTTTCTGCCTAGGCCGCCCTTTGCGGGTTTTCCACCTAGCGAGCTTATTTTCTTGTTTATTATTATCTTTTGAAAGACTTGCACTGAAGGAATATGATATTAACAAGGAAAATTAGTGATCACAGTCTTGCCCCAGCATGGAGGACTTAAAGCGTTAGACTGAACTAAAAGTCAAATATGCACTGATGGACTTATGATAAAACAGGGCAATGACGATCTTGAACAAAAGTGACTGAAAAGGGTAACTTTTATAGATGACGATGCTGACAAGGAAACATGTGCCCTTATTGAAATATCCTAAGGCCTTGGGCAGAGCCAGAGGATTGCATTACATAAAATTTGCTTTGAACTGAAAACTACGTGAAAATGCATGACGAAGACACAAATGCTTGACGATCAACACCTCGATCCTCTTCAACTACTGCCATCCCGGCCTGACAGCCCTGATCTCAAAGGGTTTAGTCCTTCACCTCCCTCATCAAAGGTCAACTGTTTTGTATCAATAAGATCCTGAACCGACTGCTTCAAAGGATGACAGTTCTCAGTAGAGTGACCAATTGCCCCAGAATGGAATTCACAGGTAGCCTTTGCATTATACCTTCTTGGGAATGGAGGTTGGACTGGCTTCATCCCACGAGGAGAGATCAACCTATGGTTGATTAGATAGCTGCACAAATCAGTGTACGACACAGGAATGGGGTCGTACTGACGTGACTTTCCTTGTCCCACTATAGCATTGATTTCTCCATTTTTCCTTGCAGGCAAATCACTAGCATTGTCGGCGCCAGTAGGATTGCAGGGGATTCTTCCTCTCTTCATCCCGACTTCAAGTCTTGCCCCTATTTTGATCACATCTGAGAAGCTTGAGGACCCACTTCCAACCAGACGTTCATAGAAAACAGCTGGGAGAGTCTCCATAAACATGTACACCATCTCCTTTTCAGTCAATGGTGGCTTCACCTGAGCAGCTATGCTCCTCCATCTTTGAGCATATTCCTTAAAGGACTCATGATCTTTCTTGTTCATATACTGCAGCTGAATCCGATCTGGAGCCATGTCTTTGTTGTATTCGTACTCCTTTAAGAAAGCTTCAGAAAGGTCCTTCCAACTGTGGATGTCGGAAGGCTGCAACTGCATGTACCAATCCAGAGATGCCCAAGTTAGGCTGTACTGGAAGTAGTGGATGAGCAGTTTGTCGTCGTGATTGTATGCGGTCATCCTTCGGGCGTACATGGTTACGTGTCTATCTGGGCAGCTGGTACCACAATATTGGTCAAAGACTGGCACCTTCATCTTTGGGGGAATAACCAAGTCTGGAACAAGACATAGATCACGGGCATTTTTAGCTTTGGTCTTTGAATCCTCTATGGCTTTTAAACGCTTTTCCAACTCATGCAACTGATCTCTGGGTTGAGAGTTCTCCAATAGGTGACCTTGAGGATCACTATCCATATTGAAAAGAGAAACCTCATGTGGATCAGCACCTCCCAGGGAGTGAGCAGGATAATTAACCCCAGATCCCGGATGGGGAATAGCAGTCACAGCTTCAGCGGGTCCCGAGGTAGGAAGGATGGTTGCGGCCCCACCTGGGTTTACAACAGCAGTATCTTCGGTAGTGGTCCCATTTTTCAAAGCTTGCAGGGTGCCCATCATTTCAGTCATCTGCATTCTTATCGCATCCATCTGCATTTCTATCACCCCGACTTTATTATTTAACGCCTGATTCTCTTGGACTAGTGCCTGATTCCCTTGGACTAGCTGCTTGAGGACTTCCATAATCGGATTATCTAGACCTGAATTGCCGGGATTCTCAATCACCAGGTTTCCTTGATTGGTCGCCATGAATCTTGAGTCTGAAGCGGATATCGGCAAACCAGTTGGCCTCTTTCTAGAGATAACAGGGCACACAACATAAGAGCAAGAACGAATGACTGAACAAATGCATGCGACACTTTAGGCTTTACGGGCGGGGCTAGACTAGGACGGGGAATGATGATAAAGCAGGGAAACTGACGGACACGGACAGGGGCGACTGCACATGGCATGCATGCCTAGAAGAATGCTTCACATGATAGAAAAAATTTATGAACAATTTTAATCTTTTATCATGGGATGGATGAGATGCAAAAATTTTGAAGTTATGTGAATGAGCTGCTGACTCGAGAACTGGGTACTTTGGAACACCTTGAGTTTTTTTTTTTTTTTTGGTGCAAGATGAAATACAAAATTTCAATGCATTTTTGAATGCAAGAATGATGCTTTTTCAAAATGGCTTTTTTCATTTGTTATGCTTGACGGGGCGGACCCGCTCCTACGTATCCTCACTGTGATGAGGAATCAAAGCGTACGTAGTTCTACCGTGTCTTTTTTGAAATAATGCTTATGTATGAATGCCTCGTCTTGGATGAACTTGACGAAGATTTTTTGCATGATTATAAATGAAATGCTTATGCTATGCAGATGATAATTGTTTTTTGTTTTATCTTTATGTAATGAAAGGGAATGCAAGATGAATGATTCTTTTCAAAATGGGAACTTTATTTAATGCAAATGACGCAATGATGTAATGATGCAATGATGCAGGATGCAAGATACTTCTTTTTGTTTTTTTTTGAAAAATGCGGGCTATACGTGGTTTCATATGGCCCTAGTAAGAGAAAGGCTACAACGGCAGCTCGTTCTCTCTTTTTTTTGAAAAGAGTGGGCCATATGTCACTTCGTACGGACCGTCAGAAGAAAGGCTACAACGGCAGCTCTTTCTCTACTTTTTATTTGAAAAACCTCCTGCTCTTTTTTGAAAACATGTCTATATTACGATGCAACACACAATTTGGTATGCCCCTTGTGTCCTACGAAGGTGGGGACCTAGGTTCTAGGACAACTCAAATGTTCCTCCCATGTGGGTTCTAGTCACTTCCTCACCAGGTTACCAAAGCTAATTCTCTTTCACAGTAGCACCCACAACGATGGAACGCCATCTGGTGTGAGGCATCATGAAAGAGCATACTCTGGCTGAAACTTTCGTGAGAGTCGGAAGGACAACAGTCCAATTGCCAGTCACTACTCGTTTCCACTCCCCTAAATCTTGTCTGACCTTGGGTTTTAGGCCTCTCTCAAAGCACATAATCATAAGGGTGTGAGTGTGTGTGGTAAGGGCGTACCACTTAAAACTACCCGACACATATTACCCCACCTGCAAGTGAGACGCCAGAATAGTCCAGAAAAAGCAAGGTAACAACATGTCGTCTACACTAGGGTTCAATATCAAATAAGCTAGCCTGGGGTTTCAACAACAATCAGGTACATTGCTTACCTCAAGAAAGGGAGCCAAGAAGGGGGGATCCGGATAGAATTGGGGAGAAATGCATGAGCATAAGCAATAAAAGAAAAGGAGATAGGGAACAAACATAGAAGAAGACAAATGCGTATGCCTACAATTAATGATAAGAAAGAAAGGAAAAAGAATGAAGGCAAACAAGGTATCAGTCAAATCAACAATACATTAAACCACACATCTTAATTAGTTAGGCTTGACCCACTTAAAAAAGAAAAGTCCCCAGTGGAGTTGCCAGCTGTTGCACCCCAAAAAATCCGGTTCGGACTTCTCATTGTACAACGTGGAAAAGGTATGGAGCCGCCACCAATATTTTAATTTTAAGACCAAAACATTGAAAAAAGGTCTTTTAGACAAGGCGGATGGTCTTTCGAAAACTAGAGATATGGGTTCGGGGGTCGGTTAGGCACGGGGAAGGTATTAGCACCCCGTACCTCCTTTCTACCGAAAGGGAACCTTTAATTAAATGTGTGGTTTGAAGTGTTGATTTGAAAATGCTTTTATTTTGCCTCTTTATTGAAAAGGGAGTGAGAAAACTTAATGAAAATTTTTGTTTTTGGCGCTTGACGAGAGTTGGCCTCTCGCTCCTACGTATCTCCTGGTGCGATGGAGAATTCAAAGCTACGTAGTTCTTGGTTGTCCTAAAAAGGTTTTTGTTTTTTAGTCTGTTTAGATGAGTTTTCGCAGTAGGAGTGAGGATTCGCGATGACCAAACAACAACGGTTTAGAGTGGCCGCGCTACTAACTCTTTTGAAAATGAAATTATCATTAACAACCAAACGGCAACGGCGCAAGTGATCATTAACGATAATCGGTTTTGCTTTTGATTCGAGTGTTCGCGACGACCAAACAACAACGGTTTAGAGTGGCCGCGCTACTAACTCTTTTGAAAATGAAATTATCATTAACAACCAAACGGCAACGGCGCGAGTGATCATTAATGATAATCGGTTTTTATTTTAGATGATCAAAAAGGGCTTTCGCAATCGAATTAATTTTGGTTTGTTGTGCTTGACGAGGACGTGGCTCGCTCCTACGTATCCCAAATGGGAATCAAAGCGACGTAGTTCTAGAGCCTTGAAAATGAAAGTCTTTTTGTTTTGATTTTGAAAAGTGAAGGGGGTTCATAATGATCAAACTAACAAAGGTTATGGGTGATCATTACTAAAACCCCTTTAAGTGCATGTAAAAATCTCTTTTGAAAAATGAAAGCCTTCATGATGACCAAACTAACAAAGGTTATGGGTGGTCATCATTAACACTTGCTATGACTTTTGATGCTTAAGAAAATATTTTTGGAAATTGAAAGCATTCATGATAATCAAACTAACAAAGGTTATGGGTGATTATCACTAGTAGCTCATGCATATGAAAACATCTTTTTGAAACTTAGGCTCTTAGGACAATCAAACTAACAAAGGTTATGGGTGATTGTCGCTAGTCACCATTTTCATGCTAGGCCCTTTAGAAAAGAAAGTAATGAATGCAAATCGAATCCTTAGGCAAACAACAATCTCGTTTGAATTCTTGAGCAAATATTAGCCTAGACTACACATATTAGACCACAACACATAAATAGGCAAAGAAGGAACTTGAATTGGGCATTGAGCAAAAATACAAGAATAGGAAAGATTGAACCTAAATGCATATCTAGTGGAAGATGCTAGGCGAGAACCATACTCAAATATTTCTACAAAACGCAAGGGAATCTAAATGCACGTCTAGTGGAAGATGCAATGTATGGAGTTGACCTATCTAAGTGTTGATGATATTTTTATATGAGAGTGGACAATGAAATTGTTAGCTTAAGGAAAAGAGTCGCCTCCATCATGATCATAGGCAAGCATAAGCAAGAAAATTATTTAGCAACCAAAGTATCAAAGAATGTTGAATCACTTTGGTCAATCCTCGCACTTAAGATTAAGTGCACAAGTGCACAAGTGTGAATCACCTTGCCAATCATCAACAAAAACAAGTTTATTAAAGCAAACCCAAACCCTAATTTTTATGTTAAAACCTAGGAGCATACATACCCTAAATCAACTATTATTCATCCCCAAATCATGAAATAAACAAAAGCATTCAAGAACCCTAAACCTAGGCCCATGGCCGAATGTCATCATGCTTGAAATGGGTTTCTTATTTTTGTGAAAGTTATGCAAACATGAGTGAATATGCAAGGAAATGTGAGAAAACACAACAACAACTAGCAAATCACACTTTTATGAGAGTATGCGAAATACAACATGCCATAAAACAACATTTTATTTCATGAAAGGCAAGGATTAAGATCAACACAAATCAACATTTATTAAAGGGTGAGAAGCACCATAAGCAGCCAAGCCTCCCTAAGTGCTTGTCAAAGTGCTTATGACACCCCTCACCAACGACAATCAACAATATGGGAATATGAAGATGATAGGATGAATGCTTTTTATATTTTGAGGAAATACTCAAAGATGATGCAAAGTTTTAAAGATTACCTTAGCTTTGAGCTAGAAAGTAAGATGAGAAGATGAAGCTAGTCACCAATCAACAAAACTCCAATATCCTTCAAAGAAGTACCTACTTGATGATGATGCTTGAACTTTGAATGAGAAATGGAGGGAGTATGTGAAAGAGGGATGCAAAATGAGGTGAGTGGTTTGTTAGGGTTTTTGGTGTAGGAGAGAATGAGAAGGTTCCTTTGAGATGAAAGAAAAAACAAGAGGAAGTGAGGAAGAGGAGGGGGGCTACGAATTTCTTCGTCTCCTTGGAGAGGAGAGAAGTGAGTTGTTCTTATTCAAATCCTTGGGAGGCCAAAGATCTAATGGGTTTAAGGTTGTGAGAGGGAAATAAAGAACTTAGTGTGTATTTAGTGGTGTAGAGAGAAAGAAGGTAAAAATATGTTGTGTATTGAATGTTATTGGATTCAAAGGTGTGCTTGTCATGATGAAAGGCTTTTTTTGTGATGTGCACTTGATGGGGCTGAAGTGAAGGGCATGAGGGTGGAGTGAAGGAGGTGAAGAAATTAGTGTGTATTTAGTGGTGTAGAGAGAAGGAAGGTAAAAATATGTTGTGTATTGAATGTTATTAGACTCAAAGGTGTGCTTGTCATGATGAAAGGCTTTTTTTTGTGATGTGCACTTGATGGGGCTGAAGTGAAGGGCATGAGGGTGGAGTGAGGGAGATGGTTTGCTTGTGAAATTGGTACTTACTTTGGCCAAAAATGGATAAAAGCAAAAAGCACCTAAAAGGAATTAGCCCTAATTCTAAAAATACAATAAACATCCAAAATTATTTTATTAATCATTTTTCATTTTTGATTTCAGATTTCATATTTTTAATTATACATATTTTTTTTTTTTTTTGAAAAAACCGTTACAATTGACCAAAATACCCTTTTTGACGCTAAAACCCTAATTTGCCCGAAAAATGCGTTTCAACCCTACAAATGATTTCAGGAACCTTGGAATGCCTTCTAGGATCCGAAATGCAGTGCATAAGGCTCTTCGCTCTTCAATTTATTTATTTTTTGTGGAAAATTAGGGTTTTGACCTAAGCCGGACAAAATTGGGGTATGACAAGGTCGTCAAGATCAGCGTCCTTGAAAGCGTACTGGCCCGGCTTTTTGGAGAAGTGGTTAAAACTCCACACCGTAGGAAACAGGGGGGTTCCTACTTGATCATTGGACATTTGGGCGATACCTCTATGGGCCTCGGCCGACTCAGGAACAACCCAAAAGAATTCCCTTTTCCACCCGGTCGTCAACGACTCCAAATAGGGCTTGAAGAAGTTGTATGTTGACCGGTTTTTGAATGAGACCGCTTCCTTGCGGGCGCCCTTGGAGCCTTTTTCATAAATATAGCTCATCTCAAACAAATTGAAGAACAGTCGTATGGAGACCGGTCGTCTCAGAACCACAAGGACATCTTCATATGCCTGCAGGAACGCCCAAGCGTTCAGGTTCAGCTGAGAAGGGGCGACCTGAAGATACCGTAGAACCTGGCGTTGGAACCTGGTGAATGGTGGAGCTATACCCATGCGTTCGAAAACGATGCGGTACATTGTGAATTTTAACACATCAGTCCAGGCCGCAATATCTTCCCCCTTGGCCATACCTTCTACCCTCCAACCTTCATTTAGTTCGGTCGCAAGAAACTCCAGGTCTTGGCTCCCCCGTTGAATCTTGCTGCGCTGACCTCTCAGGTTGAGAGAAACCCAAGACATATCCTTTGCAGCAGCAACCTCAGGATCTTCTCCATGGTCGCCCTGTTGATCTCTTTCGGCCGTCTCGTTTACGTCGGTCGCAGCATGGCCCACACCTTCCTCACAGTCAACCCGTGCGTTGCTCTCTGCATTATCAGCAACCACAACCTCGGAGTACGGGACAACACTTCTGTCCGGCCGCGTTCCGGATCTGCTAGATGAAGTCGAGTTCTGGGTCGAAGACCCAGAGGAAGAAGATTCGTCACTGAAAGAAGACGACCGGGAGTGCGCAGGACTCTGTTCCACTGGTCGTGTCATATTTTGCGCAAGAGAAACGACCGGGACTCCAAATATACGGCGGGTTTGTTTAGTCCGCGCCAGAATGAACCTGTGGAGGGGAATAACAGTCAGGGTCTTGCTCGCGCGTGGGAAGGGGCGACGTGGTCGTCCCCAGACCTGACACCCCCTCCATCAGGTGGAACATAAAAACTCAAATAAAGTAAGAGCGGTCGCAGTTACCTGGAATTAGAGCAAGATGATTACGAGCGAGCTTTAGCGAGAACGAGCGAGCTTTGGCAGAAGCGAGCGAACTTTGGCAGAAGCGAGCGATCAGCGAGAGCAGAGGAGAATTCAGAGAAACGCGTAAATGATGTGCCCCTTGAACCCTATATATAATGGGCCAACCATCACCATGGGCCGGAAGTGAAGAGGCGCGACTCTTCATATACCATCATTGCTTAAAACTCCTCGAGTCTCTAAACGTCACTTCATTAAAGTAACTGTCGCCTCAGCACTCAGCACGATTTATTGTCAGGCATCACTTCCAAGACGGCACCTGGCCCCGTGTGACCAGGCCACGTGGCAGCGACCATGCAATCAACAAATTAGCGATCGGCCAGATTATGTTCAACCAGTCGTAAGTCCAGAACGGTCGTTTGTGACCACGCTGGGGGGCAAGGAATTAAGCCTTAGCCCGCCCCCAGGCGACCTAGGCTTGGGGGGCAACTGTTCTGGAGTGGGCTCGAAGGCCAATTCGTCCAACAGGCCCATCGCGGCCCAATATCTACCTTGCTCCGCAAGATGCGGCCGCCCCCGTAAATTGCGCAACGGCTAGAACGCGCAGCGTTATATATACCACACCAGCATGTGGCTTCAGGTACGTTTTACTCACCTTGTGACCCTGCCCGTTGAAGCACCTCTGACTTGAGCGTTGGAGTGCCTTTGCAGGTACCACCCGCGTGCGGCTCAGAACTCGGTCCCTCATCCCAGCGACCGAGCAACATCATCCGCAACAACCCATCGTATTGATCAGGTACGATCAACTAAGATATTTAACCAGAGGGACATGTGATATGATATGTTTTAGAATTAACTAAGGGTATGTTTGGGAGGAGGATTTGGGAGGGTTTTTGGAGGGGAGGGGTTTGGAGGGCTTGATCTATATTTTAATATCTATTTGAGATTTTAAAAAATTGAAAGAATAACATGATAGATAATGATAAAACATTGTTAATCACACTTCATTTTTGTTTACAAACATTTTATAGCTTCCTCAATTTAGAATTGAAAATCAAGCCCTCCCCTCCCATCCCCTCCTAAACCCTCCATCCAAACATACCCTTAGTATATCTTACTGTTTCATCAAATACTGAATTTTCACCAAACAGGCTTATATAGAGAAACCAATAAAAATAGATCAATAATGATATTTGGACACAGATTTTAGACACAAAATCGACGCAAACCAATTTACAACACCAAATTACCCAGTTTTTTAGGCCAATAACCAACCTGCCTTTTCACTTTTTTCTAGGCCATTGTCTAAAAACATGGTTATTTGGTTAGTTGGTTAATGACCAAAAAAATTTGGTTATTTGGTGTTACAAGTTGGTTTATGTCGATTTTGTGTTTGAAAATGTGTGTCCAAATATTATTACTCAAATAGATATATGTGCAGAAGACTCTTAAGTCAATAGGTAAGTGACAAAATAAAACGCGTGCTCCTGAGATGAGACAATAAAGTGAAGACTACTATAGCATGAGAGCTTATGTTATAAGAGCTTATGCTCTATAAGCTGATTGTGTTTGGATGTGGATATTGAAAAGTGCTTATGCAGAAAAAGTGTTTGGATGTATAAATACAAAAGTACTTATAAAATATTTTAATTTTCAAAAATTAATTTTTTTTATGATTTATCTTCCATAAATTAAAATTGCTGAAATAATTAATTTTTTTACTAATCATCTTCCCTATTAGAGACTAATTCGCCCAAATAATAATGAAATGTGTAAAATATAGCTAGATAGATCTACAAATCGGAAGTGATCACACATCTAAAAATTTAACAATCGCACTGAATCTATTAAAAAGCAATTGTATATTAATGTGACATCATTATAAAGCTAAAAATTTAACCATCATACATCTGTTTTTTAAAACACCTAAATAATAATGAAATGTGTAAAATATAGCTAAAGAGATCTGGGCATCGTGTCTCTAATAGTATCTCTGACTCGCTCCATTTGCCTAGTACTTCTTTGAGATGGTTGCTCATATGTGATATCTCCAACTATAGTATCATGCACATCAATAGTGTCCTCCAAATCTAGATTTCCGTCAAATAAACGAAAATCTTCATCATCCATATCATTCCTTCTTATTAAATTATGCAATGTCATACAAGCAACGATGATCTGAGTCGCAGTTTTTAATTAATATTGAGGCACGTTGTCTAGTATTCTCCACTTAGCTTTACAACACCCAAATGCCCTTTCAATTGTGCTTCGGAGGCTAGTGCATATAATTGAACACTTCATTTCTTCCTCTAGCTATTGGACCTAATCTAAATTGAGGGAGATGATACCTAGTGGTTTTGTAAGGTCCCATGTAGCCCATAAAATTAGGATAACCAGCATCAACAAGGTAATATTTACCTGAAAAGTAATATAACTAATTATATTCACACAACCTTATTGATATAATATTAAAAAGTACAAGTTACTAACCTGGAGGAGGAGGATGTGGAAAATGAAAGCTAGGCGTGCGTAATGCATCCATGAAGACCCTAGTATCATGTGTTGATCCTTCCCATCCTGCTAGTACAAATGTGAAGCACATGTTGAAATCACAAACTGCCATTACATTTGTTGATGTATACCCTTTCCTGCATGTGTAGGGAATTTGCTGTTCAGCAGGTACAATGATTTTCACATGAGTTCCGTCTATAGCACCAATACAATCCTTAAAGTAAGGATAATATCGATCATCATTTCTAATTTGATGGGGAATATCTCTTAAGGAAGGGTCAACAGGCTTTATAACATCTCTAGAAAGGGTAAGTATTGCCTTTAAGACTCTATGGAATTGCCAAGAAATAGTTTCTCCAGAATGTTGAAGTCTCTCTTGTGTATTGCGAATTGAAGCTGGTTGTCCAAACTTATATAAGAAAGTTCCAACTTGTTCATGAATTCCCATTCCTCTTGTACATTTGAGAGCATAGTTTTGTTCCAAAACATGGCATAATTGTAGGAACACTGGTTTGTTCATCCTCAACAGTTCAAAACAACGGTTATAATTTCCATGAAGAATCTCATGAATCCAATCATGTCCTGACAATGCAGAAGTTCTAATGGATTTTTCACAACATGGCTTAAGAGATAATTTGTAGCATTCATTCCCATCAACAACAACCTCTTTTTTTTCCTCCTACGTCGTGATAACTGTTGGTTATCACGTGAACTATCATTAACAGAACCAGAAGTGGTACCACTTGCACTGGAAGAAGACATCCTGTGTAATTATCAAATATGAAAACCGCATTATTACTTTCCCAAGAATAAAAATAGTAACAATACGATAGAAACAATGTCATAAATCAATAGGTCAAAGGTTCACCTAATTAACATCACATAAAAACTAGAACAATACAACCAAGTCAACATTACAGCATAAGTAATAAAACAAGGACAGCCAATTGACTAGAAACAAAACACAAAGTCAACATTACAACATAAATGACAAATCAACAACGAGACAAGTCAGCCAAGGTATGGGTCTTCAATTCCAGGATACCAACAACATAAATGACAAGTCTTCAACGAGACAAGTCACTCATTAAAAATCATAAAGCCTGTTTGGTACCGTATCTCCGGCTAGGTATTCGGTCTTGGATAAGTAGTCCGGTCCGAGATAGTTGGTACTTAAGTTCTTGGTCAGTCCGAGTTGGTGCTCCGATCCGAGGTGGGGTGGTACCTGCAATGACACTCTGACGCTCAAGTCAGTGAGTGAGTCAATTACAAGTGAGAGTATGGGAGAAGTGTGTGTACCATTAATGTGAGCAATCAATGCTTAGTTATAGGTATCTGGAGTGGAGGAGGGCCATTGGATCTAGGTCTGCAATCTCCGCCGTTGGATGAATAGGGTCCTTTGTTATTGGGCCTTTTTGGTGGATTGGCCATTGAGGCCCAATCCATAACAGTAGCCCCCCAAGTCGGGTCGCCTTAAGGCGAGCTAGACTTGACGTTTAGAGTTCGTGTCGGCCCCAAACTCCGGGGTGAGAGACTCAGGGTATACCGGGACGATCTGAGGGACTCAGGTTGCGTCGAGTGACTCGAGGCTGTCCGTTTTTGAGAGATTCCAGTCATGGCGGGGTCAAAGGACCGGGGCGAGCCGAGGGAACCGAAGTGATCCGAGCATAGTTGTGTCCTGATTTCTGTGCCAGATAACGATGTCATTGATGGGATGCGTCATTCGAGGACGATTGGGGTAATCATGGCGCTTGGAACGACGCGCCTGCCTAGGGGCTAGCGTTGGGAAGTGTAGCCTAGGCCCAGGCCCATCTGAGGTCTTCTTGCTTCCAATAAATAGGAGGGAGGAACTCACTCACTTTGGCATAGGGTGAGCATCGCTTTTACTTCGTCGGGGAGATCGGATCCGATCTGGACAGTTTGGGTCGGGTCCTCTCCCAGCTGGATTTGCATGAACTGTCCATCAGGTTGAGGTCGCCTGATTTTCTTTTTTAGTTCCCGTGCTAGCTCGTCGTCGCTTTCTTCCTCGGAGCTGTCCGGGTCGTACCTTGCATCGAGGTCCGTGACGTTGACCTCGGCAGCCTGATCGGTCCTCTTCTTCTTTTGGCTTTTCTGAGTCCTTGCTTCTATGGGGGGAACCCCCTTCTCTAAGGCCTGTCTATCTGCCTTGACATGCAGATAAAAACATCTTTGGGCGGACTCTAAGTCGGCATCAAGGGTGATTATTTGGTCACTCAAAGAGTAGAACTTCATCTTCAGGTGGACCGTTGAGGTTACGGCTCCGAGCCTTCCCAGGGTGGGTCTTCCGATGATGCAATTGTAAACCGACGGGCATGGCAGTACCAAGAATTTGGTCTTGACCGTCCTTTCGAGCGGTTCCTCTCCATAGGTGACCATCATTTCTCGATAGCCGAGGGGTTTAGTTCGAGACCCGTTGAAGCCCGAAAGGTCCGATCCTCTGTAAGGGGTGAAGTCTTCCTCCGAGATCTGAAGCTTTCTTACAAGGTCGATGAAGATGATATCAGCGGAGCTCCCTTGATCGACTAAAATTCTTCTTATCTCATGGTTGGCCATGACCGCCCTGATTATAAGGGGTATGTGCTTATTTAGCTTGCCATCCAATAAGTCTCGGTCGCTGAATGCCAAGGGTGGGCGCTCCGGGCTTGAGGTTACTGCAGAGGTGGAAGCAGCACACATTGTAACGCCCCAAAATAATTTAATTATTTATTTAATTAAATTATTTAAGGCTTACAATATTTATTTAATTTAATTAAATAATTCGAGTTTAAGTATTTTATTTTATGTTATTAGGAGGTGCTGTTACTATTTAAGTGGTGCGAGCAAGGGCCCGTGATCCACAAGTAGGCCCGTGACCCATTTCTTTGGCATTGGAGTCGAATTACTTGGGGTCTAGGGAGTTAGTGGCAAATTCACCCAAGTGAGAAAAGAAAGAAGAAAGTAACGTAAGAAGGAGAAAAGAAGAGAGTTGCGAAGAGAAGAAGGAGAAAGGGGCGAAGCTCATAGAGAAGAGGAGGAGGCTCATTGGTGGTGCGCAATCTTCACTTAGAGCTTGGCTATCAAATTCGACTTCCATAAGGTTAGGGGGTCCTCTTTTTGTTCTTAATACTTATGCGAATTGGGAATTGCTTAGGGTTAGGGTCCTAGGTTAGTTTCCATGATTGAATTGTGTTGTTGTTGAGAAATTATAATATTGTGATGTTGTTGTTGAATTGATATGTTGAGAATTCTATGATTGATGTTGGAATTGGGGCAATATGCGAATTGTAGACCAATTGTTTGAGTATATGATTGTTTGGTGATTATGTGGTGAAATTGGGAATTATGGTGACATTTTGATTATATTTATATATAGGAGTGTTTTGGTGATTTTAATTGATAATTAGAAGTGGAAAATTCTGTTTGGGAGCCCCTAGGCGCCTTGGGCGCCAATTTCATGTTGCTGAAAAATTCTGTGTTGCGCCTAGTCATGGGCGCCAGGTGCCCAGCAGTGTGCTGCGCCTGTTTCCAAAAATTCTGTTGCCCTGTGTTGCACTTCTGTGTTGCCATTCTGTGTTGCTGTCTCTGTTGCCTGTGTTGCCAATCCAGTGTTCCTGTGCTGCCAGTTTTGGCGCCCGTTGCTTGTGTCATGGGCGCCAAGGGCCCCAAAGTTCTGGTGATAGTTTTGTGAAAATTGTTTTCAGGTTTTTATACTTGGGTAAAATGGCTCATGAAAACTGATTTTGGTCAAGAAAGGAGTTGAGTTGCGTAATTTCACTAGGTGCCTAGTGCATGGGCGCCAAAATTAAAGTTCAGTTTTTGATAAAATTTTTATTGAGTTATCATGTCCTGAGCATTTGGCTCGTGTAAAATGAATTTCGAAGCAAAATGAGTTGTGTAGCATGTTGGCCTTAGGCGCCTAGTGCTTGGGCGCCATGTTGCTGCTGTTCCCTGGATGTTGCTTCTGGGCGCCAGCGCCTATGTGCGCGTGTTGCCTCTTGGGCGCCTAGCGCCTGTGCGCTGTTGCGCGCTTGTTCCCCTGGGCGCCTAGCGCCTGTGCGCTGTTGCGCGTGTTGCTCCTGGGCGCCAAACGCCTATGCGCCTGTGCGCTGTTGCGTGTTGCCTCTCCTGGGCGCCAAGCGCCCATGCGCCAAGTGCTGTGTTGCCCCTGGGCGCCCAGCGCCCATGCGCCTGTTTCCAGAATGTCTAACATTTTTTCCTAAACTGTTTTTAATATAACTTTTGACTCGGTTATCCAAATCCAACGGTTCAAAATGCGTTTTGAAGCTAATTTCAGTGCCTATCCAATAGTCTCAATTTTATGCAAAAATAATTTATTTTCACTGGTGTTTCTGGCTGAGGGTGTTCAAGTGTCCAAATGGCTATTTTTACCCACTTTCCCTATGTTGTGTCAATGTCCTAAGCTGGTCTATTTGAATTGGTGTTGGTGTGAGTGGTGAGCTGAATTGGTGAGTGTGATAGGGTGAGATTGGTGAGCAGAGGCTACGGCCTAATTTTAATGTGGTGAGCTGATTAATATACAATGGTGAGATCATGAATTTTAAATGATGAATTGCTTGGACTTGGTGTGTTGTAATGCATTCCCATAGCATCTCATGGACATATGCATTATTGGTGAGCAGAGGCTACGGCCTAATTTTGATTTGGTGAGCAGAGGCTACGGCCTATTTGTATTGGTGACGGATCTGACATGCATGTACCCGTGGAGTTTGGGTTGCATTACATACATAATCATATATTATATAGTGCTGTTTGGAATTCAGTATGCTGATGCGAATGTTTCCTATTGTTATGAATTGGTGTGCCTGGTTTCCTTTTCCTATGCAGTGCTTAATTCTCATATGTTATTAATTATGAAAAGAGACTCACCCTACTGCTTTTATGTGTCTTCTTATGTCGGCAACGTGCAGGTAATAGCGAGTGAAGGATTTCTTATGCCTTCGTCTGGTAGGAAGTGTCACGCTCTGATACGTAGCACCAGGGGGGGGTGTCCTTATGTTTATGCTTTATTTTCCTAAGACTGTTAGTTTTCATTGGTGATGTATTGGCTTTAATTTTGAACTGATTATTATTCCGCTGCTGATGGTGATTGGATTTAGTTGATGCGAACTAAACCTTTTCCTTATGGTGTTATGTATCTTGATTTTTATGGAGTAAATGTAGCACTCACTTTAATTGTTTTCAAAAAAAAAAAAAAAAAAAGAGACTCTGATTTTATTAAAAGTAAAGTTATTAGAAAAGGGGTGTTACATTAGTGGTATCAGAGCAGTTCGGTCTGTCCGGCCAAGTCGTCTTGTCATAGTGTATTATGACAAATAGAATTGTTAGATTAGTTCTAAATTTCTGTTTGTGCTGCAGTGATAGTTTGAAATGGCCAGACGGGACGATGTTGCACTTGCTGCTGCCTTGCAGGCTATAGCCGGGGCGATGGGTAATATACCCGGTGCTGTTAATGATGGGACGCGCAATTTGGCTACGTTCCAGAGAGAGAATCCACCTGTCTTTAAGGGCAAGTATAATCCAGATGGTGCTTTGGCATGGCTAAAAGAGATTGAAAGAATATTCCGGGTCATGGATTGTGATGATGCGCAGAAGGTCAGGTATGGTACCCATACGCTGGCAGAGGAAGCTGATGATTGGTGGATGGAGGTGAGGCAGAGGTTAGAAGCTGCTAATGAAGAGATAACTTGGGCTGTTTTCCGTAGAGAGTTCTTGCGGAAGTATTTTCCTGAAGATGTGAGAGGTAAGAAAGAAATAGAATTCCTTGAGCTGAAGCAAGGAAGCATGTCAGTGACAGAGTATGCTGCCAAGTTCACTGAATTGGCTAAGTTTTATCCCCATTATGCTGATGCTGATTCTGAGTTCTCAAAGTGTATCAAGTTTGAGAATGGGCTGAGGGCTGATATTAAGAAGGCTGTAGGGTACCAGAAGATTCGGGTATTCGCTGATTTGATCGACAGTTGCAGGATATATGAGGATGATAGTAATGCTCACTCTAGGGTCATGAAGGATCTGAGGGGTAAGTTTCAGAATCGGGGTAAACCGTATGAGGCTCCAGCTGGTAAAGGTAAGCAGAGGTATGCTGACAATAAGAAAGCAAGTGGGGGAGATGCCCCTGCGAAGGTTGTGTGCTACAGGTGTGGCAAGCCGGGTCACAAGAGTTTTGACTGCTCAGATAATGAATGTTTCAAATGCGGTAAAGAGGGTCATGTGGCTGCGAAATGTGAGAAAAGGGATGTGGTGTGTTACAATTGCGGGGAATCAGGTCATATTAGTACTAAGTGTACTAAGCCGAAGAAAGAGAAGTCCCATGGAAAAGTGTTTGCTCTCGCAGGATCAGAGGATACTAATGAGATTAGAGGTACATGTTTTATTAATGGTATTCCTTTGATTGCTATTATTGATACTGGTGCTACGCATTCGTTTATTGCTGCTTTGTGTGCTGAGAAATTGGACCTTGTTTTATCTTCTATGATGAGAGAGATGGTTATTGACACTCCAGCTAAGGGTTCAGTAACTACCTCTCTTGTGTGTGCTAAGTGCCCTCTGTCAATCTTCGGCAGAGATTTTCTTGTTGATCTTATTTGTTTGCCGTTGGGAGGGTTGGATGTCATTCTTGGTATGGACTGGTTAGTGCATAACCATGTGCATATTAATTGTTTCCGGAGGTCTGTGAGTTTCTTTCCTCCTGAAGAGGAAGAATCAGTGTTGTTGCCTGCTGGTCATTTGCATAAGGTAATGAAGGAGGGAGTTCATCTGTTTGCTTTGATGGCGTCATTGTCTGCTGAGAATCAGGCAATCATTGAAAGGGTTCAAGTAGTGTGTGAGTTCCCCGAAGTGTTCCCAGATGAAATTCCAAGTGTTCCGCCAGAGAGGGAGGTTGAGTTTGCCATTGACCTTATACCTGGTACTAGGCCTGTGTCTATGGCACCGTACCGAATGTCAGCCTCAGAGTTGTCTGAATTGAAAAAGCAATTAGAAGATCTGCTTGAGAAGAAATTTGTAAGACCAAGTGTGTCACCGTGGGGTGCTCCGGTATTGTTAGTGAAAAAGAAGGACGGGAGTATGAGACTTTGTGTCGATTATAGGCAATTGAACAAAGTGACAATAAAGAACAGGTATCCGCTTCCCAGAATTGATGATCTGATGGACCAGTTGGTAGGTGCTAAGGTGTTTAGTAAAATCGATTTGAAGTCAGGTTATCACCAGATCAAGGTAAAGGATGAAGATATTCAGAAAACCGCTTTCAGAACGAGATATGGGCACTATGAGTATTCTGTTATGCCGTTTGGTGTTACCAATGCGCCGGGTGTGTTTATGGAGTACATGAATCGTACCTTCCATAGTTACTTGGATCGGTTTGTCGTTGTGTTTATTGACGACATTCTGGTGTATTCTAAGACAGAAGAGGAGCATGCAGAACATTTGAGGTTAGTGCTAGAAGTGCTGAAAGAAAAGAAATTGTATGCAAAATTGTCTAAGTGTGAGTTCTGGCTGAATGAAGTAGGTTTCCTTGGTCATATTATCTCTGGTAATGGTATAGCTGTGGACCCAGCCAAGGTTGATGCTGTGTCTCAATGGGAGAGCCCGAAGTCAGTTACAGAAATCAGAAGCTTCTTGGGATTAGCTGGTTATTATAGGAGATTTATTGAAGGTTTCTCGAAGTTGGCACTTCCGTTGACTCAATTGACGTGTAAGGGAAGAGCTTTTGTGTGGGATGCACGCTGTGAGGAGAGCTTCAATGAGTTGAAGAAGAGGTTGACCACATCGCCCGTTTTGACTTTGCCTGTCCCTGATCGACCGTTTGTAGTGTATTGCGATGCTTCCAAGATGGGTTTGGGAGGTGTATTGATGCAAGAGGGTAAGGTAGTAGCTTATGCGTCCAGACAGTTGAGGACCCATGAGAAGAACTACCCTACTCATGATTTGGAACTAGCTGCAATTGTGTTTGTGCTGAAAATTTGGAGGCATTATCTGTATGGTACCAGATTTGAAGTGTTTAGCGACCATAAGAGTCTGAAATACTTGTTTGATCAGAAGGAGCTAAATATGAGACAGAGACGTTGGTTAGAGTTGCTGAAGGATTATGATTTCGGCTTGAACTATCACCCCGGCAAAGCTAATGTCGTGGCTGATGCGTTAAGTCGGAAGAGTTTGCATATGTCGGCTATGATGGTGAAAGAGTTAGAATTGATTGAGCAGTTTCGAGACATGAGTCTGGTTTGTGAAGTGACACCGCAGAGTGTCAGATTGGGGATGTTGAAGATCGGAAATGAATTTTTGGTTAGTGTCCGAGAAGCACAAAAGTCAGATGTAAAGTTGGTAGACCTGTTGGTTGTGAATGATCAAGATGTGGATGGAGATTTCAAGTTAGATTTCCAAGGTGTATTGAGATTCAGAGATAGGATCTGCATTCCTGACGATGCTGAGATGAAGAGAATGATTCTTGAGGAGAGCCATAGAAGTAAGTTGAGTATTCATCCCGGGGCTACGAAAATGTACCAAGATTTGAAGAAACTGTTCTGGTGGCCTGGTATGAAGAAGGATGTGGCGCAGTTTGTGTATTCGTGTCGGACTTGTCAGAAGTCTAAGATTGAGCATCAGAAGCCTGCGGGGTTGATGCAACCATTGGAGATTCCGGAATGGAAATGGGATAGCATTTCCATGGACTTTGTAACTGGTTTGCCAAATACAGTGAGGGGGTTTGATGCTATATGGGTGATTGTAGACAGGTTGTCTAAGTCTGCTCATTTCTTACCAATTAATATGACTTATCCAGTTCCAAAGTTGGCAGAAATCTATATCAAGACTATTGTGAAGTTGCATGGCGTTCCGCTTAGTATTGTGTCTGATAGAGATCCAAGATTCACCTCTGAATTTTGGAAGAGTTTGCAGGAAGCTTTGGGTTCTAAGTTGAGGTTGAGCTCCGCTTATCATCCGCAGACAGATGGTCAGACGGAGAGGACTATTCAGTCGTTAGAGGACTTGTTGAGGGCATGTGTTCTTGAGCAGGGAGGTTCATGGGATTCTCATCTTTCGTTGATAGAATTCACCTATAACAACAGTTTCCACTCTAGTATTGGTATGGCACCGTTTGAGGCATTGTATGGTCGGAGATGTAGGACTCCGTTGTGTTGGTATGAATCTGGGGAGAGTGCAGTGTTGGGGCCTGAAATTGTGCGAGAAACAACTGAGAAGGTAAAATTGATCCGTGAGAAGATGAAAGCGTCGCAGAGTCGGCAAAAGAGCTATCATGATAAGAGAAGGAAGGATTTAGAGTTTCAGGCCGGTGATCATGTGTTTCTGAGAGTCACTCCTGTGACTGGTGTTGGGCGTGCCTTGAAATCTAAGAAGTTAACTCCCCGTTTCATTGGTCCGTATCAGATTACGGAGAGGGTGGGAAGTGTTGCATATAGGGTGGCTTTGCCGCCTAATCTTTCGAACTTGCATGACGTGTTTCACGTGTCGCAACTTCGAAAGTATGTTCCGGACCCGTCTCATGTGATTCAGATGGACGAAGTAGAGGTACGGGATAATCTCACGGTTGAGACTATGCCTGTGCGGATTGAAGATAGAGAAGTAAAGATTCTGAGAGGGAAGGAAATTCCGTTGGTGAAGGTGGTGTGGTTGGGAGCTGCTGGTGAGAGTATGACTTGGGAGCTGGAGAGCAGGATGCGGGAAGCATATCCGGAGTTGTTTGATTCAGGTAATTTCGAGGACGAAATATTCTAAGTGGGGGAGAGTTGTAACGCCCCAAAATAATTTAATTATTTATTTAATTAAATTATTTAAGGCTTACAATATTTATTTAATTTAATTAAATAATTCGAGTTTAAGTATTTTATTTTATGTTATTAGGAGGTGCTGTTACTATTTAAGTGGTGCGAGCAAGGGCCCGTGATCCACAAGTAGGCCCGTGACCCATTTCTTTGGCATTGGAGTCGAATTACTTGGGGTCTAGGGAGTTAGTGGCAAATTCACCCAAGTGAGAAAAGAAAGAAGAAAGTAACGTAAGAAGGAGAAAAGAAGAGAGTTGCGAAGAGAAGAAGGAGAAAGGGGCGAAGCTCATAGAGAAGAGGAGGAGGCTCATTGGTGGTGCGCAATCTTCACTTAGAGCTTGGCTATCAAATTCGACTTCCATAAGGTTAGGGGGTCCTCTTTTTGTTCTTAATACTTATGCGAATTGGGAATTGCTTAGGGTTAGGGTCCTAGGTTAGTTTCCATGATTGAATTGTGTTGTTGTTGAGAAATTATAATATTGTGATGTTGTTGTTGAATTGATATGTTGAGAATTCTATGATTGATGTTGGAATTGGGGCAATATGCGAATTGTAGACCAATTGTTTGAGTATATGATTGTTTGGTGATTATGTGGTGAAATTGGGAATTATGGTGACATTTTGATTATATTTATATATAGGAGTGTTTTGGTGATTTTAATTGATAATTAGAAGTGGAAAATTCTGTTTGGGAGCCCCTAGGCGCCTTGGGCGCCAATTTCATGTTGCTGAAAAATTCTGTGTTGCGCCTAGTCATGGGCGCCAGGTGCCCAGCAGTGTGCTGCGCCTGTTTCCAAAAATTCTGTTGCCCTGTGTTGCACTTCTGTGTTGCCATTCTGTGTTGCTGTCTCTGTTGCCTGTGTTGCCAATCCAGTGTTCCTGTGCTGCCAGTTTTGGCGCCCGTTGCTTGTGTCATGGGCGCCAAGGGCCCCAAAGTTCTGGTGATAGTTTTGTGAAAATTGTTTTCAGGTTTTTATACTTGGGTAAAATGGCTCATGAAAACTGATTTTGGTCAAGAAAGGAGTTGAGTTGCGTAATTTCACTAGGTGCCTAGTGCATGGGCGCCAAAATTAAAGTTCAGTTTTTGATAAAATTTTTATTGAGTTATCATGTCCTGAGCATTTGGCTCGTGTAAAATGAATTTCGAAGCAAAATGAGTTGTGTAGCATGTTGGCCTTAGGCGCCTAGTGCTTGGGCGCCATGTTGCTGCTGTTCCCTGGATGTTGCTTCTGGGCGCCAGCGCCTATGTGCGCGTGTTGCCTCTTGGGCGCCTAGCGCCTGTGCGCTGTTGCGCGCTTGTTCCCCTGGGCGCCTAGCGCCTGTGCGCTGTTGCGCGTGTTGCTCCTGGGCGCCAAGCGCCTATGCGCCTGTGCGCTGTTGCGTGTTGCCTCTCCTGGGCGCCAAGCGCCCATGCGCCAAGCGCTGTGTTGCCCCTGGGCGCCCAGCGCCCATGCGCCTGTTTCCAGAATGTCTAACATTTTTTCCTAAACTGTTTTTAATATAACTTTTGACTCGGTTATCCAAATCCAACGGTTCAAAATGCGTTTTGAAGCTAATTTCAGTGCCTATCCAATAGTCTCAATTTTATGCAAAAATAATTTATTTTCACTGGTGTTTCTGGCTGAGGGTGTTCAAGTGTCCAAATGGCTATTTTTACCCACTTTCCCTATGTTGTGTCAATGTCCTAAGCTGGTCTATTTGAATTGGTGTTGGTGTGAGTGGTGAGCTGAATTGGTGAGTGTGATAGGGTGAGATTGGTGAGCAGAGGCTACGGCCTAATTTTAATGTGGTGAGCTGATTAATATACAATGGTGAGATCATGAATTTTAAATGATGAATTGCTTGGACTTGGTGTGTTGTAATGCATTCCCATAGCATCTCATGGACATATGCATTATTGGTGAGCAGAGGCTACGGCCTAATTTTGATTTGGTGAGCAGAGGCTACGGCCTATTTGTATTGGTGACGGATCCGACATGCATGTACCCGTGGAGTTTGGGTTGCATTACATACATAATCATATATTATATAGTGCTGTTTGGAATTCAGTATGCTGATGCGAATGTTTCCTATTGTTATGAATTGGTGTGCCTGGTTTCCTTTTCCTATGCAGTGCTTAATTCTCATATGTTATTAATTATGAAAAGAGACTCACCCTACTGCTTTTATGTTGCTTCTTATGTCGGCAACGTGCAGGTAATAGCGAGTGAAGGATTTCTTATGCCTTCGTCTGGTAGGAAGTGTCACGCTCTGATACGTAGCACCAGGGGGGGTGTCCTTATGTTTATGCTTTATTTTCCTAAGACTGTTAGTTTTCATTGGTGATGTATTGGCTTTAATTTTGAACTGATTATTATTCCGCTGCTGATGGTGATTGGATTTAGTTGATGCGAACTAAACCTTTTCCTTATGGTGTTATGTATCTTGATTTTTATGGAGTAAATGTAGCACTCACTTTAATTGTTTTCAAAAAAAAAAAAAAAAAGAGACTCTGATTTTATTAAAAGTAAAGTTATTAGAAAAGGGGTGTTACACACATGACCTCCTTCCATTTTCTTTTCATCATTTTGCCTGACGCCTCGTCGGGGTAGCCCCCAGATATCACCATCATTACAGGTCGGCCTTTTGATTTTCGAAAATCGCGCTCATCCTCTGAGCCCTCTTCCCGTTTTTGTGGGGCTTTACCCTTTCTCTTTGGGTCGGCTTCTTCTTCCTTAACCTCGGCCTCGTGCCGGGGTGTTTTAGCCACGTATTGGCTCAATTTTCCTTTCTTAATCAGGTCTTCAATGTCATCCTTCAAAGCATTGCACCGATTGGTATCGTGCCCTTTACTCCGGTGATACCGGAAGTACTTGTTGGATCTCTGTCCCGGCCTATGTGAGAGTGGGTCGGGGAACTTGACTTCTTTGAACTCAGCATTCATACATTCCGCCAAAATCCTGGCCCTTGTTTCATTTAGGTCGGAATACTGCTGGTGCCGGTTCCGAGGTCGGAGCCTACCGTCGTTCCGGGCCCCCCTTTCATAACGGGCCTCTCCTACCTGGTGCACTGGGGCCTCTTTTTCATACCGAGGCTTGCTCGTTCTGGGGTCGGCGTCTGATTTTCTTGCAACATCCCCTTCTTCATGATCAATGTATTTCTGAGATCGCTGGAGGAACTCGGCAAGCGACTCAGTTTGGTTGATACCGACATCAATCTGAAATAGACTTCCTTCCCGAAGACCGGCTTCCATGAAGAACAGTCGAAACGAATCGTCCAAGTTCCGGACCTGAGCCGCTTCCTTATTGAATCTTTCGATGTAGTCTCGGAGAGACTCGTTCTCTCCTTGCCGGATGGCTTGTAAGACTTTCCGAGACTTTGGTTTCATTTTGGAGTGGGCGAACTGGGCCGAGAACAGCTTTGCAACCTGGTCCCAAGATGATATCGAGTTTGGCTTAAGGGCTCTGAACCAGTCCAAAGCCAATTTCTCTAGGGTAAGAGGGAAGATCCGGCATTTGATCTCCTCTGGGACATTCCGGTATTGCATCATCGTGTCGAAGTAATCTAGGTGTCGATCGGGATCGCCAGTCCCGTCATGCATCTTTAAACCCTCTGGGGGCTTCTCTAAGTGCTTGGGCACCGGAAAATAGTCGATTTCCGCTGTAAAGGGTCCCTTCCGCGTCGTGGACCTTTCCCTCGGATGAGGCCTCCTGATAGGGCGTCGGACAGGGGATCCGGGGGACCGAGGGCGCCGACTTTCATGCCTCGGGGGACTTCCCCGGCTTATAGAACGCCGCCTTGTCCTGGGTAATAAGTCTTGTCCTGAGTCTCGGTTGGTGGAGTTCCAGATCCTCGCCTCCCTCTTCGGTGCGGTGGCGAGCGATGGTGGTGCCTCCTCCAAGCAGGGGATCAGTGACGTCTTTTACTGGAGGTTCTTCTGCTAGGAGAGTAGGTTTGAGGGGAAGACCGATCCGGGATATCTCGGGCCCGGACTTCGGCCATCTCGGCCTCCAGCTGGGAGTAACGCTGACTCCTTTGATCATCCTCGGCCTGCCTTGTCAGCAGTTGGATGAGCTGTTGAACAGCATCGATCGGTACCGGGACAGTCGGGGCTGGAGGTGGAAACTGGTTCCTAGCGGAGCTTATAGGAATCATCGCCCTGGATGAGTTTCGGTCGTGGGCCGAGCTGCAAGGGAGAGTAACCGCTACCCCCTCGGGAGTTTCCTGTTGCTGGTCGGGTCTAACCACGACACTGGATACGTTTCTCCGTCGTAATTCCGGAGCCATTGCTGACCAAGGAGGTTGGGGGAAAGACTAGAGTATAAGGCTCTCCCACGGTGGTCGCCAATGTTCGGTACCGTATCTCCGGCTAGGTATCCGGTCTTGGATAAGTAGTCCGGTCCGAGATAGTTGGTACTTAAGTTCTTGGTCAATCCGAGTTGGTGCTCCGATCCGAGGTGGGGTGGTATTTGCAATGACACTCCGACGCTCAAGTCAGTGAGTGAGTCAATTACAAGTGAGAGTATGGGAGAAGTCTGTGTACCATTAATGTGAGCAATCAATGCTTATTTATAGGTATCTGGAGTGGAGGAGGGCCATTGGATCTAGGTCTGCAATCTCCACCGTTGGATGAATTGGATCCTTTGTTATTGGGCCTTTTTGGTGGATTCGCCGTTGAGGCCCAATCCATAACAAAGCCGAACCAACTATCCTGGAATTTACCACGAAATACCACTTGCTATTTCAGATTTTAATTAATGTTCAACTCTATATTTACACTACTATAGTTATCGACCAAAGCATAATTTGAACTGCTAGCTAAGTTATCAAGTTTGTTTGTTATAACATCGGTTTCAGCGTTCTCTGGTTTTAATATTTAGCCAAATATTTTTCTTGTCATCATAAACATGTAACTAATTACCTTTGCGCTTTTTCTGCTACTATCCTTCTCCTGCTTTTTTTTCACACTCTCTTCTTAACTTATTCTTTTTATTCATTCCTAGCTTGTTTTTGTTTTTTTAGAGTAACATTGTTGATTAGTGCACTGAAGAACTCATAATGGCGAGTATGACTTACGGTACTAAAGAAATGTTTAGTAATTCTTACTAAATGGGGTATATAGGTAACTTATCTAATAATTAAAAATATGGTTAATCAATATCCCTATTTTCTATGAGTCATTTTTGGCTAAAATTTCGCTTCAGATACGGTAACAAAATCAAAACGTTACTATCACGCTTCAAACTTTCGTTTCATCTCTCTCGTATTTTCTGAAACGAATTCACCACTGAAACGAATTCATCTCTCTTTCGTTGCTTAAGAACCTCTCGTTTCATCTTTTATCAAAAAATTTCTGGGTGTTTTTTTTTTCACACAAAAAATATTGTTCATTAACCACAGATTTATACCACAATGGTTAGATGTCACTAACCACAAATGTGCATCGCAATGGTTAGTGGCCACTAATCACATGTATGCATAAATGTGGTTAGATGCCAATGGTTAGATGTCACTAACCACAAATGTGCATAGCAATGGTTAGTGGCCACTAACCACATATATGCATAACCGTGGTTAGATGCCAATGGTTTGATGTCACTAACCACACATGTGCATAGCAATGGTTAGTGGCCACTAACCACAGATATGAATACCTGTGGTTAGATGTCACTAACCACAGTTTTGCATAACAATGGTTAAGTGTAGCAAAACCAGCCTGGAAACGAGAAGAAGAAGAAACCTGCATAATGAGACATCAATGGCGTAAAGGAAGAGCGTGCTTCAATGGTGTGGTTCAACGGTGTCCGTTTTTGCATCAATGGTGTGCATCGCGGCCTATTTCCTTGCGTGAGTGCGTTTTTGCGACTTCCTTTGCGTGATGCAATGGCGTGCGAAGAAGAAGAACGTGGAAAAGAGAAAAAGAACGTGAAAAAAAAGAAACAAATTCTGATTTAGTTTTGTAACTGTCCCTAAAAAATAGTGCCTGATTTAATGGTTAATTTAATTTAATTATTTAATTTAATTAAAACAAATAATAACTGTGACAACAGTACTCTTATTTAATACTAACCATTAGATTAAATTTCATTAAAAGTTTGAGAATCCAATAGCTATTATTTGTTTAGTAATAGTTACTAAGGAAAAAGCTTAGCAACATAAGCCAAAGCCCATAATGGCTATGCAAGAAACGATAGGTGCTTCTTTTTCTTTTTCCTCTTCCTCTTTAGAAGGTGTCTTTGAAAAAATTATTCAACGTTGTTATTAGCTTTCATGGTGCGGATACTCGTCCGAAATTCACAAGCCATCTTTATGAAGCTCTGAGAATGAAAGTGTTGGAACTTTGTTAAGTCTGAATTGGAAAAAGTCCCACATTGGGTAGACTAAACACTTCTATAGTGTAAAAAGCCTATAAAAGGGAGACTCATCCTCACTTATTTCTCACACCAACTTGATGATAAATGACTCCTCAAGTTTTCTCTCTCTCCCTAAATTTCTTTCTTATCTAGAAAGCTTGAAGCATTTCCAAGCTTAGCTTCTAGAGAGTGGTTTTTTTTAAACCATAGAAAGCTTGAAGCATTTCCAAGCTTAGTTTCTAAAGAGTGGCTTTCATAACCATATTGAGGGTGTATATCTTAGAGCGAATTTCTCACGGTGCAGTGAAAATTCGTAACAGTTTGTCTGGGCTGTTTTATCCTGGGGACGTCGTGGTTGATATCCTGCTTGCACCTTGGAGCAGTGCCACGAAACGTCTTAAAGAGAGCGACCTAGTCTGCGACTCATCCAGTAATCTCTTCGGCTTGTTCTGAAAACCAGTTTTGTTTGGGGAAAGTTCTGGCTAAGGAAAGACTTGGTATTTAAGAGTGTCCATTGTGACCCACCTCTCTTTCCTCGGAACCCACTCGGATTAACATTTTTAAGACGTTTCTAATTCAGCCATGACAACTGAAGAAATTACTGGTGCTGGTTCCGCTAAAACAGCTGAACAGACTAAAACAACAAATGAAAAACTCCTATGGAAGGAGCATGACTATCTCTGTAAAAAATTTATTCTTAACGGACTAACTGATGATCTTTATGATTATTACAGTACCTGTAAGTCCGCCAGGGTTGTCTGTGATGCTTTGAAAAGAAATATTCCTATATAAAGAGAATAATTTTCTCTATACTATTTATCAATAGCAAGAGAATTGTTTTCTCTATACGGTCTAATAATAGAAAGAGATTGATTATCTTTATAATTTTTAATTCTACGGAAAGAGAATAATGATCTCTATAAGAATGAATTTTTTTAATTCATATTTTTTGAAATTATTTTTTATTCATATCTTTTGTTGCAGTTAGTGGTTAACATTTAATTAACGATTAATGGTTTTATATTATGTTTTATATCATAGAATTGCTTTTGATCTCATTAGCAATAACATTTTTTTTGAGAAGTTATGTGTTTCACGATATATTGCAATATATAATTTTGAAAATTGCAATATAACTTTCTAGAAAACCTTTCAAAATTAAAACCGTAATCAGATTCAAAAGAACCGCAACAAGAATGGGAACCCTCCAAAGTCCCCATATCCTAAGCCTCAACCGCCACCACAACCTAAGAATGATGCTGCTCCTCCATTTATTGTTGCGAGCGACCAGGTCATATGACATGCAAGTGTAGGAACAGGCCAAGCTCTGCCCCGCATGCTAACCTGACTGAATAGCAATCGGTTGCTATAATTTATGAAATCAACATTGTTGATAATTGCGAAGGTTTGTGGATGGTCACTGGCTTTGCTCGATGTGATCATGCTATGTTTCAAACATAGATCGTTGCTGAAAAAAAAGGAAATCTGAGCATTAGTTTTGACTAACTCAGATATATGTGAATAAGATGGAACGTTAACCAGAAATGGAAAACGATAGTTTACGACTTTTATTTATAATTGATTTGACTACATAGTATATACTTTGTGAAAAATAAAAGTGAAGTGCTTGACATATTGAAAGTTTTCCATTACAGATTTTGAAAATAGATTAAATAGAAAGGTTAAGAGCTTTTATAGCAATTGAGAAATGGAGTATGATTCCCATTAATTTAATGGAATTATACATGAAACGACTGCACCATATTCTCCCGAAATGAATGGTAAAGCAGAAAGAAAGAATAGAACTTTTACCGAATCGGTAGTTGCTATTATGCTTTATTCTGGTGCTGCATCTCACTGGTGGGGGGAAATTTTGTTAACTGTAAGTTATGTCCTGAATAGACTTCCAAAGTCTAAGAGCAAAATTTCTCCTTATGAAATCATAAAGAAAAGACAACCTAATGTGTCTTATTTTCGAATCTTGGGTTGCTTGGCTTATATCAGGATTCCAGACCCAAAAAGAGTTAAACTCGCCAGCAGAGCCTATGAATTTGTATTCATTGGGTATATATGCAGTAAAAAGTAAAGCTTACAGGTTTTATGACCTGAAAGCTAAAGTGATCATAGAGTCAAATGATGTTGACTTTTATGAAAATGAATTCCCTTTTAAATATAGAAATAGTGGGGTCACCAGAACTAGTCAAGTCTCTGTGCCTAGGAACGTTGAAAACAACGAAAAAGAGAAATAGAACCTCGAATAGGTAAGAGAGAACGTGTTGTTAAGGACTATGGACCCGATTATATGGTCTATATGTTAGAAGAGGATCCAACTAGCATTCAAGAAGCATTGTCTTCTTTGGATGTCGATGTGTTGCAAGAAGCCATCAATGACGAGATGGATTCTCTAGAGTCTAACAAGACATGGCACTTAGTGGACTTGCCTCCTGGTTGCAAACCAATTGTTTGTAAATGGATTTTGAAAAAGAAACTAAAACCTGATGGCATTGTTGATAAATACAAGGCTCGTCTTGTAGCGAAAGGTTTTAGACAAAGAGATAATATAGATTTCTTCGACACATATTCACCTGTTACTAGAATTACATCCATAAGGGTACTAATTTCGTTGACCGCTATTTACAATTTGGAAGTACACCAAATGGATGTCAAAAATGATTTTTTAAATGGTGAATTAGAAGAAGAAATCTATATGGAGCAACCTGAAGGTTTTGTAGTTCACGAGCAAGAACACAAGGTCTGTAAGTTGGATAAGTCCATGTATGGTCTCAAACAAGCTCCTAAACAAGGGCATGAGAAGCTTGATAATTTTATTATATCGAATGGGTTTAAAGGGAATGAAAGTGACAAATGCATTTATTACAAAACCAGAATGACATTTGCACTATCATATGTCTCCATGTAGACGACTTACTCATATTTGGATCAAACATTCATGCTGTAAATAAAGTGAAATCAATGTTATGCAATAACTTTGATATGACAGGCCTCGGAGAAGCAAGTGTAATACTTGGTATTAAGATTACTAGGTCTAAGAAAGGAATTTCTTTGAATCAATCTCACTATATTGAGAAGATTTGATTGTAAAACTGCTTGTTCACCATAAGATCCGAGTGTCAAACATTTTAAGAACACTGGTGACAGTGTTAGACAAACGGAATATGCGAGCATCATTGGCAGCCTAAGGTATGCCACTGATTGTACTAGACCCGACATTGCCTATGTTGTGGGATTGTTATGCAAGTTTACTAGTCGACCTAGTATAGATCATTGGCACGCTATCGAGAGAGTCATGAGATACCTTAAAAGGACCATGAATCTCGGGCTACATTATCAGAGATTTCCAGCTGTACTTGAAGGATACAGTGATGCAGATTGGAATACTCTATCAGATGATTCCAAAACATCTAGTGGCTATATTTTTAGTATAGCTGGTGGTGCTGTATCCTGGAAATCTAAGAAACAGACCATATTGGCTCAGTCTACTATGAAGTCTGAAATGATAGCATTGGGATCCACTAGTGAAGAAGCTACACTACTAAAAAAATTGAAATTAGAGAGGGACAAAATTCGTCACTAACGATATTAGAGACGGATTTTGTGACGACCGTAAATTCATAAACAATTTTGGCGTCACAAAATTATTAGCGAGGGAAAATGATATCCGTCACTAACTGTGAGGGAATACATTCGTCACTAACCAATTGACAGAATTGATGAAAGAAGGAATTCCGTCACTAACTGTGAGGAAATACATTCGTCACTAATATTTCTATAATTGTTTTCTGAATATACAATTTAAAAATCTTCTTTTTTTCTAAATATATAATTGTTTTTATAAATCTTCTTTTTAATATTATTCTTCTTTTTTTCTGATTCTTCTTTTTTTTCTGAATATATAATTGTTTATATAATTTCTATAATTCTTTTTTTCTCCCAACCTCACGCGCTTCCTTGTCTCCCTCCTCACCACCTCTCAGCCGCTACTCTCCCTCACCACCGTACACCCACAACCACCACCGTTCTTCCTCTCTTTTAACCACCCTTAACTGTGACCTTTTTCTCATAACCAACAGTTTGTTATCTCTTCAGAAAGTCATACACCACCGCAACCCACCGTAACATAGATATGAGCAAATCGGATTGAAAACAGATCTGGCCGGAAGAAGCCAGATCTGACCGGAAGGAGAAATATAGAGGGAGTGGGAGAAGCCAGATCTGACCGAAAGGAAGAAAACGAAGAGGGAAGGAGAAATACCCAGTTCACACCAGATCTGACCGAAATATAAAGGGAAGGAGAAACAAATAGTGCGAGTGAGAGGAAGAAAACGAAGAGGCTTGGGTGAAGGGAGGTGGTGGGTGGCGGTGAGACTTCGGAAGTTGCAATATAATAAATAGTATATTATATTTATTAAATGGCAGCGAATGAAAGCGAATAAAAATGGCAGTGAATGAAAGCGCTTTCTAGCTTGAGTTGCTCATTTTATATGAAAAAAAGAAAAGGGGGGAAAGGAAGACAAAAGTGAAATACCGAAGGAAGAAGGGAGAATGGTAATAGAGACGGGAGGGTGATTCAGTTGTTGATGTGTTGAAGCTTTGCATCTCTTCTGTTTTTTGTTAGCATAATATAATGGAGTTTGGTAGCATAATATAATAAATAAAACCCTTTGATTTGATGTAACTTTAAGTAGAGCGTTGCGTAATAGTACTAGTACGGCTCTGTTCGTTCTTGCGTAATATATGGACAGACTTCGGAAGTTGCAATATAATAAATAGTATATTTTTTTAATATACTATTTAGTGACGAATTTAGTGAGGAAATTGAAAAAAAGTACTCTATCGTTAGTGACGAATTTAGTGAGGGAAGTGAAACATGCTGAGCACTTTATGGTTAGTGACGAATTTAGTGAGGGATTCCTTTAGTGAGAGAATCATTTCCTTCTCAAAATCCCTCTCTAACAGTTTTTTCAATATTTTGTGACAAATTTAGCTACGAAACTATTAGAGAGGGATATTTTTTGTCTCTATTTCCGTCACAAACGTAAGTCAGTCCCAATTACTTTTTTTCGTAGCTAAATCCCTCACTAATAGTGAGGGATACTAATCCATCTCAAAAATCCCTCACTAAATACAACTTTTCTAGTAGTGCTAGCTGGTTGAGATGCTTACTAGCAAAGATCCCTTTATGGGAAAAACCGATGCCAGCTGTGTTGATCCACAGCGATAGTACCGCGGCTATTGCAAAAATAGAGAACCGTTATTTCAATGGTAAAAGACGACAAATACGTCGTAAGCACAGCACTGTGAGAGAATGTCTTTCAAAAGGAGCTGTGAGAGTGGATCATGTACGCACTGATCAGAACTTAGCTGATCATTTGACGAAAGGATTAGCTAGGGAGAAAGTCCAAAATACATCTCAAAGGATGGGACTACTGCCTTTAGAATCATGAGTCACTCACGATGGTAACCCGACCTAAAAGACTGGAGATCCCAAGAATTAGGTTCAATGGGTAATAACAAGTTGTGAAGTGATACGAGATGAACATGCTATTATAAGTAAAGAAGCATGATTCTTGGAGCAACGTAAGGTAGAGGTAATAGAAACTCTTAATGAGAACTATACTCTATGTGGAGTGGAGTACCTAGCTACAGGAGTACTCTTGATAGACTCACATTTGTGAATGTGGAAGTGGGCCCGCTTCCTATGAAATCGTTGGCAGGATTCCTAGAGCGTTCATTAAACTGGGATAGACGTGCAGGGTCATAAAAGCACGGGCTTATAAGAATACACCCATGGAAAATGTTGTGTGTGGTTTTGATGATTAGAGATAGATCAGTTCATGACTACGAGTCACTCTTGTTGAATCAAAATCTTAACCGCTATGCAAAAGTTCAAGTCGTAAGACACCTCTGTTTATGCAAAATCTTATGGAAGCATTTAACGCTACTTCTGAAACTCCTTTTTATATTCAAGTGGGGGAATTGTTGGAACTTTGTTAAGTGTGAATTGGAAAAAGTCCCACATTGGGTAGACTAAACACTTCGATAGTGTAAAAATCCTATAAAAGGGAGACTCCTCCTCACTTATTTCTCGCACCAACTTGATGATAAATGACTCCTCAAGTTTTCTCTCTTCTCCCTAAATTTCTTTCTTATCTAGAAAGCTTAAAGCATTTCCATGCTTAGTTTCTAGAGAGTAGTTTTTTAAACCATAGAAAGCTTGAAGCATTTCCAAGCTTAGTTTTTAAAGAGTGGTTTTAATAACCATATTGAGGGTGTATATCTTAGAGCGAATTTCTCACGGTGCAGTGAAAATTCGTACCAGTGTTGTTTGGGGAAAGTTCTGGCTAAGGAAAGACTTGGTATTTAAGAGTGTCCATTGTGACCCACCTCTCTTTTCTGAGAACTCACTCGGATTAACAAAAGTTATAACCTTTATGGACGACAAAGGGCTTGAAAAAGGAGATGAGATCTCGTCATCACTGAGCAAAGCTATTGAGGATTCATTTGCATCTATAGTAATCTTTTCAAAAGAAGATGCTTCCTCAAAATGGTGCTTGAACGAAGTAGATCCATCGCATATGAGCTTGAGAGTTACGGGCAAGCCTTTGCAAAACATGAGGAAGATAGGTATCACAACAAAGATGAGTTGCGGAAATGGAAAGAGGTTCTCTCGAAGCATCCTTTTTAGCTGGTTGGCATGCACTCTGAAAAATACAGGTAAATAAAATCAATTATATATCCACCTTTAATTAGGTCATCAAATTTCTAATATAAACTACTTCATATATTATATAATGTGCATATGGATAATATATTACAAGTTTAGAGCAATTATTATCTTCTCTATGTTATATATATGGATTATCATATTTTGAAATATTTTCTGATTCTTTCTTGTTCTACCATGTATGTGCATGGTAGGATGGAATCTCATTTCATTAAGGACGTCGTCAGAGATGTTTTGAAAAAAGTTAATGAGTAACTTGTTAGAGTTGAGAAAAGCTATGAAGAGGTCATTATTGAAGGCAGGGACAACATAGAAAAGACCAATATAGCTAAAGATGTGTATGTTAAAGCAAACAGTAATGATATTTGGACCAAAAGATGGACCAGAAACTGAACCAAAATACGAATACAGAGACATATGGATGGGATACGTATGTTTCATTTTATTTTATGTTAAAAATATTTTTAAAATCAAAAACACGCTTCCTCTCTTTTCTCTCTGCAAAACCCTCGTCTCACTTCTTCTCTCTACGAAACCGAACGAAAATTTGCACCCTCCTCTGTGTGTTTCCTTCCTCTTCCTTCCTTTTTAACCTGTGCTTTGCTTCAGTAAAAAAATCGTACTCCATTCTTCCTATGCAATCCATTGTTCGCCTTCCTTTCTTCCTCTTCGAATCACGCTAACACTTCCTCTACAACAGTTACTCTCTTTGTTTCTCTTTGACTCAACTTGAAGAGGGAGCTCCTAGGGCTTAGCACACACGATACGTATACGGCTACGCCAAGAAGGCCGTTCACACGACGTTTCTGCAACGCTCCATCACTCTCACGTTCAGGTGCATTCTCCGGCAACGCTCCGTACTGCGCAGAACACCATTTAAGCTGAACATCTCCTCCCTTAAGGTAACCGATTTTCTCCTTCCTTAGAATTGGTCTCTTGTTAAAGTTAAAAGAAAAATTGTATTTGAGTTTGAATTGGAAATCATTAGAACTGCTCCAACTCAGGGGACATAGCTTACCCTCATACAAAAATTAAACAAACCACTTCACATGAGAGTAGAGCCTTTGCATAGCTAAATATTTAAGTTAGAGAGGATTTGAGGTATAACTCTGAAATCGTCCCAAGAGAAACTAAATAGCATCCTGTTATAATGAGTAACAACTGATATTAGTTAACATTGCTTGTTGTAAACCTAACAAACTATGTGTGTGCTATATTTGCAATCAGTCCACAATTATGAAATATGCCCACAACTAATGTCCTTTGTTTGCAGATTGGTTGAAACATTGAAGGATTATGCCATCAAAGCTTTGTTGATTGGTTGAAATATTAAAGGATTACGCGAAGTAGCTGCAAAGAGGCAAGTGAACCTTGATCTAATAACCAGCTGAACAATTGTTCTGCTTATGAGGAAAAGCAGCTTCCCATTGTTGTTCATAAAAATGGAAAAACCATACACTTGCTTATTGTTAACAAAGATGAAATTAATTCAAAATTAGTTAATGCCCCATAGAGAGTAGTCTTTGATGAAATTTCCCCAATAACTTTCTAGTTGGTGCACTACACTGATGAAAAGCAGGTTATTATTTGTTTATATGCTCACCCGAGTCTGTGACTAATGTAACTTCAATTTTTTTGAAAGAGTATATGAATTGAATATAACATTCATATATAATTGCTCTCAGAGTGTAGTTATAATTTATTTCTTCTAAATTTAGTTTCTAATGTATAATTTGGTGGTTCACCGTTTAACCTCTTGTTGATGGTAATTGCTATCTTTTACCATGTTAATCTTAGCTTTTCTATAGTGTTAATTGTGGTGATTAGAAAATGAGTCAGTGCTTCCAATTTTTGATGGCAATGAGATTCTTTTGTTTTTTAATTCACCTGTCATTTTTCTGTTGATTAATATTTGCTGTTGTTGGATCACGATAGTTGTATCTATTATACTGTGATAAATAACAAATACTATTATTTAATTGACTAATACTATTATTTATAGGGAAAGTGTGAATTGCGTGACAAAATATTTACTAATTTGCCATTGTTGAATTGGTGGACTCAAATATAATATTTACTAATTTGCCATTGCTGAAAAAACAAATATACATAATTGATTTTTATTGCGCAGTACCGGTGTAACACACACATATATCTGGAAATCCATGGATAGTGCGGATGGTGAGGGCATAACAGTTGACGACTCCAACGATGACGTTGCACGTTGGGAGCCTGCAATTGGGATGTGTTTTGCTTCATTGGATGATGGGAAATCATTTTATGGTGAGTATGCATTAAGAAAAGGTTTTGGATGGAAAACTAGAACATCAATAAAGGGAAACGATGGGGAGATCAACTATGTAAATCTTGCATGCTCGAGAGAGGGGAATAGGTCGAAGATGTCAAAAATTCCATGTTCATTGAAGACACTTCCGACTAAGGTCAGCAATTGTCCTGCCAGGTTAGCTTTGAAGTTACGAACAAATGGATTATGGGAAATCAAAAAATTTGAAGGTGAGCATTGTCACGAGATGAGCCCCACTAAGGCAAGGTTGTTTAGGGTTAACAAGAAAATAAATCTGCGTGTGAAGAGAACAATCCAAATCAATGATGAAGCGGGAGTCAGGATCAACAAAACTTTCCAATCTCTTGTTACAGATGCGGGAGGGCATGCAAATATACCGTTTTGTGAAAGGGACGTGAGGAATTATGTCAACAAGGAAAGGCGTTCAATTGGAAAAGGAAGTGATGGGAAGGCATTGATTAGTTACTTTTATCAAATGAGGGAACAAAATTCGAAATTCTTCTATGAACTTGATTTGGATGATGGTTTTCACGTCAGGAATGTCTTTTGGGCCGACCCAAGAAGTAGAGCTGCTTATGAATATTTTGGAGATGTGGTGACATTTGATACAACATATTTGACCAATAAATATGACATGCCTTTTGCTGCGTTTGTAGGTGTGAATCACCATGGTCAATCAACATTACTTGGGTGTGGTCTAGTTTCCGGAGAAGACACGGGGTCATTTGTGTGGCTTTTCCAATCATGGCTTCGTTGCATGCTAGGAAAGGCCCCTGTTGGTATTGTCACTGACCAATGCACGGCTATGAAAAATGCCATTGAGTTAGTCTTCCCTATGACTCTTCATAGGTGGTGTTTATGGCATATCATGAAAAAAATACCAGAAAAACTCAGTGGATTTGGTGAATATCACAAGATAAAGGCAGCAATGAAACAGGCGGTTTATGATACTTACACAGAAGCTGATTTTGAAGATAAGTGGTGTTCATTCGTAGACAAATTTGAGCTTCAAAACAATGAATGGTTAAGTGGTTTGTATAAGGAGCGGCATAGATGGGCACCCACATTGTTAAGGAAATATTTCTGGGCGGGCATGTCAACAACACAACGCAGTGAAAGCATACATGCTTTCTTTGATGGATATATCAATTCAACAACAACTCTTGGTCAATTTGTAAAACAATATGACAATGCTCTAAAAAATAGAGCAGAAAAAGAATTTGAAGCCGATTTTCAATCAATGGATACAATAATTCCTTGTGGGTCAACATCGTCAATCGAAATGCAGTTCCAATGTGATTACACACATGCAAAATTTAAGGAGGTTCAAGCTGAATTTAGAGGTAAAATGAATTGTGTCCCCTCCTTGGTGACATTGGAGGGTTGTGTTGCTAATTATAATGTGTTGGAGGAGATGTTGGTTGGAGATAGACAAAAAGAGCGCTACCTAAAAGTTGTGTTCAATCGTGACAACCATGATGTCAATTGTGAATGCTTGTTGTTTGAGTTTAGAGGAATTTTGTGTCGACATGTACTATGTGTGTGTGCTCAAGAGAGGGTTACAAATGTCCCAGAGAAGTATGTTTTGCCTAGATGGAAGAAAAATATAAAAAGGAAGCATGCATATATTAATATCAGTTATGGTGTGAAGCAATTGAAGCCACAAATGGATAGGTTTGAGAAATTGTGCAAGTATTTCTATGAGGTTGCTGAAACAGCTGCGGAGTCAGAATATGCCACAAAAGCATTGGATGAGCTTTTGCATCAATTTAATTCTGATATGCCAAACATGGATCCTACAATGGAGGGCATTAAAGCCAAATTGTTGAATGTCTCATCAATCCCAAACAGTGTCCCTACGTGCCACAGTCCAGTGAGGGTCAAACGTAAAGGTCGTCCTCCAACAAAGAGAAAAATATCTAAAGTTGATAAAGTTGTTAAAAATTCAATGATGAAGCGACCCAAGCGAGCTAATGACCATCACAATGTCGAGGTTTGTCTTGTTTTTTTAACAAATAATGTATTTACCATGAAACTCCATATGAAATGCATTTTACTGTTTTTTGTATAATGTGTAGGGGGCAAATATTGGAACGGTGGGTCATCAAATCAATGGTGACGTTTGTGTTGAATCAACTCTTGATGTTATGACAAATGGAGATGTGACAGATGCAACTACTTTGGTTCGTGCCCATTTTAAGATTGTAATAAATATGTAGAGTTTCTAGGTTTCTATTTGTTGATGGACTAATTTGACCCGTTTGAGATTTTTCGGCAAATTTGTGTACTAGTATTGGGTTTCAGATGTAATTTTATGTCAAGAATTTCTATCAGATCACCAAGTCACCTAGACAAATACCCAACTTTTTTATAAAAATAACCAACCAGCATTTTCATCTTTTCCCTGTGAGACTCGCCATGAGATTACAATTGGATACTAAATTCGTGGTTTGGGACCTATAAATGTAATCATAAGGGCATGTGTTGTTGAAAGGACATCTAATTGTAAATGTTTCTATCAGATCACCAAGTCACCTAGACAAATACCCAACTTTTTCATAAAAATAACCAACCTGTATTTTCATCTTTTCCCTATGAGACTCGCCATGAGATTACAATTGGATACTAAATTCGTGGTTTGTGACCTATAAATGTAATCATAAGGTCATGTGTTGTTGAAATGATATCTAATTGTAAATGTTTCTATCAGATCACCAAGTCACCTAGACAAATACCCAACTTTTTCATAAAAATAACCAACCTGTATTTTCATCTTTTCCCTGTGAGACTCGTCATGAGATTACAATTGGATACTAAATTCGTGGTTTGGGGGGCCTATAAATGTAATCATAAGGTCATGTGTTGTTGAAATGACATCTAATTGTAAATGTTTTTATCACATCACCAAGTCACCTAGATATATCACAAAGATACCTACCCCAACAGTCTTTTCCCATCATTAGAACTGCCAAGACACTTTACCAATATATACACAGAATTACCCAACTTTTATAACTAACTAACCAACCCACTTTAGTCCCAAGGCATTGGGGAATATCACTGTGCACTCATGAGGGATGCCAAATGGGATTATTATGAACCCAAATATGTCACAAAGATGCCTACCCCAACAGTCTTGTCCCGTCTTTAGAACTGCCAAGACACTTTACCAATATATACACAGAATTACCCAACTTTTATAACTAAATAACCAACCCACTTTAGTCCCAAGGCATTGGGGAATATCACTGTGCATTCATGAGGGATGCCAAATGGGGACATTATGAACCCAAATATGTCACAAAGATGCCTACCCCAACAGTCTTGTCTCATCATTAGAACTGCCAAGACACTTTACCAATATATACACAAAATTACCCAACTTTTATATCTAACTAACCAACCCACTTTAGTCCCAAGGCATTGGGGAATATCATTGTGCACTCATGAGAAATGCCAAATGGGGATATTATGAACCCAAATATGTCACAAAGATGCCTACCCCAACAGTCTTGTCCCATAATTAGAACTGCCAAGACACTTTACCAATATATGCACAGCATTACCCAACTTTTATAACTAACTAACCAACCCACTTTAGTCCAAAGGCATTGGGGAATATCACTGTGCACTAATGAGGGATGCCAAATTATGAACCCAGATATGTCACAAAGATGCCTACCCCAACAGTCTTGTCTCCTCATTAGAACTGCCAAGACACTTTACCAATATATACACAGAATTACCCAACTTTTATAACTAACTAACCAACCCACTTTAGTCCCAAGGCATTGGGGAATATCATTGTGCACTCATGAGGGATGCCAAATGGGGATATTATGAACCCAAATATGTCACAAAGATGCCTACCCCAACAGTCTTGTCCCATAATTAGAACTGCCAAGACACTTTACCAATATATATACAGAATTACCCAACTTTTATAACTAACTAACCAACCCACTTTAGTCCCAAGGCATTGGGGAATATCACTGTGCACTAATGAGGGATGCCAAATTATGAACCCAGATATGTCACAAAGATGCCTACCCCAACAGTCTTGCCCCATCATTAAAACTGCCAAGACACTTTACCAATATATACACCAGATTACCCAAGTTTTATAACTAACTGACCAACTCACTTTAGTCTCAAGGCATTGGGGAATATCACTGTGCACTAATGAGGGATGCCAAATTATGAACCCAGATATGTCACAAAGATACCTACCCCAACAGTCTTGTCCCGTCTTTAGAACTACCAAGACACTTTACCAATATATACATAGGATTACCCAAGTTTTATAACTAACTAACCAACCCACTTTAGTCGCAAGGCATTGGGGAATATCATTGTGCACTCATGAGGGATGCCAAATGAGGACATTATGAACCTAGATATGTCACAAAGATGTCTACCCTAACAGTCTTGTCTCATCATTATAACTGCCAAGATACTTTACCAATATATACACAAGATTACCCTAGTTCTATAGCTAACTAACCAACCCATTTTAGTCTCAAGATACTTTAAGGGCCTGTCATATAGTGGTTATAAGGGGTTCAAACACTGTCACCTAATAATTTGATACTTGGCAAACAAAAAACGTATTAAAAAGTATTAACATAATTTTAATAATACTAAATGTCATCAAAAGGATGATTAAACCAATCACAAGACACATTTGGATCAAACTTACAAATATTTTACCACTTTCCACAATATCATTTCCAGGAACAACGTAAATCCAATCGCAAATTACATAAGAATAGAAGATACAACGGATTCCTTTTAAACATGTGTATTACACGCAACATTGATACAATCATATTTGTCCAATAATGGCACAAAGTTGATGCCTTACAAAAAACAAAATATAGCTTAGGACACATAACACCAATATGATAAATCATTGATGCATCCACAAGTAACTTCAGCCTTTGGTTATTATCCGGATGAAGTACCCATTGGCAGACTATATGTCGTCAAAATTTACCAACAAGTTGGACTTGAATCAACACAAGTAAATACTGAATAAGAACATTTTAGTTCAATCTCATATTAACAATTGTTCCCATTACTGTGAATTTAAATCATGAAAAAACCAAAGTTACCTATATTCCAAAGAGAGTGAACATAGTATAGCTCCAAGCACTTCTTCACACCATCCCACAGCTCCAACCACTTCAGTGCGTATATTCCAGAGAGATTGAACGAATAATGGTTACTTTACTTGTTTTAGAATCAAATATTAATGTTTCTTTCGGGAAAAGAGGGTAATCGTTTTTGCCTGAAACAGAATATATATTCTATGTGCACAATTAGTTTCAAGTTTGAATAGTGGTAGCACAACTTGGTCCTCCAGGTTAGGTTACTGTGACTTGAAAGTTATGATCCACTAAGACATTGAATAATAAATGGGATGTTGACTAAGATGTTATAAGTAAACTTCTTTATCCATTTAAGTTTTCCATCAACTACACTGCACCTAGATGCTTTGCACATATAAATAAATGTATGTATTGGAATATACTAAAAATTAGAGAGGGGAGAGAGAATCGAAGGTGGAAAAAGAAAAAATCAAAATAAAATACTAATGAAAAACTTAAGTAGGAAGCGAGATATACCCAAGCCACTAGCAAGCAGAAAGCCACTGATGCTAGCTGGTAAAGTTCATTAGTCTGCAGGCATTTTAGAAAGAGTCAATTAAACGTGAATACAGAGCACAATAAATCTCTGGGCATCCAACAATTTACCTGTGATGACAACCTTATCATCAGCTTAAAAAGCCAAGGTATACAAGTCCGTGAAAATAAGGATAATAGAACCAAAAACACAACCAAAGTCATTAACCTGGGAAAGAAAGAATGTCAGAACATGCCTTGGGAGATACTACACCAATGTACATGAAAAGAAAGATGTAAACTCAAATCATTAATTGTTGTAAATGCACATATTCCTCACAACACATTAATTACATGTACGCGTCCATTTACATCACCAACACAATGGATAATGCAAATTCATATGTACTTTCAAATCTGTGAATGGAGTTATCTTCAAATGATTGCAAATTGCTACTGCAACAATCAACTGTTATTGTTTCTTTTGTTCTGTTTTTATTTCTTAAGTCATATCTTTGACTAATTACTTGTTTATTACTATTAGCTATTTTGTCAAATCACTCGTTTAGTACACAATTATAGTATCATGGTCAGTTTCACAAGAAAAAAAATGAAAATAACAGGTTGGTCATTTATGAGAAAAACTTGGGTAATTGTGAATGAGAGTTGGTGATCTTATTCAAACTGAGAAATAAGATGTTTCATGAACACCCATGTCCTTGTGGTTACATTTATGAGTCCCAACCAACTCATTTAGCAATCTCTTGTAGTCTCATGGTTAGTCTATGGTTAGTCTCACAAGAAAAAGATGAAAATAATGGGTTGGTCATTTATAAGAAAAACTTGGGTAATTGTGAATGTGACTTGGTTATCTGATTCATACTAAAATTAGATTTTATTTGAACACCATATGTATTTGTGCTTACATTTATGGATCATAACTCACTCATTTTGTACCAACTCATATAAGTTAAGTCAAGTCAATTTGTATTGTTCTTATGACTTCTAGTTGCTTTAGTTAAAGGTTGTTGGGACTGACCAACCCGATAGTAGCTAATGAACTAAATTTTACTACATAAAGGCAAATGGGCGATATATTAAATTTCAAAAGGATGATTCTTTGCACAGTTGCCTCCTTCCATAACCACATCAAAACAAGTTGCACCTTCAATACCAGCCCTTCCGGTGCTACAAAATCTAGCACATCAAATTTTTTTCTTTAATAACCTTCTCATTTATAATGATAGCAATACACATTTCTTTTAACTTAGAAAACTAATTTAAACTACAAAATAACGAAACCGTAATTTTATTAAAAGATATAAGAGATGTTTGGTCATGAACAATAATAACACAACAAGTCAGAACCAAGCAAATAGAGATAGCATGACTCACCCCATTGATGAATCAAAAACCCCATGTTGAAGATAAACAGCTTTTCTTGCATCTTTTCTGTCAAATCAGATTACAGGCATTATATTTGACACTAGAAACTGCAAAAGGGCCACCTTTTTCAAAAGAAAATATTTTACCTCGGTATTCTTTCCAAAAGAAGAACATATCCATCAGCAGTGATCACACGAATAGCTTCATATGGATATCTGTCACAACAAATAGAATGAGATATCAAGAAATTGACAACCAAGAAAACCAGAATAAAAACAACAAATTGTAGATAAATGGTGCTACATAATAACAATTACCCAAACTCTATTATGACATCCTGACATGTACGGGCATCTGTATTCAGAGACTGATAGTTGGTATTCCTCGCTGAAGGTGTGGAATCTTCCCCTCCTACTGTGCCTGAATAGAAAGGAATGACACTGGCCCAACAGTTTTAATCTTAGAAATCAATTAGGGACAGATTCACTGCACAAGGAAAATAAATTTGGGGCAAATTCGAATTTGGGGGAAAATCAATTATTAGGGTTTGTTTTAGGGAAATACCTATACTGTGGAAGAGGAGAACGAACAGAGGTATGTGACGGAAGATTCATCGTGGTGGTCCGGTGGCGTCCGCGTGAGGAAGAGGTAGAGGAAGACATCACAGCAGTTGCCTCACGATTGCTGGTCAGCTGAACTGAGGAAAACGAAGACGTAGACGAACCCTGAACACAGAGGTGGCGTGAAGAAGACGAAAGGAAGGAGCTTTGTGACGGCGGACGGCGGTCACGAGCCTCGTTACAGAGTGTGGGCACTGCTCACCGCTCTGTTTGTGTTGTGTGTGAGAGAAGGAGGAATAGAAGACGGGATACGGGAGGAAAATGTGTGTTTTCGCAGAGAAGAGAGAGGAAGCGAAGATACGGGATACGGGAGGAAGAAGAAGGAGAAGAAGAGAAGATGTGAAGGTTTAGGGAAGGTTTTGCAGGTTTTGCGCAACGAGGAGAGCGGAAACGTGATTTTGTTTTTTATAATTTTAACAATATTTTAATATTAAATAAAATCAAACATATGTATTTAGTATGTGTATCATCCGTATGTAGGTATTGGTATATGGTATATTGGTTCAATATTTGGTACCAAAATTGGTCCAAATATCATTTCTCTAAAGCAAAACACGAGTTAAAAAAAGTAATCCTGTGTTTGTCTGTTTCTTATTCTACCTCCACCAATGCTAAGTCCTTAATTTTGCACCAAAGTGTCTACTTTTGTACCACTCTAATATACCACACTTACACAATCACTCACTCTGAAAAATATTTGTTAATGCTATTTAGTTGGTATTTTATTTTAGTGCTATTTAACTAATTTGTATTTTGCGTTAGTGCTATTTAATTTATTATTATTATTATTATTATTATTATTATTATTATTATTATTATTATTATTATTATTATGTTAGTTTATTTAATTTAAATCTGTTCTTGTATTTTGTGAATATGTTGATTCTCTTAATGGTATTTAATTTGTATTTAGGAATTTGTTAGTGATATTTAATTTGTGTTGATCCAGTGCAACACAAGTTGTGAACAAGTTTACTTTAATTACATTTTTAGCAATGTGTGTGTTTGAAAAATTTTGCACTCCAGACCTAGGGTCCTGGATCCACCACTGTGAAGACGTGTATGATGTCCAACACGTATGATGTATATGCCGTACATCGACACTGACACTTCAATTACTTGTAATTTTTGAATTAAAATCGGTGTCTGCATGTCTGTGTTGGTGCTTCATATTTACGTATGATCACCAATTTGATTTGATTTGGTAAAATTTAAAAATTTCCAATTATTTAATCTATGACCCTATGTGAGCATCAAATTAAATGCATAAAATGGCAATGGTATAACTAATTATATATCAGTTGGTGCAGAATTGTTTCACAAAAGCCAAAAGATGTGTGGGTTGTGCGCCTCAGCATTGGAACTTATCTTATTGATGGGATCCATTTCAATCCCTTAGATCTGGCTGGTTTACATATCGCTAGCTGAATAATAAACACACACAAGTTTCTCTTAATTTGTGGACTTTGTTTCTCAACCAGTAGGCGGCTCTTGGCATATAATTAATATTTTTTCTTTGTTGTGTGTATTTGTTAAGCAAAATATTATAATTTATGGGATGTTGTTACTATGCAATTTCTCTCTAAGGACACAGCTATCTCAAGATCTTGCTAGAATTTATATTACCATTTTATGTTTTCGTCTCTTTCCTTTATGTAATAAATCAGATCATCAAATCATAATGAGTAAAGCGGTTGCTTTTCTTTGTTAGCTGTAGCTTATTTGCCTTGATATTTTGCTGCTTCTGCAATTGAATCCTTTCCCCCTTTCTTTTGCAAACCAGCACCCAACATATGTTTTTAATGCTTTTTTTGGTTGTCTAATTTTATTTTATTTGCCAACCTCTATATATAACTATAACTAAGCCTATAGGACTAATTGGACGATTTAGCATGTGTTGGGTTTGCTTTTGCTATTTCATTCTGCGTTAGCTTTTGCGGTGAAGTGGTTTTATGTCGTGATTCTGGTTGTTGCTGCCACATAACCAAATGAAGGCTTAGGTTGTGCTATCGTGGGTTACCTAGTATACAAAATATATCAACAGAAAGTACCTGATATTTTTTCTCAAGGTTGTGATATTTATGTTCAGAGTCCTTATATTATTGAATAATTGCATAAAAAACCCCTATTATAGAATTGCTTAACATGTCACGGTGCATTCCCTCCAACTCAATCCAGTTATGACATGTTAAGCAATTGTTGCGAAAGGAAACGCCTTGCCAAAATGAAGACTAGTGGGTCAAAAAGCAAGTCATTAACTATGGCTATGAAGGCAATTGAAACTTTCACGAAACATGCCACGAAATCACTCTTGCTATTTCAGATTTTAATGTTGTTAAATGTGTTCCTCGAGTGAAGAACACAATCATAAATATAGGTGAGTCGCGGACTAGGTCGCTCTTTTTAAAATGTTTGGTGTCTATGCCTAAAGTGTGCAATAATTTTTAGTCTCGTCGTCTCCAAGATAAAAAAGCCTCTCAAAAGATATAGTTACCTAGAAATACCATCAAACTGATCGATATACTATACAAGTGGAATTTTAAGCACACATAATTTTGTAAACTATTGCTTCTACGTTCTTTGAATTTTCTTCTTTACTTTATAACTGAGAACCATAACTTTTAAATGTTGAAAACTCATCTCATCTCTTCTCATTTTATCTTATCTTATCTTATAATTTATATATTATGTATCATCTAAAAAACTGAACGTCAGAATTCATATACATTATGTATCTGCGTGATATGGTGTGGCAAAAACTTTATTGGGAGGGGAGAATCACACGGGTTGGCAAAGCTGGATACTCATGGCAAGTCGGTTCCAAGCGTAGATTAGTCTGGTGGATACTGCACACCAGTGACATGATAACTAAAAAAAATTTGCCTTCACGATATCATATCCAACAAAATTCAATGAGTATCGTAGAATTCTCCTTATATAGAAACTAGATTAAAGATCAGTTTTATACTTCAACCAAACCGAACAAAATATCTTAACATCAATAAATCTATCTATCTATCTATCTATTTATCTATCTATCTATATAATAAATCCTTGGTAGTCTCCTGGCGGGAGGCTCTAAGGTTTTTTTTTTCTTTCAACTCTTTTCTTATTTTTTTTCAACTCTTCTCTCATTCTGTTTTTTTAATAAAAGTTCACCAAAGTTATGTTTTATTTTTTTCAACTCTTCTGTCTCTCTCTCTCTAAAAAGTTCTAATATTTATTTCTTTATAATTTTCTTTTATAATTAGCACCTTTTCATTAACATATTTTTTATTTCTAGCCTCCCACATAAGTTATGGGTTTTAGCTTACTTCTTTTATTATTTTTCACCACTTTTATTAGCACTTTATTATTTCTTCTTCTTTTACTCATCTATTTAAATAAATGTTACTAGTATTCGCGCTGAATCGAGTGTTAGTCCGGTCACTATGCAAATTACAAAGCCGATAACTACTCCAGTTCTACTTTTGCATCGGATGTACTTTTTGCTTTAGACGCTATTCAAACCTAAAAAACTTATAAATAAATCATGACGTGAACAATATCGTACGAGAAATGATTGAGAACATGAGGAACTAACTGTGCATTATAATTATATGAATATTTATATACATGTAGTTTTGACTACTTATGGGTTTTCTTGATTTTTTAATTACATCTCCATTATATTTATGCCCGACTATTTGGTGATCTATATGTTTGTGCAATATAACCCCAAACTTCAAGCAAATTGGGCTGTAGATCTCCCTCATTTGTCTAGATAATAAATCATTCAGTCTCCTGGCGGGAGGTTCCAAGGTTTTTTTTTCCCAACTCTTCTCCTATATTTTTACTCTTCTCTTTTATTTTTGTTTGGTACCGTATCTCCTGCTACGTATCCGATCTTGGATAGCTAGACCGGTCCGAGATAGTTGGTACGTGTGTCCTTGGTTGTCCGAGTTGGTGCTCCGGTCCGAGGTGGGGTGGTACCTGCAATGACACTCCGACGCTCAAGTCAGTGAGTGAGTCAATTACAAGTGAGAATAGGTGAGAGATGAATACCATTAATGTGAGCATTCAATGCTTATTTATAGGTATCTAGGAAGGAGGAGGGCTGTTGGATCTAGGTCTGCAATCTCCACCGTTGGATGAATTGGACCCTTTGGTGTTGGGCCTTTTTGGTGGATTGGCCATTGAGGCCCAATCCATAACAATTTTTTTCTTTTTTTAAAAAGTTCTCCAAAGGTTATATCTTATTTTTTTTCAACTATTCTCTCTCTCTCTCTCTCTCTCTCTCTCTTTCTCTCTTTCTCTCTCTCTCTCTCACTCTCACTCTCTTTTCTTTTCTTTTTTCCAAAAGAAGTTTTAATGTTTATTTCTTTATAATTAGCACATTTTTATTAACATAATTTTTACTTTTAGCCCTCACATCAATTGTGGGTTTTAGCCCATTTCTTTTACTATTTTCACCATTTAAAAAATTTTATTTATATTTGCATTTCTTCTCTTTATTTTTCTAATCCACGATTTTCTTAACCCAAATTTATACTCATCTATTTAAATAAATATAAATAGTACTCGCATTGAATCGAGTTTTAGTCTGATCAATGCGCAAATTACAAAGTCGATAACTACACCAGATCTAGTTTTGCGTCAGATGTACTTTTTCCTTTAGACACCACACAAACCTAAAAAACTCATAAATAAATTATGACTTAAAAAATATCGTACGACAAGTGATCAAGATTAATTTTTAGTTATATGGATATTTATTTACCTATAGTTTTGATGAGTTTTTAGTTTTTGTTTTTTTTTTTAATTACATCTCCCTTATATTTTTACCTCACCATTTGGTGATCTATAAGTTCATGCAATATAATCCCAAAATCAAATCGGGCTGTAGATCTCTCTAATTCGTCCTCAAAGCTGTTCTAAGTTTCTTATTTCATTTTTGTTCTGTACTGTATCTCGGAGTCTCTGACCGATCTGAGATAGTTGGTAGTAGGTGGTCTTGACTGACGGGCTCCGTTCCAATCCGAGGTGGGGTGGTACCTGCAAAGACACTCCGACTCTCAAGTCAGCAAGTGAATTGATTACAGGTGAGAATGTTGGTCAGTGTGTGTACCTTAAGCATTGCATTATAATTATTTATTGAGTCCAATGGGTATTTGACCTAGTTGATCAGAACCGTTCGTTCTAGGGATTAGATCTCCACCATTCATTCATGGAATTGCCAATGGCATTGGGCCTCAGCCACCATAAGGGCGTGGCCCAATCCGTAACAGTTGCCCCCTAAGTCGGGTCGCCTTAGGGCGATCCTGACTTGTAAGCTGATTCGGGCTTCGTGAGGGTTTTATTTGAGGTTGGATCTTCGTGGCGACCTTCTTCAAGGTCGGGCTTATACCCTCAAGGGTGTCTGCCCCCAGCCTCAGAGTGCCCAAGATTTAGGTCCTGTCATGTCGTCTTTACCTTCTCCAAGGTCGGGCTTATACCTACGAGGGTGTCTGCCCCCAGCCTCAAAGTGCCCGAGATTCGGGTCTTTTCATGTCATTATTACGTGGTGTGAACGAGGTGGCCGCTGGGCGACCCAAGGCGCGTTGATTGACGCGCCTAACATTAACATTGTTTTGATGTTTGCCGCGCTTTACGATTGCGGCTGGAGTAATGATGGCACTTCAATTCACGTGCGCGCCGCTACTGTTGTTGATTAGACGTACCTTTTCGGCTTTGGCCTAATCCATGGCCTTTGGCCCACTATATATAGGGGCCCAATCCCCATTCATTTGTTCAGAATCTTTGCTATTCGCTCAGAAAAATGAACTTCACATCGTCTTTCCGAGCTTCATTCTCCGATCCAGCATCTCGTGGCGAGGGTCTCTGCCTTCTAGTGGAGTGAGATCGTTAAAATACACGAGTACAGTCAACTTCATCAAGCTTCCGCTATCCGAGGTTAGTGACTTTTATCTTTGTTCTTTACTTTGGCTGGGGCTTCCCCCAGACTGTTTTTATTTGCACAGGGTCGAGGTCGTCAGATCGGGTTCCGTTTTGGTCGCGGACCCACCACATCGCTCAAACCTGACTTTGTATGCCCCCACTTCTGCAGGTCCAATCTGGCGAGAACGAAACAGACCCTCCGGGTTGTCACCATCGACCGTCCAAACATCACGAAACTGATGAGTTCCGTTCCTATCTCTCTGGTGGGTACCTGCCCCACGAATGCCGAAACAGCAGAACCCGAGATCCAAGAGCACCTAGACTCCGCCCCAACGACTATCAGGAGGATGACGACCTTCGGGTTGAAGACCGTACTCCCGAGGGTCCAACCAACGAGCTGATGGAGGAGGATCACCCGAGTGAGCAACGATGTGAGGATTTGGTGATTGTTGGGTCGGATTCGACCGAGGCTGACCGAATTAATCCTGAGCATCATGGGAGCACAAATTCTAATCGGAGTTCCGAGGATAGTGAAACTGAATCATAAACTACAGAAGATGGCTTTGAAAGCCGGGACGACAGCCGAAATAATGAAAGTGACACTGATGAGTACTCCAGCACCAGGGTCGGGCCAGTCGACGTTCCCCTACTGTTGCCTTTGTCAACCCCCCGCGAATATTCGTGGGTTTCAGAGTCATTACTAGCCGATCCCAATACGAGGCCGGAACCGATATGAGCCAATTCATTAATATGATTTCAGGGAGAAAAGGACAAAAATGGAATGTGGAGGGCATGGGGAGCGATCAACATGCCGCTGTTTGGGTCTCCGCCCTCAAGTTCGTCATGTACGAGGTAGCGATCTCCACCATGAACATCTGACCTCCGTTCACCGATCTTCACCTGGCCCCTCTCAACTTCACCCCAGCTCGTGGGCCTTCCTCCGAACTTTTGAGTTGGTGTGCCTTCATTTGGACAGACCGGTGTCAGCCAATTTGTTCTTTCACCTTTTTGAGATAAACAGGAGGCATGAGGAGGGATCCAAAGATCGGTGGGAGTATGTGAGCCTTCGAGCTAAAAGGAACACCAAGATCTTCCAACCCTTTACCGACTCCTTGAAAGGAAGCTGGAAATATAAGTTTTTCTTCGTCAAGCCAATGAACGGCGATGCCATAAACAATGTCGGAAAGTATAGCGAGGCCGGACAATTTCTGGAGTCTACCAAGTTCCCTATTGGCTGGACTCTTGCCCACTTCAATCGCCCGCCTAAAGCTTACACTGTTAGCAGGGGGAGGTTAAGTGACGTAGATAAGCACTACAAGAAAAACGCATTTTTCCGGCGGAAAAAATCCTTCGGAAATGCACCAAATCCGTCGGAAAAGTGACGTTTCCGGCGGATTTTTTTCACCGGTAAAATGCTCGCAGGTAATGTTTTCCGGCGGAATTTCTGCCGGTAATTTCCGGCGTAGTTTTTTAAAAAAAATAATTTTTTTTGTAAAATCCGCCGGAAATGCGCATTGCCAGTGGATCCTGATTAATTGCGCCGATCTGATCCCTTACACCGATCCCAAAAAGTTCTGTTTCGATATAGCAAGCTTGGTTCAGGCCGGTACCAAGTCAGAGATTTTAAGAACGCTTGGTAGGGTCGAACACCTCTAGGATGTCTTATCTTTAATTTTATCTTCAAATTTGTCTTAAGAGCGCTTTTCAAACTTATCTTCGAATTTGTTTGTTTTGCAGATAAGATGTCTGCCACCGATAGGTTCGCTGCCATGAGGGTGAAAGCTGAGAGAAAAGCCGGTTTGGGCAAAAGTAGTTCCGAGCCTCAGCCAACCCCTCGACGCGAGGATGTCCCGAATGTTACTCCCATTACCGTTGTGCCGACGGAAGAGCTTCAGCCCTCCGATCTTCAACACTGGAGGCGGCAGGTGGACTCTCTCCCTAAAAAGGATGTCGCAGGAGGACCTTCTCAAGCTCGGGAGAAAAGAGTCTGTTCTGGGTTTGAAGATTCTTCCCGGGCTTCAAAGAAGAGCCGCCACGGGAAAGAAACGGCGAAAGTCTTTAGGCACTTCCTGGTGGAGGGCGAGTTTCTGAAGAAGACTTATGAGGAGTATTGCGCCGATCCAAGTCAAGCTTCGGTGAAAGTCTTTAGGCACTTGGCCGACATCACCAAAAAGGGAGCAGAAGATACTGAGAATTGGGCCAGAGGTAGTCCCTGAAACACGTTCTTCGTCACTTTATCATTCCTGTTTGTTTATGTTTTTGACTTGTGTCATTTCTCCTTTCAGAAGCTCAGAAAGGGAAGGAAGAGGAAAAGGTCCGGACTTTGCAGGCTCAGACCAAATTGGATTCGGCTTTGACTGACTAGGCCAAAGCCCGAGAGAAACTATCTGATCTTCAGACGGGCAAAGAGATGGTGGAAACGGAGTGGAAATCGGTGGCTGACAGAGTCAAAGATTTGGAGCTTCTGCTCATAACTTCCGAGGCTAACTCAAAATGGGTGGCTGGGGCTAATCTAGCCCTCCAAACTCGAGTGACCGAGCTCGAGGCCGAGTTGAAGACAGCCAGGGAGGAGAAAGGCTCCGGTCCAAATTCTGATCTTCAATCACGAGCAACCGAGATTAAAGGAGAACTGAGGACCACCAAGGCAGAGAAAGAGGCTCCTTTCTTTTTGTGTACAGGTTCCGGAATCTTAATGGAGCCGGTATATTGTTCTGTAACTGACTAATAATTCGAACTTAAGGGCCCGGCCGAATCCCGTGAAAATTTGTAATATTTTGCTTGCTTTAATCAAGTTCTAATTCTGGTTTTATGTCACCTCGACCATTCTTTATAGGAGGGGGTAGTGCTCTATTTATAGATGCAGGAAGGGGTCACTCTTAGCCTAGGTTGAACCTGAGCCGTGTGATTAGCAGAGGCTTATCTCAGCCGTTGAGCCCAGTGAAGTACTGGATGACCCTGGGTAGAAGCTGACCCAGTAGAGGCTGACACTGGATATTGCCTGGGCCAGGTCCAACGCTGGATTGGGCCAGTTCTTCAGTGGAGTGGGTTTTTGTCCAGTCCGGAACAGTTGCCCCCCAAGTCGAGGTCGGTCACGATAGTGCGGCCTCGGCTTGAATTGCAGAAGTTAGTGTAGAAGTCGGTGTAGAAGTTAGTGTCTCCAGGTCGGTAGGTTGGTTGAGTGCGTTATCAACCTCGGCTCAGATTTTGTCGGCGAGTCAACAGAGTTGAAATGGTCCCGGGATTTCCCCCGAGTCCGAAGAGTTTTCATTTGTGACCTCGAATTGATGAGAGACGACATGCGTCAAGTTGTCGTATTGATGTGACTGTTCAATCCCGGCCTTGCGGGTGATTTACTACTCTCTTCAGTTCAGTTCACCAAGTGTTGGATTATGGTCGAGCTCGGACAAAAGAGGTCGGACGGGTTAAGTTGGACTCGAGCCCGTTAATAACGAGGTCGACTTCCTTTATGTGTTTATTGAGTTGGTCTCGTTCGTCGTACATGGCGAGAGTAGCGTAGTGCCCGTTTTGGGAGGCTTCGGAGGGTCACATCGGACCCGACCTCGTGAGAGAGGTGAGTGAGCCAGGATAGGCCCGTCTCTGCGGAAGAGGTCAGTGAGCCACTATAGGCCCGACCTCGTGGAAGAGGTCAGTGAGCCACGATAGGCCCGACCACATGGAAGAGGTCAACTTAAGGCACGTCGGAGCGACCCTTTAGGAAGGAAGGAAGTCCGAGGCTGCGGGATCAGGTGAGACTTCATTCGGTCCAGGTCACCAAGTGCAGATCTTGGAGTGAACGTGGAGTGAAGAAGCTCGTACGAGGTCGTCCTGCTTTCTTTGTCAGACGGGCGAGGTAGGACTCGAACCCGGAAATGATCTGCTACCTGCTTCGGTCCAATTTACCAAGCTAGGCTTGAGGTGAAACTCGGAGCGAAGAGGTTGAGGGCGAGGTCGGACTCGAGCCCAGAAATGATCTTCTACCTGCTTCGGTCCAGTTTACCAAGCTAGGCTGGAGGTGAAACTCGAAGCGAAGAGGTTGAGGGCGAGGTCAGACTCGAGCCCGAAAAAGATCTGATGCCTGCTTCGGTCCAATTTACCAAGCCAGGCTTGAGGTGAAACTCGAAGCGAAGAGGTTGACAAGCTCCTTCGAGTCGGACTGAAGCGAGGGCCGAGCTGCATTTGCAAGGTCGGATGTAAGATGTAGAGTGTTGTGCCGAGGTCAGATTAGCAATTGATGTCGGTCAATACATTGGTTAACTCATCGTTCCTACATCAGAATTTTCATGTCGCCTTTGGCGTGGTGAATTGAACCATACCTCGAAGTTGGCACCTTGGTTCCAAACTCACCAAAAGTAGATTGGTAGCATGGTATTGACTTGAGTATTTTGAGCAAATTGCATTAAAGATGAGGTATAGATTATTTGAGTGGAATGTAGTTGCTCCCACTTTAAAACAGTTGCTTTCGTTAGTGGTTCAGATGGTTTTGTCCTAACGTGTGGCTCCGGAGATTCTGGAAACACAATCCATGTAGCATTAGGGGCCCAACACGTCACACTTGGTATGACCCAAATAGTGGAAACCCAATACATGTAGTTGACAAATTCAACATTCACGTTATCTGCACAACGCTTCCAAACACGCACTGGAGACCCGATCTCCCACCACAGAATTAAAACCGGCATCACTACACCAACCTTATAGGCTGCCCCTCGGTCCCTTACCATTGCGGAATCGAATTCGCATCATGGCACCGACACCGCGTCCCGGCATCATGCGTGGCCGAGTTTGCAGATCGGTGAGTAAGGTCAGCATTAAGATCTGCGACAATGAGGTCTGAAGTCGAAGTGAATGAATAGGCATTAGAATCGGAACTAGGTGCTTTTCGTCTTGCAATCTGGGGCAGAGAACTCGTCGTGCAAAGGAAGTCGGCTCCGGTAACTGAAATCACTCGACTGTTTGGCGATTGTGGAACCGAATTCACAAGGAGAGTATCTAAACTCACATGGATTCAGGCGTTGAAGTGGAAGATGGTGCTGAAATCGGCGTCAGACACACACCCGAAATCGAACCTGCAACACGTAAGCGTACAATTTCAATCAACATCTCGGCGCCCCAAACTCGCATCACCGCGAAGCATAAAGGTTCAAGCCTGAACTACACGATGGACGAGTGACTTGGAGGTCGTGACCGAGATTCAAGGAGCCATCTTCAAGCCGTGATCTTCTGAGCACGCCGGGAACAAAGTCGGTGTCGAAGACGAGGTTTGTCATGAACTTGAAAGTCGCACAGATCACCTCGCACGTGGATTCTCCAAACTCGGGTTGAATTCTGAAATAGCAGGACAACGTTAGGGGGCATGAGGGATGAAAGATCATTTCGCCAAATCGTGTGGCGATCGTGATTTGACTTCACGGAAGCATGCACAAGTTCACCTCCATTTTCCGAGCCAACAAATGAAGGATTAGTGATTAGAATTGCTTGAAATAACATTGAAGCAGATCTGAGGAAGATCCAAAATTTGCTAAAATCAAGAAGACCGGACTGTTTCGCCGGAATCGAGTGAGGAATCAATAGCGTATGCATCCTTGATTTAGAAAGAACCATCGCAGCGTTGCGTGAAGACAAAGCACCAAACTGCCACGGTGCCAAGACCGGCGCAGAGATCAAGTGAGGAATCATTACAACAGAGCAGATGGAGCTATTCGATTACCGCACAGACGAACGAATCATGCGGATCCAGAAGGTCATGGACAAATTCTTGATCGTTATTGGTAAATGCCTTAATGTTGAAGTATGAACAATGAGAATGTATCTTTCTATTGTACCGCTTCTTCCTCTTTTCTCCTCAAAATTTTGATCAAAGAATTATGAGAAGAGAGACTATATCGTTTTTCTTATCCCATCCAATCTGAGATCTAACTTTCTGAACCTTGAATTTTTGAACCCGTAGTGAGGGAGAGAACATATCTAGGTCTCCTGGTTAAACCACCTTGAGAGTGGAAAGAGAAAGCCGAGAGGCTCCCACTGTGGTCGCCAATGTTCAGAACGAAAATCAAGAGAGAGAAAGATACCTCACGACGGTAAATCCGACACTACAAGAATAAGCCGCGTTTCCTGCGAAACTTTCCGACGAAGTCTTATCCGTCGCAATTTCCGACGGATTTCCGACGAAAAAATCGTCGCAAATGTTCAGCAGAAGAAACGCTAAAATTCCCGCTCACGTTTGCGACGAAATTGTTTTCCGTCGCAAATTATTGACGGATATTTTCGTTGGAAACGTCAAAAAGTCCATCGCAAAGTGTAAAACCAAATAAAAAAAAGGCCACCTTCATCGAACCTCTTATTCAGTCATTCACGTATTCTCTTCCTCCACTCTTTCTCTCTCACTCACTCTCGTCACCCTCACCCTCCACTCTCCACCGTCCTCCTCCCTCCACTCTTTCTCTCTCACTCACTCTCTTCACCCTCACCCTCCACTCTCCCTGACCTCCTCCCTCCTCTGCCATCCGCCGTCCTCGTTCTCTACTCCGGTGGCCACCACGATAGCATGTCCTTCTCCTTCACCTCACGACTCTCCTCTCCGTTTCGTCTCCGCCCCGTTTCTCCGACTCTCCGCCGCAGCTGTCACCTCCTGCCTCTGAAGCGGATCACCACCACCGCATAACCACTTGCTTCCCTCTCTGGCTCTCCCAGTCGCGAAAACAGTGAACGTGAGAAGCTTTGTTCTTCAGTTCTTCTTCTTCTCAGGTTAGATTTCTTCTTCTCTTCTTTGATGATTGTTTGATACAATGATACTTTGATTGAAAACCCTAAATGTTCAATTTCTGATTAGGGGAAAATTGAAAACCCTAATTGTTTAATTTTTTTTGATACACAGTGTACATGGAGAGGTTGCAATATCACAACAACCAAAATGGCTTACTCACGAGGTAATTTCTATGGATTAATTATCACTTTTGTATCTCCTATTCATGTATTGACTTTCCTCATAATGTTTGAAACAAGCCACAATTACTTTTGTATTATTGATGATAAAGGCTTAATTTTGAGATGAGATGTTACAAATTGAAGGCAACCTGTTTGATCTAATTTGTAAATGACTACATTACTATTCTTTATCTTTCTTTTAATTGTCACTCACCTCGTATCATTTTATTCTTCTTTTCTTATCGTTTTTTTAATTAATACAAGCATATATTTGATATTCTAAATGGTTGGTTACTATATTCAATAATATCATAAGCTTAAAGTATGAATGTCATGACAGGACTGTATTGGAACTCAAGTTTTGATTCCTATTTTTGGTGGTCTTGTGGAGCTCTTCACTGAAAAGTTGGTAAGATTAGATTTTGATACTTATTGGCATTGCCTCTGATTGATAGTTCTTAAGCTTATAAAAGTATTCATCTTTCTCAGGGAAATGTCAAAGAGGTTCAAGTTCCCCTTATGGCAATTGCAATGAAGATAAAGAAAAAATTGTCAGGAAGCCTCAAAATGTATGCTACCATGCTAAAAATCTTGTTGCTGAGAGGAATAGGAGGAACAGAATAAAGAAAGGGCTTCTTACTCTAAGGTCTCTAGTCCCAAAGATAACCAGGGTAGTTAAATTGTGCAACTCAAGACAAGAGCATGCATGTAATACTTTTCCCTCTTAATTTTTCTTTAGTAACTAATCCAATGCACTGAATTTTTGGCAGATGGATAGGGCATCAATTCTTGCTGATGCAATGGACTATATAAAGGAATTGCAGAGGCAAGAGAAAGAACTTCAAGAAGGTCAGGGCTTTGGAAGTAGAGGACTTTGAGAGAAACACATTACAGTTGAGGATGCTAACAGAAAAAGAACAAGAAGGAACAAGAAGTCTCCCTCTCACAGAACTTGATCAGAGTTCTACTGCTTGCACTAAAAACACTGAAGTGAAGGTACAAAAAGCAGAAATGACTGCTTCAATATTTTATTCTTTTACAACTCATAAATAAAAGTATGAAACTGACTTTAATTATTAGTAATCTACTAATCCAATATAATCTCTAAACATGTTCCCAGATGCAAGTAGAAGTGAATAACATTGGCAGGAAAGATTTTTTGATTCAAATATGCAGTGAGCAGAAGCAAAGTGGCTTTTCAAAGTTAATGGAAGCTCTACATTCATTTGGACTGCATGTGGCTAGTGCCAATGTGACCACATTTGATGGAAAAATTCTGAACATTCTGACTGTTGAGGTAAGGGTCTAGGAAAGTGCATTAATTTCTATAAAGGATAACAATTAAAAATCATGAGCTAATTTGCTGTTATATAGGCTCTACCCCTTTCACTTCAAAGAGAACCTAGACAATTTTGGAAGGGTCTAAGAAAACTAGAGATTTCATTCATTGAAAAAAATGTAACCTGCATATTTAAAGCTATGTTAATTTATTCTTTATCCCACTAACTAGGTTAACTTTTAAATTTATTGAGATTAAATTTTGTTATACAGGGAACCGAGGAGGATATTCACCCATAGAAACTAAAAGAGTATTTGATACAGCAAATAGGTTGATGGTAGACAAAGCAACTAAGACATTCAAGAAAATGGTGGCGAGGTGACATGGTGGCGAGGTGGATTTTTTTACTTAGATTCAGCTGTTATGTGCTTTTGTTTTAGTGGTTTTGAAATTTGATTGGAACAAATAATAGTAATTAGCAGAAGAATTATGGTATGGGAAGGGAGAAACAAATAAACTTGAATTTGACTATATGTTTAGTTAATGTATTTTGGGAAGCAGTTGATTTGAATTCTGGGTTTATTCTTTTAGAGGTTTTGATTTTAAATAAGTGTCAAACATGTTTTAACTTATAATTATAAAATAAGGTAATTTGGAACAATGGAAATGTATTGTACACTTTGTAAACACACAAATACATTGATACTGAATCAGTGTTTATGTAAAGTGAATTACTTTGTTAGAAAGGGAATGGGAGGGATAATATTTTTACATAGTTTTATTGTATATTATTTCTTATGTTCTTTTTTTTTAAATATCCCTTCTTGAGGATAATAGATTATATTTGCCTGATTTGACTTCTCAAATCATAAATGTCCATTGCAGATCTTCAAACTACTTAATGTCATGAAATATTTATGTTGTTGTTCTAAGTGTTCTCTATTTTCAAAAGTATGCTTGACTCCATTTCATTTGAAAGATGAACTTCTATAGTTGTTTATGTCAGGTGCGACCAGTTGTCGAAACTGGATATGAAAACCTTTTGCTTGTGAGATTGTTGCTGGAGACCAGAATACCTTCCATCAGAAAATCTTCGGTGGGTAAAATGGCTATCGCTCTGAATTTTCTTAATAGTTATTAGCTGTTGCGACTTGCGAGCCATGTAACGGAACTAGGTTTATAATTTATGAAGATCGTTGTTTCCTTGAATCTGATTTCTTGTGCAAGGTTGCAGAGGGGCTCACAGTTGAGGGTATATTGGAGAATTGGTCCAAATTGAAGCCCATTATTATGAAAGAATGGGATGAGAATAAGGATACTTTGATAGATCTTTTTGGCAAAGTCAGAGATGAATGGTTGGAGCAGGATTTTGCTGCTTGGATTGGTGCAAACAGGTAGTTCAATCAAATCTCCTGTTATGGAATTAGTTTGTTAGACTTATGATACCATAAGCATGATGAGAAACCTAAAGAATTATGTGGAGATATATGATAGAACTCGTAATTTCAAAATAGGAAACTGTTTGTTTATTCAATGAAAAAGATGAGCCCAAAGGCTCTACAATGATGAAATCAAGAAAAGAACCCCAGAGTCAAAGACGCCTAACCAGAGCACTAAGCTCCTAACCAGAGAAAGTATTCTCCTAACAATTTCTAAACAAATTAACCGAATGAATACTCTACTCTATACAAGTGGGGGTATTGTCATCTAACTATTGATTATTTAGCACCTCCATTGGGCTAAGGCCCACATCTAGTGTATTGGGCTAAGTGTAGCACCCAAAATAATTTAATTAATTATTTGATTAAATTATTTAAGTGTTGCATTATTATTGTTATATTAATTTGTTAATGTGTTATTTTTATTTAAATTGAAGGGAGTGGTGATGGTAATTCCGGAGTGTTAGGATTGGCCCAAGCCCAAGCCCATTGACTTAGGCCTAGGCGAATTTAGCAAGGGTTTGAGACAAGTGTCTCATTTGTGCAAAAGAAAGAAAGGATTCGAAGAGAGGAGAGAAGAGAGGAGGAAAGAAACTTGCGAAGAGGAGAGTGAGAAAGAAGGGGCGCGGCGGTGCTAGGGCAAAGGAGGAGAGGATTCGCGTGGAGCCTAAGGAAGGAGGAGAGCTTGGATCGTTGGTGGTGTTGGTGAATCTCTAGGGGTCTTGCGAGTTCTTCAACTTCCAAAAGGTTAGGGGGCTCTCCTTTTCATCCTTAATAACCTATTTGATTAGCAATTATAGGAATTAGGTGCTAGGGACGATTTGTGAATTGAATTGTTATGTTGTTGATTGAATAGTGATGTTGTGCTTTGAATTAAGATGTTGTTCTATCGCTAATTGTCATTTTGAGTTAATTGATTGATCTCATGCTAATTAGAATTTAAAGTGTATATGAAATTGATTTCGCATGATAGGTGTTTGTTATAATGGAACAATAGGATTGAGAATGAGAACATGAGGAATTGTTGAGTGTTGTTGCGATTGCATGATTTACTTGGGGTGAAATTGGGTGATTGAAGTATGTGTAATAGGTGTTGCGGTGTGATGTTGATTGGTGTGTGCATAGGTGTGGCGTAGAGCATGTGTGTGTGCTACGCATGGGCGCCAAAAGTGGCTGCCCATGTGTGAGTCATGGTGTGGTGTGTGTGTTGTGTTTTGGTGTAGGACTATTGGGGCGCCTAATGGCTGTCCCATGGCGCCTAGGGGCGCCGGTGTTGTTGTTGGGTGTGTGCGTGGTGTATCATGGTGAGGGGCGCCAAAATGTGGCTGCCCCATGGTGTGGTGTGGTGCTTCGGTCTGAGGACGCAAAAATTGGCAAGCCCCTTGTGTGTGTTGCTTGGTGTGTCTTGTGCAAGGGCGCCAAATTGGCATGCCCATGTTGCATTTTGTTGCTGGGCGCCAGGCGCCAGGCGCTGGGCGCCAGGCGCCAGGCGCTGGGCGCCAGGCGCTGGGCGCCAGGCGCCAGGCGCTGGGCGCCAGGCGCTGGGCGCCAGGCGCCAGGCGCTGGGCGCCAAGGGTGCTGTGTTGTGCGTGGTGTGCGTGTGTTGCTGGGCGCTGGGCGCCAAGGGCGCTGTGTTGTGCGTGTGTTGCTGGGCGCTGGGCGCCAGGAGCTGGGCACCAAGGGCGCTGTGTTGTGTGTGGTGTGCGTGTGTTGTTGGGCGCTGGGCGCCAAGGGCGCTGTGTGCGTGGTGTGCGTGTGTTGCTGGGCGCTGGGCGCTAGGCGCCAAGGGCGCTGTGTTGTGTGCGTGTGTGTGTGTGTTGTTGCTGGGCGCCAGTTTTGGCTGCCCTGCGTGCTAGTTCTTGTAACCAGTTGGTGAGACAAAATAAAATTTATAGGTGAGCTGGATAAATATTGGTGATGTGATATAAAATTTATTGGTGAGTTGATATAAAATTTATTGGTGAGCTGAATAAATATTGGTGAGCTGAAATATTATTGGTGAGCATGTGTATGCAGAATTATGGTGATTTTGGTGTGTGTGACTGCATTGTACATGGCGTCGCATAGGCATATGCATTGTCAGGTGAGCAGAAGGCTTTGGCCTTATTATAAATTGTTGGTGAGCAGAAGGCTTAGGCCTTATTTGGTGAGTGCCCTCAAGGAAAGATATTGGTGTTGATGGATCCACATGCATAGGCCCTAGGAGTTGGGTTGCATTGCATGCATTACATATATTTTCGGTGTTGTCTGTTGATTGATATAAGATAACGGTGTGCTATTATTACTGTGTATTGGTGTTGTTAGTTGCCTGATCTATATGTTGTTGATCTTATATGTTATTACTTATGAAATGAGACTCACCCTACTGCTTTTATGTTGCTTCTCATGTCGGCAACGTGCAGGTGATAGCGAGTGAAGGTTACCTAGTACCTTCTTCTAGTTGGTTGAGTCAGCTCTGATACGTAGCACCGGGGGGCGTCTTAATTTACTCATTTTATTTAATTGATGTCTTCAGACTGTTTATTTGGCGATATAATTGAATACCTTGAGGTTCGATGTTTTTCCGCTGCGATGGTTTTTATACTGTGTTGATGTAAACTAAACAGGATGTTTATGCTGGCTATGGTGCTATGTATCACGCACTTTGTGTCTTTATGAATTATTTTTGGAGTCATTATACGTTGTTGTTTTTAAAATGTGGCACTCTCTTGCGGTTGCACTGAAAGTTTTGGAAGCTCTGATTTTAAACTAATCAAATAGTAGTTATTAGAAGGGGGTGTTACATTAGTGGTATCAGAGCAGTTCGGTCTGTCCGACCAAGTCATTGAGTCTTCAGTTTTATGATCCTCGAGTCTTGTTACTCGTTCTGACTTGAATCTTGTTTCAGTGAATAGTTGAGATGGCCGGAAGAAATGATGCTGCTCTTGCTGCTGCTCTACATGCAATGGCTCAGGCTGTGGGAAATCAGCAGGGTGCTGCTGATGCTGGTGCTCGTAATTTGGCCACATTCCAAAGGGAGAATCCACCCACCTTCAAGGGTCGGTATGATCCTGATGGAGCTTTGGCATGGTTAAAGGAGATCGAAAGAATTTTCCGAGTTATGGATTGCACGCTTGCTCAGAAGGTGAGGTATGGTACTCACATGTTGGCTGAGGAAGCCGACGATTGGTGGCTTGAGACTCTACAGAGGTTGGAAGCTACTGGTGAGGAGATCACGTGGGATGTTTTCAAGAGGGAGTTTACTAGAAAATACTATCCGGAAGATGTGAGAGGCAAGAAGGAGATTGAATTTCTGGAATTGAAACAGGGGACCAAGTCTGTGGCCGATTATGCGGCGAAATTTGTAGAATTGGCTAAGTTCTACCCTCACTACAATGATGCTAATGCTGAATTCTCTAAATGTGTCAAGTTTGAAAATGGTTTGAGGCCTGACATCAAAAAGGCGATTGGTTACCAAAAGATTCGAGTGTTTGCTGATTTGGTTGATAGCTGTAGGATTTTTGAAGAGGATAGCAATGCTGCCTATAAGGTCGTGAAAGAGAAGAGGAATTCTCAGTATCGTGGGAAGCCCTATGATGTTTCTGGTGGTAAGGGCAAGTGGAAAGCTGGTTCAGGCAAGAAGCCAAGTGGGGGAGATGCCCCTGCGAACATTGTGTGCTACAAGTGTAGTAAGCCCGGTCATAAGAGTTTTGATTGCCCGGATAACAAGTGTTTCAAATGTGGCAAAGAAGGTCACATAGCTGCTAATTGTGAGAAGAGGGATGTTGTTTGCTACAGTTGCGGAGAGGTGGGGCATATTAGTACCAAGTGTACCAAGCCAAAGAAGGAGAAGGTGAGTGGGAAAGTGTTTGCTCTTGCGGGAACTGAGACAGCTAATGAGATCAGAGGTACGTGTTTCATTAATGGTATTCCGTTGCTTGCTATTGTTGATACTGGTGCTACGCACTCTTTTATTGCTGCTCTGTGTGCTGATAAGTTGAATCTAGTTCTGTCTGTTATGAATAGGGAAATGGTTATCGATACTCCAGCTAAGGGTTCGGTGACTACTTCTCTCGTGTGTGCTAAGTGTCCTTTATCAGTTTTCGGTAGAGACTTTCTGGTTGATTTGATTTACTTGCCGTTAGATGGATTAGATGTTATCTTGGGAATGGACTAGTTGGTGAATAACCATGTCCATATCAACTGTTTTAATAAGTCTGTGAGTTTCTCCTCTCCGGTCGAAGAGGACTCTGTTTTGTTGTTTGTTGGTCAATTGCATAAGGTGATGAAAGAAGAAGTTAAATTGTTTGCCTTGATGGCGTCGCTATCTATTGAGAGTCAAGCTAAGATTGATGAGTTGCCGGTATTGTGTGAGTTTTCTGAAGTGTTTCCGGACGAAATTCCTGATGTGCCGCCTGAGAGAGAAGTAGAGTTTGCTATTGATCTAGTACCTGGTACTAGACCTGTGTCGATGGCACCGTATAGAATGTCTGCGTCCGAGTTGTTTGAGTTGAAGAAGCAGCTCGAGGACTTGCTTGAGAAGAAGTTCATAAGGCCAAGTGTGTCTCCGTGGGGAGCTCCGGTATTGCTGGTAAAGAAGAAAGACGGGAGTATGAGACTTTGCGTTGACTATCGGCAGTTGAACAAGGTGACGGTAAAGAATAAGTATCCGCTTCCAAGGATTGATGACTTGATGGATCAATTAGTGGGTGCCCGCGTATTTAGTAAAAGTGATTTGAGGTCGGGTTACCATCAAATTAAGGTGAAGGATGGAGATATTCCTAAGACGGCGTTTAGGACTCGGTATGGACACTACGAGTATTCGGTGATGCCATTCGGTGTTACGAATGCTCCGCGGGTATTCATGGAATATATGAACCGTATTTTTCATGAGTATCTAGATCGTTTCCTGGTGGTCTTCATCGATGATATTTTGGTTTATTCTAAGTCTGAGGAGGAGCATGTTGAACATTTGAAGTCAGTGTTGGAAATCTTGAGGGATAGGAAGTTGTATGCTAAGCTATCTAAGTGTGAATTCTGGTTGAAGAAAGTAAGCTTCCTTGGCCATATTATTTCGGGTGATGGTATTGCAGTGGATCCATCCAAGATTGATGTCGTGTTGCAGTGGGAGGCTCCTAAGTCGGTTACGGAGATTAGAAGTTTTCTGGGGCTAGCCGGTTATTATCGAAGGTTCATAGAAGGGTTTTCTAAGTTGGCACTCCCGCTGACTCAGTTGACTTGTAAGGGAAGGGCGTTTGTTTGGGATTCTCGTTGTGAAGAGAGTTTCAATGAATTGAAGAAGAGGTTGACAACTTCCCCTATTCTGACGTTGCCTAAGTCAGGAGAGCCTTTTATAGTGTATTGTGATGCTTCTAAGATGGGACTAGGAGGTGTTCTTATGCAAAATGGTAAGGTAGTGGCTTATGCATCCAGGCAGTTGAGGATTCATGAGAAGAACTACCCTACTCATGATTTGGAGCTGGCGGCAGTTGTATTTGCTTTGAAGATTTGGAGGCATTACCTGTATGGTTCTAAATTTGAAGTGTTCAGTGATCATAAAGGTTTGCAGTATTTGTTCGATCAGAAAGAGTTGAATATGAGGCAAAGGAGATGGTTAGAATTATTGAAAGATTATGACTTCAGTTTGAATTATCACCCGGGAAAGGCTAATGTTGTAGCCGATGCTTTGAGTCGGAAGTCGTTGCATGTGTCGGCAATGATGGTGACGGAACTTGAATTGGTTGAGCAGTTCAGAGACATGAGTTTGGTCTGTGAAGTAACACCTCAGAGTGTTAGACTAGTGTTGAAGATTCATAATGAATTTTTAGATGTCATTCGTGAGGCTCAGAAGCAAGATATCAAGCTAGTTGAATTAGCGGTGGGGATTGATCGTTCCGAAAATAAAGACTATGAGATTGATGCGTAAGATGTGTTGAGATACCGTGGAAGGATTTGTATTCCGAGTGATGAGGAGATTAGGAAGGCAATTCTTGAAGAAGGGCACAGGAGTAAGTTGAGTATTCACCCGGGAGCCACAAAAATGTATCAAGACTTGAAGAAGTTGTTCTGGTGGCCTGGTATGAAGCGTGATGTAGCTCAGTTTGTGTATGCGTGTTTGACTTGCCAGAAGTCGAAAGTGGAGCATCAGAAGCCTGCGGGGTTAATGCAACCGTTAGAGATTTCGGAATGGAAGTGGGATAGCATTTCCATGGATTTTGTGACCAATTTGCCTAATACCGTAAGGGGATTTGATGCTATTTAGGTGATTGTTGATAGATTGACGAAGTCTGCTCACTTTTTGCCAATTAGTATTACTTATCCGGTTCCGAAGTTGGCAGAAATTTATGTTAAGACGATTGTGAAGTTGCATGGTGTTCCTTTGAGTATTGTGTCTGATTGGGATCCTAGATTTACTTCTGAATTTTGGAAGAGTTTGCAAGAAGCTTTGGGTTCTAAGTTGAGGTTGAGCTCAGCATATCATCCGCAAACAGATATGGTCAGACGGAGAGGACTATTCAGTCGCTAGAAGATTTGTTGAGGGCTTGTGTTCTTGAGCAGGGAGGGTCGTGGGATTCTCATCTTCCATTAATAGAGTTTACTTACAATAACAGTTTTCATTCTAGTATTGGGATGGCGCCTTTTGAGGCATTGTATGGTAGAAGATGTAGGACTCCTCTGTGTTGGTATGAATCGGGAGAAAGTGTGGTACTTGGTCCTGAGATTGTTCGTGAGACTACAGAGAAGGTGAAGATGATTCGTGAGAAAATGAAAGCTTCGCAGAGTAGACAAAAGAGTTATCATGATAAGAGGAGGAAGGATTTGGAGTTTCAGGTCGGTGATCATGTGTTCCTGAGAGTCACTCCGGTGACTGGTGTTGGTCGTGCCTTAAAGTCTAAGAAGTTAACTCCTCGCTTTATTGGTCCGTATCAAATTTTGGAGAGGGTTGGAAAAGTTGCTTATCGGGTGGCCCTGCCACCTAATCTTTCGAACTTGCATGATGTATTTCACGTGTCCCAGTTGCGGAAGTATGTTCCTGACCCGTCTCATGTGGTTCAAATGGATAATGTGGAGGTGAGAGAGAACCTCACCGTGGAGACAATGCCGATTAGAATTGAAGATCGTGAGGTGAAGGTGTTAAGAGGTAAGGAGATCAATTTGGTGAAAGTGGTCTGGTTGGGAGCCGTTGGCGAAAGCATGACTTGGGAATTGGAGAGTAAGATGAAGGAAGCATATCCGGAGTTGTTTGAATCAGGTAAGAATTTCGAGGACGAAATTTTCTAAGTGGGGGAGAGTTGTAACACCCAAAATAATTTAATTAATTATTTGATTAAATTATTTAGGTGTTGCATTATTATTGTTATATTAATTTATTAATGTGTTATTTTTATTTAAATTGAAGGGAGTGGTGATGGTAATTCCGGAGTGTTAGGATTGGCCCAAGCCCAAGCCCATTGACTTAGGCCTAGGCGAATTTAGCAAGGGTTTGAGACAAGTGTCTCATTTGTGCAAAAGAAAGAAAGGATTCGAAGAGAGGAGAGAAGAGAGGAGGAAAGAAACTTGCGAAGAGGAGAGTGAGAAAGAAGGGGCGCGGCGGTGCTAGGGCAAAGGAGGAGAGGATTCGCGTGGAGCCTAAGGAAGGAGGAGAGCTTGGATCGTTGGTGGTGTTGGTGAATCTCTAGGGGTCTTGCGAGTTCTTCAACTTCCAAAAGGTTAGGGGGCTCTCCTTTTCATCCTTAATAACCTATTTGATTAGCAATTATAGGAATTAGGTGCTAGGGATGATTTGTGAATTGAATTGTTATGTTGTTGATTTAATAGTGATGTTGTGCTTTGAATTAAGATGTTGTTCTATCGCTAATTGTCATTTTGAGTTAATTGATTGATCTCATGCTAATTAGAATTTAAAGTGTATATGAAATTGATTTCGCATGATAGGTGTTTGTTATAATGGAACAATAGGATTGAGAATGAGAACATGAGGAATTGTTGAGTGTTGTTGCGATTGCATGATTAACTTGGGGTGAAATTGGGTGATTGAAGTATGTGTAATAGGTGTTGCGGTGTGATGTTTATTGGTGTGTGCATAGGTGTGGCGTAGAGCATGTGTGTGTGCTACGCATGGGCGCCAAAAGTGGCTGCCCATGTGTGAGTCATGGTGTGGTGTGTGTGTTGTGTTTTGGTGTAGGACTGTTGGGGCGCCTAATGGCTGTCCCATGGCGCCTAGGGGCGCCGGTGTTGTTGTTGGGTGTGTGCGTGGTGTATCATGGTGAGGGGCGCCAAAATGTGGCTGCCCCATGGTGTGGTGTGGTGCTTCGGTCTGAGGACGCAAAAATTGGCAAGCCCCTTGTGTGTGTTGCTTGGTGTGTCTTGTGCAAGGGCGCCAAATTGGCATGCCCATGTTGCATTTTGTTGCTGGGCGCTGGGCGCCAAGGGTGCTGTGTTGTGCGTGGTGTGCGTGTGTTGCTGGGCGCTGGGCGCCAAGGGCACTGGGCGCCAAGGGCGCTGTGTTGTGCGTGGTGTGCGTGTGTTGCTGGGCGCTGGGCGCCAGGAGCTGGGCGCCAAGGGCGCTGTGTTGTGCGTGGTGTGCGTGTGTTGCTGGGCGCTGGGCGCCAAGGGCGCTGTGTGCGTGGTGTGCGTGTGTTGCTGGGCGCTGGGCACTAGGCGCCAAGGGCGCTGTGTTGTGTGCGTGTGTGTGTGTGTTGTTGCTGGGCGCCAGTTTTGGCTGCCCTGCGTGCTAGTTCTTGTAACCAGTTGGTGAGACAAAATAAAATTTATTGGTGAGCTGGATAAATATTGGTGATGTGATATAAAATTTATTGGTGAGTTGATATAAAATTTATTGGTGAGCTGAATAAATATTGGTGAGCTGAAATATTATTGGTGAGCATGTGTATGCAGAATTATGGTGATTTTGGTGTGTGTGACTGCATTGTACATGGCGTCGCATAGGCATATGCATTGTCAGGTGAGCAGAAGGCTTTGGCCTTATTATAAATTGTTGGTGAGCAGAAGGCTTAGGCCTTATTTGGTGAGTGCCCTCAAGGCAAGATATTGGTGTTGATGGATCCACATGCATAGGCCCTAGGAGTTGGGTTGCATTGCATGCATTACATATATTTTCGGTGTTGTCTGTTGATTGATATAAGATAACGGTGTGCTATTATTACTGTGTATTGGTGTTGTTAGTTGCCTGATCTATATGCTGTTGATCTTATATGTTATTACTTATGAAATGAGACTCACCCTACTGCTTTTATGTTGCTTCTCATGTTGGCAACGTGCAGGTGATAGCGAGTGAAGGTTACCTAGTACCTTCTTCTAGTTGGTTGAGTCAGCTCTGATACGTAGCACCGGGGGGCGTCTTAATTTACTCCTTTTATTTAATTGATGTCTTCAGACTGTTTATTTGGCGATGTAATTGAATACCTTGAGGTTCGATGTTTTTCTGCTGCGATGGTTTTTATACTGTGTTGATGTAAACTAAACAGGATATTTATGCTGGCTGTGGTGCTATGTATCACGCACTTTGTGTCTTTATGAATTATTTTTGGAGTCATTATACGTTGTTGTTTTTAAAATGTGGCACTCTCTTGCGGTTGCACTGAAAGTTTTGGAAACTCTGATTTTAAACTAATCAAATAGTAGTTATTAGAAGGGGGTGTTACACTAAGGCCCATATCTAGTGTCCTATCAATATATTTAAGACTAGATGTATGTATTAGAGTTAGACTTTGTATTCTGGTTTATGATTATGCTTAAGACTAGATATTGTTATTGAATTGACTTGTTACAATAATTATATTGCTAAAGAGACAATAATCTGAACGATGGAGAATTTTACTTTCAGTATTAAGGAAAATAAGAGGAGAAGAAGATAATTGGTTCATTGCTTCTTTGTTTCTTTTATTTCAGAGCCGCTTTGCTGATGCTTTACTTAGAGAACTTGTCCGGAGTAACCATACCAACTGAAAGAATATATGGTCTAGGATCTTGGTCAGTATTCAACATATTTTTCCAAAATTATGCAGTGAAATATTTATATTTCTGTTTATATTATTGTCTCTTTTTATTTTTCTTTCTATATTCTGATAAATAATATTTCCTAGACTATCTTTAATTTTACCTGCAGTCCTAAGGTAGAAGTTCTAAAGCAGCTTCAAAATCGGCCAGAGCACCAAGGGCTGACACTGCAGTAAGATACTGAGCTAATAGCAGTAATCAATGTCATTTTTCTTATGACTGTTTATATATACCCCTAGTGCTTTTGCTTATATATTATTGCTATTCAGAAAAAAAAGAACTAGAATTTATCCCTGTTGTTGATATTGTAGGGTGTTCTTGAAGCAGTAAGAATAAAATGTGCTGGCTCAAATATGTTAACCAAAATGCTTTATTGCAAGATGCTTTGTATGGTTAGCACTTAGCAGAACTTTTATAATTGGCCTAATTTTGCAGATTGGGCAAACACAAATATTTCTAAGAGCTGGACAAATGGCAGAATTGATGCTCGGCGAGCATAGCTGCCTAGCAATTCTGCAACAACTATCTAAAAGCATATTAAAACTCATTTTAGTCGAAAAGCATATATTGCATTGCTAAAATCCTCTATCTTTGTGCTATCAATTTGCAGAGGTCAGTTATTTGTATTTTTTGTATTATATGAAGGATGAAAGGATTATTGTCTCTGCCTTGGTTACTCAGAGGCTGAGTGACTCAAAGACGGATCCTCTGCTTCACGTAGAATGGTTCTGCGCCGGTGGGGACCGTTAGATCTAGAGCAAGAAAGTTTCTCTCTCTAGATCCAACGGTCCCTACTGGCACAGGACCATCCAGCCGCAGCAGAGTGTAACACCCCGATAATTTCTAACTTGTAGAAACTACCGAAATGCACTACTGACATACATCAGAGTGACTTTCCTTTCAAAATATTGAACACATACTAAACTTTGATGAATTACTCATCAAACGTACTTACATAACTGAACAGAATATAAATAAAGTCGGTCCTTACACCCTCAACTAGTGTTCAATACTGAAAAACCGAAAGTCTGCGGAAGCGATTTACAACTTGAAAGACATAAGTCGTACAATCGAATAGTCTTAAGATACTGAATAGAAATACAGAAATACAAAGGAAACTGAAATACAAGACATAATGAAATAAAGATAGCGGCCGCTCCTCAAGCGTCTCCATAGCCGTGCCTCACGGTCTTCAACTTTCCCTACTTAACTGAAAAACAACAACAATGGATTGGGTGAGACAATTTGTCTCAGTGAGTTCTATCGCGACCCCTTACTAAATTCTCTCGGTTCAATTATGCTTGATTCATTATACTTAAATCATAAATCATAGTCCTCAAAATTGACTATGTGGCTAACTAACTAAACGTTGTCCTCATAACCCTCAAGCCGGTTACAAGACACAACACTAACTAAAGTTATAGTGTGTCACCGGTCACTTGGCATAATAAGCTTCCGGTGAACCCGTCCCCACTAATCGGCTGGGTCCCTAACGGGGCCTAGGTTCCTAAGGCTCATGACTGCCTCTCCCCTAGCACACTAAACTAAATAGGGTCGTCACCCCGACTAAAAGATATATATGAAGATATACCTGAACTGAACTCAACAATGAACTTAAACATAACAATAACATAACAATAAACTGAACTGAACATAATCTTATTATTGACATTAGGTGATCTAATTACTAACGTAATCTTATAATTAAGTGATCTCACATGGCTTACTAAGGCTTACTAACCTAACTTATCATGATGCTAATCCAGTCAGTCCAGCACAAATACACCAATCACACTTAGCATAACCACAACAAGATAATCGGTCTCATAACATGAACTTAGCTTAGGCATAACAATCTCATAACATCAACTAACATCATTCACAATATCAATTACACCCAAACAGATAATAGCACTACTTTTATTACATATTCAGTTAGGCCTTTTTATTATCTTTCAAACGCATCTGAGAACACTGAAATCGGACCACCGGATCAAAAGATATTGCGAAAACAAGTTCAGGGACTTTTTTTTATAGTGAAAACTGCAAACCGTCGCGACGCGAACACATACCGTCGCGACGCGAAAAGTGACAGAAAGTTTTGCGTTGCAGAAATTAAGGGAGGTCACGATGCGATGCCCACGGGTCGCAACCCGAAATTACACAGAATTTTACCCTAACTTGTGATGCTCATATCTTGAGCTACACAATTGCAAATTCAACCAAATCAGGACCAAATTGACGAGAATTCAGTCTAGTTTCTAAAACAATTGACCTCATAATTTTTGGTTACCTATATCATCCCCAGATACTCAGAAACCGAACCTATTCTCAAACTGTCTCCAGAATTCTACCCTAACTTGTGATGCTCATATCTTGAGGTACACAAGTCCAAATGCAACCATTTCAAAGCCAAAATGACAAGTATTCAATATAGTTTCTAAAATGACAATCCACAAGATTTTTCAATCAGTAATTCGTTCCCAGTTACTGCAATACCGAAACTACCAACAGAACATCGAAACAGTGAATTTTAACAACAAAATTAACATCAAGTAAGCACCAATTTAATCCATTGACTTGAGACATGAAAATCAGACATTCAACACAATCAATCCGGTCCAGAAAATCATCAATTCATACAATTAAATCAAACCAATTCAATTGATCAAATAGCGAAATGACTCGAACGAGGTTTTCATAAAACGAATCGATAACGGTTTTCATAAAACGCGTGACTCATTTTCAGAATACATGACACATCAATTTTATTCCCTAGTGAGTATAGAACTCACCTAATGTGATGAAAATCACACAATCACGAATCCCTCGGTTGACACGGCGACGAACACTACGAACGGTCCTCGAATTCGCTCCAAGGTATCACGAACTTTCTTAGGATTCGCTTCTGACTTTGAGACAGCAACCACACAAGATCCCAGCCACTGAAATTCTTCCCCAACCCACATGCAACTCTTCTAACCACTTCCAAAGCACTAAGGAAACCCAACTAAGCCATGAAACCTCTATTTCTTCATCAATGGAGGTGTAGTGCGAAAATGGTAGATGGAATGAGATGATGATTCAGTAGATAAAATTAGTAACAATGGAAAGAGGAAGAAAAGTGGAGTGTGATTCTGGTTCCTGATCAAACATGCATGGAGGTTCAGCTTTCTTCCCTCCTCTTCTCTCCTCTTCGCAAACTCCCCCTCTCAACCTCTCTAATCCTTCTATTTTCAGATTCTGGAAAATGAAAGAAGAAGTGAAATGGGTGCTGTTTGTGAACCAGTGTGATGGCTGGGTCAGCTGGCCACTTAAATGGGTGGGGAGTTACTAATATACCCCTTGGCTACTTATTCCTTCATAAGACTTCTACTAGCCCTAATAACTCAACTTGATGCTAATAAATTTTTAATTAAACACGAAATGCTCATAATAATTCAATCAAGCAATTCACTTTTAAAACGATTTATTTTCAACCAAGTAAATAAATCACTAAATAATAATTTACGCCAAATAATTTAAATAGCGAAAATTGGGGATATTACACAGAGGATCCGGATCCTGAGTGACTCCAAAGACATCCAGTAACTCCAATCCCTCTTGTTGCAGAAAAATAAGAGTTTTTTTCAAGCCAAAAAGTTGGAATTTGTTCTTCACTTCTTCATCCATTCTTGACACCATCTTTGTATAATTTCCGTATTAATTATTGATTAAACTTTCAAATCTCAGGTATGGTTGCAGCTCTTACTCCTTTGCCTGTAGTTGGTGTTCCTGTGCGTGGTTCTTCCCTGGATGGAATTGATTCACTCTTGTCAATTGTCCAGGTATTTTTTTCAATGATCTTCAAATATTAAACACTTGCTTTCTGTGCTCCAAATAATTGTTTTTGATGTTTCCTAGGATGTTTCTATTGATGAGATATTATTATGTAGTTTGTTTGTGAATCTGGTATTATTTTCTTCTTTCTTAAAAGCTATGATCAATATTGATTGGAATCCTTGTAAATGAATATGCCCAATCTTAAAAGCTGGTATTATTTGGTTTTCTTTCATTCTGTTTTGATGATTTTGTAAGGGGAACAGCTCCATCCATTGTCCATCCATTGTCAGTTTCATTTTTTTTCTTTACCAATATGTTTGTGTGTAATAAAAAGGGAATACATGTTCTGTTTGGAGTGAGATTCAATACAAATTTCTTTTGTTTTCATCTTTGTTTTTCTGTTTCCTATCTGGTTACTTTTGTCACTTTTCAAAATTAGCCTTGTTTTGATTTTGACGTGCTTTATTTATGTATGCTTTGAGCAAGTGATTACATGACTTGAATGAACCAACTAGTGGAATCATATTATCAGATAACTTATCCTCACTAATAATCTCTACTAGGTTATAAAAAATGGTGCCATTGACACTATAAGTTGGCATAGGAATAGGAATTTGCATTAGTAGTCACCTGCTGCAATTCTCAAAGTTTGATATATTATGTCACATGTAGTCTTCTCTTACTCAAACATAATTTTTGGCTGTGCAGATGCCAAGAGGTGTTCCAGTTGCCACTGTTGCAGTTAATAATGCAACTAATGCTGGTCTTTTGGCAGTGAGGATGTTGGGTGTTGCCAATGATGATCTCATGTCAAGGTTTACCCCTCCCCCTCTCTTTGTGGTGTTTTATCTCACTATTTAATTATTATTGATGTGCCAATTATAATGCATTGCAGGATGAGCTAATATCAAGAGGACCAAAAAGAAATCGTCTTGAAAAAAGGAGATAAATTAGAAAAGCTTGGTTGGGAAAGAGAAAGCATAGAGAGTTAGTTTATTGCTTTGGGCAAGTATAAATTTACCAAGTTTATTGATAAAAGTCAGTATATTTAGATATGTTAGAGTATAATACTTTTGTATTGTTTTGACAAGCTATTAGCTTTAGTAAAACTGTAAGTGCTCACTCTGTTACCACAACCCTTCAGAAGATTTTATTTTTTTTTTATTTTTTTTAAAATTTCCGACGGATTTCCGGCGAAAATTTTCGTCGGATGGTTTTTTGCGACGAATTTGCGACGAAAATTTGCGACGAATTTGCGACGGAGACATTTGCGACGAAAAAATCCGTCGGAAACGATTTGCGACGAGCGATTTTGCGACGACTTTTTGTCCGTCGGAAAGTTCGTCGGAAACGTTAATTTCCGACGAAAATCGCTGCATTTGCGACGAAAATTACCGTCAGAAATCGTCGATTTTCTTGTAGTGCGAGGTCAATCCGAGTATGTCTGAGCATGGACGTCTTCTATCCAGGTCCAACCCTGGTGGGATCCGAGGCGAGCAGGAGCTAGGATGGATGTTGAAGATGTCCACTCCGAGGTTGAGGTCGGGAGTTTCCGAGGTTGAATCAACCAGAGTCGTCTTCCCCCGAGGTTGGGGTTGGTACCTACAGACACTCTGATGCCAAAGTCAGCAAATGGAAGTCGAGAGGAAGTACTAATGAATGAGGCGTACCTGATTGGAGGGGGTAGTGCTCTATTTATAGATGCGAGAAGGGGTCCTCCTTAGCCTAGCTTGAACCTGAGCCGTGTGATTAGCAGAGGCTGATCTCAGCCGTTGAGCCCAACGCAGTAGAGGCTGACCCAGTAGAGGCTGGCGCTGGATGTTTCCTGGGCCTGGTCCAATGCTGGATTGGGCCAGTTCTTCAGCGGAGTGGGCTTTTGTCCAATCCGAAACATAAAGTAAAACTCACTTTTTTAATCTACATACGGGTCTAGTCTTTTAAACAAAGTTCAATTAAGGATTCCTTTATTTCTTTTCTTTGTATTCTTTTGTTTTTCTTGCTCGAAGGTTATTTCTTTTTTCACAAAGCTCCCCTTGAAGTTTATCTATTACCTGTTGTGGATTCCGATTTGAAGATATGTCCAACTCATCATGATTACCACCGTGTCTTTTCTTTTCATTTTTTTGGGTGAGGGCTGATTACGATATTCTAACAACCCCATGGATATGTTGTCTTATGCAATTCTATATAGTGCTCTATTGATATGTGCAATTGTATAGATTGATTGATGCTCGAGACAGGTGAAGGAATATTCACGGAATATATAGAAATAGTTGTTTCTATAAAGTATTAATTAGATAAAATTATGTTTGAGGGTCTTTAAATTTATTTAAAATTCGGGATTCGTTCTTTAATTTTTTTTTATCTCAGTTCAGTTTTTTATGTTTTAAAATTTTAACAAGATTGAACTTTTTTAAATGTTTCATCCATTTTCCTTAATAGAAGCTAACATGACATTATAGGTGGCTTGTACTGTGGGATTATTTGATGACCTGGAAATTTGTGGCATTTCGATATCCTTTAACATAATTTTAAATTTCATTTAGTTCTTTAAGTTTTTTCTCGACTAGGTCCTTTAAGTTTTTTTCTCGACTAGGTTTTTTAAGTCTCAAAACGTGCATGACATTGTCCATTTTCTGAACTTCAGTTCAATTCCTTTTAAAAAACGCTGATGTGGCTATAACGATATTGACATGACATCTCCAAATAGGCTATATATTCAATTAATTTTTTATCACAAATAAAAAACCCAAATTAAAATCAATTAGGTTCTTTTTCTTCAACGTAAATAACGCGAACACCAACCAGAAGAGTGCTAAAAACATACTTTCGGACACTCTTTTTCAACACCCACATTGTTATTGGTTGAAATTTAAATTAATCCTAATAAATCACGCGGTTCTATATAAAGTTGGTGGACCTATACAAATAGTGCCCTTTTATTTTTTCCTTTTTTTTGAGATTATTAAAATAATAATGTTTAATTCTATAATTTTGATTTTGTTTAACTATTTATTTTAAATCTTGATGGTTGGTGTTCGATATTTACCTTGAAGAAAAAGAACCCTAATTGACTTTAATTTGAATTTATTATTAAAAAAAGTTGAAAATATAACTTTTTACTCTACTTGAAGATGTCACGTCAGCATCATTATAGCCATATCAACATTATAGAAGCAGCATAGGTTTTATTTAAGATAGTCAAAATGAAACTGAAAAAATGACAACTTCATAGACGTTTTGAGACTTATAGGATCTAGCTGGGGAAAAAACTTAAAGGACCTACTTGTGAAAAAAGAACTGAAAGACTAAATTGAGACTTAATTTTAAGTTAAAGGACCTCAAAATTACACAAAGTTTAGGTCACCAAATATTTCCACGCAGACAATGCACCTATCTACTGCCACGACACCTTCTGTTAATGTAAATGGAGGGAACGTTTAATAAAGGCAAATGTTGTTAACATTTTAAAATGTAAAGTTGTGAATTGGAAAAGAAAAATTTAAAAAGGAAGAATCCAAAATTTTAAATTAAAATAAGTGATCCCAAAATTTTAAAAATAAGAGTTATTAATGCTCATTTAACTATAGAATCTTGGTAATTTAAGAGTAGTTTGTAAAAATAAAAAGCTTGCACGTTTTGGGAATTTTAGTTTTAGAGTGTGTTTGGGAGAGCAAAAATGTACCGCCAACGCACAATAGAAGACTTTTTTCGACATGGATATGACAAGCTACAGCGTGTAGCTTCAGGTTGGACGCAGAAATCAGTTTTTCCAAACACTCATGGACGCAGAAATTAGTATTTTAGATGGTTGAATTCTATTCTCGGCACTCTTTAGTTTCCCATTTTTTGGACTTTAATGTGTTTTGTATTGTGGAGGATTTTATGTAAGAATGATGTTGTGTTTGGTGCTAGGAGCATTGGCTAAAGACCATGTGGATTTTTCGAACTTAAAAGCATAAAGGACAAAATATTTTCTCTCTCTTGCAGTGGTCCCAACTTTTACCTTAAATATTCACTCATCCCTATTTATTCCCATTTATTGTGCTTGAACTCCATTTTTGGAGCCTATTCTGTTGCACATTCTGTTGTTTTTCTTGTTGCAGCAGTGAACAGGGTTGGAGGAAGTAAATTTATGACGGTAGTAGCTCACTTGAGCTACTCCATTCATCCATTTCCTTATTTGTTTGTTCTAGTTCATCAATTTGGAATCATTTTAATGACTCCATTTTCCGTATTTTAAGTATTGTTTCATGTTGTTAATTAAAGCTCGTCATGATCAGGTAATTCTATTTTTAGTCAAGACCATGTGATGTATTTCGAAATGAAATGATTAATGCTATGAAATCTATTACAGCATCATTATCTTATGTATTTTAATGTTAAACTCTTTCTAACCTTGATAAAGTTAGTTCAGGCAGTGTAGTTTAACTGGTGGGAGGGATTAAATCACCGATAAATCTTAACAACGTTCTACTTAATAGTGAATGGCAAGCCAATTTTCACATTCTACACACTGCTTCTTTGACAACATGATTAATAGCACTTAATAATTTGGGGAAAATATACCAAACTTATTAGTCTAGACTATTTTGCACCCATTTTCACCACACCTTTTTTAATGATTACTTTATTTTTGCTCATTAATATAAGTACTAATTCTAAAACTTGGAAATTAATCTAGTCAATTCTTGTAGCAGATGAATGACAATATTTACTATGCCGAGTACTATAATCGATATACAAGAGTAGGAGGAGAAAGTAGCCTTTTCTTTTGTTCGAGGGGTGAAATTAGGCTGGACCTTACAAGACTTTACTAAAATCAATCTAAAAATTCAAGCCTAAAATTGTCTTGTTGCGTACCATTAACTTTATTTCCGGTCTAATCTAGCCTTTCCAAAGTTTGATGATGGAGACCTAACAGGCCTTGGACCCAATGATACACCACAAGGTATAGGAGCTCAATGACAAGGTCCAGGTTTAAGAAAGTTAAATAAGCATTGGACAAATAAATGAATTATTTTCTCGCACTCAAGCCCATTTCAAAAGAAGCAAGCACCGGATCGATCCAACTTCTCCAGGTTGTTAAAAAGCCTAATGTTGGGCATGAAATATATGTTTTTAGTCTTTTAATTTACTTAAGAATTTGTTTAATTTCAGTTGGTTTATTATGTAATAAGGGCCCATTTACTTTAAAGGAAGCACTCAGAGTCAAGCTAACTCAACCTATTAGCCACCTTGTATTTTAGTTAGTAGTTCAATTTGTTATTTGTTATATTCTGTTAGGATTTAGTTGCAATCAGTTATAGTTAGTCGCTATCTGTTAAAAACTAAAACTGATTGTTCAACTATGTATAAATAGAGGTCATTACCTCTCATCATCAATTAATGAAAAACATTTCACAATTACAGAAATATTGAATGAAAAGAATTGCATAAAGATTTCACAATTACAGAAATATTGAATCAAACACCATTAACCCTGCTATTCTTAAGGCGTTGTCATCAAACAACAATGCATCTTGGTCATGTCAGAGTTCCTCTAAATGGCCTGCACAATTTGCCTTTCCTTGGCACTACAACATCTGGCAAAGCCTGATCCAATCCAGGCCTCCATCATTCTCACCTACCATGTGGTCTATAACACCTCAAAGGGTTTTTTTTTTTATACCCCCATCAGCTTCCATGTACCCCCACCCAAAAACGTTATTCCAAAAATACAAATACCCCTGACATAAATTACAAAAATTGACTTTTGGAAGATTCTCTGGTGGGGGACCACTTAATCTGGAAATCGGATTTACCTAAATGGAAGGTAAATCCGATTAGCTTTAAATACGATTTAATTCTGAGGCAAAATATTTACAAATCGGATTTAGCTAAATCCGATGCGAAAACGGATTTAGCTAAATCCGCCTTTATTGTTTAAGAAATCGGATATACCTGGATGAAGCTATATCCGATTTGTAAAAATTAGAAAACGGATTTACCTTTGAAGTCACCTAAATCCGCTTTGTTTTTTTATTTTTAAATATATACTTTATAACTGTTGTTCTATTTTCAAACAGGTATTGTGAATACAGAGTCGCAGGTCGTTCCTTTTGTGGTAGACACTACAGAGGCATTCTGGACAGAGAGGGTATATTTTTGAAACCAATTTTCTTAATTAAAGTTTGGTAGATATTTAATTAATTAAGTACCCCCATTTATCTATTTCTTCTATTTTGTAGATTTTTTCTACACGCCAGGATGTTGAAGAGTGGGCTAATGCAGTTGGGAGGCGTATTGGAGTTGTGGTTATCATCGTAAGATCTGACAAAGCTGGAGGTAAAAGGGGTTCTAGAGATAAGATTATATTTGGTTGTGAGAAGCAAGGGAATTGGTCTAATGATTCTAGAGTTTTCGGGTCTAAAAGAAGAAGCTGTCCGTTTACATTGAGAGCTACTTGTACAAAACGTCATGGGGGTTGGCGTGTTAGTGTTAGGTGTGGTCTTCACACACATCAGTTGCTTACTACCCCGGTTGGGTCGACAGCTTTTGGTCGTTTAACTAAGCCGCAGAAAGCTATTGTTAATGAGCACACTGATTTGAATGTTGCCCCGAAAGATTGTCTTACTGCTTTGAAGAACCATTATCCGGACAACGTCACTTCTCTTCCTCAAATATATAGGCAGCGTTACGCCTATAGGTCTTCTAAGAGGGGTCCTAGAACGGACATTCAAGAGCTTTTGAGATTGATTGAGACGCAAAATTATTTATGTTGGAGCAGAAAATTTGAGGGTTCCGATGTGGTCAGTGACATCATGTGGGCGCATCCCACTTCTATTAAGTTATTCCGGTTGTTTCCAAAGGTTCTTATTCTTGACACCACCTACAAGACCAACAAATACAATCTACCTCTATTGGAGATTGTAGGTGTCACTTCAACAGAGTTAACTTTCTCGGTTGCTTTTGCCTATATTTCACACGAGCTTGGAATTCATTTTACTTGGGCATTGCAGCAACTAAAAGAATTATTTGCGTTGCACGGACTTCAGCCTCAGGTGTTGTTGACTGATAGAGATCTTGGTCTTATGTCCGGTATTGTTGATGTCTTTCCTTCCGCTACAAATTTGTTATGTTCTTGGCACGTGACTAAAAATGTGAAAGCGAAGATTAAAGAATTGGTGCATGTGGATAGGCAAAAGGACGTCATCTGTCTTTGGCATAACATTATTGATTCACTTGACGAGTCAGAGTACTCAGGTCACTTGAATATTTTTGAGGACTCCTGCGTTGATTTGCCCGCTCTTATTAAGTATGCGCATGACACGTGGTTGACAAAGCATAAGGAAAGATTTATCTTGGCATGGACAAACCATATCCCACACTTCGGGAATCAGACCACCAATAGGTATTTTTATCGTAGTTTAAATTTTTTTGACACGTGTTTAGTAATTTTATCGTAGTTTAAATTTTTTTGACACGTGTTTAGTATTTTTATCGTAGTTTAAATTTTTTTGACACGTGTTTAGTATTTTTTTGTTAGTTTAAAATTTTTTGACACGTGTTTATTGTTATTATTTAAGAGTCGAGTCAGCTCATTGGACTTTGAGGAGACAGTTGAGGACTTCTGGAGGTGACTTGTCTAAGTCTTTTACATCTATGCATGAGATGCTTACTATTCAATTTGATAAAGTCATCGGGTCTTTTCAAAGAAGCATCAACCGTATTGAAGTGGCTTCCAATACTCCTTTGTTTAAAAAGCTTCGCGGTCTTGTCTCTTTAAATGCTTTGGATCATATTGTTAAAGAGTTTTCAAAATCGACATATGGGGTTGGATATGACAAAGCCCGCTGTGGATGCATTATTAGAAAGACACATCTTCTTCCTTGTGCTTGTGAGCTAGGTGTGTACCATGTCTCCGGTACTCCTATTCCGTTGGATGTTATAGACGACCATTGGAAAAAATTGAGTTTGGATTCTATGGATGATAAATTCTCGCAGGAAAAATCGGCTGACTGTGATATTTCTTACCAAATGGAGATGATTTGGGCGAGATATAATCGTATGACTCCTGAGGAGAGATTTGTCTTCAAGAAACAACTTAATGAGCTTGCATTCCCTACCACTTCTTCAATGGTAGCACCACCATTTAAAGTTAAAACAAAAGGTGCACCAAAGAAGAAGAAGCAGAAATTATATGATGTCAAGCGTGATCCTTCTGGGTGGGAGCATGTGGATGACAAGATGAAACAGACTCAAGAATCTGGAACTTCTTCCAAAAATTCATCACAGCGGTCTTCTTGTATACTAATAATCAAGTAATATAAAAATAGTTCAAACATAATATCCCGCAAAACCCCCTAGTCACGCCTCGGTACCATATCCAGTAACTGCGTGAGGCGAGTGTACGTCTGAGTACCCATCCTAATGTCTCCCACCCTAAGCCCCCTCCGAATCTCCGCCTCCATAAGCTGATAAAGCTCGAGCAACTCTGGCTGTGCTGGTGGTACTGGTGGTGCAGCTGGCTGTACTGGTGGTGGTGGTGATGCAACCCGTAAGAGTCTAGGAATAGATGCCCTCACATACCAATGTATGTAATCCTAGTCCAGTGAATAGCTCATGCTGCTCCTCATGCTGCTGAGGCTGATGATAGGGCTCCTCCTGGTACTGCTGCTGCTGATAATACTCCTGCTCAGCCATAGAATGGCCCTCGGACATAGAATGCTCATCAAGAGGATGCCCCTGCTGGCCCTCCTCATACTGATAGTCCGGGGCCTCCTCCACCTGCTGATACTGCTGCTGTCGCCTATGACGGGCAGACGCATGTCCCGCAATCCTGTGGCGGGTGCGTGTACTCGGAGCACCTGGTGATGCCCGAGACGAAGACTCCCCTCGATACCTGTTTGACACTGAAAAAACAAATTTTTAGAAAAATAAAAACCAAATCGGATCTACCTATATCCGATGGGAAATCGGATCTAGGTATATACGATTGGAGAATCGGATTTACGTAATTCCGACTCACTTGTTTACGAAGCGGATGTGTGGATCGGATATAGCTACGTCCGATGCGTAAGTCCGATGGGAAATCGGATGTATCTCTGAAGGTTAAATCCGATAATCTCTAAAAAAAATCTGGTCAAACGGATGAAAGTGATAAATGATAAATGTTTTGTAATTTTATCAAAATTTTAAGGGTATTTTGGTATTTTCATAGGGCTGATGGGGGTAGATGAGAGTTGATGGGGGTACAAAAAAAAAAACCCCACCTCAAACGACCAATCTTGTCCCTGCTCAAACTCATAATGCTTCCCCTCAGGCCTTCTTGACAGTTGTTGCATCCTTGCCCTCTGTTGGCTCTTCTTGGTATGCTGACACTACTGCTTCGCATCATACATCTCAATCTCAGAATATTCAACAGACTTCTCCTTTTGAATGTTTTGTTAGTCCTTACTATTACCAAAAACTTGCTATGTGTCAGTCAATTTACTAAAGATAATAAAGTCTTCTTTGAACTCTTCCTTAATGTCTGTCTTGTGAATTCACAGACTACCAATGAGGTTCTTCTTACAGACCTATTGGACCAGATGGCCTCTACCAATTTCCAAACTCACTTCTTCAATCACACATTTTTTCCCATTGTCTTTTCTTGGCATCCAAAAGCAAGCGAGAAATGAAAAATATCTTGTATTCCATAATGAATCCGTAACTACAATCTAGCTCAGGTAGAATGATATATACATTTTAGTGTAAGAAGAGAGTATAAAGAATGAACCAAAAAGGAACTCTAACTGTTAACTACTATACAGGGTTAATCTAACTATTTGAGGTAACTATGGTTAGACATATATAATAATATAACTCTAATATCCCCCCTCAAGTTGGACTATGGATGTCACATAGGCCCAACTTGGAAATCAAGGAAGAGAATGATGGAGCATGCAAGGGCTTGGTGAAGACATCTGCAAGCTGAGAGCTAGAAGGAACTGGCAGCAGATGGATGATGCCTTTCTGAATCTTCTCACGAACCACATGGCAGTCAATCTCAATATGTTTGGTCCTCTCATGAAATGTTGGATTGTGAGCTAAGTAAATTGCTGATTTGTTATCACAGAATACAACAGTGGGATTACTGGGAGAAGAATGCAGATCAGATAACAAGTAATGCAGCCATTGAATCTCACATGACAGGCTAGCCAAGGCGCGATACTCTGCCTTAGAAGAAGACCTGGAGACAGTGTTCTGCTTTTTGGATTTCCAGGATATGAGAGAGTTGCCCAAAAAGACACAGTAGCCTGTAATAGACCTACGAGTGTCAGGGCAACAAGCCCAGTCAGAATCAGCAAAACCAGAAAGAGTGGCAGTGGTGGAAGCTAAGAAGAACAGTCCCTTTGCTGGAGCAGACTTAAGGTAACGTAAGACACGAGTTGCAGCCTTAAAATGTGACATGAGAGGCTTGGCCACAAACTGGCTAAGTTGTTGAACAGCATGGGAGATGTCTGGTCTTGTGGTGGTGACATAAAGGAGGCGGTCAATCAGTCTTCTGTATGAGGATTCATCACAGTGTGGAGAGGAGTCTTCACTGTGGAGCTTAACAGATGGGTCACCAGGGGTGGTGACAGGTTTTGTGGCAAGATTGCCACTGTCTTGCAACAAATCAAGGGTGTATTTCCTCTGGCTGAGAAGAATTCCTTGCTGAGAACGAGCTACTTCCAAGCCAAGGAAGAATCTCAACTGGACAAAGTCTTTAATTTTGAACTTGGAATCAAGTAACTGCTTAACAGAGGAAATTTCTGTCATTGAATCACCAGCAAGCACCACATCATCAACATATACAAGCAAATTTGCGATAGAATCAGCAGTGGCCTTGGTGAACAGGGAATGATCAGCCTGAGACTGAATGTAGCCCAGTGACAGCAAAGTGGAGGTGAGTTTTTGATTCCATTGCATGCTTGCTTGTTTGAGCCCATAGAGGGACTTATGTAATCTGCAAACAGGATTAGAAAGAGCAGAAAAGTTGCTGCTAGGAGGAGAGTATCCCTGGGGAAGAGTCATATATACCTCCTCATGTAAGTCACCATGCAAAAAAGCATTATTTACATCAAGTTCTTCCAAAAACCAGCCTTTAATAGCAACTAGTGCAAGTAAAGTTCTCACAGTAGTGAGTTTAGCAACAGGGGTAAAGGTATCAAAATAGTCAATGCCCTCAGTTTGAGTGTAGCCCTTGGCAACAAGACATGCCTTGTACCTTTCAATGCTACCATCAGCATGATATTTAATTTTGTACACCCACTTACATCCAATGGGTGTCTTCCCATGTGGCAAATCAACAACAGACCAAGTTCTGTTTAAATCAAGTGTCGTGAGTTCATCAGTCATTGCCTTTTGCCAACACTCATGGTTGGTGGCTTCTTTAAAGGTGGTGGGTTCAGAATTGACAGTAATAAAACAACAGAATTTAGAGTATGAAGGAGAGCAGTGTTCATAAGATAAAACTGAAGACAAAGGATGAAGATGAGAATGAGAAGAGATACCTGAAGGATCATTAGCACAGCTAGACAAATTACTGCTAGATAGATTACAGTGATAGTCCTCCAAATACCTAGGTGCGAACTTAAGTATAGTAGACTGTCTAATGGGCTGTGAAGTGGAAGGAACTGATGTATCAACAACAATAGGTGAAGGAACTTGAGGAGAAGGTGGTGAACTAGATGCAGGTGTTGTGGGAAAGGGCAATGCTGGGGAAGATTGTGGTGAGTTGGGAGGTGGAGGAGTAGGCTGTATAGATTGTAAAGGGTTTAAAGAAGGAGGTGTGGTTGCTGGAGCAGTGTCAAACAATGAGGGTACAGAGACTGCAGGAGCAGGATCAGTGTTGTTTGTGTGGGTTTTGGGTGGATGGAATGGAAAGTGAGTTTCATAAAAAATCACATTGCTAGAAGTTATGAGTTGATGAGACTGAAGGTCATATAGGAGAAAGCCCTTGACTCCATCAGTGAAGCCGAGGAAAGCTGTTTTTCTAGCACGAGGATCAAATTTGGTCCTGTTGGCACATAAGGGGCATAAGAGAGGCACCCAAAAACTTTGAGATGCATGAAGGTGGGGGGTTGGTTGAATAAGACTTGATATGGTGATTTATCATGAAGTAAGGGTGTAGGAATACGGTTAATGAGATGAACAGAATGTTGGATGGAAAAATTCCAAAGGTTTGGAGGTAGGTTAGCTTGAAAGGATAGAGCTCTAGCCACATTTAAAATGTGTTGGTGCTTTCTCTCAACAGTGCCATTCTGTTGAGGTGTTTCCACACAGGATTTTTGATGAATGATTCCCTTAGAGGAGAGAAAATCAGTCATTAAAAATTTTGGGCCATTGTCACTTCTTAGACATTTCAGATGGGTGTCAAACTGAGTTTCAATGTAGGCTATGAATTTGGTAAGATGGCTACGGGTTTCCCCTTTGTTTTTCAATAAAATGACCCAAGTGAACTTAGTGAAGTCATCCACTAGGGTGAGAAAATATGTGTGCCCTAGAATGGAGGTATGGGAATATGGACCCCATATGTCAGGATGGAGTAGGTCAAAGGGTTTTGTGGTTTTGGTTTAGCTTGAGAGATAGGGTAATTTTCTTTGTTTGGCTAGGTGACAAGTGTCACAGGGACTGTTAGATTTTTCAAATTTAATGAAGGGAAATTGCTTGGACATGCATTGGTGTCTATTTAGGGGGATATGCCCTAGCCTAATGTGCCACAAACAAGCATCAGAAATAGAAGACTGAGAACGTACAGTATTTCCAGAATTTTCATCACTTTCATTAAATAAAGGTGTAGTACATGGTGCAGTATTACATGAATTATGTGTGTAACTAGATGGTCTGGGTGCTATAAGTGTTGATGTGGATGTTACAAGGGTTTGTGTAGGTGTGTAAGTATTATTTGTGGATGGCGTGGTGACTGTGGATGTGATACTATGTGTAGAGGTGGAAGGCTTACAAACAGAGTTACAATCATTAGAACTACTAGCAGACTGAGATTTGGACTTAGCCCGTTGGGAGACCTATCCTGTAGAGTCCATGAATAAGGCTAGCTATACCAATAATCCTCCTTGTATCCGCCTGCATAATGGACAAAGAAGAAATGTCAAAATAAGCACAACAATTGCTAGATTTAGCAAGTTGTGGACCAGACATCAAATTGGCATGGAAATTGGGAACATACAACACATTATGCAAACTAAGACCATTTGAAAAGTGGACACTGCCTGCCAATGTGGCAATGGCAGTGGTGTTATTTGGCAGACTAATATGGATAGGTTTAATGAAGAAACAATTTGACAGAAGGTCTAAATTGTGAGTGATGTGATCAGTAGCACCCGTGCCTACTATCCACATATCCAACTCTTTAATGTAAATGTAAACCTTACCAGAATTATCAGATGGTTAAGCATTGAATACTGTGATAGAGTTGGCAGAATGATATGGCGCTACAGCAGTATTTGCAGAATGTGTGCCAGAAGCTTGTAACTTGGATGCTTGTAGCAGTTCTAGCAATCCTTGATACTGTTCTGCAGATAGAGATATGCTGGCTTTAGATTCTGCAGAAGCCTGTTTGTCCTCCTCAGTGTGGGAGTTGTTGTTGTTGGCAGTAGAGGCATTGACAGCATTAATGGAAGCATTATTATTGTTATTGCTATTGTTCTTAGTATGGTATCCAGGTGGAAAGCCATGAATAAAAAAGCACGAGTCCACTCTATGATTTGTTTTCCCACAATTTGTGCATACTCTTGTTCCTCCTTGAAATCTGCCACCTGAACCACCTCTACCACGATTCCTTCCATCATAAAAACCTCCTCTACGACTCTGAAATTGGCCTGTATTAGCAGCATTGGCCTGTACACTAGCATTATTTGCAGCAGTCCCTCTATTGTTATCCAAATCAGTGGCAATAGGTGACTCAAGTTGCCTCTCTTGTTGAATCACCATAGAAAAAGCCTTGGTTGTGGTAGAGAACGGATCCATCATCATGATTTGGGATCGAACATTGCTCATTACATCCTTTCAAAAACCTAGTTGTATAATCTTGATCTCTATACTTTCTAGTGGATTTCATAGCATCACAGGTGCAAGGAATTGAGCATTTGCAAACAGGCAATGGCCTAAAATTCTCTAATTCGTCCCACAGAGACTTCAACTCAGTGTAAAATTCTGAAACATTAAGATTACCTTGAGCGAGACGGCAGATATCTTCCTGAAGATCTGCAATTCGAAACATTTCGCCTTGATCAAAGCGTTCGTGTAGATCTTGCCACGCATCGTACGCCTTATCGAAATACGTGATTGACTTTTGCACGCTAGGAAACACTGATCGTTGGATCCATGAAAGAACCATACTATTGCAACGCGTCCATTAGAACTTGTATTTAGTGATCTTTGGGGCCCTGCTCCTATGATCTCTTCCAGAGGTTTCAAATACTATATCACACTTGTAGAAGCTCATACACATTTTAGTTGGATATACTTTTTTAGAGCTAAATCAGATGCCATTATTATTTTTCAATTTTCCCACCCAATCAAGACTTTTCAAGCTTATTTGGGTGGGGAGTTTCGTTCTTTCTCTACAAATTTACAATAGCGGGGTATTTTACATTGTGTCATCTGTCCCCACATTCATCATCAAAATGGTGTGATGGAGAGAAAACACAGGCATATCGTCGAATTGGGCCTTACCCTTCTGGCACGAGCTTCCCTTCCTATAAATATTGGGACCATGCTTTCCAAACTAGTGTATACCTTATAAACAGACTTCCTACTACCTCCCTCAACTTTGAAGTTCCCTACATCAAACCTTTCAAAACCAAACCTGATTACACTTTCTTAATTTTACACAAAACACCTACTCCCTCCTCCCCCTGTACTTGCTTTCTTCTCCAATTTTACACGAAACACCTACTCCCTCTGTACCTGCTTTTGTTCCCTTATTTGACCCCATACACATCTCTGCCTCCACTTCCCATCCACAAACCCCTACTAGTTCACCCTCTCCATCCCCTACACCCCCAATTCAATAGTCTGACCACTCTGGTTCACATATGCCTTCAGCACACTCTGCTGCACTAGACAACCACACTGCCACTCACCCACAACGACCACCAAACACTCTGCTGCACTAGACAACCACACTGCTGAACTTGAGTCTTTATAAATTGGATTCGTTTTTTGTTAAGCTCATATGGTTCTGGATATTGGATTGGATTAAACTATGATGTCATTTTGTTTATGACTATGGATTTGGACTACTGTTTGACCTCATTTGATGTTTAACAACCATTACATATTATATATTTGGTATTTAATCTATTTATTTTAATTTTTTAACTATATCCTTAAAATTAAAAATTAAATGTGAGTTGAATATAAAATCAAAATTTTATTTTATTTGCAAACATATGGACATTATAATCAAACTGCAAAATGTTGTCTTTAGTATTTTACGCTAAAGTTATCAACTTTCTCAAAAGAGAGTCTTACATATATGGTAAAATTGTTTCTTATCATATATACAATGGTAAAAAAATGTAGCGGATAAGCAAATGTTACATTTTTAAAATGTTTATTTTTTATGTTTAGGGGACAATTATAACATACACTTGAACTTAGTAACATTCTCTAACTGTTGCGTTAAATTTGTGTGACAATGGTTGCCTATTGATATTTGTAATCAATAGGCAACACTTTCAGTACATATAAATGTTGTGTTAAACAATAGGTAACACTGACTTAGTCTATACCTAGAAAATATTCCCTTAGGCAACATTTTCTATTGTTTTGGCTACAATTTTTAATAGTTGCCAAAGAGCAAAAAAAGTTGTAGTCATAGTGTTCTTATTTCTTTTCAACACCAAGAAGAGTTGGCTGAGTGCCATATTCGTACACACTTCGATCATCTTTTTCATATTCAAACCTTAAATTCCATCCTTTAATAGTCTTTAAATTTTGTCCTTTATTTTTCTGCTTTTAAATTTTGTCTTTTACTTTTTACCTTTAAATCCCGTCATTTACCTCTTATCTTTAAATTCCAGTCATTATTTTCAATCATTTCCTTTCAACCTTTTTACTCTTCCATTCAATTTAAAATTTTGATCTTATCTCTCACATATTACCATAAGGATACGTGGGAAGAGATGAAGGGCTTCATGAGGAGGAGGTTTGTTCCATCATGGTATCATATATAGGGAGTTACACTATAAACTCCAACGGCTAACCCAAGGTACTATGAGTGTAGATGAGTAACAAAAGAAGATGGGCAGGGCTTTGATAAGGCTTTAAGACCTTCCTTTCCTAAGAATACTTCTTCTTTTTTCAAACATAGAAACATTAAATGTTTCAAGTGTTTAAGAAGTGGCCACCAAACACATTAGTGTTCAAACCAGAGAACCATGGTGATCAGAAGAGGAATGTCCCCAGTGACTCTTGTCCAGATTCCCCTCTTGGGAATGAAGAAGACAGAAGAAGATGTGAAACTTTGGCCTCATATGGTTACTTGCTAATGATATGGAGACTCTTAGGTAGTCTAATCGTGCCAATGAGATAAACTAAAGGGAAACATTTTTCACACCAGGTGCATCATCTAAGTTAATCTATGTTCCTCAATCATTGTTAGGGAAGTTTTACCAATGTAGCCAACCCTTAATTCTTTTGAAGATAATTACATATAATATAAGAGAACTATTTTGTTTTAGTGCTCTACTTAAGTATGCTAAAATTATGCATCTCATTTTAGAACAAGAGCAGAAGAATAAGACATCAGGAAAATTGACCATCTGGAATGACTCGTCATATGCCTACCAACATTTGGTCAAATTGACAGGAACTGTACCAAAAAGTGATTGTTAAAACCCAAAATCTGCTAAGTTGTTGGCCGAGGTAAAAATCCTAGCCAAGGCTAGGAATGGTCGAGTAGATATGAGCCGAGGCACTCATATTAGGTATAAAAGGAAGGGCAAGTCGCCTATTGGGCGTAATTTACCCTATTCCCCTAGTTTTTATATTATTATTTCGGGTGAGAGCAACCATATAAGTCATGATGGTAGCCTCGGTGGAATATAACCAAGGGGATAGTTAAAATATTGGAGCATCAATGAAGAAATGCTTGTCGAGGTAAGCAAGAAACAACTAAGGGCAAATGAATTTGGCAGAAAAGTCTAAGTGAGTATGCTTAAAGGTAAATCATGGGATAAAATGCCAAAGGTATGATGGATCTTGCCGAGCTGTACCAACTCGGTTAAGGAGAAACTCGGCTAGAAGATAACTCAGCTGAGGAGCTGGTGGTTGAGGACAGAACGGGTTGCATAGCTAAGGAGCTGGTGGTTGGGAAGCAAGTATTCAATGCACGTGAACAAGTTTGGATGTTGGAGCTGTTGAAGCGCGGAGAAGTGTCGTGGAAATAGGAGTGAAGATATTTTGACTCCACTACATGTGCTAGTGGAAGTTGTGGAGTGTGTCTCCTAGTTTTTAGGGCATAGATGTAATGTAGTACGTTGATCTTAGCTGATCAAACAGTGGTTAAGCTGTAGGCTAGCCGAAGTGGCCAATGGAGACCATGTATATATATATATATATCTATAGAGAGAGAGAGAGAGAGAGAGAGAGAGAGAGAGAGAGAGTGTACAGTTATAGAACACACACGATCAATCAAACACCTATATTTCTCAAAGTATTTACTTTCTATCTTTTATTCGCATTTATCTTTATGTTTTACAACAGTAGGTAGTCCAATTACACATCCCTCTCACCTAACCTAACACTCATTAGAGGAGTTAGGGAACTCATTGCTGAGGAACAAAGTTCCTTCCTCAGTGCAATCGTTTGAAGCAATATAGGAATCAAAGAATTAAAGCTCTTAGCCGATCCCTCGGCTAGCATCGAAAGTTTGACGACAACCGTGATTAATCATCTCGGTCTGATGAGTTGAATGGATCTGACCCCAAGCTACGTCTTGTAAGACTTCATCTTGTCAACACTATCTCGGATTCTTAGTTTGCATCCGGTCCAAGTCGTTGTCTACAGAAGAGTTCATGTGATCCAAACTTGGATCCTCTGCTACCATCTTGTTGTTTCTTTACTATTTACCAGAAGCGTTAGTTAATGCTCATTGAAGATAAAAGTTGGGGTACGAGGAGTCAAGAAGAATAAAATTATACCAAAAAAAAGCTGATTAGCGAGGGACAATTCTGTCACTAATGCCTAGAATTCCATCGCTAAAATCCGTTTGCGAAGGAATTAGCGAGGGAATGGTTCTTTCGCTAAAAGCCTCCTCGCTAACCCTTTAGCGAGGAAAATTTGAATCTGTCGCTAATTAGTGAGGGACCAATCCGTCGCTAATTAGCGAGGGATTCAAATTTCCCTCGCTAATTCTAGGTGCCACGTGTCAAAAATTTTGACTACCTTGTGTTTCATTTAGCGACGGAAATTCGTCTCTAATTTCCTCTGTTTTAATTTTTTTAATAAACCTGCTTATTTATTAATAAATAATAAAATTTAAAATAGCTAAAACAATTTAAATAAAAGAAAATACGAATCAACAAGTTTGAATCATCATCAAGTCTTAATAAAATACGAATCAACAAGTCTGAATTATCCGAATAAAACAACATAACTTAGTCTGAGAGGTTAAAACAAAGTACCAAATGTCAAAGTAATAATACAACAAGTCCTAATTGGCGCTATCGAAATCATTAGACTGCTCAGGCTCCTGAGGTTGCTATTGCTATTGTTGTTGCTGCATAAAATACTTATAGATCAAGTTTTGATTACAGGCCACCCTCCCGAAGTCATCCTGCATCTACTTCATAGTCTGCTCATAAGTCTTCCCCCGAGTCTGCATCTCCTGCCGAGTAGTCTGCAGCTCCTGCTGCGTAGCCTGCAGCTTCTACTGATGAGCCTGCACCAGCTGCCTGAGCTGCTCTGTCTCTTCAGCTGAAGGAGTAAGAGCTGGTCGACTGCTAGAACGTTAGTGTTGACTCCAAACTCAGCCATCACTGGAGTCAAGGGCCCCGAACCAAACAAGCGACCCTTATTCCAACCTACCAAGTTCGCCCAGTTGCAGTTCTCCAAAGCTATCATCTCAGGGGAAAGTTGACCAAGTGAGTCAGGGTTCTAGCTCCCTTGAGTAGCCGGAGTCATGATCTCATTAATTTGCTCCTGTTTTGCATAACACAAAACATAGCATAATTAACTCTCCATTTTAACAAAACAACAATATATAATACAAATCAAGTTGTATATTTACCCGAGTCATCCTCGAGTGCTCATCAACAAACTCCTTAGTATCTTTTCTCAATTGTGTGGCCCTGTGCAGCTCAGGAATAGTGACAGGGCATCCGGCCTTCTTACTCTGTAAATGAAACACATTTTCAATAATTGCTAACTAATTAACTAAAGTAAAAAAAACGGATTATTAAAATAATTTACCAATCTAATAGCATGTTGAGCCTGGTTGACGGAGCCGCAGTAGTGAAGCGGGCCACCCTTTTCTGAGTTTCTATTCTTTTTGGCTTTTTCAGCATTTCTTTTGAACTTTTCGGTAGCCCAATGTGCCATGAAGGCATTCCAAACTTCATCACTCATGTAATCCGGCTGCTTATTTCTACGTCGCAGCTTATAGAGCAAATCTGACAATTGACAGCCCATTCTAATAAAAAAAATTCTGCACCTTTGCATCATATTCTGAATCCCATGTCACTTTTCTTTGAATTAACCAAAATGAAAATATGTATTAGTAATTACATATTAAACATTAAATTAAAACTAACAATATTAAGTTTAATATTGTTAGTTTTAATTTAATGTTTAGTCCACTTTGGATGGAAGTTTTGAAAATACTTTTTCTGAATGACATAAGTGATGTTTGATCGATGAAGCTGCCTTCGCAAGAAGAAGTCTGCATAATGAAAGATATATCGAACAATATTTGCATAATTAACTTAAATTTAAAACAAGCCAAACAATATAATACTTACGTGTCACCATAAGGATAAATGACTTTGCGAAGAACACCATTCTCTTCAACCACGCGCACTCTCTCGTCACCGCTTGATGAATCTAAATCAGCAAGATCATCACCAATATCGGGCTCAGTATGACCATCCTCGGCCAAGGGCTCTGTATGATCCACCTGGGGCTGAGTATGTAGCTCGGGTGTAGGCATAGATAACCCAGCTGGTGTACTCACACACCCAGCAGGTGTACTCATATACGCAGCTGGTGTGCCCATATGCCCAGCTGGTGTGCCCATAGAATACCCAAGTGGGTGAAGAGAATACCAATTGGGGCCCGAGGGAGACCCAGCTTGTGGGGCAACCGGAGCGGTAGTGGTAGTCAGGGGCAACCCGATATACCTATGATCCCTCATATTCCCAATATTAATTACCAGCTCACCGGATCTACGACGATGACGCCTCCTCGTGGGAGGTTCATCGCCCGCAATCTGCTTCCATGATCACGTCTCGGTGGGTCAGAACCTCCTCCTGGATGCATATCTATGAAAACCGAGAAACGAAATGTGATACGAATAACATTAATGATATATATATATATATATATATATATATATATATATATATATATAAATAAGTTAAAGAAAGTACATTAAGAAGAACAATAATGATATATATATATATATATTAATAAATAGAATTAAAGACAACATAAGAACAATAATGCGCCTATAAATTTAAAGACAACATAAGACTAATCTAATTATTCATCTTCTTCATCTTCATTCTCTTCATCTTTATTCAATTCTAATATTGCTTCAACTTCTTCAACGTGGAGTCGATCATTCACTTCTAACCCGTTCAACTTCAATGACCTCATTTACTCCCGACATTTCATCCACCTGATAAAGAACCTCATCCTCTGCATCAGTGCCTTCAATGCGACTCCATGGTTTTATCTTAATTGCAACACACCATCCTCTCTTAGTTGATGGATATGGAACATAATACACCTGCCTCACATTTTCCGCCATGATAAACGGAACATAAAGTTTATACTTTCAATTCATTCGAATGTCCACGGTATTACATTATGGATTCAATTTCGTTCCTTTAACCGATGGATCAAACCAACTACAATAAAACAAAACTATTCTCTTATGATAGTCTAACCGTGGGTATTCAAGTTCATACATGTGTTGGATCACACCGTAGTAGTCATCTACACCTCCTCCTGTTTCCCCTTTAACATATACCCCATTATTAATTGTTTGTTTTCCCTCACTCCATGATTGGGTGTCAAATTTGTAATCGTTAACTAGGTACGTGTGACACTCCGTCACCTCACGAAAAAGAACATCAGCTAAGTTCCTAAGTGTCTCATTAGGGTAGTTGGTTCCGCTTCATAAACCTAAGTAATCACATATGAAAAAAATAAGTCATGTCTCATATCGACTTTAAACATTTCACATTAAAACTTGCTAATTTTATTTACTTACTCTAGCCTTAAACAAGATGGAAAACCTTCATGTATACGAATAGAAGATTTTTCAGCACGTATACCCTCAATTCGTAAGAATGCACTGAAAAGGAGTTATTCATACTCTTTAGATTAAAACATGATTTAACTTCATACTATAAAGGTGTATAGATTAAAAACTGAAGAGAAACATACTTACTCAATATATGGTTTAACTTCATTGCAACTGATCAAGACATGAACATGTGCTGATTTATACTCTTTATCTGATAAGTAGTTTGTTGACTTCTTTCCCGAGGGGCGGCCAGGTTTGCTAAACACAGATAAAGTGAGCGCGTGTTTTTCTTATTCAACCTCCATTTCGTTTCGATTATTTCTTGACAACATAAAGTTATTGAAATAATGTGAACAGGAATAAATTGTTTCACGGTGTAAGTAAGCTGTGCAGATCGATCCTTCGACTCTAGCTTTATTCTTCAGTGATCGTTTATAATCACCCATTAACTTACATATGAAGGAAGAACATTTGATTAAACAAATAGTCATAATAAGATAACTTTAATTCAAATGTTGAAATAGATAATTACCTCTTAAATGGATATATCCACCTATAATGAACTGGTCCACCAAGCCTTTCTTCATATGCAAGGTGAATCGGGAGATGCTCCATGGAATCAAAGAAACCGGGAGGAAATATTCTCTCCAACTTATAGATAATGAAAGGAATATTCTGCTCCATCTTAATAAGATCATCCTTTTTCAATGTTGAAGAGAACATATTCTTAAAAATTTGACTCACTTCAGTAAGTGGTTCCAAAACACACTTTGGTAATGCACTAAAAGCAACTGGAAGCAAACACCCCATGAATACATGGAAATCATAACTCTTCATCGCATACATCTTCCCGGTGTTCACATTCGCACATCTTGCCAGGTTAGAAGAATAACCATCTGGCATCCTCAATCCTTTCAACCATCGACAAACATCTTTCGCTTCATCGGATGTTAGACAGTAGTTGGCTTTGGGTTTCAACATCTTCCCATTAGGAATTTCCACCAAATTCAAATCGGATCGATGTTTGATATAGTAAAGAGAAGAATCCAATCTAACCTTATTATTGTGTTTGATTTTATCTTTCACATTCATCACAGTGACAAATATGTTGTCAAAGAAAATTTTCTCGATGTGCATAACATCAAGATTGTGTCTCAACAGATTATCTTTCCAATATGGGAGAATCCAAAATATGCTTTTTTTGTCCAGTTATGAACCCGTCCATAACCATCCAATCAGGTGAGCAGACCTACCTCCGTGGCTTGTGGCAAATCCTTAACTCTTGTCCAAATTTCACTTGATGTCAACAAAGGCGGTGGTCCATCTGTTTCAACTACCTTGTCCTTGAAGGCCTTCTTGTTCTTTCTAAATACATGATCAGGCGGTAAGAATCTACGATGCGAGTCAAACCAAGAACTCTTGGCCTCGTATTTTAGCGTAAACGCCTTTGTGTGTTCCATGCAGTGGGGACATGCCAATTTACCGTGAGACCCCAAACCAGACAACATACCATAATCAGGAAAGTCGTTAATTGTCCACATCAATGCCGCTCTCATCATAAAATTCTTTTTTTGTGTTGCATCATATGTCAAAACACCACCCCCCCCCCCCCCACAATCTCTTGAGATCAATAATCAGAGGTTCCAAAAAGATATCAATGTTAGCTTTTGGATTGGATGGACCAGGTATCAGACAAGTCAAAAACATATACGGTTTAGTCATGCACATCTCAGAAGGAATATTGCAAGGGGTAACAATGATTGGCCAACAAGAGTAGGGTGTCTCTAATGCTTGGATATATGGAGTAAATCCATCAGAGCACAAGTCAAGTCGAACATTTCATGGGTCTGAGGAAAAATCTAAATGCACTTGATCAAATTTCTTCCACGCTTCACCGTCAGATGGATGGCGTAAAATGTCTGAGGTGCGCCTATTCTCATAATTACATGTCATTTTTTTTGCAATTTCGGTCGATGCAAACATTCTTTGCAGCCTTGGAAATATAGGAAAATAGAACATTGACTTTACAGGGATGGGTTTATAACTACGCTTTCCCCCTTTACGAACATGGTACCTCGACTTTCCACAGAATCTGCATTCAAGTAGCTCACCATCGTTTTTACCAAATTCGTTGTTATAAAACAACATGTTCCCATCCACACAACAATCAATCTTCTTACATTCCAATCCCAGCTTGGAAACTAACATCTTTGCCAAAATGTTATTATGAAGCAAAGATGTTATTATAAAGCAAAAATGTTACATTCCTTCTGAGTTGGGTTTAGACTATGCGACCGAAATGATGTTAGACTAAACCCAACTCAGAAATATTACTCATGGACTTGAGAGCTAAAAGCTTCACACACATAGATAATTTTGACTGTGGTGAGCCTTCAAACAACGATTTGTTTGAATCTCTTAACAAATTATAAAATCTTTGTGCTTCTTCATTTGGAAGTTCATCATGATCGTCATACTGAGGCTCATCAAATGGCACATTCACCCCGAGACCATCACAAATCATGTTTTCCATCGACTCAAAAATTTCATTGCATGGAACACCAACACCAGAACTGCTTGAAGCCCCTACATCAAAATTTGGAAGTCGCTCTCCATGGTCCAACCAAATCCAATAATTAGGCCTAAACCCCCAATGATACAAGTGCTCCCTTATTTCATCATCAGTCCTAATAGGTACACCGTCATATTTTAAGCATGGACATCTAACCCCCTTTCCCGTTTAGCCAAACCATGTTGCCACGCTACCACAAGAATCTGTTCAACCCCAATTACAAAAGATTCCCTCAAACCTGCTCTTCTCAGAAATAACCGTTTATACAAACAACCACGATTCAATTGATACCAATTCAACTGCACGCATTTAAAAAAATGGGTTAGATTCCCATAACATTCCCAATAACTTATCAAGTTAGTGGCATCGATATGGGTGTCAAGGACAGCACAAAACCCATTTCCATCCAAGTAGTGAAGAAAGGAATTTCTAACTCCCAACCTTACCGTTGTTAGTATCGTCTCGCAATTATCTCAATGGAGATGATTTCGAGCAAAATATGGGGGTGAGGGACAACACCTCACCCTTTTCCATCAACAACACACAATAACAACTACATCCAATATATTCATCTAACCTAGGGTTCATCAAACATTTGAACAACAATCAGACACTTTTCAATTAACAACTCTAAAATCATAAACTTTTCAATAACACATTTCAATTAACATCTCTAATTAAGTCTCTAACAGCATACACTTTTCAATTTCAATTCAATTTCAATTACACTTTCCAATTTCAATTTCAACAATTTAACACAATTTCAATTAATATCTCTAACACACTACAACATTTAGACCCTATGACAACGGTCGAAAACCGTTTCTTAAAGCCAAAAAACCGTTGCTATAACCTTTGGCAAACGGTTTTGAAACCGTTGTTGTCGCGGTCGTTGCGTAAACTAAAGGCAACGGTTTTTTGTTCCCTAAGGCAACGCGGACGCAAAACAGTTGCCATAGACAGCTGAAACGCAACGGTTTTAGTTTCCACGCTATAGCAATGGTTGGAAAGCGTTTCCAGTTATGGCAACATTGAGGAACCGTTGCCAAGTATGGCAACACGTGAGAACCGTTGCCATATATATTCAAATAAAAACCATTGCCAGATTGGCAACATTCTAAAACCGTTCTTGATAAAGTAAAACCGTCCCCTGTGTGTTTTTAACATTCCATGTCAACGACAACGCTATAAAGCCGTTGCTATTACGAACAACCGCAAATAACTAGTGTATTATATATCAATCGCATCTCTATCACATCGCTAACTTCTTAATCGAAACAATTTGTTACTAAAATGAAACAATTTAAAAGACATAATGATCCTTATATTGCTACTTCAAGGACATAATTAATGTATCTTAAACGAAATAATTTGTTACTTCAATAAGTACAAAAAACACAGCAAAAGTAACTAGCCATCGTCCAAAAACACACAGGAAAAGTACAAAATAAAACTTTAATCTTCAACACATGTCTTCAAACTCTCCATCATCCAAATCTACACCTTCATTATTTTCCTACAAAAGTAACAAAACTCAATTAATGCAATATACAATACTCCACATGAAGAAAATAAAATGACCCAGTTCTTGTTTCTATCAAACAACAACACATAATTTGAATGGCAACACAACTTATAATGGGTTCTTCAAACTAAAAAAACAGCAATAATACATAGTATAATTTACGACAGACAAAGCAGCAATGACCTATGTATATTTATCAATTTAAATGGCAAGAGTCCAAATCACTACACTCCATTTCCCAACTATAAATACAATGCCAGCAACTCCTCTCACTCCAACATTCCCAAATCACAAGAAGGAGAAATAGCAGATGGCTTTCAACAAGGTGCAAAGAAAGATATATACCACTCCAAGAGTTCACAATCACATTCTGTGTCCTTACCAAACTCCAATATGTAAAACATTCAAAGCAAGACTATACTTGTGATCTTCATTTTCAAATCAGTGTCAATTTTATCTAACAATTTTTTAATGGTGACCATATCTGTAAAAATGGCATATATATTATGAAACTGTATTCTCTCTAAAATGTTGTCTCAATGTTCCAGGAGAAGCAAGGGGGACAACTAGGCCTGGTTGTAGACTGTGAATGGGGAGAGCCCACAAGATTGAAGATAAATCTACTGCTGCAAGGCACCTGGATTTTCAAATTGGCTAGTAATTTTCTATAAATTTGTTTTATATTATTGCTTTCATTAGAGTTTCATAGTTTTTTGCTTGAAATATTTGCATGTGGATCAAAGTTACCAAGCTAGACCATACTGAAAATCTCAGTTAAAACGTTTCATACTGAAATCATAGTTAAAATCTTAGTTAAAATAATTGCTTGAAATCATAGTTTCATACTGAAAATATTGTTTCGATGGAGCTCCTTTCTAAGAAATCTGCATCATGTTATTTAAAATGTTTGACTTTCATCATAACTACTCCTAAAGTCACACCTAAAATTTTTCAAACATTGCTGATTTGTTTTTGAAGGCTAATAGAAACTCAAAACCAGAAGAGAGTACAATAGCCAGCTGAACCATGTCAAAGCAAGTATAATCCATATGGGTTATTCAAACTCAGAAGTACAACATTCAGACCACAATAGGTATTTTCAGACCCAACACTTTCCCAGAAAGACAAATTTAGCAATCAAAGTTTAAAGACAAACAAAAGAGATACCAATAAAGTGACTCTTACCCTATGAGCTTCTGGGGCATGTGTTGATGTCGAAGAACGTGGAGCACTATTAGCATCAGGCGGAGTTGAAAATAAAGCTGCCAAAGCCTCCACATTCAATCTTGAGTTGTTTTGATCTAATGCAGCCTTTACAAAAAGCTGTAATTTTTCCTCTATCCCTTTTTGAAAATTTTGGTTTTTCTCTTCTAGTTTCTCTTCTAGTTCATTCATCTTTTTGGCATGTTCTTCTTTTAGTTGTTCCATCTCAATTGCATGTGCTCTCTTGATTTCTTCAATTTCTTCATTTCTCTTCAACATAGTAGCTGTTACCGCTCTTCCATAGAGGCGTCGTCTCCCCGATTTCTCTTTACAAACCACATTTTGAAAAGCTTCCGAAGAAGATTGCCCAGAACTCACCAAGTTTTGAAGTTTTATCTAGCATATTTAAAAAGCAATCATAGTTAAAGATATACGTTATTATATTTGAAATGATAAATCATAAAATAAAACTTACAATTGTATCATCTGTCTCTTTGTTCGATGGCTTTCCTTTCTTACTTTGTCGTGTTTCGATGAACAACTCAACTTGAGAAGGAGGCTCTCCATCCTCACTACTTGCACACTACGAAGAAAATAAGGTCATTATGACAATAGTATAGTCAAAATATTTAAATATTCATTTACAACATTAAAATTGGAATACCATTGTCTCCTTTATGCGAGTAAAGCTTACAAGACCAGCTCGATGTCTGCATTTTTGTTGAGCTGTATTTTGAGCATTTTGTTGGCTGATTCTCTAAGTTGATTAATTGACATTGTAATTTATTAAATTTGAGAAATAAATGTAAGACAAAACACAAATATCACTATTTCTTACTTGAACAGGCTTAAGGCTCCAATATTCCATCAATGCTTTAAAGTGTTCCTCTGGTATGTCATCGGGACGATTCTTCAACCGCTCACGCAAGGTTTTATATTTGGTAAAATGATTCTTTTTAATGGTACACTTATGTCGCCTCCATGCATCGTCTATAATAGTATACACGACCTTCTTTCCTTTCTCAGGTACATTGTATTTTTCCTACAAAAAAGAAGCTTAATTAGAAAGCTCTAATTTATTAAAGTCAACTAAACACACAAATTGAACTAGATAAGTTATTACATTGATGTAAGACCATATATTCTTATCTTTATCTGGTACAGACTTCCAATTGGTGTAAGTAAGAGGGCAAAAATCTGAACTCCTTGCAATAGTTCCCAAAAAATTGCTGAATTGGGAAACTATCATTGCATTTGGCCCAATGGGTTGTCCTACTTCATTCAAGATAATCTCTTCTCTATCATTAGCGGAACGTGTATGAATTTTCGCACATAATGTTTTACCTCGAGTTCTTTTAGATGTTCCCCTAATTAAAACACAAATGAGTCAATACACAAATTTATGGGTAAGAATAAGTAAAAAGATACCTAGACTAAGTAAGAAGAATAAGTATGATATACCTTTACTTGTATTTTCATTAAACTCCCCAACTTCCTCACTTCCATAGTTGATATCCCCCTCAATTCCTCTTTCTTGATCACTTTCTTCTTTTGATTCCTCCACTTGGTGTGATTGCTGATTTTTTTCAATAAATTCACCAAGTGACATTGATGGACACTTTGGGATGTACTTTTTCTTTTTCAAGGATTGTTCTTCAATCATTGCTCCTTGACTTTGATTTCCGCTAGCGGTAGACCTTAGTTGCCTCTTAATAGGGAGTTCAGTTTGAACAATATTAGTGGCAACTCTATTGTTCAATGAAGGCTTCATAGCATCCAGCATTTTGTCTTGCATTGTTTTGGAACCTGTTACTTGGATGGAAACTCCTTCATTAGTCGATGATTGGGCCCCTACTTGTGGATTTAGCAAGGTCTTTTTGGTGAGAAACTAGAGTGGTCTTTATTGTTTGGGTTGCCGCTTTAATGTTCAAGGAAGATTTCATTTGCTCTTGCCTTTTGTTTTGAGCTTCTATTGACCCTGTTGATCCTCTACTGGGATTGGAACTCCTCCAATAGTCAATGACCGGGTCCTATTTGTGGATTTACCAAGGCCCTTTTGGATCCTTCCTTCATCAATGCCTATTGTTTGGGACTGGAAAATAGGACAGATCAAATCATTCTTTCATTGTAAATAGGACAGATCAAATCATGCTTTCATTGGAAATAACTTCTTACGAGGCAAATAGGTTGCTGTTGAGTGCTTCCAATATGTTGTTGATTTTTTCCTTGATTTGAATTGCTTCCCTTTATTCTTTTTGAAGCTTTCTCATTTTCCACCTTGATTTTATACTTTTGAATCAAGTCCACACTTGATTTAGCTTTAAGTTGTTGAAGATCAAAATCATTGTCTTCGTCCATTTTCCTACACCCTTTGTAGTTTGTAACTTGAGTGGAGATGTTCTTGGAATGAAAATAAAGAAAACACTACTTGCATCATTGAAACACAATATATATTAATATCTAAACACACGTGAGTGATAAAAATTTATGAGAAATTATAATAATCAATGCATAGATTCCAATATCACTTTATATTAACAATAATAAATTATGAAATGAAAAGTAAACTAATCCATGTAGTACTCAAACAAAGTGTCATCAAAATCAGAATCATCTCCAACATCCATTTCATTTGACACAAGCAGAGACTTCTCAATAATGGTTGGTGGTATGTCACTCCTAGCCAATTCAACTTCACAGTTGTCATCACTCGTAGCTAGATTTACCGCATGATCTGACAACTCTCTTTGATACAAATGTTGGGCATTTGAATAAGAGTCATCTTTCATATTCAAAAAGTCTCTCGGAAAAGTCTTCATAACATAGTTCCGATTCACATCAATAGGATCTTGAATGTAGAAGCATTGATGGACATGTGAAGCTAACACAAAAGGGTCATCCATAGAACATCTCTTGTTGAAGTGAATACAAGTCAACCCGTACTTGTCGTCTTCAACTTCAAACCAATCACATCTAAATAACACAGACTTGAAATGACCATAATAGTTTACTTCAATTATTTCAATGATTGATCCATAGTAATTTATTGAATTTGTTGTAGGGTTTTTATCTTTAGTGCTTGCAAAGCTTTGCGTTACGAACACCAACGTCACACCACTACTTTGGGTTTTACATCTTGCATCACGTTGTTTGGTGTGAAACCTATAACCATTAATGACATACCCAGAAAAACGTCACGCAACTCTATTTGGTCCTCTAGACAACTTCTTAAGTTGGTCAGAAACATCATCCATTAAAGCACGAGTTTTGAACCATTCAACGAAATCTTGCCCTTGACTCTTCGCTTTCACTACAAGAAAAACGCGCATTACCATTAAAGCGGTAAATTTCTGGCGGAAAAAATACGTTTTCCGGCGGATTTTTTTTTTAAAAAAAATATTAAATTTTTTTTTTAAAAAAAATCTGCCGGAAATGTGTATTACTGGCGGGAAAAATCCGCCGGAAATTACTATCGGAAAAATCCGCCGGTAATGCACATTACCGGCGGATTTTTTAAATTTTTATTTTTTTTCCACTCTCCTCATTTCCTATAAATAAAACTTTCTCCTACACTCTTCTCATTCTCTCATTTCACTCTTTATTTCCTTCCCATACTCTCCAATCTCCATAAATTTCTCTACATATCTCTCTTCTATATTTCCTCTTTCTTCTTCCTTCTCGTTCAATCTCTTCTCAAATCTTCTCACATTCATTCACTTCATTTTTCTCAATCTCTTCTCAAAATCTTCACACATTCATACACTTCATTTTTCTCAAATCTCTTCTCTTCTCTTCTCACATTTCTGTTTTCTCTAATCTCTTCTCTTTACAAATATTCATTCTACGAATTTAAATAATTAAAATTATATTATTTTTTTAAATAAACGAATTTAAATAAACGAATTTTAAAAAAAGAAATAAATTAAATAAGAAATAAATTAAAATAAAATAATTTTAAAAAAGAAATAAATTAAAAACAAATTAAAAAAATTAAATAATATTTTTAAAATAAATTACCGGCGGAATTTTTAAAATAAATATTTTTAAAATATTAATTACCGGCGGAAAATCCGCCGGTAACCATTACCTGCGGGCGAATTACCGGCAGAAAATATCCGCCGGTAATGTCCAATTTCTGGCGGATTTTGGCCATTACCGACGGATTTTGTCCGCCGGAAATCCCCATTTTTCTTGTAGTGTTGGTTCCACCTCTTTCTTTTATTGATATTTGTTGTTTCATTTTCATGCTCCTTAAAATTTAAAATCATTGTTAGCATAATTGTAAAGCAACTCTTTCATCTAACTAAAACCTACAAGTAAATTTATTTACCTAATGAACTCTTCAACTTCATCGCAATTGAATAGGATGTTGCGATGGATTTGATTCATTGACTTGGAATCCAAAGAAATGGCTCCTCCCTTTTTCTTTCCTCCAATAGGATGACCTATTCCCGGATACGAGTCTAAGCTTTCAAGTTCACTCGGATCACATCTATCACTATTCATTGTCATTCTGTTATGCCTTGTTTCAACACCATTATGCAAATATCACGAGCATAGTGTCAAGCATTCTTCAACCAAGTATCCCTCGGCAATAGAACCATCAGGACGACTCTTAGTACGTACATAGCTCTTCAATTTACCTAAATATCTTTCTGGAAAATAGATCCACCTAAATTGAACCGGGCCTCCTAATCTTACCTCATTCACTAGATGTATAGGCAAATGAACCATAACATCAAAGAAACAAGGGGGGAAAATCGTCTCCAATTGGCAAAGTGATTCTGCAATCTCTGATTCCAAGATATCTAGATCCCCACCTCAATAAATTTTTGACATAAACAACGAAAGAATGAAGAGAGGCGAATTAAAGGGTGGGCGACTTGGTCGGACATTGTGCTTCTTACAGCTACTTGAAGCAAGTAATGCAAGATGAAATGTGCATCATGACTCTTGTTGCCAATAATTTTTCTTTCAACAAGTTGAACACATCTTGATAAGTTTGATACACAACCATCGGGCATTTTTGCTTTGTTTAAGACACCACAAAAAGTAGTCTTCTCATTCGGTGTCATGGAGAAACATGCTTTTGCAAACATAAGTTTTTTACCTTGATTTGTCTCTTTAGGGTGAAGTTTCTTCCTAATGCCCATTTCTTGCAAGTCAAAACGAGCTTTTTAACGATCTCTCGTCTTACCCGGAATATCCAGCAAGGTGCCAATGATGTTATCAAATACATTCTTCTCTATGTGCATCACATCAAGGTTATGCCGTACCAACACAATGGAGTTCTACATTTCCTCCCATACAAAGCTTCAAATGGTGCCATTCCTATGCTGGAATGATAACTGTTGTTGTAAGCGAATTCCACTAATGAAGATGATCCTCCCACTTCTTTCCATTATCGAGCACCGAAGCCCGAAAAATATCTTCTAAAGTTTGGATAGTTCTCTCGGTCTGACCATCTGTCTGCGGGTGATAAGCGGTACTAGCAAATAACTTAGTTCCCAAGGCTTCGTTCAAGGCTTTCCAAAATCGAGAAGTGAACTTCGGATCTCTATCTGACACAATGCTGGTAGGAACCCCATGTAACCTCACTATGTTCCTTAGATATTCCTTAGTTAACCTAGATAATTTGCTATTCGAACGAACTGGAATAAAGTGAGCTGACTTAGTTAACCGATCCACAACTACCCAAATGGAGTCGTTACCGGCTTGGGACCTTGGCAACGCCAAGACAAAATCCATAGAAATGTCTTCCCATTTCCATACAGGCACTTCAAGTGGCCGCAACAGACCAGCAGGCTTCTGGTGTTGTATCTTAACCTTTTGACAAGTCAATCATTGAGATACGAATTCAGCAATTTCTAACTTCATTCCCTGCCACCAGTACATCTGCTTTAAATCCCTATACATCTTGGTGGACCCAGGATGTACAGAAAATAAACTTCGGTGTGCTTCCTCTAGCACTTGCCTTTTAATATCTTCATCATCGGTTAAGGGAGGCTTGGCCTCGGACTTCGTCGATGAGGCCGATGTTCTCTTTCAACGCCCAATTGTTGTCCTTCGGTGATTTTGAGTGGAGGGTTCTCCAGCTTAACTCTCCAATCTCGACCGGGATTACAGCCTCGCTCCCGTATGAGAGTCAGAAAGGAGTTTCACCCGTGGAACTTTGGGGGGTGGTTCGGTAGGCCCATAGCACATAGGGTAAATCCTCACACCATTTGCCTTTGGCTTCATCCAGCCGCTTTCTTAGTCCATTGAGGAGTACCTTGTTTGCAGCCTCGGCCTGACCGTTGGTTTGAGGGTGCTCCACCGAGGTGAACCGGTGTTTGATTTGAAGGTCGGACATGAGCTTTCTGAAACCTTTATCGGTGAGCTGAGTTCCGTTGTCGGTGATTACTACCTCGGGGATCCCGAATCTGGTCATTATATTCTTGCTGAAGAATTTGATACAGTTCTTGGCCACCGAAGGCCCAATCCGTAACACTTTTATTTTGAGTTAATGTCCATAGCTTCCTCTCTTTCATGCAAGTTGGCTTTGTGTTCAGAAGCTGCAAAATAAAACTGCTCAACCACTTTCTCTCTCCCACGCCTTGGCAGCTTGCCTTCACAGCCAAGCCATTTTTTTCCCCGACTAACAGCTAAGACTATATACATCCAAACCATCGTCTATAAATAGGACTTCAAAAATTCATGAGTTCATAGAAGAAAATAAGATTGAATGGAAAATGTGAGTAGAATGAGTGAGGAAATAAAAGATCAAAAAAGAAGAAAAGAAATAGTAACAGAGGGGTGGCGACGTAGGGTGGTGACGTGGCAGATACGTCATGCTAACGTAATCATTGGGTGTTGATGTGGCAGGTACATGTCATGCTAACGTGATTGTAGACTTATTTAAATATGTTTGAACCTAGGAATAAGGGGCCAAAATCAACAAATTTACCACTAAGCCAAGTAGATGAATTGTTAAAAATCGCAAAAGTTCAACATATATGTTATTAATGAAACAAGTTTTCACATATAAGGAGAAAAATTGGGTTATTATTAGACAAATTATGCTTCCAATTTTTTAAAATTTTAGTTTGGGAGTAAGTTTCATAATCTTTTTTTTTGGTATTTAGATGGAGTGGTCATTGCCACTAAAAACTCACACACACAACTGTGAGGTCCTGGGTTTGAACTCGAGACATGATATCCAGCCTAACAATTTCGGCATTTGCATTTGCCAGTTGAGCTAGGCCTTACAGATAAATTTCATAAATTCAGTTAAGATAATGTGTTACATTCCTAACACACACATTAATCGTTTGCATTTAATATCTATTCATGAAGTTGGTTTAGTGGTAAAGTTGGCTCTTTGAGCCTTTGCACCTGGGTTTAACTCCCATGTTTAGAATTTTTGTAATATCTAAGCAAATACCTCCCATGCATGGCACCTCGATCAGCATGTCATGTGCCTGCCATGTTAACCGCCGATGATTACGTTACGTTAGCATTTTCATCAAAAATTGGATGGCAATTTAACATAGGACTTAAAATTGTGGATTTGATAAAATTGGGAGATCAAAATTGTGAGAAAAATGTGAGGACTAAAATTGCAAATTAGATAATTTTGAGTGACCAAAATTGCCAAAAAAATAAAGGGACTAAAATTGCCGATTTGATAAAATAACAGGACCAAAATGAAGCCAAGCCATATGAATATAATATTCAAATTAAATTGAGATATTATAAAATTTTAAAAAAATTAAAAATAAATAAATCTCTCCTCATTTCATTATAAAGAATAAGTAAAAATTGAGATATTATAAAATTAAATGAAGCCAAGCCTATTTTATAAGTAAAAAAGGTATTGTGTCAAAAATATATACTTATTGATATGGTTTTTTTTTTTGGTATAATTTATTGATATAGTTAAACCCATATATAGATTTGGTTCAAAAGAAAACCCGTTGTAGATAGGACAACTAAATTATAATCAGGACCGGTATCAAGTGATGTTCTGCTACCGGTCCTCCTCCCTACATTGTCTTCTCACAACAATTACAATACAACCACCAGTATAATTCCCATATTTTTTTACTCCCAAATTTTGTGTCTTTTTTATTCCCAAAATAATTAAATATTACATTGGATATTACATTGTTGTTGCCTTATTTAAACTATTTGTTTTGATACTTGATTGATTTAAATCATTATTTAAATAAATGAGTTTTGTTTTAAATAGAGTAAATCTAGTGTAGGAGAAAGGGTGGTTGTAGTAGAAGTTATAATTTACACCTCCTCATTTGGGCTGGATCACAAAGTCCAACCCATTAGTCCAAAACCCATCCACATTTCAACTAACACTTTTACTCATCGATCCCTCTCATCGAAGGGAACTCCATTGCTGACACGATTGCTCTGTTGGCCTCTCTAAATCAGTTACAGGGAAGCTGGATTCGACACCCTCCTCCATCCATATGGCGAGCAATAATGAAAAGATCGGGTTCGTTTGGTGTTGTAATTCGTTGAAGTTGTTGCTGTTTTGAAAGAGTCTTCGCTTTTTCTCAATTAGCTAGGGTTCAAAAATGGAGGAGCAACTCCAAGCTTGGGTGCAAGTGGTTAATGCACTCCATCTTAAGGGGCGGACTCGGCTAGTACCCGGGTTCGATCCCCGACGATAGAACAAATTGAAGTCAGGCTTTATTTACCTTCCGGCCGAACTCCGGATTATTCAGGGCCCATTTCCCCTAGATACCGGAGGGGGTGACCCCTAGACCAAAAAAAATGGAGGAGCAGTGTGTGGTTGGTAACTTCGTTGCGTTTTGGTGATACTAGTTGGTCACGAATTAGTGCTGTTGGTAGTGGGCTTTATTGTCCATTGGGCCTGCGTGCCTATTTTTCTCTTAAATTTCGTATTTGGCCTGCATGCGAATTAGACCCAGTATGGCCTATATGTCAAGTTTTCTAAGTGTCCTGGGTTCCGCTATGGGCTGTTCACTTTCTATGTTGTGTTGGTTTGGGCCTTATCCTGTTGAATGAAATCAAGCAACTTTGACTAAAAAAACTGAAAAGAAAGTAGAAAGAAGTTGAGAGAGAGAGAGAGAGAGGAGGACCGAATAGTAAGGGAGAAGGAAACCTAGAGGATGAACTCTATCACTCCATCTTCAACATCAAGCCTCTAAGATACTTGTTCTTCTTCCTTTTGCCTGGGCTGTTCCTTTTTGTTGTTGTACAATTGTTAGGCCATGTTCTATGAATTTTTCATGCTATCATGTATCGATTGTTCTTTATATGTGCAAGTGTAAAAATCATTGAACGTACGGACATTATTTGACCAAATCAACCCTGAATACTGAATTTTGAATTCAAGCTTTTGAATCCTTGAAAGATGAGCAAGCTCTCACTTGTTTAAAATCGTGGTCACATTCATTGTTATTGGATTGAAACCAAGTTGGATTGAACATGCTTTTATGAACTAACTCGAGAGAGAGCAACTACTTATATACTATAACATTATACTACTAAATAAATAAAAGATTTTGGTGACGTAGTTGGATTGAGGAGTCATGACCTCAAGTCCTTGATGTTTGCATCTTCAACTATATTGTTGTTGAGAGGTTCCCTAAGGAATGTAAATGGATTCCTAGTAGGGTTGCGTCAATTTGAAAACACTAAAAGATATGTTACGAGTGTATTTGGTGAGATTTCAGTGAATTTGATGAACTCACTCAGATTTTATAATAATCTCACCTTTTCAATATTTGTATATTTCAGATAAGCATGTTTGATGCTTTGAGGAGAAGACCTTAGTGATGGCTCATTAGTCTTTTGGATGCTGGATCTTTATTGCAATGGTTGTTTCCTGTTTTGGAGACCTATTAGTAGTACATATTAATGTTATAAGAGCTTGTAACTGTTAAGTATTAACCGTTGGACCTTATTAGGTTGTACGCATTGTAAAATTGGATAGTATTGGATTTATGATATATTTTGGGCCCATGTATTTATTAACTATGCGATTGAACATGAAAACTTTTATCATGTTATCCCAAGTAGGTAGCTTAGTTGGCGAGCTAAGGGATATCGAAGGAGTGCACCAAATGAGTGCAAGAAGGAGGTCCCGGGTTCAAACCCCGGAAACTAATATTCCCCCACCCCACTAACATTGCTTATCAAAAAAAAACTTTTATCATGTTTTGTTGGTTGAATTTGGAATTTTTTAATCCAACTCCTTGGGCCAAAATCAAAATTAATTAATTCTTCATCTTTCTTTTGTGTGGTGGCTTTGGAGATCTCGGAATGCAACTCTTTTAGGAGATGAAACCATTAACAACTACTCTCTGAAGTTAAAGATTCTCAACCTTGCAGCCTCCATCAAAAATTGTTTCTCTAGTGTGGTGTCCCCTCCTAGCCCGCCTAGGTTGGTTTCCTGGCACCCCTCTAGGGACAATGATATCATTTTGATCAATGTTGATGGTAGCATCCTTGGCAATCTTGGGAGGCAGGGCTTTGGTGGTCTCTTGTGGAATAACAATGGAGGATGGATAGGAGGTTTTCTGGGCTATATTGGCATCTCTAATAACCTTCATGCTGAACTCCTAGCCTTGTACAACGGTCTCTGTTTTGCGTGGGATAAAGGATATTGTTCGCTGGTGTGCTACTCGGACGCTCACAATGCTTTACAGCTTGTCACTTCTCCCGTCAACATGTGGAGCAAGTACGCACCTATCGTTCAGAACATTAAGTGTGCCTGATTTGCCTAAGATGCATAATCGATTTCATGCTTGATTAGATCTAGGATAAGGAATCGATTATGTGCTCTGTTGAAATATGAATGAATCGATTATGTGCTCAATAACCGATTATGTAGTTTAAAGGAAAATGTTTGAAATCGATTTTCATTTAATTAAGGAAGCAAGTGACAATCGATTATGTGCTTCAAAATAGAGTATGTGAAAATCGATTTTATGCCTATCATACTCAATATAAAATCGATTTTGTGCTCTGGAAAGGCTAGGTATGTAATCGATTCCTTGCTCTGAAAATTGATGTCTCTTTCAAGAAAGGAAACTAAGTAATCGATTCTTTTCTTTTAAAACCAATTTGGAAATCGATTATCCTCTTTTATTTGGAGTTAGAAATCGATTTCATACTCCAATGAGAAAAGATTGGAAATCGATTTCTTGCTTGAATATGGTATGCTAAAATCGATTGTATGCCTTCCTAAAAAACATTTTCACATTTTTTGTGCTTGTCCTATTTAATCTTGCATGCATGAGGTTTGTTTAAAAAATATTTTCATGCAAAATTATTTATATGAAAAACATTGTGAGTGTGTGATTTATTTTATATTTAGAGAGCTTTATTTTCACTTACAAATTGTCCTAATACACACACAACAGTAAAATAACTCTTGACTTGAGCTTGATTACATTTCTTCGCTTTTTGCAGTCTTGACCTTTTTGACCTTCTTTTGTCAATCATCAAAACCAGATTATTCCTGTCAAGGCATATATTTACATTCTCCCCCTTTTTTATGATGACAAACATCTTTAGGAGGGATTTGCTCAATGAAAGGGTTAGAATAAAAATATTTTGAACCAGTGTATATATCAGAGATAAGCGCAGATTATACTCCCCCTTTCTATATGCAAACATTTAAATAATACTCCCCCTGAAACATGCAAATCACATAACTCTCCCCCTTTTGGCATTATCAAAAAGCGGGAAAAATAAATAAATCATGTCAAGGCATATATTCCAATGATAAGTGAAAAATAATTTGCAAAAATTTTCAAAAGCCTCATTTTGGAACTCACCACCGTGATTACTTCGGATAGAGGTAATGATCTTATCAAATTTTCGAAAAGCATCAAAAGCGTCGTTTTTATGAAAAAATAAACAAGGTCCATGTATAGCGAGAGTAATAACGAGTGCATAGTAATTTCAATCATAAGACAAGTATAAGAATCAAGCACAACCTTATTACCTTTGTTGCACAGATGACTAGTACTTAGCAAGTTATGCTTCAAGCCTTCAACTAACAGTGCATTTTCAAAACAGGATTTAGTTTCTTACCAATAGTGCCGATGCCACTAATTTTACCTTTTGTATTGTCACAATAAAACACAAGTCCGCTTCTTTTTGGAGCTAAATGAGAGAACTTCTCTTAGTCTCCTGTCATGTGCTTTGAACAGCCGCTAACTAGATACCACTTTGAGCTTTTGGCTTTCAAGCACACCTACAACACAAAATCACTTTTTGGCTTTTGGTACCCAAATCATCTTGGGTCCTTTTGGGTTAGTCTTGGGAATTGTGCCCTTTGGAATTCACTTCCATTTGTCATTCATATCAATATTCTTTCTTGCATTACAAATAGAAGATGTATGACCTTTTCTACTACAATAATAACATTTTGTAAAAGGGCTACTAGAAGTTATGTTGGGACTAAAAAACTTTTTGAAAGATTTTTCATGATTCTTTGGTTGATAGCCCAAACCAGCTTTATCATAAGTTCCCCTTTGGTTTCCCAAAATGATATTTAGATTATCTCTTCCCCTGGTGAATTTTGCAAGAGTATTGTGCAAATCATCAATTTTATTTTTCAAAACATTGCACTCTTCACACTTGGGAATATGCTCCTTTTGATTTTTATAAGAGTTGCAAGAGGAGACTTCACTTACAAAAATTTGTTTCTCTTTAAGAATCTCTATTTCCTTGTTTAAAGTTTCGATTTTAGATTGAAGAGTGGAAATAGTTTTCTTAGAAGTGGAAACAATTTTTCTAAGTTTAGTTGACTCGTTATTTAGTTCTTCACAAGTACTAAGCAACTCATCATAAGTCAAATCATGTTCAGTTTCAAAGGAGTTTACCTCATCTTCCCCATGCTCTGCCATGAGACATAGTTTTGCTTCCTCTTCTTCAGATTCATCGGATGATTCCATGTCATTTTCATCCCAAGCGATATACGCCCTTCTTCCTTTTGATTTCTGTCGAAGATCTCTATGTTTTTGACTTTGAGGACAGTCCGACTTTATGTGCCCCTTCTTACCACATTTATAACATGTTGGAGTGAAGGAAGTTCCTTCCTCATTTTTGCTTTGAGGATTTGGTTTACCTTTATACCTCATGAACTTTTTGAACATTCGAACCATTTTACTCATGTCTTCATCACTTTCATTGGAGCTATCATAATCTTCCGTGTCACTTTCTTTGATACATGCTTTTAGCGCAAGTCCTTTATTTTTCTTTTCTCCTTCCTCACTTTCAATGAGTCGATTTAATTCGAGCTCATGTTCCTGCAATTTACCAAACAAGGTGGTTAAGTCCATAGAAGATATGTCTCTTGATTCCGAGATAGCCGTCACTTCGGGTTGCCAATTTCTATTTAGGCATCGTAGCACTTTATTGGTCAAATCCGCATTTTCGAAGGATTTTCCAAGGCCTCTGAGATGGTTAACTATGTGGATGAAACGTTTGTTTAGTTCTTGGATGGTTTCACCTGGTTTCATCTTAAATAGTTCATACTCATGAGTTAATGTGTTCATTCTAGCCATTTTGACCTCGGTAGTACCTTCATGGGTCACTTGAAGGGCGTCCCACATTTCCTTGGCGGTTTTACAATGTGATACGCGATAGAACTCATCGATGCTTAACGCAGTTGTGATGATGTTCTTAGCTTTCAAATTGTATTGAACCTTTTCTTTTTCATCTTTGGTCCAAAGAGATCTAGGCTTGTTCACTGTTTTATCATTAACCAGATGAGTGGGAACAAATGGACCATTTATGACAGCATCCCAAATATCAAAATCTACTCCCTCAATGAAAATTTTCATTCTTGTTTTCCAATAATCATACCCTTCACCATTGAAAGATGGGGGTCTGTTTAAGGAGTCATTTGAAGTCATCTTGCCTCTTGAGACAGTTAGTGTTGACCAAGAGTCTAGCTCTGGTACCACTTGTTGACCAAGTGACTTCAAACACAAGAGGGGGGGTGAATTGTGAATTTAAAAATTGCGATTAAAAATAAAGTTTTTTAAAAGATTTTGATCAAATAAGATGCTTGAATTTAAATACCTGTGAGAAAGCAATAAAATAACTTGCAAGGAAATTAAAGAGATGAAGGGATAGAAGATGACACAAAGAGATTTATACTGGTTCGGCCAAACCACAGGCCTACGTCCAGTCCCCGAGGAATGCTCCAAGGGATTTCAACTAATCACTAGCTTTTAAAACAGGTTCAGCTAGAAACCTTTACAACAAGAGAACTTACAATACCGGGATATCACCTCCCTATGTAAAACCTTTAAAACCTAGAGATATCACCTCTCTAGAAAACACCAAGAGATATCACCTCTCTTGAATACCTTGGGATCACACCCAACAAATGAGAAAAAAAAAGATTTGATAGCACACTCAGTAGTGTGGATAAAACAAGTTGAAGCACAGTAATACAATATCAAACTATGTGAAATGTAAAGCACAAAATAAAATATATGCAAGTGAAAGAGTAGTATGAGAGTGATGAGAAGAATAATAGAATTTTGGATGCAAGTGTTAGTCGTAGGTTGAAAGTGAAGAGTGAGGCTGCTATTTATAGGCGTATAGAAAATATGACCGTTGAATGAAATGAAGAGATGTAGAAAATCGATTGTGTGCCTGATTTGCCTAAGATGCATAATTGATTTCATGCTTGATTAGATCTAGGATAAGGAATCGATTATGTGCTCTGTTGAAATATGAATGAATCGATTATGTGCTCAATAACCGATTATGTAGTTTAAAGGAAAAGGTTTGAAATCGATTTTCATTTAATTAAGGAAGCAAGTGACAATCGATTATGTGCTTCAAAATAGAGTATGAAATCGATTTTATGCCTTTCATACTCAATATAAAATCGATTTTGTGCTCTGGAAAGGCTAGGTATGTAATCGATTCCTTGCTCTGAAAATTGATGTCTCTTTCAAAAAAGGAAACTAAGTAATCGATTCTTTTCTTTTAAAACCAACTTGGAAATCGATTATCCTCTTTTATTTGGAGTTAGAAATCGATTTCATACTCCAATGAGAAAAGATTGGAAATCGATTTCTTGCTTGAATATGGTATGCTAAAATCGATTGTATGCCTTCCTAAAAAACATTTTCACATTTTTTGTGCTTGTCCTATTTAATGTTGCATGCATGAGGTTTGTTTAAAAAATATTTTCATGCAAAATTATTTATATGAAAAACATTGTGAGTGTGTGATTTATTTTATATTTAGAGAGCTTTATTTTCACTTACAAATTGTCCTAGTACACACACAACAGTAAAATAACTCTTGACTTGAGTTTGATTACATTTTTCCGCTTTTTGCAGTCTTGACCTTTTTGACCTTCTTTTGTCAATCATCAAAACCAGATTATTTCTATCAAGGCATATATTCACATTAAGGACCTTCTTCATAAAGATTGGGAAGTGAGTGTGATTCATACTCTTCGGGAAGGCAATGGGTGTGGTGATTTTTTAGCTAAATTAGGAGCCTCTGGCAATGACCATTGGATTGTCTTAGAGTCCCCTCCCTCCGGGCTCGCCCCGCACCTGTTGGCTGATGCCACTGGTGTTGAGTTTGTTCCTGCTTAGGCCTTTTGTCTCTTTTCTTTTTCTCCTTTCCCTTTTGTTACAAAAAAAACAACCACGGTTCATCTACTGAAAATCCCAATCAACCAATTTGCTTGTGCAACAATAATTGCAAACGATTTTTTTTTTCCATCAACAGATCTGGACTTTCTCAATCAACGTTTTTCCTCTCTTTCTTACCACGGTTCATCTACTGAAAATCCCAATCAACCTTCTTTGAACCCACGTTTCCATGATTTTGGGTTTGTGCGTTTGAAGGAAGGAAATCCCTAATTTGAGAAATCGAAATCCCTAATTTGCGAAATCCCTAATTTGAGTTTGAAGCGATTCAAATGGAATTTGCGAAAGTTTAAATAAAGATAAGGGACCCCAGGAGCATTTTAGCCTTAAAGTTTCAAATTTTTCAAATTGTAATATTTCCCCTATAGACTAAATAAAACTTATTGACAAAGAAAAATGGAAAATCACTAGTGCAAAATTAGCTTTAAAAAGCACTATTTTGAATCGGTTATTTGGATAACCGATTCCAAATGTGGACGTGGTGGCAAAATTGCCATTAAATGGAATTGAGACAGATTTTTTTAGACATATAGAATCAGTTGTTTAAACAACCGATTCGAAATGTGCCAATTTAGACATTTGGAATCGGTTGACTGAATAACCGATTCCGAATAGCTACATTCAAAATCGGTTCTTTAAACAACCGATTCATAATGTCTGTTTCATTACAATTTTCACGATCCCCCTTGTTTTTTCAGTTTCCCTCTCACACACCTTCTCAAACCCCAACACAGCTCTCACTTCATCAGCCTCGCGTTCCTCTTGTCTCTTCTCCATCTTTCAGTTCTCTCTCACGCCCTAGATCTCCCTCTTCGCTCTCACTATCTCGTGCCCTTTTCATCCTTCTCTCTCTTCCCTCAGTCACTTGCGTCTCTAGCTCTCCTCCTCTCAGTCGCTTCCCTCTTTATCTCTCTTCCTCTCAGTCGCTGCCCTGATCGAAACAGTTAAAGAAGTAGTCCTACTGGGAAGGCTGGGAAGATCGTTGCGAAGGAGGCATTCGAGAAACTAGAGAAGGTTGGAGAAGGGACATATGGGAAGGTGTACAGGGCAAGAGACAAGGCTACTGGGAAGATCGTTGCGCTTAAGAAGACTCGCCTCCACGAGGATGACGAAGTTTCCATTTTACGAATGCTCTCTCGCGGTCCCCATATCGTCAGGTATTATCGTATTTCAGGGTTTTTTATTTCGCGTTTCTTTCAACTGAATCAATCCCCCAACCAATTTAGGTTTTCTTTTCCATTTTATTTATTTTCCTCAACCAACAACAGGTTATTGGATGTAAAACAAGGTCAGAACAAGGAAGGAAAGACAGTTCTGTACTTGGTCTTCGAATACATGGATACGGATTTGAAGAAATATATTCGAAGTTTCCGTCAAACTGGAGAAAACATCCCACCCAATACCATCAAAGTAATCTATCTGTTTGTATCTTTTCTTTTTAGATTAGATTAGTATTATAATGGATTGTGTTCTGACCCAGACAGGCTTTTTTTACAGAGCTTGATGTACCAACTTTGCAAGGGCGTTGCTTTCTGCCACTCCCATGGAATCTTGCACAGGTAAGGCTAACCAAAACAAAAACCTCACTTCCATAGTCGTACATCTACTTAGGTTAGGAATTAGGATTGGATCTTTATTTTTTTAATTTATTTATGAAGGGACCTGAAGCCTCACAATCTCTTGTGGACCGAAAAACAATGATGCTTATGATAGCTGATCTTGGACTTGCTCGTGCATATACTGTGCCAATTAAGAAGTACACCCATGAGGTAGCCGTTGTTTGTTTGACTCGCTCACTCTGCCTTTCTTTGTATTGCATTGCACTGGCCAGTGGATCATCAATTTTTTTTGTCATTTTCAGATACTAACCATGTGGTATAGAGCTCCTGAAGTCCTTCTGGGAGCTACTCATTACTCAATGGCGGTGGATATATGGTCTGTTGCCTCCTTTGCCCTGAACGAATGAAGTAAGATTTACTCCAATTTCAGCTTTGTTTGTGTTACTTGTTCATTTTTTAGGAGTAAGATCCAGTTTCTGTAGAAATAAATATGTTGGTAACTTTTGCTGCATATGTTTTTTTGCATCATACTGCAGGAGGTGACTCAAGGAATGCAAAGCTTCAAAGAAGGAATTGAAGAAGAAAGGGCTTGAAGCTGTTAGTGATTATATGAAGTAGAGGGGCTGACGTATTGAGAAAATAAATTTAGGGCATACTTCCTGAAATACTTGAAGAGTTATTAGCAGCCCGTAAAAGGGCAAAAGCAGACTTGAAGATATTCTTTCTGTTTGGCTCTGGGGAATATTACTGACTCAGATGACTTACAAAGTATTGTTATTCTTGCTGCTAGGTACTGAGAAGAAAGAACATGATCCTAATGGTGAGGTGGAAAAGAAGGAGAATGCAACTGGGGAAAGCAAAAATGCAAAGGTTGTTTGTTTATTTGATAGCTCGTATGGATCAGTATGTTCTGTTACAATACAAAGGTCAAGAACTCAAAACCAGTGTTGTTCATGGTTAGCTAGCTCGTATGGATACGTATATTTGTATTCACGCTTCTTTCTTTTGTAATTTGCCCATTTTAATTGATTGTGTATGCAAACTGTAACGCCCTAAAATTTAATTAATTATTTAATTGAATTGGTTGGGAATTTAATTGGTAGAAAAATAATAAAATAAAAATAATGTTAGAATATATGGACCTATGGTTAGGGTTAGTAGTAGCGAATTCGAAGTGTTAGGAAAAGGCCCATGATTAAGTCGTGTAACATCCTCAAAATAATTAGGCGAATTATTTGGATGTTAACCCAATAGGAATAATTTAGTACTTGACTGGTAAATTTATTGAGTGCTAAAATTATTTATTGGATGGCATTAGATCGTTAACCGGATAATACGGATCAAGGAAGTTCTGGATTCGAAATAAGGGATTAAGATCGATATGGTAATTGGACCACGCTACCACTTATTTATTAATTAAATATATGTGTGTGTGTGTTGAATAAGGAAAGAAAAGAAAGAAAGAAGAGGATTCGAACAGAAGAGGAAAAGAGGAAGAAAAGAAGAGAAAATGAGAGAAAGAAGAAGAGGAAAGAAGAAGAGAAAGGAAGAAGAGAAGTGAAGCCCACCCCTCCAAAATTCATCATCTTCATCATCTCCCTCTCCTCATCATAACCCAAGAGCTAGGTAAGATTTCATCCGGTTTTTCCCCCTTTTTGTGACCTACGAAATTTAGAGGGTTTTATTTGAAATTTGTTGAAATCAAGGATTAATAGGTTGTGTTGGTGATTGGGTTATGTTTAGGATCGAAGCTAGGAGCGGATTGAACGCGATTGGAAGCTCGGAACGAAGTTAGGAGCGGTTCGGTGTTGTTTGGGTTCGATTCGGTGATTTTGACGTCTCGGCAAATTCGGTTCGATATCGGCTCTCGCTTCAAGGGTGAGTTTTACTCACGTTTAGGTTTATTCCGTTTTGGTATGATTAGTTGTGTTGGTTGATTCCGAGAATTTTGAGTCAAAAACCGTTATTTCGAAAAATATCGTTTTTGGATGAGAATCCGTTTAGATTGAGTTTTTGATTGAATTGCTTGATTGTTTGATGTTGATTGGACTGGAATATTGCCTGGTATGATCTGTTTTCGAGTTAGGAATCGATCGGAGCGAGTTTCGGATTAAACGGAAAGCGAATTTTCATGAAAATGGCTATTTTTGCAATGCTGTCAAAGGCGCACGACCCGTGCGTCCCAGGGGCACGACCCGTGCGCCTGTTTCGGTTTCAGTTTTAAAAAAAATGCTTAACAGGGCGCACGACCTGTGCGTCCCAGGGGCACGATCCGTGCGCATGCGCACGATCCGTGCGTCACAGGGGCACGACCCGTGCGTATGCTTCTGTCCAAATTTTTCAAAGTGCCCTAAATGATTCCGTTTCGATTCCAATCCTCTCCTAATCCTTTCCTAACCCTTCTATAATGATATTAGGCTTATAATGCCATGATTTTGAGTATGTTTTAAAAAGGGTTTTATAAGATACTTTCGAAATCGAAATTCTTTCGAAAAACCGAACAATAGCATACGTGTGCGGATATGATTTATTGATAACAAATGAGCTATGAGTTCATGTGATTGTAGATATATATATTATATCGAGTTTGGGTGACGACCCATGTTGACATACTAGGCGGGGTAGTCATGAACCCTTACCCTAGGCTCCGTGCCGTTAGGAAACACTATTGGTTATGGGGTTCGCCGCAGCTTAGCGTTCGCGCAGTCGGTGTTATGTTAAATTGTTGTTGTGCGATACACCGCAGCTTAGCGTTCGCGCAGTCGGTGTCGTACAGTGCGGTTCATCGCAGCTTAGCGTTCGCGCAGTCGGTGCCATACCAAGTTATAATAGATTAGCCGCAGCTTAGCGTTCGCGCAGTCGGCCTTATATTAAAAGTTAAAGAATGTGATACACCGCAGCTTAGCGTTCGCGCAGTCGGTGTCACGTTCAAACGATCACATAATTGAACCGAGAGTGCAGGTAGGGGGTCTCGGTAGAACTCACTGAGATTGTATCTCACTGTTTAAATGTTGTTGTTTTACAGATAAACAGGGACAGAAGAAACCTCAGAGGCACGAGTAGGTGGCCCCGGGAGTTGGAGGATGACTTAGTTTTATGTTTAAGTTTATTTCCTTCTGTTGTTCATGAATCACAGCACTATGGCATTAGTGTTTAGTTTATCTTTCATTCCGCTTTCTTGTATGACTCTGACTACCATAGTTGCTAACGGTTTATGGTCTGTGTACCGTATGGTCTTATTTGTGTATAAGACGGTTACGTTATATTTCAGCAAAAATTTTATAGTGGTATTCAGTGTCTAAGCAGGAATTATTATCTCTGATGTTTATATTTTTGGTTCACTTGGGTATTTTTACATGTTAAATATACCGGGGTGTTACAGTTGGTATCAGAGCGGTTCGACCTAGTCGGACTTAGCTTTTAGGGTCTTTACTTTCTCCAGTCGTGATTTTCTTAGTATGCTATTAGACATTGAGCTTGATCAACTTAATACTTTGTACATATTTCGCAGAATCATGGCCAGAAGAGGTAGAGGCGTTCCTCCTCCTGTTGATCCGAACTTTGAGTGGATGCAGAATGTCATTGAGAATCAGCAAAAGATGATGCAAGATATGTTGCAAATGCAGCATGACCAAATGGGTCTGTAACAACCCAATTTCCAACCTCATCAGGAAGATCCTAACCGGACATATTTCCAATTTCAAAAGATGAAGCCCCCGACTTACAAGGGTGGACCGGATCCAATGACCGCCTATTATTGGATTGATTCAATGGAGAAAATTTTTCAAACCTTGCAATGCGGGGAAGAAGAGAAAGTAATATGTGCGGCAAATGTGCTCGATGAAGATGCCCACACCTGGTGGTGTAATGCAAGACAAATGATGGAACTCCAAGGAACTCCCCTCACTTGGGACAACTTCAAGGAATTGTTTCTGAAGCAATATTTCCCTTCGGTGAAGAAGCTGAGTAAGCAAGCAGAGTTTGTAAATCTTAAGCAAGGTGATATGTCGGTTGGAGAATATGCTGCGAAATTTGAAAGACTGTCTCAGTTCTATGAGTTGGGGAGGTATGCGCCAAATTATATGTGGAAGATGCAAATGTTCAAAGAAGGTCTTCGAGCTGATGTGAGCCAAGGACTCAGTTCTTACACTTTGGTTAATTATCCTGCCTTGGTGCAACAAGCATATGTTGCTGAGGAGGATCTGAGGAAAATGTATGCTGAAAAGAAAGACTACTGGAAGGGTAAGAAAAAGGTTGCTGAGTCTTCTACTCCGTACAGGCCTTTCCAAGGAAGTAATTATAAAGGGAAGCAGGTGCAAACGTCTGATCCACCAAAGACCAAAAATTGTACGAAGTGTGGAAAGTATCACAGTGGGGATTGCGGGCGAGGACCGAACCGGTGCTACAATTGTAATGAAGTGGGTCACTATTCAAATGAGTGCCCAGCCAAGAGGAATTTCCAAAGGGCACCTAACGCTCCTAGTCAGGGACGAATCAACACATTGGACGCTCGAACAATCACACCTACTGATAATCTTCTGAGGGGTACGGGATCTCTTTTTAATAACTCAGTCAATATTTTATATGATTCCGGTGCAACTCACTGTTTTATATCACAAGCGTGTGTGGATCGGTTGGGACTAGCATTATCTGAGCTATCCGAACCGATAACTATTTTAACTGCTGCCAAGGGTCGTGTCCAGACCCAATCATTGTGTGAAAATTGCCTACTTATCATAGGGGACAGACAATTTGTTGTGAAATTTATCTGCTTGCCTATGAGAAGTATGGACATTGTTCTGGGTATGAATTGGATGGCTGAAAATCATGTAACAATCAACTGTGCCGATCGGACCATTAGCTTCGCCTCCGAATCCGTAGGGTTGACATAGGCAGATTTTGAAGCAACGATCTCTTACACCGAAGCAAGCCAGTCATTATTCCAAGGTGCGGAAGCTATTCTTATTATGTTGTCTGCATCTACTGAAACGGGTTTAGACCTGTCATCTGTGCAAGTGGTAAACGAATTTCTAGATGTCTTTCCAAAAGAGGTTTCATCCTTACCTCTTGACCGAGAGGTAGAATTCTCAATAGAATTGATTCCTGGTACAGGATCAATATCTATTGCTCCTTATAGGATGTCTCCATTAGAATTAAAGGAATTGAAGTCTCAACTTGAAGAGTTGATCTCTAAGAGGTTCATTCGACCGAGCGCTTCTCCATGGGGTGCTCCGGTGTTGCTAGTCAAAAAGAAGGATGGTAGCATGAGGTTATGCATAGATTATCGACAACTGAATAAAGTGACGATCAAGAATAAATATCCCTTGCCAAGGATAGACGATTTGCTTGACCAACTTCGAGGTGCCGTGGTATTTTCAAAAATTGATTTGAGATCGGGCTATCATCAAATAAAGGTACGAGCCTTAGATATTCCGAAGACAGCTTTCCGTACGAGGTATGGACATTACGAGTTCGTAGTAATGCCCTTCGGTTTGACTAATTCTCCAGCGGTATTCATGGATTACATGAACCGAGTATTCCACACTTATCTCGATCAGTTTGTGGTAGTTTTTATTGATGACATCTTGGTGTACTCTAAGACCATTGAGGACCATGTTCAACATCTCCGCATTGTTCTGAACGTACTCCGAGAAAAGAAATTGTATGCCAAGCCGTCAAAGTGTGACTTCTGGATGCCGGAAGTGAAGTTTTTGGGACACGTGATTTCCCAATCGGGAGTTGCGGTGGATCCTAGTAAGGTGGAAGCGGTGTTGAACTGGGAACGGCCAACTTCTGTCACTGAGATAAGAAGTTTCTTGGGTCTAGCTGGTTACTACAGGAGGTTTATTCAAGGCTTTTCACAATTGGTTCTTCCACTTACTCGGTTAACTCGTAAGGGCCAACCGTTTACATGGGACGTCGATTGTGAGGAGTGTTTTCAAGAGTTGAAAGTTAGGTTAACTTCTGCTCCAATCCTAATTCTTCCAGATCCGTCTTTGGAATTCCAAATTTACAGCGATGCTTCTGGAAAGGGTTTAGGATGTGTTCTAATGCAGAACCAACAAGTTGTAGCTTATGCCTCCAGACAGTTGAAGACTCATGAAGAGAACTATCTGACTCATGATTTGGAGTTGGCAGCTATTGTGTACGCACTGAAGATTTGGAGACATTACCTATATGGGTCTCGTTTCGAAGTTTTCAGTGATCATAAAAGTTTGAAATATTTGTTTGATCAGAAGGAGTTGAATAACAGGCAGAGAAGGTGGGTGGAATTTCTGAAGGATTATGACTTCGAATTGAAGTATCACCCGGGAAAAGCTAATGTTGTAGCTGATGCACTGAGTAGGAAATCCATTCACATAGCAGAGTTTATGATGCATGAAATGAAATTGTTGGAGTCCTTTAGGGACTTAAATTTGAATACAAGATCAAGGAAGAACCGGTTAGTGTTGAGCCATATGAGGATCTCCAGTTCATTAAGGGATTCTATTCGCTCAGCGCAGGAAATTGATGTGAAGCTACAATCACAGAAATTGTTGCCAGATTTTACTGAAGATAGTGATGGAGTTATTTGTTTCAACGGTAGGATCTGTGTGCCAAATAATGAAGATATTAAAAAGCAAGTGCTAGAGGAAGCACACCGAAGTGTATTTTCTGTACATCCTGGATCCACCAAGATGTATAGAGATTTAAAGCAGATGTATTGGTGGCAAGGAATGAAGTTAGAGATTGCTGAATTTGTATCAAAGTGCTTAACTTGCAAAAGAGTTAAGATAGAACATCAGAAGCCTACTGGTCTGTTACGGCCACTAGACGTGCCAGTGTGGAAATGGGAAGACATTTCTATGGATTTTGTAATGGCATTGCCAAGGTCCCAAGCCGGTAACAACTCCATTTGGGTAGTTGTGGATCGGTTAACCAAATCAGCTCATTTTATCCCAGTTCGTTCGAGCAGTAAGGTATCCAAGTTAGCCGAGGTATATTTAAAGAACATAGTAAGGTTACATGGGGTTCCTACCAGTATAGTGTCGGATCGAGATCCGAAATTCACTTCTCGATTTTGGAAAGCTCTGAATGAAGCATTGGGGACTAAAGTACTTCTAAGTACCGCATATCACCCGCAGACAGATGGGCAGACCGAGAGAACTATCCAGACATTAGAGGATATGCTTAGGGCTTCGGTACTTGACAACGGGAAGAAATGGGAGGACCATCTTCCAATGATGGAATTCTCATATAACAACAGTTATCATTCCAGTATCGGAATGGCACCTTTTGAAGCTTTGTACGGTAGGAAATGTAGAACTCCATTGTGTTGGTGGGAAGTCGGTGAGAATCGATTGTTAGGACCCGAGGTGATCCATGACACTACTGAAAAGATCCGCCAGATCAGGGAAAGGATGAAAGCTGCCCAAAGTAGGCAAAAGAGTTATGCCGACAAAAGGAGAAGGCCGTTAGAGTTTGAGTCAGGTGATCATGTGTTTTTGAGATTGTCACCAACAATTGGCACAGGTAGGGCATTACGGGTGAAGAAACTCAGTCCTCGGTACATTGGACCCTTCCAAATTATCGAACGAGTTGGGCCTCTTGCATACCGTATTGCTTTACCTCCGCCATTGTCAAGCCTGCATGATGTATTCCATGTGTCTCAGTTGCGGAAGTACATTCCCGATCCAAGTCAACCGTTAGATTTTGAAACGATTGACCTTCGACCGGACTTGTCTTTCCAACCTCACCCAAATTACATCATGGAACGTGGCGAGAGGACGCTACGGACGAAGTCAATTCCCATTGTCAAGGTGGTTTGGGATGGTTTTCCCGTCGAGGAAGCTACTTGGGAGTTGGAGGACGACATGCGGACTCAGTATCCGTATTTGTTTTCTTGAGGTACGTTGTGTTTAATTTTGAAGACAAAATTCTTTTAAGTGGGAGAGAATGTGACATCCTCAAAATAATTAGGCGAATTATTTGGATGTTAACCCAATAGGAATAATTTAGTACTTGACTGGTAAATTTATTGAGTGCTAAAATTATTTATTGGATGGCATTAGATCGTTAACCGGATAATACGGATCAAGGAAGTTCTGGATTCGAAATAAGGGATTAAGATCGATATGGTAATTGGACCACGCTACCACTTATTTATTAATTAAATATATGTGTGTGTGTGTTGAATAAGGAAAGAAAAGAAAGAAAGAAGAGGATTCGAACAGAAGAGGAAAAGAGGAAGAAAAGAAGAGAAAAGGAGAGAAAGAAGAAGAGGAAAGAAGAAGAGAAAGGAAGAAGAGAAGTGAAGCCCACCCCTCCAAAATTCATCATCTTCATCATCTCCCTCTCCTCATCATAACCCAAGAGCTAGGTAAGATTTCATCCGGTTTTTCCCCCTTTTTGTGACCTACGAAATTTAGAGGGTTTTATTTGAAATTTGTTGAAATCAAGGATTAATAGGTTGTGTTGGTGATTGGGTTATGTTTAGGATCGAAGCTAGGAGCGGATTGAACGCGATTGGAAGCTCGGAACGAAGTTAGGAGCGGTTCGGTGTTGTTTGGGTTCGATTCGGTGATTTTGACGTCTCGGCAAATTCTGTTCGATATCGGCTCTCGCTTCAAGGGTGAGTTTTACTCACGTTTAGGTTTATTCCGTTTTGGTATGATTAGTTGTGTTGGTTGATTCCGAGAATTTTGAGTCAAAAACCGTTATTTCGAAAAATATCGTTTTTGGATGAGAATCCGTTTAGATTGAGTTTTTGATTGAATTGCTTGATTGTTTGATGTTGATTGGACTGGAATATTGCCTGGTATGATCTGTTTTCGAGTTAGGAATCGATCGGAGCGAGTTTCGGATTAAACGGAAAGCGAATTTTCATGAAAATGGCTATTTTTGCAATGCTGTCAAAGGCGCACGACCCGTGCGTCCCAGGGGCACGACCCGTGCGCCTGTTTCGGTTTCAGTTTTAAAAAAATGCTTAACAGGGCGCACGACCCGTGCGTCCCAGGGGCACGATCCGTGCGCATGCGCACGATCCGTGCGCATGCGCACGATCCGTGCGTCACAGGGGCACGACCCGTGCGTATGCTTCTGTCCAAATTTTTCAAAGTGCCCTAAATGATTCCGTTTCGATTCCAATCCTCTCCTAATCCTTTCCTAACCCTTCTATAATGATATTAGGCTTATAATGCCATGATTTTGAGTATGTTTTAAAAAGGGTTTTATAAGATACTTTCGAAATCGAAATTCTTTCGAAAAACCTAACAATAGCATACGTGTGCGGATATGATTTATTGATAACAAATGAGCTATGAGTTCATGTGATTGTAGATATATATATTATATCGAGTTTGGGTGACGACCCATGTTGACATACTAGGCGGGGTAGTCATGAACCCTTACCCTAGGCTCCGTGCCGTTAGGAAACACTATTGGTTATGGGGTTCGCCGCAGCTTAGCGTTCGCGCAGTCGGTGTTATGTTAAATTGTTGTTGTGCGATACACCGCAGCTTAGCGTTCGCGCAGTCGGTGTCGTACAGTGCGGTTCATCGCAGCTTAGCGTTCGCGCAGTCGGTGCCGTACCAAGTTATAATAGATTAGCCGCAGCTTAGCGTTCGCGCAGTCGGCCTTATATTAAAAGTTAAAGAATGTGATACACCGCAGCTTAGCGTTCGCGCAGTCGGTGTCACGTTCAAACGATCACATAATTGAACCGAGAGTGCATGTAGGGGGTCTCGGTAGAACTCACTGAGATTGTATCTCACTGTTTAAATGTTGTTGTTTTACAGATAAACAGGGACAGAAGAAACCTCAGAGGCACGAGTAGGTGGCCCCGGGAGTTGGAGGATGACTTAGTTTTATGTTTAAGTTTATTTCCTTCTGTTGTTCATGAATCACAGCACTATGGCATTAGTGTTTAGTTTATCTTTCATTCCGCTTTCTTGTATGACTCTGACTACCATAGTTGCTGACGGTTTATGGTCTGTGTACCGTATGGTCTTATTTGTGTATAAGACGGTTACGTTATATTTCAGCAAAAATTTTATAGTGGTATTCAGTGTCTAAGCAGGAATTATTATCTCTGATGTTTATATTTTTGGTTCACTTGGGTAATTTTACATGTTAAATATACCGGGGTGTTACAGTTGGTATCAGAGCGGTTCGACCTAGTCGGACTTAGCTTTTAGGGTCTCTACTTTCTCCAGTCGTGATTTTCTTTGTATGCTATTAGACATTGAGCTTGATCAACTTAATACTTTGTGCATATTTCGCAGAATCATGGCCAGAAGAGGTAGAGGCGTTCCTCCTCCTGTTGATCCGAACTTTGAGTGGATGCAGAATGTCATTGAGAATCAGCAATAGATGATGCAAGATATGTTGCAAATGCAGCATGACCAAATGGGTCTGCAACAACCCAATTTCCAACCTCATCAGGAAGATCCTAACCGGACATATTTCCAATTTCAAAAGATGAAGCCCCCGACTTACAAGGGTGGACCGGATCCAATGACTGCCTATTATTGGATTGATTCAATGGAGAAAATTTTTCAAACCTTGCAATGCGGGGAAGAAGAGAAAGTAATATGTGCGGCAAATGTGCTCGATGAAGATGCCCACACCTGGTGGTGTAATGCAAGACAAATGATGGAACTCCAAGGAGGCGCGGCGAAGAGGAGGAGAAGGCTAGGGCAAGGTTTCGAATTCTTCAAGGCTAAGGTAAGGGTGGGGTTCTACCTCTATAATTGGGTGTATAAATGGCTCTATGTAGGAAGGTTAATGGAACCCTAGGTGATTATGTTAGAAAACCCTAGTTGTAGGAATTGAATTTGATTGATGATGAATGAATGTGATTTGATGATGATTGAGCTGCCCTATTGTAGTGGCCGTATTGTTCTGGCGCATGGGCGCCAAGGGTGCCAAGATTGGCTGCCCAAATTCTGTTGTTGCTTGCTGTGTCTGGCGCAGGGGCGCCATGGGCGCCAATGTTCTGGCTGCCTGTTGCTGTGTCTGGCGCAGGGGCGCCATGGGCGCCAGAATCTGGTTGCCCTGTTGCTGGGTTGTGTTCTGGCGCTGTGGGCGCCAAGGGCGCCAGTGTGGCTGCCTGTGTTGCATGTTGTGCTGCGGGTTGTGCTGCTGGGCGCCATGGGCGCCAGTTTGGCTGCCAATTGTGTTGCTTGGCGCAGTGGGCGCCAAGGGCGCCAAGTGTGCCTGCCCAAATGTGAATTTCACGATTGTTATTTAAAATGACGTTGAATATGTGATTAGGCCCAATGTTGCCAAAATGTTGAAAGTTGCTAAAATATTGCGATGTTGCCAAAATGTTGAAAGTTGCTAAAATATTGCGATGTTGCCAAAATGTTGAAAATTGCGAAGCTGTAAATTGTTGACGACGAAGGTTGTGCGAAGACGAGTTTGCTTCTATTCATTGGCAGGTGATGTGTTGTAGGCCTACGGCCAATGTTGTTTTCCGATGTTGTTGCGTTGCTATGTAACCGTTGTTATTTGTTTGTGCATTTACATAGCGTCGCATGCATAGCATATTTTTACGATGGAGCTATGCTCAAACCACGACAACGATGTTGCGATGTTGACGCCCCTATTTACGGGTTTGAATTATGGTACCACATGCATTATAGGGCGGTGGCCCTGAGTTGAGTCACATTTCGCATTATGTGCATACTTATGTGATTGAGACGATTTTGACTGATGTTAAGTGATGAATTGACCTGAAATATATATTGCTTTACATGTATCCGATTATATAGAGCGATATCTCACCCCTTCTGTTTGAATGTTACCCCAATGTTGGTAACGTGCAGGTAATCCCGAATGAAGGCAGTTCACCTTCGTTTGATCGAGTCGGTGTCGTCGCTCTGATATGTAACACTCGGGGGGAATGAACACGCGTTTTAATACTGTTTGCTTTGTTATTTCGTTGTTGGAGCCTTAAGCTGTTATGTTGCTATTTTGATGTTTTCTGAGCTGTCTTGAGTTGTTAAGACGCAACGATTATTTAATTTGACTTGTGTGGATCCGCTGCGTAGTTTTTAAAGAAGAATTATTTCTGAGGATTAAAATGGTTGTTTTATCGGTTCATCCAAACGTGTTATATAACTGTTTTCAAAAGCGAATTAACTCGTTGTTGTTTTCACGAAGTAAATGTGGCACTCCATTATTTGTTGAAAAAGATTTTTATGAACTCTGATATTTTTGCATTATTTTGCCGGGTAGAAATGGGGTGTTACATTAGTGGTATCAGAGCAGTTTCGGTCTGTTCGGCCAAGTTGTCAAGTTATTGTGTCATTGACGATCAAGTATTGTCAATTAGTTCTAACTGTTGTTATGTTGTAGTGATTAGTTGAGATGGATGGAAGGAACGATGCTGCTATTGCTGTTGCGTTGGCTGCTATGGCTCAGGCCGTGGGGGTCAACAGAATGCTGGTGAGAATGCTGGGTCTCGTAGTTTGGCGACCTTTCAAAGAGAGAATCCGCCTACTTTCAAGGGCAAGTATAATCCTGATGGGGCGTTGGCTTGGCTGAAGGAGATGGAGAGGATCTTCCGTGTGATGGATTGCACTCCAGCGCAGAAGGTTTGTTATGGTACTCATATGTTGGCAGAAGAGGCTGATGGCTGGTGGCTGGAGACTAGTCAAAGGTTGGTAGCTACAGGTGAAGAGGTCACTTGGGTTGTGTTCCGTAGGGAATTTATGAGGAAGTACTATCCGGAGGATGTTCGGGGTAAGAAGGAAATTGAGTTCCTTGAGCTGAAGCAAGGAAACCTGTCGGTTACTGAGTATGCTGCTAAGTTTGTGGAATTGGCTAAGTTTTATCCGCACTACAGTGAAGCGATTGCTGAGTTCTCGAAGTGCATCAAGTTTGAGAATGGGTTGCGACCAGAGATCAAGAAGGCAATTGGGTATCAGAAAATCCGTGTCTTTTCCGATTTGATTGATAGCTGCAGGATCTATGAAGAGGATAACAATGCTCATTATAAGATCATTAATGAGAAGAGGAGCAAGAATCCGAGTCGTGGTAAGCCGTATGATGCTCCTGCAGGAAGAGGTAAACCGAAAGCCGCTGATGGTAAGAGAACTAGTGGGGGAGATGCTCCGGCTGGTATTGTGTGCTTCAGATGTGGCAAAGCTGGGCATAAGAGTAATGTGTGCAAAGCTGAGCCGATGAGGTGTTTCCGTTGTGGTAAGATCGGGCATGAGGCGTCCGGGTGTGAGCATAAGGAGGTGGTTTGTTTCAACTGTGGCAAATGAGGACACATCAGTAATCAGTGTCAGAAACCAAAGAAAGAGCGGGCTAGTGGAAAAGTGTTCGCATTGGCAGGGACAGAGACTTCTGAAGAAGATGGACTTATTAGAGGTACATGCTTCATTAATAATATTCCTCTATCTTCTATTGTTGATACCGGTGCTACTCATTGTTTTATTGTTACTGATTGTGTTGAAAGATTGGGTCTTGTGTTGTCTCCTATGAATGGAGAGATGGTCGTCGATGTGGATACCTTGTATTGCAGGTAAACTAATATTACAGGATAAGTTTTGATGATGAAAAAGACAAAGGCAAAGTTGATGGCCAAAGTGAATCAAAGTGACTAAACATCAAAGTCACAATCCAAGACAAACAAGCTCAAGAATTGAAGATTCGAGTTTAAGGGTAGTCCTTAAATATAAGGGTAGTCCTTAGGGTTTGGGCGTGTCTTAGGAAAAAGTGTAAGCTCTTTCGAAGGTCAGCTCGTATCTCAAAGTCTCACACACTCACAAGTTTTTCAAAGATGCATGCATACTTACGTAAACATACCTATCATCTTTAAAACATAAAAATCGATTTTATCTTGCATATACATTCATCAAAATCGATTTTCAGGCCAATCAGAAAAGGAAGAATCGATTTTCACTTCATGTATTTTCAGTGCATAAATCGATTCCTGGGCCAAACTTTTTTAAAGGAAGAATCGATTCCCACTCTTTTGCACTTAACTGAGAATCGATTCCTACATGTCTCAGGCAAGCTGAGAATCGATTCATACAAATTTTCACTAAGTACAGAATCGATTCCTAGCCCTCCATGGTTCTCAAGAATCGATTGTCCCTATTTTTCAAACAAGTCAAAATCGATTCCTCACTTAAATGAATCGATTCCTAGATCCAATGCTTTCAACAAAGAATCGATTCCTACATTATTTTCAACGTAAACTTGATTCTCTCATAGCCTATAAATAGGCACTGCATTACGTTCATTTTTACACAACCCATTTCACGAATCAGAGAACTTTTGAGAAAAACTCTTCACGCTTTTACTTTTGCTCGTCACGCACCGTTGGTCCATCTGAGCTGATCTTTTGCTAAGAGTTAGTTGGGGTTGCATTCTTCGAGTTGTAATAACTGCCTTCATTAGAGGTATTTCTGTCTTTACAATTGTTTAATTGTTTGTGATTTGTACTAGGGAGTGGGGTATCTCTCTAGGGTAGCTGTTTGTACTAGGAAGTGGGGTATCTTTCTGGGGCAGCTGATTGTAACAGGGGTGGGGTATCTCTTATTATTGTTATATTAGATTTGAGGGCTCGCCATAGGTGGGATATCCTAGGAGGAGAGTACCTGAGTCTGTAAAGGTTTTCCAAGGCACCTGTAAGCCTTGTTGTTTTGGTTAGTGGAAAATCTCACAAGGGTGTGAGGACTGGACGTAGGTCACTAGGAGGTGAACGAACCAGGATAAAACTCTGCGTGCTTTACTGCTTTCCCGCTTTACTGTTATACCGCTTTACTGCTTTATATTCTAATTCCTTCGCTTCCACTTAACCTGCGCGAAAACTGATCTAAGTCATTGAAAAGGGGAAAAACGTTTTTGAAAGATCTGAAAAGTTTTTAAATCTCAATTCACCCCCCCCTCTTGAGACTGAAGCCACTTGGTAACAAGTGGTATCAGATCTAGACTCTTGTATAAAGGGCCTAGCAGCTTCAAGAGAAATGGCTTCAGGTTGGTCTACGCAAGAGGGTGCTTCTCTTACCCGTCCTCCGGGATTCAACGGGAAAGATTATGCATATTGGAAAGAAAGAATGAGAATTTTTATTGAAGGGGTAGGCTTAGATGTTTGGGATGCTGTGGAAAAAGGACCCTATGTCCCCACGCACATAGTAGACGGTATTCTTACAATTAAAAGTAGAAATGAATGGTCTGATGCTGAGAAAAGAAAAGTGCAACATAATTTACGTGCCAAAAATATTATTACTTCTGCTTTAAGTCCTGATGAATTTTTTCGAGTTTCAAACTGTAAATCTGCCCAAGAAATGTGGGATAATCTCCAAGTCACTCATGAGGGTACAAGTGAAGTGAAAAGGGCAAGAACAAATACTCTTATCAGAGAGTACGAACTATTTAAAATGAATACAGGTGAAACAATACCAGAAATGCAGAAAAGGTTCACTCACATAGTGAACCAGTTAAGCTTGTTGGGAAAGTCATTTCCTGCAGAGGATCTAATCAACAAAGTTCTGAGATGTCTGAATAGAGAATGGCAACCCAAAGTTACTGCTATAGCTGAATCAAGAAATTTAGCTACTATGACTCTGGCTACTCTGTTCGGTAAACTTCAAGAGCATGAACTAGAACTCACCCGTCTAGCTGAGCACGAAAATACAAATAAGAAAAAGAAAAGCTTGGCTCTAAAAGCATCTAGTTCTAGTCGGCTTGATGATAGTGACGACTCAGATGATGAAATTATTGAAAGTGAAGAGAATATGGCTCTTATGGTTCGGAAGTTCAAAAGGTTCATGAAAGGCAACAACTATCCAAGGAAGAACTTCAAATCAAAAAGGTTCTCTAGCAAAGAAAGCTCATCCGGTCCTCCTACTTGCTATGAATGCGGGAAACCCGGGCACATGAAAATGGAATGTCCTAATCTACAGAAAAAGGACTCCAAATTTGAAAAGAATGCATTCAGGGATAACAAAGGAAGAAAAGCCTACATCGCATGGGAAGACAACTGCATGGATTCATCAGATGAATCAGAGGATGAAGAAGCTCAAGTTGCATTAATGGCTGATCATGAAAGCGAAAATGAAAACGAGGTAATATCTAACCCTGACTCTTTACAAAATGCATATGATGATTTATATGAAGCTTTCACTGAATTGCATGATGATTCTATGAAATTAGCTAAGGCATTAAGTAAATCAAAGAAAACCATTGCTAATCTTCAAAATGAAGTTAATGCTTTAACTAAAGAAAAAATAGAGCTTAGGAAAGAAAATGATGATCTTGTCTATTTCAAAGAAAATTATGCATGTGATAAGTGTATAGAACATGAAAAGAAAATCAATGAGCTTGAATGTACAATAGGCAAAATGTCCAAATTACAACATGTACATCCTAGGATTCCGAGAAATAATTTTTTGAAAAGCAATATGCATCATAGACCTAAGTTTTCCACTAAACCCTATATTAGATGTTACTATTGTGGTAAACCTGGACATACAGCTTCTGTTTGCAGGGCAAGAGGAAGACAAAATGTGAAGAAAGTATGGGTTCCCAAAGGGACCATACTAAGTACTATACTAAGTACTAACCCACAAGGACCCAAAGAAATTTGGGTACCTAGAACCCTTGTTTAAATCATTTGCAGGTATGCTTCAAGGTATGGGGGAAAAATTGGTGCCTTGATAGCAGAATCACAGAAGCTCATGACTGGGAAGGAACAGATCCTTAAACACTCCACCCCAGGTTAAGCAGTCATGTGACTTACATCAAAAACTGAGGAAAGAATCCTCAGTAAAGGTTAGTCTGCATTTATAAAACTATCAATTTAACATAAAAGTGGTCTATACTGTGCGAAATTTTGTTTCCATATCTTATTCATATTTTAAAAGTAAAGGAACCATCATCTTAGAACTCATGACTCAAATATGTGCATACATGATTAAAGTTAGTCGAGTCCTTTAAAACGGCCAGTCAAAATTATTTTCTGTGGAACCATTGCAAAAGAAACAATTTACTCTCCTTTTATAAGCTTTCTTCTTGAGCATTATTTCATGGCATGAATCGATTTCCAAGTCACTTCCAAGGCTTATCATTTAGCTTAAAATCGATTATATAGGATCTCTCTCTAAAAACCTCTCAATCGATTATGATCTTGCAAAATCTCCAAATCAATCCCTTCCTAAAACTTAGGAAAACTAGCGCTAATCTCTTATCCTCTCCAACAAGAAAAGCGCATAATCCTCCTATGTTATCTTATCATATCCAAACAAATTTTTTAGGGCGCATAAACCATCCAAAAATAAAATAACACACCTCCACGCCTTCCCTTAGAACAACTCATAGCAAAATTCACAACTCTCCAAAAATTCCCAATGTCTCCAAGAACCAAGAACCTGTGTCAAAAGGAAAAGGATACATGATGGTGAAATCTCCTTCCACTCCAGATATTTCACCAGTTCTGAACAAGCTGACCTCTACTGCAAAAACTTCTCTCTTAGAGGATTAGGAACCACCTTTGCTCTGGACTTACCCTGGTTTCAAAGTCAAAAGGGATTTGAATTTATTGACTGGCTAGAGTATCATAAACTGCTAGTCTTTGCAACTGAAACAGGTCCAGTCGCCCCAGACATGGTTAGAGCCTTCTACACCACACTTAGCTACAACGATACAACCGAAACACTATCAGCTGAGCTAAAAGGAACCAAAATCCACCTCACCCTAGCTCAGTTCAGTAATCTCACCAACTTACCCTGTGATGGTGAGAAATTGATCCATATGAACCCTCCGGAATCTTGGCCCGAATTTGACCTAGGAGATACCTGTGTATCCATATGTCACGCTCTGGCTAAAGTTGGAAAGCGGCCTATCCTAGCAAAATCCCTCACTACCCAAAACCGGCTTCTCCACTACCCCATCGCCCGAACAATCGTTCCCAAAACCTCAAACATCGCTCAAGTAACCCAGGATGAAATTATCCTACTTTGGGGAATCAAACACCAGAAGAACATAAACTGGGCACATCTGATTGTCAGCCACATGGTAAAACATACAAAGTCAAATGACAAACCTCTTCCATACTGTGTTCTCATTACAAAAATCCTGCAACATTTCAACATTCCATTCTTAGGGGAGAAAATCATAAAAGGAAAAGCAGCCTACCACATGATAAACACCTCCACCTTAAACCAGATGCAATTCATCCAATCTGGAGATACATGGCATCACTCCTCCATAGGCATAGCATCCTCCCAAGAATACGATCCAAACAGGCCACCTGGTCCAAACACAAACTCCACCATACATGAGGAAGGTCAAACAGAACCAAACCAAACTGCTGCTGCTGCAGCCCCATCCACATCCCTCAATCACTTCTTGGTCGCACTCAACATCTTTCAAGAAGAACAGCGTGAAATGCATGAAGAATTGAAACAAGAAATCATCCTTTCTAGAGAGACCCACAGTCGCGAAATTGCTGCTTTAAACAATCGGCTAACAGAATTTGAGGCTCGTAACAATTCCTTTTCGCATTGGATGCAATATCCTAAGATAAAATTATGAGTCAGCATTTTATTTCTATGTCTTGTGCCCTGTTGGCACAACCCTTTTCTTATAACCTATGACTATTAGCTCTTTTGTTGTCTACCAAATTTTTAATACAATGATTAAATTATTTCTAAATTAAATGGCTGTGCTATTTGATTCGCAATTTTATTACATGTTACCCTATTTGATCATGACAAAAAGGGGGAGAAGAATAGAGTTTTAATATTCAGCATGCATGCATTTGCATTCATTCATACCACCTTGCATATATAATCAATAAAACAGGGGGAGCATCATGATAGGGGGAGTATCATATATACATTATCTATTTGAAACTAACCTCCCACCATGAGATGAGTTAATGTTTTGTCATCATCAAAAAGGGGGAGAATGTGGATACCTTGTATTGCAGGTAAACTAATATTACAGGATAAGTTTTGATGATGAAAAAGACAAAGGCAGAGTTGATGGCCAAAGTGAATAAAAGTGACTAAACATCAAAGTCACAATCCAAGACAAACAAGCTCAAGAATTGAAGATTCGAGTTTAAGGGTAGTCCTTAAATATAAGGGTAGTCCTTAGGGTTTGGGTGTGTCTTAGGAAAAAGTGTAAGCTCTTTCGAAGGTCAGCTCGTATCTCAAAGTCTCACACACTCACAAGTTTTTCAAAGATGCATGCATACTTACGTAAACATACATATCATCTTTAAAACATAAAAATCGACTTTATCTTGCATATACATTCATCAAAATCGATTTTCAGGCCAATCAGAAAAGGAAGAATCGATTTTCACTTCATGTATTTTCAGTGCATAAATCGATTCCTGAGCCAAACTTTTTTAAATGAAGAATCGATTCCCACTCTTTTGCACTTAACTGAGAATCGATTCCTACATGTCTCAGGCAAGCTGAGAATCGATTCATACAAATTTTCACTAAGTACAGAATCGATTCCTAGCCCTCCATGGTTCTTAAGAATCGATTGTCCCTATTTTTCAAACAAGTCAAAATCGATTCCTCACTTAAATGAATCGATTCCTAGATCCAATGCTTTCAACAAAGAATCGATTCCTACATTATTTTCAACGTAAACTTGATTCTCTCATAGCCTATTAATAGGCACTGCATTACGTTCATTTTTACACAACCCATTTCACGAATCAGAGAACTTTTGAGAAAAACTCTTCACGCTTTTACTTTTGCTCGTCACGCACCGTTGGTCTGTCTGAGCTGATCTTTTGCTAAGAGTTAGTTGGGGTTGCATTCTCCAAGTTGTAATATCTGCCTTCATTAGAGGTATTTCTGTCTTTACAATTGTTTAATTGTTTGTGATTTGTACTAGGGAGTGGGGTATCTCTCTAGGGTAGCTGTTTGTACTAGGAAGTGGGGTATCTTTATGGGGCAGCTGATTGTAACAGGGGTGGGGTATCTCTTGTTATTGTAATATTAGATTTGAGGGCTCTCCATAGGTGGGATATCCTAGGAGGAGAGTGCCTGAGTCTGTAAAGGTTTTCCAAGGCACCTGTAAGCCTTGTTGTTTTGGTTAGTGGAAAATCTCACAAGGGTGTGAGGACTGGACGTAGGTCACTAGGAGGTGACCGAACCAGGATAAATCTCTGTGTGCTTTACTGCTTTCCTGCTTTACTGTTATACCGCTTTACTGCTTTATATTCTAATTCCTTCGCTTCCACTTAACCTGCGCGAAAATTGATCTAAGTCATTGAAAAGGGGAAAAACGTTTTCGAAAGATCTGAAAAGTTTTTAAATCTCAATTCACCCCCCTCTTGAGACTGAAGCCACTTGGTAACAGTCGACACTCCAGCTAAGGGGTCAGTGACTACTTCTCTAGTGTGCTCTCAATGTCCTTTGTCGATTTTCGACAGAGACTTTGTTGTTGATCTGATTTGTTTGCCGTTAAGTGGATTGGATGTGATCTTAGGTATGAACTGGTTAGAGCATAACCATGTGCGTATTAACTGCCGTAGTAAGTCTGTAAGTTTTTCTGCCCCTGAAGAAGAGGAAGTTGGTTTGTTGTCTGCCGGTCAGTTGCGGAAGTTGATGCGGGGGGAAGTCCGGTTATTCTCGCCGATGGTATCAATGTCTGGCGAGAACCGAGCCGTAATTGAAGAGCTGCGGGTAGTATGTGAATTCTCTGAAGTTTTCCCTGATGAGATTCCAAGTGTGCCGCCAGAGAGAGGAGTGGAATTCGCTATAGATCTTGTACCTGGTACCAGACCTGTTTCTATGGCACCGTACAGGATGTCTGCATCTGAATTGTCCAAATTGAAGAAGCAGCTTGAGGATTTGCTCGAAAAGAAGTTTGTGAGACCAAGTGTGTCGCCGTGGAAAGCTCCTGTGTTGCTAGTAAAGAAGAAAGATGGAAGTATGATGCTCTGTGTTGATTATAGACAGTTGAATAAGGTAACGGTTAAGAACAAGTATCAACTCCCAAGGATAGATGATTTGATGGATCAGCTGGTGGGTGCTCAAGTGTTTAGTAAGATTGATTTGCGGTCGGGCTACCATCTGATTAAAGTAAAAGACGAGGATATTCAGAAGACGGCTTTTAGAACGCGTTATGGGAATTATGAGTATTCGGTGATGCCTTTTGGTGTTACTAACGCGCCGGGGGTATTTATCGAATACATGAACCGTATCTTCCATACTTACTTGGATCAGCTTGTGGTGGTATTCATCGATGATATTCTGGTCTACTCTAAGTCGGAAGAAGAGCATGCAGAGCATTTGAGATTAGTGTTGGAGGTCCTGAAAGAGAAGAAGTTGTATGCAAAGTTGTCTAAATGTGAATTCTGGTTGAAGGAAGTAAGTTTCCTTGGTCACGTCATATCAGGTAGTGGCGTTGCGGTAGACCCGTCTAAAGTAGATGTTGTGTTGCAGTGGGAAGCCCCGAAGTCGGCTACCGATCGAGATTAGAAGCTTTTTGGGGTTAGCTGGTTATTATAGAAGGTTCATTGAGGGATTTTCTAAGTTAGCACTTCCGCTAACTCAGTTGACGTGCAAAGGTAAAGCTTTTGTGTGGGACGCTCGTTGTGAAGAGAGTTTCGCCGAATTGAAGAAGAGATTGACGACGTCTCCTATCTTGACGTTGCCCAATCCGGGAGAATCTTTTGTGGAGTATTGTGATGCTTCCAAGATGGGTTTAGGAGGTGTGCTTATGCAGAATGGGAATGTAGTTGCTTATGCGTCGAGGCAGTTGAGGACTCATGAGAAGAATTATCCTACGAATGACTTAGAGCTTGCTGCAGTTGTGTTTGTGCTGAAAATTTGGAGGCATTATCTTTATGGTTCTAGATTTGAAGTATTTAGTGACCATAAGAGTTTGAAGTATTTATTTGATCAGAAGGAATTGAATATGAGGCAACGACGGTGGTTGGAGTTATTGAAGGATTATGATTTCGGGTTAAATTATCATCCAGGAAGGGCTAATGTCGTGGCTGATGCATTAAGTCGAAAGACCTTACACATGTCGGCAATGATGGTTAAGCAGTTGGAATTAATTGAGCAGTTCAGAGATATGAGTTTGGTCTGTGAAGTGACACCGCAGAGTGTCAGGTTGGGAATGTTGAAGATTAATAATGACTTTTTGGACAGTATTAGAGAAGCTCGGAAGTTGGATGTTAAGCTGGTGGATTCGATGGTTGGAATCGATCAGTCTGAGAATAATGATTTCAAGCTGGATGCGCAAGGTGTGTTGAGGTTCCGTAATAGAATTTGTATTCCTGATGACGCGGAGATGAAGAAAGCAATTCTTGAAGAGAGTCATATGAGTAAGTTGAGTATTCATCCGGGAGCTACTAAGATGTATCAGGACTTGAAGAAGTTGTTTTGGTGGCAAGGGATGAAGCGTGATGTAGCGCAGTTTGTGTATGCATGTTTAACTTGTCAGAAGTCGAAAGTTGAACATCAGAAGCCTGCAGGGTTGATGCAACCGTTAGAGGTTCCAGAATGGAAATCTGATAGTATTTCAATGGACTTTATGAAGGGATTGCCAAATACCGCGAGAGGTCATGATGCTATTTGGGTGATTGTTGTTAGGCTAACAAAGTCGGCTCATTTTGTTCCTATTAACATCACATATCCAGTGCCGAAGTTGGCAGAGATTTATATCCGAGAGATTGTGAAGCTGCATGGTGTTCCGCTATGTGTCGTTTCGGATAGGGATCCGAGGTTCACGTCTGATTTTTGGAAGAGTTTGCAAGCGGAGTTGGGTTCTAAGTTGAGGTTGAGTTCGGCGTATCACCCTCAGACGGATGGTCAGTCAGAGAGGACTATTCAGTCGTTGGAGGATTTGTTGAGAGCTTGTGTTCTGGAGCAAGGAGGTTCGTCGGATGCGTACCTTTCGTTGATAGAGTTCACTTATAATAACAGTTACCATTCTAATATTGGGATGGCACCTTTTGAAGCGTTGTATGGTCGGAGATGTAGGACTCCTCTATGTTGGTATGAATCTGGGGAAAGTGTGGTACTTGGACCGGAAATTGTTCGAGAGACTACTGAGAAGGTGAGATTGATTCGGGAGAAGATGAAAGCCTCGCAAAGTAGACAGAAGAGTTACCATGATAAGCGAAGGAAGGATTTAGAATTTCAAGCAGGTGTGCATGTGTTTTTGAGGGTCACTCCAGTGACCGGTGTTGGACGCGCTTTGAAGTCTAAGAAGCTCACGCCTCGTTTTATCGGTCCGTATCAGATTTCGGAAAGAGTGGGAAATGTTGCTTATAGGGTGGCCTTGCCGCCTAATCTTTCGAACTTGCACGATGTGTTTCATGTGTCGCAAATTCGGAAGTATGTTTCAGATCCATCTCATGTAATTCATATGGATGATGTGCAAGTACGGGATAATCTCACTGTGGAGACGATGCCTCTGCGTATTGAAGATCATGAAGTGAAGACTCTTAGAGGCAAGGAGATCGCTTTGGTGAAAGTAGTCTGGCTGGGAGCTGCCGGAGAAAGCATGACGTGGGAGCTGGAAAGCAGGATGCGGGAGTCGTATCCAGAGTTGTTTGAATCAGGTAAATTTTCGAGGACGAAAATATTCTAAGTGGGGGAGAGTTGTAACGCCCTAAAATTTAATTAATTATTTAATTGAATTGGTTGGGAATTTAATTGGTAGAAAAATAATAAAATAAAAATAATGTTAGAATATATGGACCTATGGATAGGGTTAGTAGTAGCGAATTCGAACTGTTAGGAAAAGGCCCATGATTAAGTCGCACAGCCAAGAGAAAAGCCCATGAAAATTTACTAAGTATAAATAAGCATATTTAGGGTTTTGCTCACTTATTAGAAAAACAAAAGTTTGAGAGTGAGAAAAGAGAGAGCAGGCGCGGCGAAGAGGAGGAGAAGGCTAGGGCAAGGTTTCGAATTCTTCAAGGCTAAGGTAAGGGTGGGGTTCTATCTCTATAACTGGATGTATGAATGGCTCTATGTAGGAAGGTTAATGGAACCCTAGGTGATTAAGTTAGAAAACCCTAGTTGTAGGAATTGAATTTGATTGATGATGAATAAATGTGATTTGATGATGATTGAGCATGACTGATAATGATTGGATATGATTGATAATGATTGATCTTGCTTGTTGATTGTAACGCCCCAAAAATAGTTGGTTAATTATTTAATTAATTAGGGGGAATTAGTTGTGGAGAAATATTAGAAATAATGATATGGTGCTAATTAAATTAGGGAGTGGTGGAATTAATCGAGGAGGGGTGTGAATAAGGTCAATGGCCCAAAAGCCATTAGTTGGGCCTAGGGTTAAATGAATTAGAGAGAAGAATTAAAAGAAAGGAGCAGCCGAGAGTGAGAGAAGGAAAGAAACGTAAGACACAAAAAGAAAGAAGAAGAAATCGTGACAGAGAAAGAGAGAAGCGTGACCGAGAAAGAGAAGAGAAAAGCCTAGAGAGAGAGAAGGAGAGAACGCGAGAGTGAGAAGGGAAAAAGGAAAGGAAGCACACGGCTGAAGGAGGGAGCAGAACCGCGAAGAAGAGGAAAGGAGAAGAGGGAAGGGACTCGCAAAGGAGAAGAGGGAAAGAAGAAGAGGTTCGCAAGTCTTCAAGGGCCAGTTCGTGTGTTGCTGTGGTTCTGATCGTGATCACCTTCCCGTTAATCTGGAGCTCACGTTTTCGAGGTAAGGGTGGGTTTAACGGTTATAATGGGTTATGATGGTGGTTTATGGGTAGTTAGGTGTTGTGTATTTGCATGATTAAAGTGGATATGAAATGAGTGATTGAGATGTGAATTATTGTGTGATACAATTTTGATTGAGATGTGAATTATTGTGTGATACAATTTTGATTGAGATGTGAGTAAGATTTGTATTGTATGCCAAATAATTGATAAAATGTGTAATTGAAGATATGAGAGTGAATTTGAGGTGTTTGAAATAATTATTGAATGATTGAGCATATGAAATTTGGAAGAAAATTGAGTTTGAAGGACCCTAGGCGCCTTAGGCGCCATTGTGGTTGTCAATCCGTGCTTTGTTGCTGCTGTCTGGGCGCCTGTTGCCAATTCTGCCAATTTGCGCCTCACTTGCGCGCCAGTCGCGCTTCAAGCGCAAGTCACTGGGCATTTCTGCCGTTTCGCGCTCCAGTTGCGCCTAAGTCGCGCCCCACGCGCGAAGCCTCAGAATTTTCTGCTGTTCCGAGTCATTTTCAACACGTGTCTCGGTTTTGTCCCAAATTTGTTTTTGACATATCTTTTGACTCGGGTGTCCGTTTTAAGTTCTTCAAAATGCGTTTCGAAGCTCGTTCAGTCCTCTATATGTGTATGCTACTGTAATGTGAAAAATAATTATTTGATGAGCTGAATAATTTTTGATGAGCTGAATATTTATTGATGAGCTGAAATATTTATTGGTGAGAAATTACGAGGTAGCTGTGATGCTACAACACGAGATAGTTGTTAATGTGGTATAGTATTTGTCGCGTGCTTTGTTGTGGTTATGTGACGAGGTAGATGTGATGCTACAACACGTGGTATTTTTATGAAATGATTTATAACGAGATATGGTGATATAGTATTTATTAATTGAATGCTTTGAGTTGGTGTAATTGGTGCATGAGCCATGAGTCGCATTGTCATATGCATTCTTACGAGGTAGCTGTGATGCTACAACACGAGGTTTATTACGAGTTGCGCCCGTCGTGGCCTTTACGAGATCGGTACCGCATGCATACGCCCGGAGGGGTTGCATTTCATACATTCCTTCATGGTCCATGTGTACATAACTATTGTGGTTGGCGTTTTATGTCTGATAGAGATATGAATCTTGTGCTGTTGTGTGATAAGGTATAAACGTGTTTGCCGTGTTGTGCCTGCTGCTTATGTACTGCTGTCATGTGCTTATTATTTCTGTTAAACTCACCCCTTCTGCTTGGAATGTTGCTCTTGTGTGGCAATGCTACAGGTGATCGTTAGCACTCGTGGAGGATTGCTAGGTGTAGCCTCCTTCTCGTTGGGTCTGTGTCGGCTCTGATGCGTAGCACCGGGGAGGGGTTTTAGGGGTCGTTTATGTTTTATTATGTTGTTTACTGCTGGAGACTGATGTCTTAATTATTCATGGCGATGTTTGCACGAGTTTGAGATTCCGCTGTTTAATGTTATTCTGAGATTAAGTGTTTTTGAGGATTTTAAATCATTTGTTATTTGTTTTTTTTGGTGAGAAAAATGTAGCGCCCTTCTGAGGTGACTCTGATATTTGTTCATTTAATTATAAATTAGAGAGGGGGTGTTACATTGATGATTTGAACCAAAAATTCTGTCCATAGGGCCCCAATGTTGCTGTTGTTATGGCTGGGCGCCTTCCTGGGTGCCAAATTCTGTGCGTGTGTTGTTGCCTGGGGCGCCATGGGCGCCGTTCCTGAAACTTTGCTGGGCGCCATCCTGTTGTGCTGTGTTGCTGTTTTTGCAGGTACCTGGCGCATAGGGCGCCAAGGGCGCCGAATTCTGGCACCCCGTCATTGCTGTTCCTGGGCGCCATGGGTGCCGGTTGATGTTTCCTGGCGCATGGGCGCCAAGGGCGCCAAGTATTGGCTGCCCGATTTGCGATGTTCCTGTGTTGTTCGGGCGCGTGGGCGCCAAGGGCGCCAACGTGGTGGCTTCCCAGTTGCTGTTTTAGGCGTTGTTCTGGCGCATGGGCGCTAAGGGAGCCAAGGTTGTGGCTGCCCTGTTGTAGTGGCCGTGTTGTTCTGGCGCATGGGCGCCAAGGGCGCCAAGATTGGCTGCCCAAGTTCTGTTGCTGCTTGCTGTGTCTGGCGCAGGGGCGCCATGGGCGCCAATGTTCAAGCTGCCTGTTGCTGTGTCTGGCGCAGGGGCGCCATGGACGCCAGAATCTGGTTGCCCTGTTGCTGGGTTGTGTTCTAGCGCTGTGGGCGCCAAGGGCGCCAGTGTGGCTGCCTGTGTTGCATGTTGTGCTGTGTATTGTGCTGCTGGGCGCCATGGGCGCCAGTTTGGCTGCCAATTGTGTTGCTTGGCGCAGTGGGCGCCAAGGGTGCCAAGTGTGGCTGCCCAAATGTGAATTTCACGATTGTTATTTAAAATGACGTTGAATATGTGATTAGGGCCAATGTTGCCAAAATGTTGAAAGTTGCTAAAATATTGCGATGTTGCCAAAATGTTGAAAGTTGCTAAAATATTGCGATGTTGCCAAAATATTGAAAATTGCTAAGCTGTAAATTGTTGACGACGAAGGTTGTGCGAAGACGAATTTGCCTCTATTCGTTGGCAGGTGATGTGTTGTAGGCCTACAGCCAATGTTGTTTTCCGATGTTGTTGCGTTGCTATGTAACCGTTGTTATTTGTTTGTGCATTTACATAGCGTCGCATGCATAGCATATTTTTACGATGGAGCTATGCTCAAACCACGACGACGATGTTGCGATGTTGATGCCCCTATTTACGGGTTTGAATTATGGTACCACATGCATTATAGGGCGGTGGCCCTGAGTTGAGTCACATTTCTCATTATGTGCATACTTATGTGATTGAGACGATTTTGACTGATGTTAAGTGATGAATTGACCTGAAATATATATTGTTTTTCATGTATCCGATTATATAGTGTGATATCTCACCCCTAAATGTTACCCCAATGTTGGTAACGTGCAGGTAACCCCTTCGAGTCGGTGTCGTCGCTCTGATATGTAACACTCGGGGGGAATGAACACGCGTTTTAATACTGTTTGCTTTGTTATTTCGTTGTTGGAGCCTTAAGCTGTTATGTTGCTATTTTGATGTTTTCTGAGCTGTCTTGAGTTGTTAAGATGGAACGATTATTTAATTTGACTTGTGTGGATCCGCTGCGTAGTTTTTAAAGAAGAATTATTTCTGAGGATTAAAATGGTTGTTTTATCGGTTCATCCAAACGTGTTATATAACTGTTTTCAAAAGCGAATTAACTCGTTGTTGTTTTCACGAAGTAAATGTGGCACTCCATTATTTGTTGAAAAATATTTTTATGAACTCTGATATTTTTGCATTATTTTGCCGGGTAGAAATGGGGTGTTACACAAACTATTAAATAAATCATATTTTTCATTTCTTCATTGTCAAGTTATTGGCCCCTTATTGGCATTTAGCTTTATATACTCAACCACTTACCCAGTAGAGTTTAATCTTGGATTGTTGAAAATTTTCATACGCATTATTTAGTAAGAACTTTCTTTATTAGTTTCCATTATTCATTTAGTAAGAACTTTCTTTATTCTTTATGATCGTACCTGATCAATACGATGGGTTGTTGTTGATAACGTGGGTCGGTCGCTGTGATGAGGGACCGAGTTGTAAGCCGCACGCGGGTGGTACCTGCAAAGGCACTCCAACGCTCAAGTCAGAGGTGCTTCAACGGGCAGGGTCACAAGGTGAGTAAAAACATACCTGAAGCCACATGCTGGTGTGGTATATATAAGACTGGCGTTCTAGCCGTTGCGCAATTTACGGGATCGGCCGCATCTTGCGGAGCAAGGTAGATGATGGGCCGCGTTGGGCCGGCCTTGGTCGAGTGGGCCGCTGGCCCAGGTTGCACCTGGCTGCTGCGCGCAGCACCCCCTTGCTGCAGGTTGCGCTAGACTGTCTCGTTGGGCCTATTGGGCCACTCCAGAACAGTTGCCCCCCAAGCCTAGGTCGCTTGAGAGCGGGCTGAGGCTTGAATCGTTGCCCCCTGCATTCGAGTTGTGGAAGGGAACTGACGGTCGCTGCCGCCTATTGATCGTTGAGTTTGGAGTCAGTCGCTTCTGACCTCCGTTTGAGATGTGACGTTTGGCCGATGGGAAGGCGGTCGCTGCCACCCGTGTGGTCGCACGTAACCTGGTCGATCGCTGATAATTTGATTGCGTGGTCGCTGCCACGCGGCCTGGCCATACGGGCCAGGTGCCGTCTCGGGGGTGATGCCTGACAATAAATCGTCATGAGTGCTGAGGCGACAGCTGCTTTAATGAGGTGACGTTTAGAGATTCGAGGAGTTTAAGTAATGATGGTATATGAAGAGTCGCGCCTCTTCACTTCCGGCCCATGATGACGGTTGGCCCATTATATAAGGGACTCATAGGGCACGTCATTTGCACTTTTCTCCGAATTCTCCGCTGCTCTCGCTGATCGCTCGCTTCAAGCTCGCTCGCTTCTGCAAAAGCTCGCTCGCTGCCGTCGAAGCTCGCTCGAAATCCTCCTGCTCTCATTCCAGGTAATTGCGACCGCTCTTACTTTATTTGAGTTTTAATGTCCCATCTGATGGAGGGGGTGTCAGGTCTGGGGACGACCACGTCGCCCCTTCCCACGCGCGAGCAAGACCCTGACTGTTATTCCCCTCCACAGGTTCATTCTGGCGCGGACTAAACAAACCCGCCGTATATTTGGAGTCCCGGCCGTTTCTCTTGCGCAAAATATGACACGACCAGTGGAACAGAGTTCTGCGCCTGACCGGTCACCTTCTTCTAGTGACGAATCTTCTTCCTCTGGGTTTTCGACCCAGAATTCGACTTCATCTAGCAGATCCGGAACGCGGCCGGACAGAGATGGGGTACCGTACTCCGAGGTTGTGGTTGCTGAAACTGCAGTGAGCAACGCACGGGTTGCCAGTGAGGAAGGTGCCGACCATGCTGCGACCGACGTAAACGAGACGGCCGAAAGATATCAACAGGGCGACCATGGAGAAGATCCTGAGGTTGCTGCTACAAAGGATATGTCCTGGGTTTCTCTCAACCTGAGGGGTCAGCGCAGCAAGATTCAACGGGGAAGCCAAGACCTGGAGTTTCTTGCGACCGAGCTGAATGAAGGTTGGACGGTAGAAGGTATGGCGAAGGGGGAACACATTGCGGCCTGGACTGATATGTTAAAATTCACAATGTACCGCATCGTTTTCGAACGCATGGGTATAATTCCACCATTCACCAGGTTCCAACGCCAGGCTCTACGGTATCTTCAGGCCGCCCCTTCTCAGCTGAACCCGAACGCTTGGGCGTTCCTGCAGGCGTATGAAGATGTCCTTGTGGTTTTAAAACGACCGGTCTCCATACGACTGTTCTTCCATTTGTTTGAGATGAGCTATATTTATGAAAAAGGCTCCAAGGGCGCCCGCAAGGAAGCGGTCTCATTCAAAAACCGGTCGACATACAACTTCTTCAAGCCATATCTGGAATCGTTGACGACCGGGTGGAAAAAGGAATTCTTTTGGGTCGTTCCTGAATCGGCCGAGGCCCAAAATGCGGTCGCCCAAATGACCAACGATCAAGAAGGAACCCCCCTGTTTCCTACGGTGTGGAGTTTTAACCACTTCTCCAAAAAGCCGGGCCAGTATGCTTTCAAGGACGCTGATCTTGACGACCTGGACAGGGGGACGATCCATAGATTGAGAAGGATTGCGTCCCTAGTCCCTGAGGGTCGCATCAAAGTTAAGAACGTTGTGGATGCCCGTACTAAGAAGAATGTCAAGGCCGCTCTTGGTCGGTGGTTGCTCACATCTTTTATTTTCTGTCACTTTGTTTTGCTAACTAACCATCTGCTTTTGCCTTTGCAGTTAAGATGACCAGCATGAATGACTTTGACCTGTTGGAGCAATGGGCGGCCGAGGACGGCGATACTTCACCCGCCCGCGTCATACCTGTGGCTCAGTCTGGGGGTACGCCTCAAACTGATGTGACCGGATCTCAGCCTGATCGTCAGGCTCCTCGGGCGGGCACACCAGCACAAGCCATTGATCTGAGCAGCCCACCTAAAAATCAAGGAAAATCCAAGAGGAACAGGTCGGTCGATGATGGGGGCGAGAAAAAGAAGCATAAGAGTGGAAAAAGCCACGGGCACAACCGGTCGCCTAACATCGACCTGCTTGGGTTGGGTGATGAAGACTGTGCTCGTTTCAAGGAGGAGCCTTTCGGGGTGATGGCCGACGCAATGAAGGCCGCTGATGTTCTGTTCAAGAAATACCAAGATGAAGAATCAGGTCGCCTGGAAGGTAGGCGCATTGCCCATAGATATTCATTGCTTGAAGACGACCTAGTCGATAAAAACTTTAAATTGAATTCTGCCTTGTCATTGCTCGCAGAAATGAGGGGCGAGCGCGACGACCTGCTCAAGAAAATGAAGGAGCTCGAACCAAGAGTCGAAGCGGCCGCTGACAATGAGAGGAAGCTTATCGAAGCAGAACGCCAGCTTGTGGATGCTGTCTCTGCTCAAACACTGGCCGAGTCTTCTCTAGACAAGGCGGTCGCTGACAAGGAAACAGCTGAGAAAGAGGTCGAACGCCTCTCTTCCAAGAATAAAGAGCTGTCGAGCCAGGTCGCTGGTCTGAAAACTGAGCTGGAAGCAGTGGAGGCGGAAAAGAACAGTTTAAGAGGTCGCTACAAGGACGTTCTTGACAAGGCGAAGGGAGCTGCGGAGGGTCAGTTCGAAAATGCGGTCAGCCAGATCAAAATCCTCTACCCTGCCCTGGGGGTCGACCGTGAGATTGTGCAAAGTGGCCATCGCGCGGTCGATCAGAAGATCGTCCGCCCCAAGAAGGTGTCCAAAGGGAAAGTTCTTCAAGAGGAGGTGGTCATCTACCCAGCCCCCAGCGATTCTTAGCTTGTAATTTTCTTAAACTGTAATCTTTGCCCGCCTGCGAGCGGTGTTTGAATGGGGCGCCCTGGCTTCGACCAAGGCGTCTTTGATTGTAATCAGTGACAATTTCATCCTGAATATCACTTGTTTAATTGCTTTTGTAAGTCGATTTGATTCTTTTTACTACGGTCGGTCGCGACATTGAATTTCTTATGAGTCACTATTCGGAAACACTTTTCCAGGCCGCTCGGCAGCCATTGTTTGGGCCATTCGATGGCACTCTTTTTAGGCCGCTCGGCGGCTATTGATTGGGCCATTCGATGGCACTCTTTTTAGGCCGCTCGGCGGCTATTGATTGGGCCATTCGATGGCACTCTTTTTAGGCCGCTCGGCGGCTATTGATTGGGCCATTCGATGGCACTCTTTTCAGGCCGCTCGGCGGCTACTCGCATGGTGAGCGACCGTGCATACAATTCGCATGAAAATAAAGTACACAAGTCGAATTTTAAGGTCGGTCCTCAGTAAAAAACCCCTGTGGGGAAAAAGAGCGACCGCCTGTTCTTTATTGATCAATCAATGTTTACAACTTAAACATAATATTTTCTCAGTTTGTCAGCGTTCCATGTTCTGGGGATGGTCGCCCCTTCCATGGTTTCCAGCTCGTACGCTCCCTTTCCAGTCTTGCTGACGACACGGTATGGTCCTTCCCAGTTCGGGGCGAGCTTTCCCTGGCGAGCGTTCTTATTCCCCACGTCGGCCCTTCTAAGGACTAGCTGTCCAATGGAGAACTCCCTCTTCTGGACGCGGGCGTTGTACCTTGCAGCGACCTTCTGTTTGATGAGTTGCTCCCTAAGTGACGCTTTGGTTCGCAGCTCGTCAACCAGGTCTAATTCTTCTCTTGTTGCTTGCTCATTTGCGGCCGGGGTTGGTGGGTTGGTCGTCCTCCAACTTAACTCTCCCATCTCAATCGGGATAACAACGTCAGTACCATAGACCAGTCTAAATGGTGACTCCCCGGTCGATGAGTGAGGGGTCGTTCTATAGGCCCAAAGGACCGACTGTAGCTCTTCTGCCCAATTGCCTTTGGCTTCATCTAACCTTCTTTTCAGTCCGCGCAGCACTACCCTGTTGGCCGCTTCTGCCTGGCCGTTGGTTTGTGGGTGCTCGACCGAGGTGAAACGCTGTTTCACACCTAGGTCGGCCAACATTTCTCTGAACTTCCTATCTGCGAACTGGGTTCCATTGTCCGTCACCAATTGCTGGGGCACTCCGAAGCGGGCGAGCACGTTTCGACCAAAAAACTTGGATACCTTCGCTGAGGTAATGGTGGCAAGTGGCTCTGCTTCTATCCACTTGGTGAAGTAGTCGATCGCGACGATGAGGAATTTCAGCTGACCTGGTGCAGGTGGAAAAGGACCGAGCAGGTCCATGCCCCACCAAGCGAACGGCCATGGCGGGGTTAAGCTGTGCAGTTCTGATGAGGGCGCTATATGTACATCGGCATGGATCTGGCATTTCTTGCACTTCTGAACAAGCAACTTAGCGTCCTCATCCATGGTCGGCCAATAGTATCCGGCCCTGAGTGCCTTCTTAGCAATTGACCGACCACCTTGGTGGCCACCACAATCTCCTTCATGTATGTCTCTAAGTACATGGTCGGCTTCGACCGACGTGAGGCATCTCAGCAATGGGGATGAAAAGCCCCTTCTATATAGTCTTCCTTCGACCACTGAGTACTTGGTCGCTCGTAACCTCAGGAGTTTTGCTTCCTTTTGGTCGCGAGGTTCTACCCCATTAAGAATATATTGTAAGATCGGAGTGATCCAGTCTTTATCCAAGTCGACCGTTAGAATGGCTGATGGTTGGGCTGGCTTAGTAGACACGCTCGGCCGTGTTAATGTCTCCTGAATTAGACTTCTGTGATTCCCAGGAGCCTTTGTACTGGCTAACTTTGATAGGATATCAGCCCGCACGTTCTCTGTTCTAGGGACGTGCTTAACTTCTGCTCGGTCGAATTGCTTGAGCAGATCCCTTACCTTAGCCAAATAATTCTTCAGGATATCATCCTTTGCGTCGTATAGGTTTTGAATCTGGGATACAACCAGTAGAGAGTCGGAGTGAAGTTCGACACGGTCGACATTGAACTCTCTGGCTAGCTGCAGCCCGGCAATGCACGCCTCATACTCGGCCTGGTTATTTGAAGTGTGAAATGCAAAAGTTAATGACACTTCAACAGTAAGTCCTTCCGAGTTCTCAAGTATCAAGCCGGCCCCGCTTCCTTTGCTGTTGGAGGACCCGTCTACGTGCAAAGTCCAGGTAGTGACGGTCTGATCGTCTGGTGTTGGGGTCATCTCAGCGATGAAGTCGGCCAATACTTGTGCCTTAGCGGCCGATCTGGCCTCAAACTTAATTCCAAACTCACTGAGTTCCACAGCCCACTTGATCATACGCCCTGCAAGGTCAGGTCGGTGAAGGATTTGCCAAATAGGCTGGTCGGTCCTTACCACGACCTGGTGGGCCACAAAATAAGGACGTAATCTACGAGCGGCCACAAGTAACGCCAAGGCCAGCTTCTCGATCTTCTGGTATCTGATCTCTGGGCCTTGAAACACCTTGCTGATGAAATAGACCGGGTTTTGCTTTAGGTCGCATTCCCTGACCAGAACGGCGCTCATGGCTTCGTCCGTTATGGCCAAGTATAAATAAAGTTTCTCCCCCGGTTGCGGCTTGGTCATGATGGGCGGGTTGGTTAGTGCCGCCTTCAGCTCGTCCAATGCTCGCTGGCATTGATCGGTCCATTCAAATTCGACCTCTTTCTTCAAAAGCTTGAACAATGGAAGAGATTTGCACGCTGATTTAGGTATAAATCGTGACAGGGCAGCGACCATGCCATTCAATTGCTGGATCTCTTTTTTCGTAGTGGGCGGCCTCATGTCGGCGACCGCCCTGCACTTGTCAGGGTTCGCTTCAATCCCCCGCTCTGTTAAGTGGAAGCCCAGGAACTTGCCCGCCCTTACACCGAAGGTGCACTTCTCTGGATTCAACCTTAAAGAATTCTTCCTAGCTTCTTCAAAGATTTCTCTTAGGTCGTTACTGTGGTCTTGGTCGGTTTTGCTCTTGATGATCATATCATCCAAGTAGACCTCTGATATTCGACCGATCTGCCGCCTGAAGACTTTGTTCATCATCCTCTGGTAGGTCGCTCCGGCGTTCTTCAGACCAAAGGGCATTACCTTGTACTGGAAATTTCCCCGATCGGTCATGAACGCGGTCTTATGCCGATCGGGTGGGTACATGGTGATCTGATTGTATCCTGAATAGGCGTCTAGAAAAGACAGAAGTTTATAGCCCGCAGCCCCGTCGACCAGTTTGTCAATGCTTGGTAGTGGAAAAGCGTCCTTCGGGCATGCCTTATTCAGGTCGGTATAGTCGACGCACATGCGCCACTTACCATTTTTCTTCTTGACCAACACGACGTTGGAAAGCCAGGTTGTATACTTAATTTCCTCAATGAAATTGGCCTTAATGAGGTCGTCAACTGCCTGGGCGGCCGCCAGTGCTTTCTCTTGGCTCTGGATTCGCCTCCTTTGTGCGACCGGCCTTGCTGTCTCATCAACGGACAGTTGGTGGCAGGCGATTTCAATTGGGATCCCGGGCATGTCTGATGCCTGCCATGCGAAAAGGTCTGCGTATTCCCTGAGGCAAGTGATGAGCGCTTGCTTGTCTTCTTCAGGTAGGTCGCTCCCCAACTTAACTGTCTTAGTTGGGTCGTCCATTAACTGAACATCGATCAATTCCCCGTGGGGTTCAGGCCTCTTGAGTCTATTCTTTAGCTCGCGGGCTAAATCGTCGTCGTCCTCCTCAGGGTCGCTATCAGGGTCGTATCGAGCATCCAGGTCGGCCACATTGACCTGATGCCCTTCTCCAAGATTCAGAGGTTTAGCACTTTCCACCTCCATATCACAAATCTCTTGGTAGAGGAAATGGCTCCTCATGGCCGCTTCCATGTCGGCCATCACTGTCACTACTTGGTCGTTTTTACTGTAAAACTTCATCTTCAGATGTACAGTTGAGGCTACGGCCCCCAATTTTCCCAATGTTGGGCGGCCAATGATGCAGTGGTAACACGATTTGATTGGCAGAACTAAGAACGTCGTTCTGACCGTCCTGTATGACGTGCTGCCGCTCGTATCATCCCCAAAGGTAACAAGTAGTTCTATCGTCCCCAGTGGGTAGGTGGTCGCCCCATTGAAACCGGTCAATGGGGTTGGAACTGCTTGGGGAATGATCTCGCTCCTATCCACATTCAACTTGTCAATCAATTCTTCGAACATGATGTCGGCCGAGCTTCCTTGGTCGACCAGTATTCTTCTGACCTCAGTGTTGGCCATTACGGCCGATACTACCAAAGGAACATAGTTATTAACTTTACCATCAAGCAAGTCTTCGTCCCCAAAGGAAATGGGCGGCCTATTAGAGGCCGGCCGTGGGGTTGAAGTTGAACCGACCATCATGAGTTCGTTCCACTTCCTCTTCATCGCCTTGTTGGATTCTCTGATGTCCAACGGATTACCTCCATGGATGACCATGGCTACGTTGCGGCCCTTCGATTGTCTGGGGTCGCGTTCTTCCTCTGAACTGTTACGCGCCTGCTCGATCGTAGAGTTAACGATCGCCTTACCTTTGTCATTGGCGGGTTGGCCACCGGCTCTTCGATCAGGGCGATCGTTACCTTCATCTTTGACATATTGCCTCAATTTGCCCTTCTGTATGAGGTCCTCTATGTCATATTTTAGGGCCATGCAGTCATTGGTGTCATGCCCCTTACTCTTGTGATATCTGCAGTACTTCTTGGTAGGCCGACCTCCTTTCTTCAGCACTAAAGGATCAGGTCGCCTCACACCAGTGAATTCATTGTTCTGGCACTCCGTGAAGATCTGTGCGATCGGAGTGTTCAATTTGGTACGCTGCTCGTACTTCTTGGGCCGGTACTCGGGCTTACTATCACGGTCTTGCCCCTTGGCCGACCTGCTAGTTTCTTCCTTGGGACGCGCGCGGGCGCCCTTGTCGGCCGCTAGTTGCTCCTCATAGCCCATATGGTCGTTGGCCCTTCTAAGGAACAGGCCGAGGTCGTAGTAGCGGTTCAAAGAAAACTCTTCGGCAAATCTGTGGTTCTTTCTTATGCCACGCTTGAGGTACTTCAGTTTGTCCGTGTCTGATAGGTTGCGGACTGTTTCGGCCTCTGTCATGAACCGGTCGATAAACTCCCTTAATGGTTCATTTTCTCCTTGGACGACCGAATCTAAGTGTTCTTCGTAACGATATTGACAACGGTTGGCCGTGTAATTAGCCAAGAACATTGCCACAAGACCTTCCCAAGAAGAGACCGAGTTGGGACGCAGAGATTCCCACCATTCTAATGCCCGGCCTTCGAGCGACTGAGGGAAAAGTCTGCACTTCATCGTGCGTCCCAGCTCCCTGTAGCTACAGTAGTTATTGAAGTACATCAGGTGTTTATCTGGATCCCCGCGACCGTTAAACTTGTTCAGGTTTGGGGGCTTCCTCAGGTCCCTTGGAATACGATAGCGCCTGATTTCACTGGTGAAGGGTCCTTGACCGGTCGGGATGGGATTCTGCCCGTAAGGCTGCATGGCGGCGTAAGCTTGGTCGACGGGCAAACCGTAAAGGCCGACCGGCTGACCGAGAAGTCTGTCAGCAATAGGAGGGTGTCCATGGTTTTGTGGAGCATGTGGTGACGACCGTCTTCTAGGCCGTTCTGAATTGTTCCTTCTTGTTCGACTGGCGGCACGGGAGACATCTCTAATCTCCCCGTCACGGTAGTTGTCAAACTCCTCATACGAGTCCCACGACCGGCTTCTTGATCGCCGGGATCCTGAGGACTCGTTTGACGAGTATCTTGTTGGCGACCCTTCTGACTCTGGACGGTAGCTTGAGTCAGCATAGTCGTATTCTTCCTCGGGGGAACGCCGGTGGCGACTTCTTCGATGAGGGGGCGACCTATGAACGATCGCCCTTCTTGGAGGATTGCGTCGGGATACGCCTCGACGAGTAGGAGCTTCTCTTCGTGGTGGTGAACGATGGGGCCGAGATGGTTGCCCTCGGTGACCGCTGTCCGCACGCGGGCGGATTGAGATCGAGCCTCTCTCATAGCGTTCGATCAGCTCGTCTCGATCAGCAATCACTTGATTCTTTTGCTCCAGAATTTGTATAAGTGCCTGGGTCACATGCTCGGGCAATGCTTCTGGGATTCCAGCTTCGGCCAGCTCGGCCGGTAGTTGCTGGACCGGTTGGATAACTGGCCCGCGGCCGCCCTGTACTGAGGGCTCTTGGCGAGGCTCATCTTGTGATTCATGAACGGTCACAGGCACGCCCTCTGGGGTCCGTTGAGGTCGGTTCTGCCCAGAGGTATTGAGCCTGGAAGAAGTGCGTTTCTGGCGTGGCGGCAAGATTTGATGTGGAATAGCGCTCGGGCCTCCCACTGTGGTCGCCAATTGATCGTACCTGATCAATACGATGGGTTGTTGTTGATAACGTGGGTCGGTCGCTGTGATGAGGGACCGAGTTGTAAGCCGCACGCGGGTGGTACCTGCAAAGGCACTCCAACGCTCAAGTCAGAGGTGCTTCAACGGGCAGGGTCACAAGGTGAGTAAAAACATACCTGAAGCCACATGCTGGTGTGGTATATATAAGACTGGCGTTCTAGCCGTTGCGCAATTTACGGGATCGGCCGCATCTTGCGGAGCAAGGTAGATGATGGGCCGCGTTGGGCCGGCCTTGGTCGAGTGGGCCGCTGGCCCAGGTTGCACCTGGCTGCTGCGCGCAGCACCCCCTTGCTGCAGGTTGCGCTAGACTGTCTCGTTGGGCCTATTGGGCCACTCCAGAACAGTTTATTAGTTTCAATTCACTCTGTTTTTCCGTTTAAATTTGTTGTTTTGCATGCACCACAGCCCTAACTCATGATTTGAAGCAGGCTCTTGAGTTTCGAAAATTTTGGGGAGAAAAAGCAGAGCTTAGAAGATTCAAAGATGGTAGAATTGCAGAAAGCGCAGGTGAGGCATACATTTCGTTTATTTAGTTGGTCAAGTTTTAATGACATGGCTCTTGTCTTGTTGGCTTTAGATATAAGTTTCTTGGTGACTAACATGGTAATGCTTTTTAGTATGGGAAAGTCAGAAATGGGAAAGGCATCTGATTATGAAAAGAATAGCTAAGCATGTACTTAGTCGACATCTTTCTCTATCTAAGGAAAATATTGTGGTGGTTGTTGATCAACTTGATTTCTCTTTGGGTCATGGTGCTCGAGGTAACAGTATTTTCTTTTTGCGTTTTTTGACCCCTTATGATTATATTAACAACTGCAATTCTTTTGAAATGATTCACCCACAGATCCTATTACTCACTCTGGAAGTTTGCTCGAGGCATTTGATGTTCTATCGAAGCGTTTGCGTCTCATTGAAGACTTCCCTTTGAATGTGTCTAGTGTACAACCTTTAGACTCTGGTAATATATCCACCTGAACAAACGTTTATTTATTTATTTATTCAAATACGCCGACTTCAACAGTTTTCTTGTTTTATTTTTTCAAGTCATTTGTGTCAATGCATGAGCTGTTTGTTTTTATAAACCAAAGCTGAGAACTTTCTGCCAAAGAAAAATTAGCGATTGTTAAGGACCTAGGGTGTTAAGTCTACATGTTGAATCTTTTCGAAGCCGGATCTAACCCAAATCAATGATGTGTTTATTACCATTTACAGCCTTCCGGTTTACATCAGTCTTGCCTCCTGACCCTCATCTTTTAGCTAATGAAAAAGTTGAATCTCTCAGACCGAATAAGTTGGTCCCATCATGCATTCAACCACTAGAAGTTATGATTCAGGTTTGGCTTTACGCTTCAGTGATGTTCATTGAATTGACCTACATATAGAAAATTTATGAAGATTTTTTTCCTCTACAGCTGGAAGGTTCTGGGAACTGGCCAATGGATGACATTACAATTGAAAAAATAAAATCTAGTTTCCTTATTCAAATTGGAGAGAGGTGAGGGCTTAATTCCTTATTTGCTTCAGGATCTTGTTCTTTTTTTTTGTAATTATTTATTCTAATGTGATTGTGTTACGATGGCAGTCTTCAAAAGAAATGGGGGATGACATGCACTGCAACTGAGGATGATGTGGATGTGTTGATGTTTGGATATGCATTTAGTCTTAAAATTTTGCATGAGAGGGGCCTTAGTCTACTTCAAAAAGAAAGTATGGGCTTCGACTTCTTATATTATGATAGAAACTGGATCACAATAGGAAATACACACAACCAGAAATTATTTTATTGATACAGAATCTGTAATTAGAGAGCAATTTCCACCTCGCCATTCTGATCCTGTTCTTTCTTTTAAAATATAGAATAGCTGAAATTCATTGCCTCTCATGACAGTTGCCAAATAATATAGGTACTGAGAAGAAAGAACAGGATCAGAATGGTGAGGTGGAAAAGAAGGGGAATGCAACTAGGGAAAGCAAAAATGCAAAAAAGAAGGGACTGGTTGTTGTTCTGTTAAGTTAGTTATTGTAATTTTCAGTTGTTCTATTAGGTTAGTTATTTAGTGGTTAAGATAGTTAGTTTCAGCTAGTGGGAGGGGCTGGCTGTTGTGAATGACCCAACTGTCTTCCTATTAGAGCTGTCAATTTGGGCCCGGCCCATTGGCCCGGCCCAATGGCCCGATTTTTTGGTTGGGCCTGGGCTCTAAAATTAGTAGCCCAAAAACAACGGTATCTTTTTTGGCCCGGCCCGATGGGCCCGATGATAGTATTGGGACGGGCCGGGTCAGGCCGATGGGCTTCAGGCCGGCCCGTTACTTTTTTGTTTTAGTTTTAAAATTTTAAAATATGGTCCAATAAAAAATGGAGCAATCTTTTTAAGTAAAAAAAAATAAAAAAGTAAATAAATTTTGTGTAAATCTCTAATATTCATCCGTTTGTGTAAATCTCTAATAAAAAAGTAAAGAAAATAGAGCAATTTTTTTAAGAAAATGAAGCAATTTTGTGTAAACCTCTAATATTTCTCTGTTTGTATTGTACTCGTCATGTCCAATGAAATAAAGGAAAAAAGTTAATTAGAGTTAGCAAACAATAAAGTACTGCGAAATTGTAAACTACACCGTGGAAGTCATAAATTGTATCAGCTCCATATTTTAACGAGACATTAAAACTATTTTTGTCAAAATTCTAAAAAGTCAATGCTTTGTGGCCCGTTGGGTTGGCCCATTGGGCTGGCCCGTTGGCCCATGGGCTCGTGGTGAGCGGGCTCGGGTCGTAAATTTTGTAGCCCATCAAAATATCGGGCCGACCCGGCCCGGCCCGTATACGCTGTTTGGCCCGATGGGCTGGGACGGGCCGGCCCGAACCCGGCCCATTGACAGCTCTACTTCCTATGAATTCTATAAATAGTGACGTCAGGGGTTGGTCATGGGGAGCGAGATTTCATTTCAGTTCACATGCCGCATAGGGCAGCTGAGTTGTATCCTTCGCTTTGAAATTAATAAATTAGCTATTCATGATTGCTGGGTACCATCTCAGGATCGTGTTGATTTGTTACACCAGTAGGCAAATCTACCACTTGTTGTATGAATATTACAGTTGCATTCAGTAATTTATTTGATGACAAAAATGCAATTTGAATCGGTTGTTTGCAACAACCGATTCTGAATGTCACATTTTGAATCGGTTGTTTGAAACAACCGATTCTGAATGTCACATTTTGAATCGGTTGTTACAAACAACCGATTCTGAATGTTACTTTTGAATCGGTTATTTAACCGATTCAAAATGTCCCTACATTTAGAATCGGGAGCATCCGAATCGGCCAATAACTGATTCCAAAAGTGCCAAATAACCGATTCAAAAAGCCTTTTTTGCACTAGTGTATTAAAAATGAATGAGACATGTAGATGAAATTAAAGTAGATATATTGTCAAAAATAGAAAAATGAGATAGAGTTAGAGGAAGAAAGAGGAGGAGAGAGTGAAAAAGTGTGTGAGAAAGATTGAAAAAGTTTGAAAAAATATATAAGAGAGAGTGATAAGTAATATTTCCCGTAGAGATTAGAAAACAAAATTGTAGTAAAATTTCAAATTTTACAACTTGTAATATTCTCATTGAGGATGCTAGCAGAGTGGTGTTTCCTCGGTTTTAGTTCTTGTTTTTTGTGTTTTTTCCTTTTTAAGCTCCTTTTATGTACAACAAAAATATTAGAGTAAACTAATGATTTTTTTAAATGAGAGTAAACTAATGAATTGATTCATATTTAAATTGAAATTTTAAATTAAAATAAGATAACACGAAGTGCCCAGTTTGTTAAAAATGTGTCAAAAGAAGATAAACAGCCCAAGCCCAACGTCTTTGTAGCTCTTGGATGTAACTTTGAAGAATTTGAAGAAGAAAAAGAAAACCTATTTTCCTTCTCTTCTCTCTTTTTAAATTCTTGTTCTCCTCTACCCCTTACCTTCTAAAAATGCTTTCTCTGTGTTACAACTAATTAAGCTGTACTAATTTCAAGTGACCACATAAGGGTTTTATACAAGCAAATTCCAGAAATAGCCAACAACTCAATAATCACGAAATATTGGCGGAATAATTTGTTTCAAAAATAAAAACTAAATATAATCCCTAACATGTTGCTGAGATGATGAAGAGAGATGTAAGATTGCTGAGATGATGAAGATAGATGTACGGTTGCTGGTATTACTGAGACTGCCAAACGCTAACCTGTTGCAACCAAGAGAACATAACTTATGTTACAAAAAGAAAAATAGAAGAGAGGAAGAGACGAAGAGACTAGAGAGTTTATACTTGAAGTGATTTTCTTGGAAGAATTTAGGGTTGAAGCGATTTTCTTCCAGACCTTGTTGATATTTGTCCCTAGAGAATTTAGGGCTGAAGCGATTTTAACCCTATCAATTTGAAAGCCAGCGGGCGGGTCGAAGCGATTCTGCTTGATTTTCTTCCAGACTTTTGTTTAGAAATTCTGGTTTGCCGTAATTAGTGTTTGAGAATGTTTTGAGAGGTAGAGTGAGCAGACTATATAGGGATAAATCGCAGGGAAATGAAAACAGTCACGCGCGTTTATTTTTTTCCCTGAAAATCAGAACTTCCGCAGTGCGAAAGGGAACCGCCGCCAGTGTTTCAAGCGACGACGGTTAGTGGTAACCGCCGCAAACCAAACGTCATTGTTTCCCCAATTTTTTGGTGACATAAAAAGTGTTTCTACATTTATCATCCAAACGGAATATCTTTTCTTTATAGGAGTTTAAAATCTATATATTTGGTGTTGCTCTTGAAATTGTATAGATTTGTGTAACTAGACATTGTGGTGTATTTTTCCGTCCTTTAGTCTTAGCAAATGATTTGGGGACCTCTCATACCCTTCTTAGAAGGTGAGGGAGTGTGTAACGGTAATGCTGAGTTAAACGTACTTTTAATAAAACTATTACTTATAAAAACAATTAATTTAAGGACCAAATTGGATATTTACTCTTAGATATGAAGTGGTCAATCAATTTAGTGATAGAGTGCTAATTAGGTCTAAATAGATAAATTAGTATTTTAATTTAGTTGTAGTATTTTATTTAGTTGGGATAAAGCAAGAAAACAATAGAGAAATTAAACTACTAAAATAATGACTTTTTCATTGATTTTGGGTGTTTCTCAAATGTCTTAAGAGACTACATATATAGGACTAGTAGTGGATCAAATAATAAAAGGCCTAAAGCTAAAAGCCCAAATAAAAGAACACTAAAATAAAACCCAACTAAATAAAATACCACAACTAAATTAAAATACTAATTTATCTATTTAGAGCTAATTAACACTCTAGCCAGCCTTAATTTCCTCTATTCTCATTAGTAGCTAGGTATAATATAATATAGTATAGATATTCAATTGACCTGAGAAGTTTAGAACAAAACAATTTAAATTTGTATTTCACTGCAAATAGTACTAACAAAAAATAGAACATTAAAAGATAACAACACTTAGGAAACTAGTTTATTCTCAAGCCTAAACCTTAGTAGCACTTAAGCAACAACTTTTTTGGACTCTTTCTCAACAGCTATTCAAGAAACTATACAGCTGCGAGATAGTACTCAAGTTGTTGGAAAATCGGTTCTTAATTGCATCCATACTTTTCTGCGCTTTAACATTCAACAAAAAATGATCTTTAACCAAAGACCGCTCCTCCTTATGAGGCGCATGATTGTGTATGTATTCCACACATAACTATGAGTTTCCAATCCCAATCAGGAGGCTTCAATGGTGTAGCTTTCAGCCTAAAAGGACAACCACACTTCTTTGAAGACCTCGCTCTAGAACACCCAATGTCTACTCCGACATATCTACCATGTTTCTCGCAACCAAAACAATTTTATTCTTCTTCCCTTTACCATTTATGGTGGACTCGGATCGAAGAAAGATAACAACCATTCTGTTGGCTTTCCCGATGTCTCTAGCCCAACGTACAAGATTATCACGAGTAGCAAAAATCTACAAAATAATCATAAACATAATTAATAACTTATAAGTAATCATAAACAAGAAGAGCTTTAAGGAGATATGTACCTCTCTAGTGGTAAATTCGTTCGATAAATTCATAGTAAAGGAAAAGTTCCCATCAGCTGTAGCCATATCTATAAAATAAATAAATTAAATGTTAATTATAAAAAAATTTTAAAAAAATTCCGGAATTACGTGCCTAAGACATAATTTCGGAAGGTTAAAATTTGAAATTTTCTAAATTACGTCTAAAGGGATAATTCCGAAAGGTAAAAAATTTAAAATTTCCGGAATTACGTATTTTTACATACTTCCATGGGCAAAAAATTTAAAACTTCTGGATACGTCTTTTTACATAATTCCGGAAATGCAAAAAATAAACTTTTCGCAATCATCAAAATTAGATAATTTCGGAACACATTTTTAAGGTTCCGGAATTATCCTCTATACGTGTTTCTGGAAAGAAAACGAAAAAATAGTTTTCGGAAATACCTTTTTGAGAGGTATTTCCGGGAACGGTAAAAATTTTGAGCACTGTTGAGATTTTGGTAAAAATGAGAGAGGTATTGTGAGGATAAAACAAGTTATGGAGGTACAAGATCAATAGGGGGTAAAAAAAAAGCCATGTGTTTATGATATTTTAGCATGTAAGCTATTCTAGACACAACTATTAGTTTCAAGATTGCTCTCATATCCTTCAGCGGTGTTGCATCAATTTGTTTGGTGCTTCATATAATTTCTTGATTTAGATTGCCGACAGGGTTTCTAGATGATGATGAAAACAAAAAAAGTTGTACAATCTGAATATTGTTTTTTGGGGCTTCAGATCTTTGATTGCACATTGATGAAAAATCAAAAGGGATTGTGATGTTTTCTAAGATGAAAATTTTGTGGATTTTAGAATTTGGGATTTTGTAATTTGGAAATTTTGATTTTGAAGTTTCTGGGTTTAATTTGTGTTTTTATTTTTATTATCAATTGGGTCCCTTCCTACATGACACTCCAACAAGGCCACATAAGCAATCCAATGTCAGCAACTTTGACGGTTTTAATGGTGACGGTTAACGTGAGGGACTAAAGTGACGGACGGAATTAACAGTGGAGGACTATTTTGCATTTTTGTCAAGTGAGGGACCAAATGGACAGTGCCTAACACTTTGAGGGACCAAAGTGACTATTTACCCCAAATAATATTTAAAATAAGCAAAAATAAACATTAAATGAAAGAGAAGAATTTTGTTAGTCAAATCAGCAATTTTGTAAGTTAGTAACAAAAGGACCTATTTGAAAAAGTAATAATATTATTAAAAGTAAGTTTAACTCTACCTTTTGTTAAAGTAATAATATTATTAAAACTAAGTTTAACTCTAGTATTTTTTTTCCGATAAGCAATGTTTCAATCATTAGAGTATTAGGGATGCTCAAAGTCACAAATACAATGTGCATTCAAAAGTTATTAATACAGTTAAGTGTGTTGTTCCACCACAACAGCAGTGACAAACTAGAGTTTCTACCCACCCCGAATACAAACCAACACCAAGATAAATACTTTATATGAGCTACAATCGATTCAATCTTGGCAACTTAATTCTTGTCTAAAGCAAACACCATTCTGAGCTAACCAGAGGCACCACAAGTCGTCAACCAGAGTAAGTATCTTACCTTCTTTGCCTTTTTGCCAATGCAAAATTCGCCAAACAACAGGAAGTGCTGAGGAATATCATGAGAGACCGGTAACTGGATGTCCAGCCATCGACCTACCTCACTCCAAACCCTTGAGAGATGTTGCACTCCAAGAATAAGTGTTGCACCTCCTCCCTATAAGTATTACAGAAAGCACACATAGACCCCTCCTTGTATGGATGATATTACGCCTCAACAAGAAGTCGCGCACCGGTAAAGAGATGTTAACTCTAGTATTTTAATTCCTCTAGTCTAATACCTATTCCTTAGTAGCACTTAAGCAACAACTTTTTTGGACTCTTTCTCAACAGCTATTTTCAAGATACTATCTTCCTCCAAGACCATTTGAACTGGCAAGAAACCCATTCCATCAGCCATAGCAAGTAGAATCTGCTTAGTTTCATTCTTGAATTCTGGTAAGCGAATCTGTTACATATTGAGTTATTAAATGCTTCTTCATCTTCAAGGAAGTGGACAATTGTAGCACCATCCAAAATTTCTACACTCATCTTTTTTTCTATTTGATGTCAAATGGAAGGTAGTTTGTTAGTATGGAGAAATTATAAAAGAGTTTATGTGTTTGTATATGCTTATAGTTGGATTCCTTTTTTTTTTTGACCAATATAGTTGGATTCCTCTTAGTGTATTAATAGCCATTGGTAGTCGGTTTCTAGAGCATATATTCTTTTTTAATAACCAGTAATTTAGATGCCAAAGAAAAAATGCATGGTATATAGGCCTTCTGTTGTTTTGTGACCCTTGTTTTAATCAGTGTACTATTTGGTTATTCTTGTCTGTGATTGGATACTTCATTCAAATAGCAGTATAGCTACTTTTCTTGGAGATGGTATTTGTTGAATGTCTTAAACAAGGGTACCCACTCCTGTCCACTGATTATACTCCAATTTAGAATAGAATAAGTCAAATTTATGCATTACTACAATTTAGAATAGAATAAAGGATATTTTCGGTTTATTTTATTTCTTCTTGTTCACGACTTTTTTGCCTTATGGCTCGTTGGAGGTGTTCCTGATTTTGCAAGGTCTTTTGACAGGACAGTTTCTCTATTTATACTATGAGTGGTTTGTTAATCGTATTGATTGTATATCTAGGAAGTTGTTTTGATCCGTGTTGGTTCTACTGTGTGTGGGACTTGATTTTTCTTCCACTTTATATGGGTTGAGCAGCTCTTGTGCTCTGCTATTTATATATATTATTACTATGTTTACCTTTCAAAAAAGAAAATTGTGGGACCCAAAAAAATATGTACACTAATACATAAAAAAGTGATTCTACATTGATCAACGAAATATTTTTTCTTTATAGGGGCTCAAAATCTAACTTCAAATTAGAATATATATATTTTGAGGTTAGATTTCTTTCTCTTCATAGAAGTCAACACTCAACTGCATGTCAAAATCAATTTTCGCTTATCTAAAAAAAATATCAAAATCAATTTTCATTCTAAAATCATTTTCACTCCTCTGATGCAACACTTCTACTAGCTACACACAAACCCAAGGGAATAAAGATTTAGGAAATTGACAAATTTCCAAGAATCTGTAGAGAGGAGGGTTGTGGGGAGACATATACAATTAAACATGAACGAAGTAGGTGTGCACCATATAAATAATGATGCACACCTTGGTGGCATAATGTCATGCTATGTATTAATATGTAAGTGTGGTTTTGAGTACATCTAGTACTCTTTTAATGAAATCGTTACTTATCCAAAAACAACAAAGTAGGTGTGCACAATATTCGTCATTTTCATGTATACTTTCTTTTACAAAACGTAACCAACGTGTTAACCTTCCCATATTTCATGAATAATGATAATTAGTACGAAAATATCCATAGAAACAATTACACATTATTGATATAGTTTTTACTTATTGTGCGAAAAGTAGATGTGCAAGTGTACACAATCGCAACTAGTAATATAATGATAAATAGAGATCGTACCCACGAGAATTGATGTTAATTTTATAGTTTAAATCGTTAACATACTAGTGAACCAAGCAAAATGGAAACAATAAGTGTTTGGACATGAAAATAAGAAGTATTGGTTGAAAACAGTAATGAAAGTTCACGAGTTTATAAAATGAGTTGGACTGCTCTTTGCTAAGTAATTTCTCAGTAGTAAGACGCTATAACGTTAGACGCTATTGCGTTAAGTGCTGTAGCATATGATTTTGTGTCTTTCGGTCACTGACGCCAGGGTTTTGTTACAAGACTCCTATGTCTAGGTTCTAAATAAGTCCACCCTTGTATACTGAAGAACCCACTGTATTCACCTTATGAACTATTGCTCCTCTATGTCTAGAGTTAAGCACAAGTTGGTTAAATGTCTTTGAACAACCTTTCATTCATATCAACCTTTCAGTCCTATTCGTAGACCATGTTTGTACCTACGAATAAAATACTTATTTCAGTTGGCCATTCCCAAAACAAGTTTGAAAGCATTAAAGAACAAGGGTTGAAACGCAAACATCATGCATAACGTTATATTAATAATACTAAAGAGTCATTACAAAGCTTAAAACAATCCAACTTCTAAGTGTTTAGCTCATGATGAGCATCATCAACATAATACAAACCAAAAAGCTCATATTACCGAAAATGAAAAGAAGAAACACAGTTGCAAAAGATACCTCACGTGAGCTCCTTCTCATGAGACCGGTTGCTGACGCTATAGCACAGCTGCACAGCGTTGGAAATGATGATCTTCTCTTGAAAAATGAAAGCTTGAAGTGGAGGATTAATGGAGGAAAGTGTGTCAAGCATTTCTCTTCCAAAAACTCTCCCTTGGTTTTTCAAATTCTATATTGTGAGGAAGAAGAAGTGAGATATATTTGTTTATTCTCCATACAGTAGCTTTCCAAAAAGTAGACAAGACATTCCCCATCAACCAAAAGAGATCTTCCAACAACAAGTGGACAAGTGTCTCTATAAAGTCTTTTGGTCGGTGGGGAATGTCTTGTCTACTTGTTTATCTATTTAGACCTAATTAAAACTCTAGCCAGCCTTAAATACCGCTATTCTCATTAGTAGGTATAATATAATATAGTTTAGCTTATTCAATTGACATGGGAAGTTTAGAACAAAACAATTGAACTTTATAACTGCAAACAGTAAAAACAAAAAACAGAACATTAAAAGATAACAACACTTGCAGAACTAGTTTATTCTGAAGCCTATACCTTAGTAGAACTTAAGCAATAACTTTTTTGGATACTTTCTCTACAGCTATTTTCAAGATACTATCTTCTTCCAAGACCATTTGAACTGGCAAGAAACCCATTCCATCAGCCATAGCAAGCATAATCTGCTTAGTTTCATTCTTGAATTCTTCAAGATCAACAGTACCATTCAAGTTGTGATCAAATTGTATGAACAATGATTCATAAACACGAGCAAGCTCTTCTGGGTTTGGCTCCACATCAGTTCCAAAGTGAGTTTCCAACACCCTTAGGCTTTGAAGCTCCTTCAACATCTCTTCATAAGAGAGAAGACCATCTTGATTTGTGTCAAGGTAAGCGAATCTGTTACATATCGAGTTATTAAATGCTTCTTCATCTTCAAGGAAGTGGACAATTGTAGCACCATCCAAAATTTCTACACTCATTTTTTTCTTCTATTTGATGTCAAATGGAAGGTGGTTTGTTAGTATGGAGAAATTATAAAAGAGTTTATGTGTTTGTATATGCTTATAGTTGGATTCCTATTAGTGTATTTATAGCCATTGGTAGTCGGTTTCGAGAGCATATATTCTTTTTTAATAACTAATAATTTGGATGCCAAAGAAAAAAAGCATGCATATATTGGCCTTCTGTTGTTTTGTGACCCTTGTTTTAATCAGTGTACTATTTGGTTATTCTTGTCTGTGATTGGATGCTTCATTCAAATAGCAGTATAGCTAGTTTTATTGGAGATGGTATTTGTTGAATGTCTTAAACAAGGGTACCCACTCCTGTCCACTGATTATACTCCAATTTAGAGTAGAATAAGTCAAATTTATGCATTACTACAATTTAGAATAGAATAAAGGATATTTCCGGTTTATTTTTTTTCTTCTTGTTCACGACTTTTTTCCTTATGGCTCGTTGGAGGTGTTCCTGATTTTGCGAGGTCTTTTGACAGGATAGTTTCTCTATTTATACTATGAGTGGTTTGTTGATTGTATTGATTGTATATCTAGGAAGTTGTTTTGATCCATGTTGGTTCTACTGTGTGTGGGACTTGATTTTTCTTCCACTTTATATGGGTTGAGCACCTCTTGTGTTCTGCTATTTATATATACTATTACTATGTTTACCTTTCAAAAAAGAAAATTGTGGCACCCAAAAAAATATGTACACTAATACATAAAAAAGTGATTCTACATTGATCAAAGAAATAATTTTCTTTATAGGGGCTCAAAATCTAACTTCAAATTAGAATATATATATTTTGAGGTTAGATTTCTTTCTCTTCATAGAAGTCAACACTCAACTGCATGTCAAAATCAATTTTCGCATATCAAAATCAATTTTCATTCTAAAATCATTTTCACTCCTCTGATGCAACACTTCTACTAGCTACACACAAACTCAAGGGAATAAAGATTTAGGGAATTGACAAATTTCCAAGAATCTGTAGAGAGGAGGGTTTTGGGGAGACATATACAATTAAACTTCAACGAAGTAGGTGTGCACCATAAATAATGATGAACACCTTGGTGGCATAATGTCATGTTATGTATTAACAATATGTACGTGTGGTTTTGAGTACATCTAGTACTCTTTTAATGAAATCGTTACTTATCCAAAAACAACAAAGTAGGTGTGCACAATATTCGTCATTTTCATGTATACTTTCTTTTACAAAACGTAACCAACGTGTTAACCTTCCCATATTTCATGAATAATGATAATTAGTACGAAAATATTCATAGAAACAATTACACATTATTGATATAGTTTTTACTTATTGTGCGAAAAGTAGATGTGCAGGTGTACACAATCGCAACTAGTAATATAATGATAAATAGAGATCGTACCCACGGGGATTGATGTTAATTTTATAGTTTAAATCGTTAACACGGGAAGGCCACTGGCCATGGTGATTCACGGAAGCAACCCCCTTGATGATTGGGGATCAAACAAGTCGATGAAAATGAAGTGGAAGGAAATCTTGAGCGTGGCATCAACCTCAGCCCCTATGAAGGGATCAACCAGACCGCCCTTATCCTTTGAGGATAAGGATCTGCTTGATGGAAAATCAAATAAACATGTCCCGTTGCTCATCACTGCCATCATGGCCAACATTGAGGTAAGAAGAATCCTGGTCGACCAGGGAAGCGCAGTGGACATCATTTTCGAGGACTTGCTACAAGTGTTGAACATATCCCCCGATGACCTGACTCCATACCGAGGAGGGGATCTAACAGGTTTCAACGGGTCAAAACCCAAACCACTGGGCCACTTGGAGTTGATGGTCACCTATGGAGACCCCGATGGGGAACCACCTTTGTTCAGAACTGTCAAGACAGCCTTCCTAATCCTCCCATGCAAGTCGGTCTACCAATGCATCATTGGGAGACCCACACTGGGCAAGCTGGAGGCAGTAACATCAACGGTTCACCTTAAAATGAAGTTCTACAGCCTGGAAAATAAGGTGGTAACCCTCCAGGCGGACCTGGTAGTGGCACGCAGGTGTTTTTATATGAGCATGAAGGATGAAAGAGAGACTGCTGGAATGAGGGTCTCAGACAGTGGATTCAGGAAAGAAGCTGAGGTAAATTTGGCAGATTGGGATGCCAGAGGTGATTCAGATAGTAAGGAAGAGGAAGAAGATTCCACCCTTACTAAGGAGCCAAAAAAGAGTTTGAAGAGGTTCAAGCCAGATGAAGAGTGTTCTGACCTCCTTGAGGAGGTTAAAGAGAAACTCACCATCTACCCAAGGGAGAATGGGGACCTGTTTCCCTAATCTGCAGCGGATGGGCCAGGGATACCACCTGAGGTAGCCTGCCACCACATAGCTGTTGATCCTAATTCCTAGAACGCCCTTAAGCTAAAGAAATTGGTTGTATGAGTCTTGCTTTCATATCAAAATGATGTAGTAGCGTGGACTGATAACACGCACGAATAAATGAATGAAATTTTACTAATTACGGTTCAAAAATATCATGTCAGCAATATTTACTATTACTCGCAGAATAGAAAGTCAGGTCCTAACACTAGCAGCAGGGGACCAGGCAACTATGCAAAAGCCTGACGGTAAAAAGGTGGGGCATGAGATCGACGCTACGATCGTTTTCACTTCCCTACAAACCGAGGCAAGAAGCGACTTCAAACGTGTCGCAACCTCTGATGGGCGAGTTAAATTCAGATCGATTCTGATAAACTGCCCCCAGAGTCCCACGAGGCGCAAAGCGACTTTAAACGTGTCGCAACCTCTGATGGGCGAGTTAAATTCAGATCGATTCTGATAAACTGCCCCCAGAGTCCCACGAGGCGCGAAGCGACTTTAAACGTGTCACAACCTCTGATGGGCGAGTTAAATTCAGATCGATTCTGATAAACTGCCCCCAGAGTCCCACGAGGTGCGAAGCGACTCTAAACGTGTCGCAACCACTGATAGGCGAGTTAAATTCAGATCGATTCTGATAAACTGCCCTTAGAGTCCCACGAGGTGCGAAGCGGCTTTAAACGTGTCACAACCTCTGATGGGCGAGTTAAATTCAGACCGAGTTCTGATAAGCTGCCCCCGGAGTTAACTTTGCCACGGGGCACGAAGCGACATATCGCAACCTTTGATGGGCAAGTTAGATTCAGACCCCTCTGACAAACTGCCTCCAGAATAAACCTACCACAAGGAGGTATGAGATCATACTTACAGATGTGCAAGGCAATGACTTGCGCCTGAGTCCAGGGAGGCGCCTAAGAGGGCGCCAACATCAGGAGGCATGGCACAAGGCGCCCACGAAGGCTCCAACTTCAAAACACAGCCCTTCGCCACGAAGCGATGTGAAATTGTATATTCAGGTGAGCAAGGTAAGAACGTGTGCCCGAGGCCACCCAACGCGTGCCAATTATAAACATAAGAAACAAGCTAAGCGAAAAAGAAACATAGACGTTTCAAAAGGTATCATAAATATCAGCGGGCAATGACATCGAGGTCAACCCCGTTAGGGTGAAATGTAATACAAAAATCGCCCCGGAGACAGCAAGGCTCCATTAAGCAAGACACATAACGAAATTTGACAAGTCAAAGAAAAATTACACAATCAAAGCAACTGAACTGAAAGGAATAATCGGGGGGCAACGACATCGAAGTCAACCCCGTTTGAGTGGTATTTGACGATCCTCCCGTCCCGAACATCATGATCAAAATGAAAGACGCCCGACTCTAGAATGGCTTCCGGATATAAATACTGAGCATGGCTAACCGCCTTATCATAGGCAGCATAGGAAAAATCTACAGCTTGCCCGGCCACCATCTGCACCTTGGTCTCAGCCTCATCCTTCAGTTTCTTCACACTATCCAATTCAGATTGGAGCTCTTCCACCCTCTTCTTGTACGCATCCCTCTCAGCATAGGCCTCCTTCCGGTCCTTCTGATAGTGGCGAGCAGTCTCTTTGGCCCGGCGGGCAGATTCCAGCGCTCCATACAGATCCACCTGAAGCCGGTTTTTATCCGAGATAAGCCGATCCCTTTCCTCGGTCAGCCCTACATAAAGAGAAAAACAACACAACAGGGTTAAAGATTCCAACCTACAAGGTATCTCAAAGGCTTAAAATAAAGCAGAGTACCAAGCACACGTCCACACAAGCCGGCACCCAAGAGGGCGCTTGGCAAGGAGGGCGCCCATGAGGGCGCCTGGCAGGGCGCCAATGTTGAAGCACAAAGCGCCCATGAGGGAGCCTGGCAGGGCGCCAAGGCCAAAGAAGGCAGCGCCTGGCAGGGTGCCAATGTTGAAGCACCAAGTGCCCATGAGGCCAAGGCCCATGTGATAATTCTAAAGCATTACCTGAATGAGATCCGCACACCTTCTCAACTCCCCACTTCGCATACAATCTCTCCCCAGCCTTGACCATGCGCATGGCAAGCTCGAAAGGGTGCTCCAGGAGGTGATCACGCTCATCATTAGTGAAGCTAATCTCACCCTCGTCTGTGCTCTTAAGAGAGGGACGCCTAACAGAAGAAGGGCAGCCAGCAGGAGGAGAACGCTGGGCACTGCCCTTCCTGCGCTTAGACTTACTTTGAACCCCCCAGGGTAGTAGAGTCAATTGGAACCAACAGCCCCCTAGAGAGATCTTTAACACCCCGACTGAGTGCTCCCAGGCTTAAGCGAGGTCCCATAGAGGGACGGGCAGGAGCCGATAATGCGGGAACAGAACTGTTTGCCTCACTAGGTTCGACACCTAAAGGCTTCTTCCTCCCGGCCAAAGAAGCCAATTCGTTGAAGGAAAGCGGAGCAGCCATCTTGTCTGCAAAACAACAATAAAACAAATCAGCAACATAAGCGAAGAGTTAAACGAATGAGAAGATAAAGGCACGCTAAAACCAAACAAGCAACCTAAGAGCTCAACAGCTTCGGGAATCGTTGAAGCCTTTGATAGCTCACTGCACAAAATCTTGTGGTGTAGTGGGAAAATGACTGACGATTCTCTAAAGCATACTTAAAGTCCTCAGCTCGGACTCTGATAACTCAGATAGGAGGACGCGATAAGACCGAGAAACCCGATCGGCATCAATATTACACCACCCGAGGTGAAACTTATCCCGAACCAAACACCCTTGTTCATCAAAGAAACCCAAGCTATCCACAGCCTTCTGACTAGAGGGGACGAGGTAAAAATACTTAAAGCTCCAATCATGCTGATTATCCGAATACACTTGAAAGAAAGCACAGCTTGCCCGACATTTCAAGCATACAAACTCATAACGAGTGATCCCACCAGAAGAATCTCGACGACGCTGCACCTCGAAAATAGTCATGAAGACCCTCAAGTTGCATTTCCTTTGTAAAACTCTCATCACCAACTCGAAGCACTTCACAAAGCACCATGAATTTGGGTGGAGCTGAGAAGGAGCTATCTGAAGATGGTTCAAAACTTCCAGCTGAAAGGATGTAAAGAAAGGGGAAACCCGTACTTTGTAAATCACACTATGGAACATCATGAATTTCCTACCATCAGGAATTCTGCACAGCCTATCATGGGGGTCAACCACCTCAACCCGCCAGTCGCCACCCATTGCGTCTTGCAGGTAGCGGGGGGGCTCTTTCCCTGGAAGGTAGACACTCCTGGTGGAACGAACAGCACGAGCGACCCAGTCATAATTTAAACCACCGATCTCCACCACTTCATGCTCAAAAGGAAGATCATCATCAGAAGAGGTAACGATAAAGCCAGGGACGCCCGCGTCCTCCGAAGGCACGATATCATCATCTACCGCAGACTGCCCTCCCTCTACGAAACAATCGGCCTACCTCATAGTAGGGGTGGGACCAGGGTACACCCCATTCGTTCGGGTTGTCTCCTTCGTCGTCGCCATCTCTCAACCTGCAAGACAGGGGGTAGAACAAGAAGTTACGAGACAGATAGGGAAAACTTGTAGACAACCCCCTCCCCTGAGGATGGAGACTTCAACAAAACAAGAAAGCTAGAAATATAAGCTGAAGGTTAGCCCAAATTACCTTAGAAAATTAGAAGCAGCAAAGCTCGTGGAAATGTCAAACTGATAATGATGAGATCAAAAGAAGCAATTCCCCTCGGCACCAAGCAAAGCCCTGAAAGGTCATCAAAAAGAAAAACAAGCTAAGAGACAGGATGAGCAACAAAAAATCAGAGTGCCAAGCACACATCCACACAAACCGGCACCCAAGAGGGCGCCTGGCGAAGAAGCAACCAGCGCCCATGAGGGCGCCTGGCAGGGCGCCAAGCACCAAGGCAGTGCCCATGAGGGCGTCTGGCAGGGAGCCAACACTAAAAGCAACCAGCGCCCATGAGGGCGCCTGGCAGGGCGTCAAGCACCAAGGCACCGCCCATGAGGGCACCTGGTAGGGCGCCAACACAAAAAGCAACCAGCGCCCATGAGGGCGCCAGGCAGGGCGCTAAGACAACATAGCACAACGCCCTAGGGCGCCCAAGTGGGCGTCGGATCCCCTTTCGCAAACCCTTGTGCAACGCAACAAGGCGCCCATGAGGGCACCAGTTCCTGCTCCAAGAGGCAGCAGCCAGATCAACTAGACAAGGCGCCCATGGCGCCCATGAGGGCGCCAATTCCTGCTCCAAGAGGCGGCCCAGATCCACGAGACAAGGCGCCCATGGCGCCCATGAGGGCGCCAGATCCTGTTCCAAGAGGCGGCAGCCAAGACAACATGGCAAGGTGCCCAAGGCGCCCACGAGGGCACCATCAACAACGCAAACGAGAACAAAAACCAGCACTTACCGAGGAGGAGAAACGTTGAAGCAAGTAGATCCTACCTATCTTCACCTCTTCAAGTAGGCGCTTCAAAGATAGCTTGATCCCTACTCCTCCACAAAATTTTAAAGTTCCACACAAGACGAAGACTCACCCATTTATAGAAGATAGTCAGATGAGGATAAAACTTATTATTTTTACTCTAGAGAGTAAAAACCTAAAGACACGGTCATTACAAGGAGAGTAATCCACACGACTTCACAAATATGGCAATCGACGAAAATCCTTCAAGCCAAGACCATCCTCCGGAATAATCTCGGCTTGGGGGGCAACTGTTCTGGACTGGACCAAGAGGTCCATTTAGCAATTCCAGGAAGTGCGTTTAGCAATGGATATGGATTGGCCCAATTACTTTGGCCCATATCCACCACACACGAGCCCAATCATGCTTGGACGGTCAAGATCAAATCCGCTGATCCGACGATCCACAACGGGCACGACTTCCTATAAATATCGGCTCGCATAGCCATTTAAGAGGCACACACTCTTCCTTTGCAAATTCACTAGCTTATTCTCATACTGACTATTGAGCGTCGGAGTGGCTTTGCAGGTACCCCCCCCCCCCCCCCGGCGCTCACTGACCACCTGCCAGGGCAGCAAGAGACCTACCAACAGCAGCCGACCAAAATACTGCTAAGTACAGAACAGTATTTATAGTTTCATAGCAAATATAACAAATTGAGTGTCACTCGTGCGAAGGATGGATAAAATACTAGTTTAACCAATATAGCTAGTTAACAGTTAGCACTATAATTAGTAGTTAGTTTTTCCTTTAATCCTTTTGTTAGTTACCAGCTTAGCGTATATAAACACTTTTGTCATTTACTGTTAATGCAATGAATCATTTCACAATATTCCATGGCTGAGTTCCCAAATTCCCAATTCCATTTGGATACCAATATATATTGTGGCACCAACCATGGCATGACATAATAACAGCCAATTCTTGGTTACCACAATCAGATAGTGCAAACATTGAAACTTGTGTATTTATATCAAAGTTAAAAATATTTCAAGCTTTTTGTATCATCGTTAAGCCAAATTAGGCAATAACAATGTAATTCAACAACATAAGTTAGCAGTATACTCACAAGACAAATTGAGGGTTAACAATTGTGGGACTCATGACTGCTTCAGCGGGATTTGCTTTAAAACAAACATTTAGCCAAGAAAAACAAATTTAGTATATGTTTTCAATCTTACAATTTTATAAATATGTTTAGAAGTCTGCATCTTTTACAAGAAATTTTTTTTGACACAAACAAACTTATAACTTATATTATTTCACTTTCAATAAGAGTTACATCTCTGTGACCTTTCATGAATTGAACATCCTTTGATTTCAAATATATTGTTAGACACAGAAAATACTGAAATACTCGAAAAGTAGGTGTTCAAACATGATTTAGGAATTCTTGGAAATTTAAAATATATAATCTTAAATAATAACTGGACACTTTTTAAAAAATACTTTTTTTATTTTATAACAAACACTTAATGCATTTCATTAACAATCAAGTCGACAATACATGCAGGAATGTCATAGTAATCTTGAGGACTAATTGTAAATAAGGCCACCTCCGCAATGATATAAGCAACCTTATTAGCATTCATCGTAGTGAACTTCACATGAGAGTTGTTGCTAAAAACAGGAAAAAGTGTCTTACAAGGAGATAATAAACAACCATACTCAGAAAATACAACCTTATTTGAATTAAAAGAGTCAACTATCATCTTCGCGTCCATCTCAAAGATAACATTCGTATAGCCCAGCTCTCGAACCCAATTGATCGTAAAGTGCAAGCCCATAGTCTCACCAACAAGAACATCCAGCAGCATCAGTGTGAAATTGTGAGTCCTAGCCTGAATAAAATTCCCTCGATCATCTCGAAGACATAAGCCAATACCGACTCGATTCTCCATAAGGGAGAAGGAAGCATCAATGTTGCACTTAACGCTACCAGTTGCCGGTTTGCACCATGAATCCATGAGAGCTCTCAGGCCAGTATCATTACGCGACCCATCAAGGCTAGCTAGCCCCCAAGCGTGTGACCAATCATGGAAGAGGCTCGAACCAGCCCAAATAATTCCATTAGTGTCCAACTTCTTATTATTCCAAACAAGCTCATTCCTAGCCTGCCAGAAGCTCCAAAGAGTCATGCACCAGCAAATCTTTGAGTCATTGCTAAGAGCTTCCATAACTGAAAAAAGAAATCAGCAAAATTGACAAATCCAACAACCATGTTATTAATTGTGTTGGGAATCCCAAGTAGGTAGCTCAGTTGGCGAGCTAAGGGATACCGAAGGAGTGCACCAAGAGTGGAAGAAGAAGGTCCCGGGTTCAAACCCGGGAAACTAACATTTCCCCCACCCCACTAACATTGCTTATCAAAAAAAAAAAATTGTGCTGGGAATATCCATCCTCCAAGTCTTTGATGTAGGATCAATTAATTCTGATACTCGCATAAACAGAATAAAATGGGTTGAATCCGTAGACATGATCGGCTGCAAATTAGAAGTCCACTTCTCACCAAAAATTGGAACTTGAGACCCACCTCCCTCTTGAAGTACTAACTTTTAAAAAATACTTAGGAATCACATTCCTATTGTAGCGACCGAAAAATCTGGAGGAGGGATTCTTCAAAGTTCTTGAAATGAAGCCGCCACCAAAGTTTAGTTTAAGGGCAAACATTGGAAAATCCCTATTGTGTGGATAAGAGGGTTTTGCGGACCAGGTTTAGGCTCGGGAGTCGTTTATGCGTAGGGAATGTATTAGCACCCTACGACATCCTTCCTAAGGAAGGTTACCTTTTAACTAAATGTGTAAACATTTATTAATTCAAAAATAATGTTTTTACTCTTATAATAATAATAATAATAATAATAATAATAATAATAATAATAATAATAATAATAATAATAATAATAATAATAATAATAATAAAAGACTCAATAAACAGTTAGTTATTTTTGTACTTTTTGAGAAATAGGAGAGAAATGGATTAAAAGAAAAAAAGGTTTTTTTTATTAATGCAATTGACAGAGGTCGGCCGCCCTCTGCTCCTACATATCTCCTGGTAGAGAATCAAATCACACGTAGTTCTTGGTAGAAAAAGTTTGAGTTTGGTGTTTTTTATTCATTTTTGAAATTGGGAGAGGTATTCGTAATGACCAAACAAGTAAAACTCAGAGTAGTCATCACTCATAGCTCGTTTGAAAACTAAAGCTGTTATTAACGGTCAAACAAAGCTAAGCTCGGAGTGACCATTAGCAAATAACTGATTTGTGATTTAGTGCTTCAAAATGTTTGCTTGAAAACATGACTTTAAGAAAATAAGTTGAGGTTATATGAAAATGAGTTGAGTTCGTTGGTTTGTAAAACGTGTGGGAATGAGTTGGACTCATGACTAGTGAAAAAGAAGAGAATATTATATACTCCATGGAGATAATGAATGCAAGAAGGTGAGAATGTAGGAAATAAATGGTGCGAACAACAAATATCCAATAGTGGGAAAAGAGAGAAATAAATGATTAAGCATGTGAAGAAAGGGGTATGAGAGAGAGAGCATGAGACAGAAAATATGGGGTGTTACAGGTAGAGGAAGGAAGAGTGAGAGTTAGTATATAAGATGAGATAAATACATACATAGAAAAACATGCAAAAAGGGAGTGGGGTGTAACAGTAAAACAGGGGTGCAAAAACAGAAAGAGGGTTGTATTAGAAAAGGGGGGTGTAAATAATAGAGGGGTTGTATCATTAAACAATAGGGTGCGTTTAGTAGAGGATGGGCTCGCTGTCAAAAAGGGATGGGCTTGCATGGGCGTCTGTGATAATGAAACGCAGGGGGTGTTAAAAGTATTCGGATAAAAAAACTTTACAACAAAGTAAACATTGATCAAGGGGGTATATAAAGGAAATTATAACTGTTGAACCCTAATCTCCACCTCTCAGCCTCCTGCGCCGTTTCACTCCTAGAGGAGAGAGAAAGAAAATTTTAGCAAGAGAGAGAGGATCGTGGAGGGAGAGAAGAAGTTATAGTGAGCGGTGGGGAAAACGGAACCATGGGAGAGCGAGAGGGGTTCGGTGCGCACCGCGGAGGAAGAGGAACGGTGTGCGACGGGGAAGGGAGGAGAAAGAGGGACGGTGCTGGCTGGAGTTAGAGGGACGACGGTGGCGATTTGTTAACAGTGTTTGGTTTTGGGTTTCGAGTTGGGTTTTCGATCGCACGGTGGGTTTTGGGTCGCGCGAAGGGAGTGGAAGCGATGAGAAGAAGGAACGGTGGTGGCCGGCGACGGGAAGGTGAGAGTGGTGGTATACCAATTCCCCAAAAGTAAGATAATCCCTCAAAATTCCCCAAAAGTAAGATAATCCCTCAAAATTTTGATGTTTTTGAATACCAATAAATTTTTTTAAGTTATAAAAAGTCTCAAACAAATATAACTAGATATTGCAAGACTCAAAAATCTTAAAATTATGATTGCTTACAGCAAGTTTTTTTATCTAATCTAATTTAATATCTATTTATACAAACAAACTTCCTATGAAATTACCAATTTGGATCTCTTATTAACAAGACACATATCTAAAAACACGGGATAACTACACTGATATATAAAAAAACACGGGATAACAACACTGGTATATAAAAAAACACTGCACTGATATATAAAAAAACACGGGATAAATGCACAGATTATTTTTAAATGATAGTTTTACATTTTTTGATTTTAATCTAATCTAATCTAATCTAATCTAATCTAATATCTATTTATACAAACAAACTTCCTATGAAATTACCAATTTGGATCTCTTATTAACAAGACACATATCTAATTTAAGGGTAAAAATGTCATTACCCTCTCTTTCTTTCTTTTTCTTCTTACACTATCTTTCTTTCTTTTTTCTCTTTTTCCTCACACTCTCTTTCCTCCTTTTAACTTTTATCTTACACTCTCTTTCTTCTTTTTCTCTTTTTACTTCAATTTTACTTTTCCCATAAACAATTCTTCTCTTTCTCTTATCACTTCACTTTAATTTTTTTTAACTAAATTTCTAAATTTATACAAACACTACTCTACTAAAATTACCTATAAAAATGTACATGAGTCCCACTAAAAAGCAAAAAAAAAACTATCCCCTTTTTTGGAAAAGTTATCACCTTAAAATTTTAATTTTTCTCTCCGAAATCTGTTTACATTCTTATTGATAATCTACTATCACCTCTTATTGATAATCTACTATCTATCTTTTACTATCTACTATAATCTACTAATCAACTAAAATAATCAATTGAAACTACGAGATAACTACAATGGTATATAAAAAAAATACGGGATAACTGCACTGATATATAAAAAACTCAAGATTAATATTTGTCATTGATAATTAAAAATTTTGAAGACTACAATAAACCTACTATCTAAAAAACAAGAAGATTTAATAACTATTTAAACTACTGATTAATATTTAAAACAAATATTTCTTACTGATAATCTACTATCTACTATAATCTACTAATCAACTCAAATATTCAATTGAAATTATGGGATAACAGCACCGATACATAAAAAAGCATGGGATAACTGCAATGATATATATATATATATATATATATATAAACACGGGATAGCTACACTGATATATAAAAAACACAGGATAACAACACTGGTATATAAAAAAACACTGCACTGATATATAAAAAAATACGGGATAAATGCACAGATTATTTTTAAATGATAGTTTTACATTTTTTGATTTTAATATTTATCTATTTTTTATTTGAAACACCTTTTTTATCTACTTTAATTTTGTCTTTATTTTCACAGGTAATGTTAGACTATTTAAATACTGTCTAAGTTAATTCATCATAAAAAGGAACCTGAGTCATAATCGCTCCTTCCTTTCAAGTCCTTGTCCTCTTTGGAGACTGCCGTCTTTGTCCTCGCTCCATTCTCCCTTAGATGCTTTTCTCTTTACCCTATTCCACAGCACAATCAAACTAGGATTTTTACTCACAGGTCTCACACACTTATTTTGCTCCAGTTTCGGAAACTTGTTTGGAAGAAAATGAAGCTACTAAGTCACACGATGAGAGCAAGGCATCAACACAATGAGCAGCGTGAAAACAAAGACGACAAAGACACGCTAAGCGGCCAGCGGATTACGTTTTGCATCACATAATGTCGTTTTTGAACGCCAAAGATGTCGTTCGAACCTGCATATTATCAACAATATGGAAACATCTCTGGAAGCATCTTCCCACTCTTACATTAACTTATAGCAACTTTAAAACTTATGAGGGTTTCAACGAATTCGTGAATCGGTTTTTGTCTCTTCGCAATTCCTCCACGGTGTTAAACGCTTTCCATTTCGAACTACGTGGTGGTGGGGTGCAGCCTCACCTACTCAAAAAAATTGTAAGCTCTGCAGCTTCACAATATGTCAATCGTTTACATCTCTCTTAATTATGATGTTCCATTCATTCCGCCTTCTTTGTTTTCATTTAGCTCTTTGACCTCTTTGTTTTCATTTAGCTCTTTGACCTCTCTAGACCTATGTATCCCAAAGCTTCTAAATGAACAACCCCTTTGCATATCAAGTACCAGCCTCACCTACTCAAAAAAATTGTAAGCTCTGCAGCTTCACAATATGTCAATCGTTTACATCTCTCTTATGATGTTCCATTCATTCCGCCTTCTTTGTTTTCATTTAGCTCTTTGACCTCTTTGTTTTCATTTAGCTCTTTGACCTCTCTAGACCTATGTATCCTAAAGCTTCTAAATGAACAACCCCTTTGCATATCAAGTACCAGACTTCTCAATCTGTCTATATGTATGGATTATGAAGCCTATTTAAAAATTGAGTTGTCTACTCCAAATCTTTGTACCTTTGCTTTTATTGGTAAAGGTTGTCTTATTCTGAATGGGAGCTCTCTTTCCTCTATTAAACAAGTCAGTATTGATGTAGATGAGCGAGTTAACAATCTTTTGATTCTACTCATTTTCAATTCGCTAAAAAAACTTGTGAATATCGAATCCCTTACGGTATCTTTAACTATATATTCTTCGGGTTCCAACTTTAACTTCTTTTATTAGTTTTGTTAAATTTATATGACTTGAATTACATTAAATTGGTACTATAATTTGTTCCTCGTTTCTTAGGCTCTCTCCTCAAGTCATGATTTAGTGAAGCTTAAGCCCCCTTTTTGGTATAACTTAAAGTCACTCAAAGTAAAAACAACCTCAAAAATATGGATATTCCTCGATGAAGCCGAGATATTTCATTTTAATAGACTATTTGCTTCAAAATTCACCCTCAGCAAAAGTTGACATCGTATTTGTGAAATGAATATCCAACATTTTTTATTTCAAAGAGATAATTTATAGTTTGGTTTTGGCATCACCTGTTTTCACTTGGTTTTAGTTTATTATCTTGGATAAACTACTCTTGGGTAGAGAAACAATGTGTATATGTATACTAGCATGATTGCAAGACACAACTCAGAACATGCCCATGCCTTGCCAGCCGTCACCATGACCCTTGGCGCCCATGCCTTGCCAGCTGTCACCATGACCTTGGCACCCTTGCCTTGCAGGCCGTCACCATGACCTTGGCGCCCTTGGCGCCCATGCCTCGCAAGCCGTCACCATGACACTTGGCACCCTTGGCGCCCATGCCTTGCAAGCCGTCACCATGACCTTGGGGCCCTTGGCACCCAGCACCACAAACTGGGACCTTGCTCTATGCAACCCGTCACCTTGGCGCCCTTGGCGCTCAATAGCTCAAACTGTGATCTTGGCGCGCTGCTCTTGAAAACTGCGAACATGGGATCCTGGCGCCCTTGGCACCCTTCTCTTTGCAAACTGTGATCATGGAGCCGTGACCTCATGGTCTCAAGCCCTACTGGTGATTTTCCGCGTGTGCGCCTTCTCGTTGGACTTAGGATTTTTCCAGTAGACAGTTGCTAAATTTGTCTTGCTTTAGGCGGTTAAGTTGTCGACGCCTCTCGAGACAATTTGTAATGAAGTATACTCTGAACAGAGTTTACCAAGACTTGACCTGGATAGAACTCATTATGAGGGGTCGTGACCACCAATGCCATCTTAGAGTATACCCTTGGCACAGTTTACCAGGACTCGACCCAGATAGAACTCGCTCAATGGGTTGTGACCACCAATGTCATCTTGAAGTGTACCATTGGCACAGTTTACCAGGACTCGGCCCGGATAGAACTCGCCCAAGGGGTTGTGACCACCAAGGTCAGCATGAAGTATACCCTTGGCACAGTTTACCAGGACTCGGCCCGGATAGAACTCGCCCAAGGGGTTGTGACCGCCATGGTCATTTAGTGGAAAGAATTATGAGATTCTTGCTTTGGTAATTAGGAAAAATGCAAACGATCATGGTGTCTTCCTTTGACCAGTATTTTTACCGATGGCCTTATTTGTTTCGGCGTGCCGTGGCACTCTTGATTCCTTTGCTAGGATTGGAGGTGCACGTCAGCGCTTGCCTACTTCGTGCGATCTTGCATCCAGAGATGTATTTGCAAAACCATCGTCTTGGAAAGATAGTCTTGGCTTAGAGTTAATGTCAAGGTTGCCCCTGCAAGGTAGGCACTCCTTCCTTGCAGGCTATGTCGGGTCTCAAACTTGTCTCGCTCTACCCCTAACTATGGAGTTGGGCCCTTTTTCTTTCTTGACCTTAAGGAATTTTTCTTTGGAACAAGCATCAATCTAGTGAACTAAAGCAAAAACTGTAATTGCAAAATGAACTTTTATATCGAGCTTTTACATTCTGCATTTGTGCCCAAACAGTAAAATTCTTAACTAGGCCTAGTTCTAGTTTCTAGTCCTGATGTCCTGCTCCCTATTCAGAGTCACGAGTCTCATCATCTTCCTCATTCACGTACTGAGCGAGCTTCCCTTCGCGGATCATTTCTTCAATGTCAACCCTGAGGGTGTTGCATTTGTTGGTACTGTGCCCATAACTTTTGCGATAACGGCGGTACTTCTTAGAGGTTTGGCCTTTCCTTTCCACGAGAGGTTCGGGCTGTTTGACGTCCCGAAACTCCGCATCGGCGCACTCGGCAAGGATCTCAGCCTGGGATGTGTTCAACAGGGCGTATTCTGGGAAGCGACCTTGTCGAGGTTGGGACTCACGAGGAGTTCTGTCATCTTGGGCTCGCTTCTGCCATGGCTCTTCAGCGGCCTTGTAGGCCAGCTCGTCCTTCTTGCTGCCAACCTTGACTTCCTCTTGGTACGCCATGTTGTCTTCTTCATAATCCATGTACTTTTGTGCCTTCTGAAGGAACTCATCCAAGCTTCGGGGTTTGTTAATCCCCACGTCTCTTTGAAACAAGTTTCCTTTCTTAAGGCCATCCTTCATCCAAAAAAGCCTTCTCTTGTCTTCAAGGTTCCTGACTTTGCCAGCCTCCTTGTTGAACCTTTCCAGATATTCTCTAAGTGTTTCTTTCTCTCCTTGCCTGATCGCCCTGAGTACCTCTTCAGATTTTGGCTTTAAGTGGGAAGCAATACAAGAAAAACGCGTTTTTCAGGCGGATATTTTACGGCGGATTTTTTCCGCCGGTACGGTTCCGGCGGAAATTTGGCATTTCCAGCGGATTTTGTCCGCCGGTAAATTTGCGGCGGATTTTTTAAAAAGAATATATTTAATTTTTTTTTTAAAAAAAATCCCCCGCAAATATGCATTACCGGCGGAATTTTCCAAAAATTATTTATTTATTTATTTTTAAAAATCTGCAGGTATTGCACATTTCCGGCGGACTTTTCAAAAAATTATTTATTTATTTATTTTTAAAAATCCGCCGGAAATGCACATTTCCGGCGGATTTTTCAAAAAATTATTTATTTATTTATTTTCAAAAATCCGCCGGTAATGTACATTACTGGCGGATTTTTCAAAAAAATATTTATATATTTTTTAAAAAATCCGCCGGAAATGTACATTACCGGCGGATTTTTTCGCATGAAATTTCCTACAGAAAAATCCGCCGGTAATGCACATTTCCAGCGGATTTTTCAAAAAATTATTTATTTATTTATTTTTAAAAATCCGCCGGTAATGCACATTTACGGCGGATTTTTCAAAAAAGTGTTTATTTATTTATTTTTAGAAATCCGTCGGAAATGTACATTACCGGCGGATTTTTCAAAAAATTATTTATTTATTTTTTAAAAAATCCGCCGAAAATGTACATTACCGGCAGATTTTTTCGCATGAAATTTCCGACAGAAAAACCCGTCGGTAATGCACATTTCCGACGGAGAAAACCGCCGGTAAATTCGCTGGAACCGTTCGAAAATGGCTATAAATAAAACTTTCTCCTACACTCTTCTCATTCTCTCATTTCACTCTTTATTTCTTTCTCATTCTTTTCTACACTTTCCCTATCTTATCTTTCTTCTTCTTTCTCATACTCTCCGATCTCCATAAATTTCTCTACATATCTCTCTTCTATATTTCCTCTTTCTTCTTCCTTCTCATTCATTTTCACTCCTTCATTTTTATTTCTTCTTACTTATTCATTCTTATTTTCTTCTATATTATCGCTTCTCATACTCTCCTTCATTCTTACTCCTTCTTCCTGATTTTATTCTCTCCAATATTATTTCTTCTCATCCTCTTTTTCCTTCTTATTCATTCATACTTCTTCATTCTCATTCATTTATTCCTTCTCATTCTGTTCTATATCATTGTTCTCATATTCTACTTCATTTTCATTTTTCTTACTTCTTATAAAATTACATACTAAATTTTAAAATTCGAAAAAATTTTAAAAAATTAATTTCTTTTTAAAAAAGAATAAAAAATCCGCCGGTAATGTGCATTTCCGGTGGATTTTTCAAAAAAAAAAATTTATTTTTTTTTAAAAAATCCGCCGGAAACGCCCATTACCGGCGGAAAAAATCCGCCGAAAATTACTGACGGTAAAATCCGCCGGTAATGCGCGTTTCCGACGGATTTTTCATAAAAAAAATTATTTTTTATTTAAAATATTTTTGCCGAAAATGTGCATTACCGGCGGAAATTCCGCCGGAAAACATTACCTACGAGCGTTTTACCGGCAGATTTCCGGCGGAAAAAGGGTCCTTCATTGGAGGTCCATCGTGAGTTGTGAGGTGACCAGTCCCCGAGATCTATATCTCGACGGTCACGTCGGGCTGGAGATCTCCTCGATGTAGATCTTTGGCGATGCCTCCTATGGGTCTTGACTCGGGGTCTACCTTTGGGTGCCATGGGAAGGCACGATAAAATTCAAAGAGTAGAGATGGTGTGATAGATAGATATCTCCCACTGTGGTCGCCAATGTTCTGCACCTAGCAGCGCGACGGTGACTGCTGTTGGTAGTTCTCTTGCAATCCGAGCGGAGTGTTGAATGAATCCCGGAGGGGGCACCTGCGATGCCACTCCGACGCCCAAGTCAGTATAGGGAATGAGAGAGTAGTAATATTCTAGGAATGAGAATGTACCTATTAATGGAAATGTGAGCCAGTATTTATAGGGAATCGTGCCCGTTGTGAGCCGTCGGATTGATAGAATTGATCTGAGTCATCCAAGTATGATAGTCATAATTGGGCTTGTATATTATAGATATGGGCCAAAGTGATTGTGCCAATCTATATCCAATTGGTGAATAGGCCTATTGGTCCCGTCCGGAACAACCACCACGTGAGTTTTTGCCATACTCAATATCACTGGATTCGAGACTGTCCCAACTCAAAACCAAAACCAACTCTTGTTCGTATTAAAATTAAATCATATCTTTTAAAAAATCTCAAAAAAAATAAATCATATCTTTTAAAATCCTTATACACCGCAATTTTTTTAAAAAAATCTTTTAAAATCCTTAAACCCCTTATACCCTCCCCTGTCTTTCGGCGCAAGAGTGTAAAGATAACTCCTTTGCTCCAGGGGGCCTCTGAATACGCAACTCTTCTCCATAACCGATAACTCTTCCTCCTCCTCTTCAGATTCGAACCTTCTTTATTTGTGTCAATAAGAAAAGTCTTTGTGTCAATAAAAAAAATCTGTTGAATTCCTCACGGCCGTTATATATGCCATTTGTTTCTGCGCAAGAGTTTGACAATAAAGGAATACGAAACTCTTCCTCCTCCTCTCTTCAGATTCGAAGCCTTGTTTATCTGTTTCTCCTTCCCTCAGTTCCTGAGTCATAATCGCTGCTTCCTTTCAAGTCCTTGTCCTCTTTGGTGACTGCCGTCTTTGTCCTCGCTCCATTCTCCATTAGAAGCTTTTCTCTTTACCCTGTTCCACAGCACAATCAAACTAGGATTTTTACTCACAGGTCTCACACGCTTTTTTTGCTTCAGTTTCGGAAACTTGTTTGGAAGAAAATGAAGCTACTAAGTCACACGAGCAGAGCAAGGCATCAACACAATGAGCAGCGTGAAAACAAAGACGACAAAGACTCGCTAAGCGACTTGCCGGATTACGTTTTGCATCACATAATGTCGTTTTTGAACGCCAAAGATGTCGTTCGAACCTGCATATTATCAACAAGATGGAAACATCTCTGGAAGCATGTTCCCACTCTTACATTAACTTATAGCAACTTTAAAACTTATGAGGGTTTCACCGAATTCGTGAATCGGTTTTTGTCTCTTCGCGATTCCTCCACGGTGTTAAGCGCTCTCCATTTCGAACTACGTGGTGGTTGGGTGCAGCCACACCTACTCAAAAATATTGTAAGCTCCGAAGCTTCACAATATGTCAACCGTTTACATCTCTCTTATGATATTCCATTCATTCCGCCTTCTTTGTTTTCATTTAGCTCTTTGACCTCTTTGTTTTCATTTAGCTCTTTGACCTCTCTAGACCTATGTATCCCAAAGCTTCTAAATGAACAACCCCTTTGCATATCAAGTACCAGACTTCTCAATCTGTCTATATGTATGGATTATGAAGCCTATTTAAAAATTGAGTTGTCTACTCCAAATCTTTGTACCTTTGCTTTTATTGGTAAAGGTTGTGTTATTCTGAATGGGAGCTCTCTTTCCTCTATTAAACAAGTCAGTATTGATGTAGATGAGCGAGTTAACAATCTTTTGATTCTACTCATTTTCAATTCGCTAAAAAAACTTGTGAAAATCGAATCCCTTACGGTATCTTTTACTATTCTTCAGGTTCCAACTTTAACTTCTTTTATTTGTTTTGTTAAATTTATATGACTTGAATTACATTAAATTGGTACTAACATTTGTTCCTCATTTCTTAGGCTCTCTCCTCAAGTCATGATTTAGTGAAGCTTAAGCCCCCTTTTTGGTATAACTTAAAGTCACTCAAAGTAAAACTACCGCAAAAATATGGATATTCCTCGATGAAGCAGGGATATTTTATTTTAATAGACTTTTTACTTCAAAATTCATCCTCAGCAAAAGTTGACATCGTAAGTGTGAAATGAATATCCGACATTTTTTATTTTAAAGAGATAATTTATAGTTTGGTTTTTGCATCATCTGTTTTCACTTGGTTTTAGTTTATTATCTTGGATAAACTACTCTTGGGTAGAGAAATAATTTGTACATGCATACTAGCATGATTTCAAGACACAACTCAGTTCTTCCTTTTTCTTTTTTTTCTTCCTTTGCTCATCCATTTTGTAATGGGATTTTAGGTTTTCTATGTGTGCTCCTCTCCCTCTCTCTTGAATTAATTTTATATTGTATCATGAGGATTGACAAGTAATATCAATGTTAGTAGTTTTCTTTATATGACAGGATTGTTAGTACTACTTACTAGTTTGATAGAATATTGACTATAAGTGTACCAGCTGGACAGAATAATAGGTTAATGAGTTTTGGAATGGTCTCATTGCTAGTCTGTCATTAATTTCCAACTTCCTATTTCCTATTTCCTTTTCATTTCTATGCTATTTATTTTATTTGGTGTGTAAGATATTTTCTTTAAAGTATTGAAAATGTTGACATAAGAATTTGCTTCCCAATTACTTGATGTTGTACTTGACTGGTAACTTTAAATGACTTGCTTGTTTGGGTTCATGTATGAGAAGTTAATGAATTTCATAGACTTAATATTTTTATTTTTTTCATTTGTTCCCAGACATGCGTTGAGTCTCTCAAGTTCTCTGCTTGCAATTGCCACAGAAACTAGCGCTTCTCAACATACTATCTGCTATGCTTAGTTTTTGCCAATAGTTTGGAATCAAGAGTCATCAAATTGTGGATGCACTATCAATGAAACACTTTTGTCAAGATAAATCTTTTAATTAGCTAGATAGCATGTTTAAGATATATTTTGTTTGCCTCCTTATCACAACATCAACAAAGGTTACTCTCCTCATGAGGAAAGTGTTTAGGAATGTTGGTTTGTAATGTTGGAGCTGCTCTTTTTCTTCTATGATTACATATTTTGATAAAATATGCTATACTGTGGCTTGTCATTATTTCTACTAGATATCTCGTGACTCTGATTTTATGAATGTTTGATAAGCCATTCTTTTCTGTTTGCACATAAAACTGCTAAATAATTTTAGCATTCCTGCCCTCTAACTTCTATTTTGACCGCAAACGTTTTACTATACTTTTTGCAAGGAAATGAGATGCTGCATACCAAGTAACAGTCGGAATTGGATTAAAATAAAGCACAAGCAATTTATACCTTTATACCTTTACACTTGAACTGTTTTTTTTTTTGACAAAACCTTAAACCTGAGCTTAACCAATTTATACATCAAAATCAGTCTTGAACCTGAAACTTTGTAATATTTAGGATGTACCAGCATGAAAATATAAATATGTTAATCATCTACATCTACAAAAACAGCACGTTCTCCATAAAAAGAGAGAGGTAGAGGGAATGGAGGTTCAGCATACCGGTGGCTTCTGTTATACTTGAAATGGATAAAAAGGAAAAAAAAGGGAGTGATGATGAAATCTGGTGTGATGTTATTTCCTCTCATATATATAGAGAGATGTTTAAAGCGTAAAACTTAACTGTGGAAGCTAAATAGTTTGAAAAAGGAATGAATCTCATCATCTCAGAAGTGCCTACTAGAATTTCAATTGAACAAAGCACTAAAAAATGTACAAAATGTCTTACTAAAAATGCTGGTGATGCCGAGGCATTAACCAATCCTCCATTCTTCTTCTCTACACGGTATGACAACTTGTTCCTCATAGGCTCAGGCCCAGCATCTACCTCTACATGAAGTATTGAATCCGGACCAATTTTGTTTCTTTCATACTAATACTAATAGAAACTGGTAATTGTAGTTATAATTTCTGAACAGAAATAGAATTATATTGAAATGTCCTCTGCAGAGTTGTTTTCAAAATAGAGGTTCAATAGTACAAAATTAAAGAATACTAAAAGGTCTAACATATACCTCCTGCTTTGCTAGATCCATTGCATCTTCCATGCTGCTTCTATCTGAAATTGCACTTTCGATATGCTCTGCGCCTAGGTTAGAGGTGATGATAATTACCGTTTTTCTAAAACACATAGTCTTGCCTAGACCATTAGTCAACCTCCCATCATCAAGAACTTGAAGTAGGGTGTTGAATATAATGGGTGTGCCTTTTCAGCTTCATCAAAAGCACCACACAGAAAGGCCTTATCGATACGACTTCTGTTAATTGACCACCCATTTCATATCCTTTATACCCTGGTAGTAAGGGCTGAGTTCAATGGTACAATTACAGAATTAAAAAATATTAAGAGGTCTAACATATATCTCCTGCTTTGCTAGATCCATTGCATCTTCCATGTTGCATTTATCTAGAGATGCTTTGCGCCTAATTGGAGGTCATGATAATTACCTTTTATCTAAAACACAGGTTCTTTCCTAGACCATCATCAGTCAACCTCCCATCATCAAAACATGAAGAAGGATGTTGAATATAGATGGGTGTACCTTTTCAGCTTCGTCAAAAAGCACCACTCAGAAAGGCCTTGTAGATACAACTTCAGAGGAGGCTATGTTTGGTGCAGTAAATGAAGAGGACGAGCCTCAAGAGTATATGCGCCCAGGGACATCGACTAGCAACCACAAGTTGGCTGAGCCCCCACACAAGGAACCGATTCAGAGGAAGGTTCCCACTTTTGAAGCTTAGGACCCCTTGATAGAGGTCAACCTAGGAACTGAATTAGAACCGAGGATGACCAAGATCAGTGGGCTTCTAAGTGTGCAACAAAGGAAGTGGGTGGTTGAGTTGATCAAACAATACTGAGACTGCTTTGCATGGGACTACCATGAAATACCCCTCATAAACAGCCACCGAGGAGGTTCAACCCTCAGTTGATGCCTCAAATCAAAGCTGAGGTTGAGAGGTTATTAAGGGCAGGATTCACCAGAACTTCCAGGTACGTTGAATGGTTATCCAATATAGTCCCCGTTATTAAAAAGAATGGTCAGGTGCGGGTTTGTACTGATTATAGAAACATAAACATGGCCACTCCTAAAGATAAATATGACATCCCTATGGCGGATATGTTAGCTGGTGCCGCGGCTGACCATGCTATCTTGACATTCAAGGACGGTTATTTTGGATATAGCCAGATCTATGTGGCCTAGGTGGACACAATAAGACTGCCTTTATGTACCTTGGTGCCTTAGGCATCTATGAAGGGTTGGTTATGCCTTTTGGCCTAAAGTATGCAGGAGCCACTTATCAAAGGGCGATGAATGTGATCTTCCATGATTTGATCGGCAAAAGCATGGAAGTGTATATTGATGATGTGGTTGTCAAGTCTAAGAGTTTTGAAATGCACCATGCTGAGCTTGAACAAGCTATGAAACAGATGAGACTCCACAATCTCAAGATGAATCCCATTAAGTGTCCATTTGGTGTTTCAGCAGGATACTTCTTGGGCTTCTTGGTTCACAACCAGGGGATTGAAGTGGACAAGAATAAGGCAAGAGACATATTGGAAGCTAGTCCTTCTAGGACTAAGAAGGAATTGTAGAGCCTCCTCGGCAAGATCAACACCAAAAATATGCTAAGTTGTTGGTCGAGGGAAAGAGCCTAGCCGAGGCTAGTGAATGGTCGAGTAGACATAGGCCGAGTCACTCATGTTTGGCACACAAGGAAGGGCGGATCGCCTAGTGGGTGTAATTTAACCTATTCTCCTAGTTTCTGCCTCTTTATTGCTAGTGAGAGTAACCATATAATTCATGGTGGTAGCCTCGATAGAATAGGGAAATAAGATATTGAAGCATCATTGGGGAAAGGCTTGCCGAGCAACGCAAGAGGTGGCTAAGGGCGAAGGAATTTGGTGGAAAAGCTTGAATAAATATGCTTAAATACAAATCATAAGCTTGGATAACAAAAGTATGATAAAACTTGTCGGGTAGTAGCAACTCGGTTATGGAGGAGATCGGCTAGAGGACAACTCAGCTGAGGAGCTAGTGGCCAAGGACAGAACAGGTTGTATATCTTAGGAATATTTTGGCCGAGGCGGGAAGGCTTGCTTGGGAAGCAAGTATTCAATGCACGTGGACAGATTTGGACGTTGAAGCGATCAAGAGAGATGTGGAGAAGCACCATAGAAACCGAAGCGAAGATATTTTGACCCCACTACTTGTGCTAGTGGAGGAGTGGAGTGTGTTTCCGAGTTTTTAGGGATTCGGCGTAATGTAGTACGTTGATCTTAGCTAATCCAACGGTGGTTAAATTGTAGTCTAGTCGAAGTGGCCAACGAAGACCATGTATATATATATATGTGTGTGTGTGTGTGTGTGTGTGTGTGTGTGTGTGTGTGTGTGTGTGTGTGTGTGTAGACCGTACAGAAACACACACATCAATCAAACATTTTTTCAAAGTCTTTACTTTCTATGTTCTACTCGCATTTATCTTTATGTTTTATGCCAGTAGGTAGTCCAATTACACGTCCCTCTCACCTAACCTAACACTCTTTAGAGTTCCTTCCTCAGCGCATTTATTTGAAGCAAGAGGAATTAGAGGTTTCAAGCTCAAAGCCAATCCCTCGGCTAACTCTGAGAGTTTGATGACAACAATTTCAAACCCAGTGAAATCAATAATCTTATACTACAGTGAAATCAATAATCTTATACTGCCATATAAGCGCATATCAGACAACTAAGAACGATAATAGCCACGTCATAATTTTTTTAGCGGAACAAAACGGAAAATGAAAAAAGGTTCACGTTGTGATCAGTTTAAAACTTAAATGACTAATTTGGGAAAAAAAATATAAATGACTAAATCGTTACCTGAAATTAAGATAAGGGACTCCGGGAGCAATTTAGCCTATTATTTTTCACTTGATCGAAAAGCTCATATATATTATTATTAAAGTCAATTTCTTGACTCCAATGTCCCACTTCCTAATTAAGTCGCATTATATAAGTGTAAGAGTCCTACATTTGATAGAAGAGTGGATTTTGAGCATTATATAAGTAAGAGAACCCATAAACCCAAAGCCTTAAGGTTTTTGGTTAAGATGTGGTGTCCAACGCATTATATAAGTGTAAATGTCCACCAGATTTTATCTCTCCATCTTCGTCTAACTCGAAACCACCTCTCCCTCCTGCAAAGCCTCCAGATCGCTCTCCTTTACTACCGTTTCCAGATCTCTATTGTTTCCTTCGTTCAAGATCTGTTTTCGGTACCCTTCCTCTTAATGGTGTTCAGATATCTGGTTAAATTGCTCCATTGGCCTTTGTGCCATCATTTTCGGGGAAAGTTCTAGATTTTCCTCTTTTCCCCCCTACACCTTCTTTGTGGAGTTTCGATCTGCCTGTGTATGGAGCATTTGTTTGAAAGCTTTGAACTTTTGACTTTGGTGGTTCTTCTGGTTCCCTTAATATTGGCTTCACCTCATCTTTCGTCGGTTCTCAGTTTTGAAACAAAGTCCTCGGGGCTATTTGGCCTTCAAATACGGGAAGAGTCTGGACTTTCCATCTCTCCTCCTACACCAACTTCGTGGGACTTTCTGTTTCATATTTGGGGCACCTTTGGTCTTCTCGGTGGTGGTGCTGATGTTGAGGATAAACAAGTCGGCTGGGTCATTGGATTGGGTCTTGCCCGATTAATGAGAATCATTACAATGTTGACAAAAAAAAACTCATGGTTTAATATTAGCACGTATGCGTATACCTTAGTAATTCCTCAACTCATATATGAACACGTGTCACGAAGATAGATGAATTTGAATACGCATTATAATTCATTAAACAGTTGTCTCTTCTTTAGTTATCTTCTTTCATACACTCACTCTATCTTGTTATTCATACTACCTTTAGATATGTACTGGTATATATACAAATTCTTAATTGCATGTGTACCGTAAACAGCACCACCAACTACAGCAAACATTCCATCAAATAATTTAAAGTATTGAGACACTAAGATCTGATGGAAATCTAAAGCAAATTAAAGGAACTGCTCCAATAAATAATTTGTAGAACACGTGAATGATTATTTCACATCAACTTTTATAATTCCTGTCGATTATGGACCCAGCTGTTTTCCAAATAACTAGATGATCATTATTACCAAACATTACCATATATGTATGAAAATACAAAAATACTTACACCCTTCTCCTGTTTAATTTTTGGAGGTAATTAATGTGGACCCTTGTATAGGATATACTTTCCATAAAGCAACGTTAATTCTATCAATGACTCACTTTGTTAATCTCATCCACCAAATACCAACAAAAAATCACATGTCTATATATTTTTTTTAAACTGTGTATCCTCTGCGCGCAAACTGCAGAGACTAATCCCTCAAGCCGGGCAGAGACTAATCACATGTGTATATATAATTGAACACCAACAGCAATATAACACATCTTCTCTAAGAAATAATCATTATTATCATAATGGGAGAGATTGATCCAGATTTCATTCAACCACCAGAACACAGACCAAAACTAAGTGTAGTAGAAGCTAAAAACATTCCTGTGATAGACTTATCCCCTATACTAGATGATTCCAATGATGTTATCAAAGACCCTTTAGCCTTTGATGAACTTGTGAAACAAATAGGAAGTGCATGTAAGGAGTGGGGGTTTTTCCAAGTGATTAACCATGGAGCTCCTCTTGAAAGCAAGAAGAGAATTGAATCTGTTGGAAAAAGATTCTTTGCTTTAAGTTTGGAGGAGAAGAAGAAAGTTAGAAGGGATATTGTGAAGGTGATGGGATACTATGAAACTGAACATACTAAGAATATTAGGGATTGGAAGGAGGTTTTTGATTTTACTATGGAGGAACCTACTTTGATTCCTGCTTCAATTGATCCTGATGATAAGGAAGTTACTCATTGGTATAATCAGTGGCCTGAGTACCCACCTGAGATGAGGTAATTTCACTTTATTCCCTTGTTCCTTTCACATTTTATCTTCTTTTTTACTCTGAATTGGTAGATGTTTCAAATTGTTTACAGCGTCACTCTTTTTAGACGTCTCGTTTCCTTCAGTTAACAAAATTGAAATACGTAAAGGGCCACATATGTGTTTTGTTAACGAAAGATAACGAAAGAGTGGCGTTGTAAAAAAATTGAAACATGGACCAATTTGAAAAGAAAAAAAATCAATTTGAAATTAAGTTAAAAGATGTCAGATATAATTTTGCCATCATCTGATGGAGTGAAGGAATTAACCTTTGAGGCCGGATGCCAACTCAGCTAATCCATTGTTATTAATTAAGAGTATAAAACAGACAACAAATATATTTAAGAGAAGACTGGACCAATAAAAAGGACAAATCAGAAAGACCTATAATGTTGCAAAAGAACAAGATCATGACCCGAGACCAAACTCAGAGACGAAAACAAAAGTACAGTTATTAAACATAGTTATCAGTGAATCAACTACAAGGACCACACAACAGAATATTTATAATCTCCTTGATGGATTATGCAAAACAAACTAAGCTATCAATTACACTCATTCAATATAAATTATAATCATGCAGGAATTAATCTAATTGATTTTCTTTGTTTTCGTAAAAGTAGGCATATACTTATTGTTTTGGAAAATCATTAAAGGGTTAATTATGTTTTATGTCCTCTAATTTATGTTGATGTTCAGAATTGGTCTCTATAGTTTAAAAAGTATATTTTTCCGTCCCTAATGCCCTAAAGTGTGTTACAATTAGTCCTTGTTGATCTTTTTTTTATAGGCAAATGTTAGTATAGGTGGGGGATGTTAGTTTCTTATAATGTTCATTAGCTCACCAAATGTTGATCTGCCTTAGTTCTTATAACAATATAACTTTTTTCTCATTTTACTTTTGATAATGATGTTATGATAATTTTAATTTGAGTCCTTACATTACATGGATTATCTGACCATAAATCAAATAATATTGGGACTATTAGCCAAAAAAAAAACTTATGTTTTTAGTCCCGTAAATATAAAAATTTTATTTTTAGTCTTTGGAAAAATGTTTTTCTTATTACGTACAATTTTCTAAATTCTGTTTTTCATCTTTGTAATAAACATATATTTTTTAAATTAGTCCTCGTTTAGCCTATATCTCAGAGACAAAAATCAAAATGGTATCTAACTGCAAGGACTAGACCCAAATCTGAACAATATTACAACGACTAAAACAAGACAACCAGGATTAAAAGCAAAAAATTTAATATTACAAGCACAAAAAACAAAAAGAAATATTTGTACTTGGAAGAAAAACAAAAACTTCTATATATGCATGGATGAAATACATACTTGAGGCAAAAATATATTATAGAGACTAAAAACGAAAAAAGAAACTATAATAAAGAGATTAAAATAAATCAACAACAAAAAAATTTAGCTCAGTTGAGGACGAAAAATATATTCTTTTTAAATTTTAGAGACCAAAGTCGAAAATTAGTATAAGTGATCAGGACACTAAAATCATATTTAAGCAAATAATAAATTAATACTCGTGGTGACTGTACAGAAACTTTCACTAGTAAGGTCAAAATAATAGTTTATAATATTTTTTGCTTTTACAAAATACCTAATTTCATGACTGAAAAAATTTAAAATACCTAAAATTCTATAATTTATATAGCTATAAAGGTAAAATTAATATCAGTACTTATTCTCTTTTTTGTTGATCAGTTGTCAATTTCTACATTTTTTCAATTCAAATTGTCTTATGGAGGTGACGCCTATTTTTTTTTGAGAGTGAAATAAAATTATTATATATTTTTCTAAGTAAAAATAATTTATTCTATAGGAGAAATTTCCCTGAATCATATCTAAACCTTTATTTGTCCCAGAATATCTATCAACGGGTATAATAAAATATTATAATATATTGAATAGTAAAATACAGTGCTTTTTAATATATTTTAACTAAATATTTTGTTAATATTTGTTATTGTTTTCTTAATGAAATAAATGTAGATTTGATATATATTGAGAAAATTAAATATATTTTTTAAAAGTAAATGAAATGAGAGTTAAAATAAAGTTAAATAATTTATATATTTTGCAAAAGAAAATCTTTAAAGTACATATTTGATTTGATATTTTAAAATCTTAATAAAATAAAAAAAATTAAACAAAACAAAACTATTTAAATTTGAATATTTTCAACTCCATCCTTCACATGTCACGCTTTATTCCTATTCTTTAGGTTCATTAAACATGCCAATTTTTCAATGGCAAAAAGAGAAATACATACATACATTTATTCACCAAAACAAACAGATAAGAATATTTTATAAATTGTTTAAATACTTTTTTAACAATGTAATTGGTGCGCCGTATCTATCTGGCTTTGCCAATCCATGTGGTTCTCCTCTTTCAATAGAGTTTTTTGCCACAACCAAGACTCTTGAGGCCTTGAAGTGGGATCTGAACCCAGTTACCATTCGGACCAATCGTTATTGGTGTTTAATTACGTCTTTTGTATATATTCCTACATTTTATGCTAGTCCCTTTAAAAAATTTGGGTTTAATATGTTTTAGTCCAAATTAAATATTCTTCTATTTAGTTTAGTCCTTAATTTTGTCATAGCTGAGACTTAACATCGATGAAATTTTTATTAAAATCGCTAAATGGAGACTTGAAACATCAAAGGAGTTGCCTCAGTAGGTTTTGTTTGAACCTTGTTTTGTACCGTGCTTCCGATCTTGAAACAGTTGGTAGGAGTTGTCCTTGATCTGCGACATTCGACTTTGAGATGCCGATGTTTGATCTTTGAGATGGTGATGTTGTACCTACAATGATACTCTGATGCTAAAGTCAGTATCTGAGTGAGTCAGTATTTTTTATTAGAAATTGCTTACATTTATGAGCATTGAGTGTGGTATTTATAGAGTTTGTATGATGTTTTTTTTGTCGACCCTGAGCCGTTAGATCTTACAGAGGTATCTGTACCGTTGATTAACTGGACTAGATTTTCTGGATATGGACTGGTTTGGTTATTGGGCCTTATAGGGGGTGTAAATATCAATTTAAGTCTTTTACTAGTTACCATAACAAACCTCAATCCTCCCAACTAACAAAAAAAAATACTAACTTACTAACATTCCCAGTGGAGTAACCAACATAGTTTTAGGTCTAAAATGAACTTTGAGGACAGGTGGCTTACAAGTAAAACCACATACTAATTACATTGCACTAGGCTATAGCTAGAGATAATAGTTTTATAAATACTAATAGTAATAAGTTTCTTTACTATATATTTTCTTTACCGATGATTTTTCGCCAAGAAAAATTAGCATAAGATTTTAACGAAATTCCTACATTTCTTTGCAAAAAAAATATATGATGTTTTCGATCTACGTACAGAGAGACATTCCAAGAGTATGGTCAGCACATGGAAAAACTAGCACTGAAGATAATGGAACTTATTGCACTGAGCTTAGGCTTGCCACCAAAAAGATTCCATGACTTTTTCAAAGACCAAACAAGCTGGATTAGGCTGAATTATTACCCACCTTGTCCTTCCCCTGACATTGTTCTAGGATGTGGTCGGCACAAGGATTCTGGTGCTTTAACTGTTCTTGCTCAAGATGAAGTTAGTGGGCTTGAAGTGAGGCGTAAATCTGATGGTGAATGGGTTCTTGTCAACCCTATGCCTGATGCTTATATTATCAATGTTGGAGATGTTATTCAGGTACTATACTTCTACACCAATTTTTGAAAAGTAATATTGGGTTCTCACTTTTACAAATTTCTTGTGTTTATTGATTTCTAACATTTTTTGGAATCATGACCATCTTTAGAGTGTGTTTAGATGAAATAATTTAAAATTTAAGAAATTTAAAAATTCTAAGTATTATAAGTGATTCAACTGAGTTCCCTTTTTTTGTTTGGCTAGAGTAGTTTATTTTTTATAGTTGTGCCATTTTTGTAAGTTTATACATTTTTTGGGATAAAAATATAAATATCAAAAGAAAAATTGTTTGAAATGACTTGTTTAAAAAGTTGGGTTATATGATAATTTTGAAAAACTATAGGGTCCAATTTATAAACTTTGAAAATTCATAGGGACCAATTTGCAAATTTTGAAAATCTATACGAACCAAATTGCAAATCTCAAAAAAAAATTATATAGTCAAACCTTCTCAAATAATAAAAGATCGTTTTTGTTGTATTCAAATGCTTCATTTTTTATAAGCAAAAATAATATATAGGAGAGCACAAGAGGTGCCCCAACGCATATACAAAAGATCGTGGAGCATCATTAAAATATCTCTGGGTTAAAACCCAGAGAGGAAAAATAATACCCCAATTACACGATCATCATATAGCTCATCGGGCAATTCAGCCAACCCATTAAATTCCACTTAGTATTCCTACCCTTCCCGTAAATGAGCCACTCCCAAGCATAGTTTTAAAAACCGGCTCGGCCCGGCCGGTCGGATCGGGAGAACCGGGAACCGGGGGGTAATCGAGCTGGTCAGCCTTATGGATCGGAAATGCAGCCACCAGGTGAAAATCGGCGTGACTATGTCGGGTTTTGCGAAAACCGGTGACCCGGAATGACTCGGACCGAGTTGTGCATTTTAGATTTTTTTCCAAAACGACGTCGTTTAATCTATTTCTTTTGCTCTTTTTCATCTTTTTCTTTTCCATTATAGCATTATTCGCTTCAGTTGAGTAATTGTTATCAGTGATTTTTTTATTTTCTGATGTAGCACTTCTAAATATGGGAAACCGTAATCAAGTTTATTAGAGTTAGTTTGTTTTTTGCATTATATTTATCAATTATGAGTATATATAGGATGATTTTATGCAGGATGTGATTTTTTGTTTGACTTTTCTAGGCAGGATGTGTCATTTTAGCTAGGAAATTAAGTTCTACAGGTACGAAAGTTATATAGGTCTTGAAAATTCGAGGAATAGAGACTGGGTCCGGGTCATGCGGTCCGGGTTTTGGTCATGCAGTTCAACTGTCGATCCCTCGGTCCAACCCTTGACCCAATGACCCGGTACATTCACCAAGTCGGCCACCGGTCCGAGTTTTAAAACATTGCTCCCAAGAAATAAATTTAACATGATCATGTTAATCATGATTTACAATCGAAATTTCATTCACAAAAGATCCTTTGAAAATAGTTTTGTTCCTTGCGTGCCAAATGGTCTAAATCGTAGCAGTCCATAATAAGTCCATATTGTGTATTAATTATATCATATTTTAAAGGGTTCGATACTGATATCCATATGCAACATTTTAATATGATATATATAACAAGAGAGATAAATAAATATTGTTGGGCTGCGCAGGTTTGGGGTAATGATGCATACGAGAGTGTTGAGCACAGAGTGATGCTAAACACAGAAAAAGCAAGGCTTTCTTATCCATTCTTTCTCTTTCCTGCACACTACACCATGGTGGAGCCTTTGCCAGAGCTCACAAATGAGAATAACCCTCCCAAATATAAGCCTTACAACTGGGGCAAGTTTTTAGCTACTAGAAAGCGTAGCAATTTCATGAAACTTGATGTGGAAAATATCCAAATACATCACTTCAGGATTTAATTAATATTGTATTTGGAATATTGGAGCATGAATGTTCTGATGCGTCAAACTACGTATATGAATAAGACGCTAGCTATCTGCAGCATGTCATGTGAATGATGTATAATTAAGGAGCCACTGGCCCATAAATAATTTCAGTTTCTGAAGACAATATTATTCATCGACTCTTTTAATAAGTACTATTTTTATGGGAATGTTTATTTAATAACACAATGGTTGTTTTGCTGGTCGGTATGGTTCTTCTCTCCCAACAGAATTTTTGTTACACCCCGAAATTCGAACTTGAGATTTTGAGGTGGGATCCAAGCCTAGTTACCGCTTGGACCAACCCTTGTTGGTACACGATATCGATGCTTATAAGAATTTTGTTTATTTTGGAAGTTTTTTTTTACTCAATTTATTTTGGAAGTTTTTTTTGCTATTATTTTGGTTTCACATATATTTTCTCTAGAGTTATTCGTGTTCGAGATATTGCGGACAATGAGAGTCTATTTGTTAAAGCTTTTTTAAAAAAAAACAATTTTTATAAAAATAGTCATTTTTAGAAATTTTTCATTCGTTTGTTATAGCTTTTTAAAAAATTAGAATTTGAAAATGAGCAATATTGCTATATATTGCCCGAAATTCAGCTACCGAATTCATCCCGAATACCTGTGGCTCAAATATAATAGGAAACTTGCTTTCATTTTAAAACCACACGTTAAGGCATACAAGCCGGTGATTGGTTGGAATCAGTTCGGGAATTAATTCGGGACCCAAAATTCGGGTCATATAGCATTAACTTTTGAAAATTAATTATCCTTTTTTTGATCAATTAATTATCTAAAAACTGCAGGAATTCCAACATTATTTCACCACGTTGTATAAGTCTAGTATTGTAATTTAGGATTAATTAAGATGCACTCATACCATAAATTAATCAATCAAAAATTGATACCTCATACAAATATTTAATCTTTATTCAAGTCATCTTGAAAGTCACATATACAATAACTTTTATTGGTTGAGAGTGTAAAATAACGATAAGTATGAATTAAACGGCTATGGCTTACGGTACTAAGCTAAATGCTTAGTTTTTTTTACTAAATCAGTCTCAGTCGTTGGATCCCTATTGTTTTAATGAAATTGAATCCAAGGGCTATTGTTTAATGAGGGCATCCTTGTCATTTTACCCTTTCTCTGCTCATCACGCAAGCTTTGTGATCGTCTCTCTGATTCTGGCAACCATCACGCACGTTTCCGCCAACCATTGCGCATTACAGAATCACTTATTACTTCTGTTACGCACGCACGCTTTCTGTTACGCTCATCACGCAAGCTTTGTGATCGTCTCTCCGATTCCGGCAACCATCACGCACGTTTCCGGCAACCATCACGCACGTTTCCGGCAAGATCTAGGTGCTGGCTTAACACCGTTAAGGTCGTCGTCGGCACTCTGTTTTACAACGAGAAAATACTCTACGACTACGTATTTGATTTTCAGGAGAAAAAAGTCACTCAGATCTGTTTTCCAAAATTTCATTCAAGCTGAAACTGTTGACTTTGGTGTCCTTCTTTTCCAATTGCATTCAAGCTGTTTGCTGAAATGCTTCATAGAGATTTTTTTTTTGTCTTTGATGATTGTGCGTTTTTTTTTGTTGTTGCTTCCTTTGAGCACTATGGCATGTCGCTTCCTCCAAGTCGTTATATCATTGTCGCTTCCTCGAGTGGTTACAACATTGTCGCGTTCCTTCTGACCTTGCCTTCTTCTTCTTCGCACTTGTTTCGTGGCTGGTTTTGGTGCACTCTAACCATTATTATGCAAATCTGTGGTTAATGGCATATAACCATAGTTATGCATATCTGTGGTTAGTTGCATCTAACCATTGGCATCTAACCACAGTTATGCATATATGTGGTTAGTGGCAGCTAACCATTGCAATGCACATTTGTGGTTAGTGACATCTAACCACTGTGGTACAAATTTGTGGTTAATGAACAAAGTTTGTTTTGTGTGAAAAAAAAAACGCCGCAATATTTTTTTAGGTAAATGACCCTTTTACCCTTTTAGTAAAAACAATATAAGTCATGTTTAGATGGAACCACAATATACCCGTTTTGAATGCTACTTTAATCTAAGTCATGTTTTCTTTTTTTACAACTAATCTAACTCATGTTGATCATTGAGCAATTTACTCTTGTCATATGATTTTGATCATTGACCCAATTTAGTTGCACAATTTACAAATGTAAACAGTTGTTAACACCCAAAAATAATTAGGTCGTAGGCCGGGGGCTGAGTGAGAAAAAGGAATAGAATTGGAGTGCTGAGACAGGCCACTAGACAAAGTTTTAGGAGATAGTTGCCAAGGAGAAGAATCTAGAGAATCCCTCGGGGCATATCACTAGACAAACTCCCCGAGAAAGGGGTTAGCCCGAGGAGCAATGAGCGAGGCCGAGGGAGAGCAAAGCTTCAGCCTATAGAGTGCCACGGCCAGGGCGGGCTCGGGTGCTTGAGATACTGTCCGAGGACGAAGGCTAGCTGAGTAAGCCAAGTGGCTGAGGTAAGGCAGGCTCGCTTGGTGTTGTGTGAAAACAATATGTGCAAGTATACACAGTCGCAACAAGTAATAAAGAGTAAGTAGAGATCGTTCCCACGAGGATTGTTGAGTTCTTTTCTATATTTAATTAGAAAGCAAGCTAGTGAGTAAAAATAAAGTAAAATAACAAGTTGTAGAACCCAATTTTATCAACAAACAGCAAGTAAAATAAAGGATTAGTGGAAATCCAGAATGAGAGTAAGTTGGGAATGCCTTCACTATGCAAATTCATAAGAATGGTCTAATGCTGCATCTGATGCTGCAGCAATAGATGTTGTCGCAATAGTTGATGTTTTGTCAAACACTTTCACTAGGTTTTCGCTACAAGAGCCTATGTCTAGGCCCTAAATAGGTATACCCTAGGCTACTTACGCACCCACAGTGTTCACCTTATGGAATTTGCCCTTCTATGTCTAGGTTTTAAGCAAGGATTATTAAACTATCCATATTATCCTTTGAGATCAATTTATAAACCATGTCTGAATCTATAAATGGTACTTATACTTAGGTGATCAAGTCTAAAATAAGTTTGGAAATAGTATCATGCAAAGGATAAAAATGCTAAACATCAAATACATGCATTAAACACACTAAGACTTCATTACATAGATCAACGCATCCCAACTAAGAGTATTTAGCTCATGATGAGCCAACAACACAAGAAATACAACTTAAACATAATGTTTATTAAAGCCATACATGCGAAAATACAAAGAAAAAGTATAGTAAGAAGTGGTATACTGAAGATAGACTCCAAGAACAGTAGCATGGAGGTTCAGATCAGCTCCCAAATCCACAAAAATCTTCAAGTAATTAAGCTCATGTATTGTTGCAGCATCACTCCCAGCAATGGTGTTTCCACTTTTTGTTATTTAAGGTAGCTTGGTACAAAAATGGAGGAAAAACTATTTCTATCATTTTCCTCCTCTGAACCAGCACACCAAATGAAGAAGAAGGTAGTCTTTATATAGTATTAGGGTGAATGATCCAAGAAAACCTTAATTTGGAGGTGCCATTTGTCCTTTTGCGTGACCAGTAGTACAAGTGCCCAAGAGAAAGATGGAATATTCTTTGTTCAGGTGCTGGCGTCCTTGAGAATGCGCTTGTCCTTGGATAACAGCTGTAATGCACTCAAATTCGTGCTTCCAGCAATTTCTCTCTCATCTCGCAGGAACTGTTGCTGCAGCAACTATTGCTGCAGTAATGAAACACACGCCTAAAAGCACAAAATGGGGCACCAAATTGCCAAATGGGGCACCAAATTGCCAAATGATCACAAACCAGAATTAGTTCTTCTTTTACACTAAACAACATATTTTAACTAATTAAACACAACATTTCTTTAGAACTCACAACAATTTAAGCTAAGAAAGCATAAATAACTCTTATAAATAAGAGTTATCACACCCCCAAACTTAAACCATTGTTTGTCCGCAAGCAAAGACGCTTGACAAAGAACAAACAAACACAAACAAGGCAATATCCAGCTGCAAGTTGGGCAAACAGATTCAAACAGATTTTCAAATATGCTCAAGTTGGGCATAAACTTTCAGATCCCTAATTACTCACATACACCTTAAGTTTTTCAACATTTCTAGAATTACCATCTGCTCAAAGTGTGTGTGTGTGTGTGTGTGTGTGTGTGTGTGTGTGTGTGTGTGACAACTAGGTCCAGTTCAACTGTTAGCAAGTTTCAAAACTTCACCTAGCTAGAGAAAGAATGGTTTTCTTTTTGCTATGCCAAGAATTTTTCAAAAAGAAAGGTAGACTAACAACTTCAGCATAAGAAAGGGGGGCTTCAAAGCACAACAAAGGGCTTGATTAAACATTTCAGATTATTGGTCAGTGCACTATTATTACAAGACTTCAGATTCATTGCTGCAGTAATTGGTGCTGCAGCATTTAACACTTGACACACTATTTTGCATGCCCATTTTTCATAACACTTTTTCTTTTTCAGTTTTTTTTTCTTTTCTTCTTCTTTTTTTTTTCTTTTTCTCTTTTTTTCATTTATAGGCTATTGCAGCTTTAATCACTTTTATTGAACTTTTGTACAATGTACAGAGACACTTAGACACTGACCATCCTAAAATCTCCATGCTTAGCCTTAATATAACCGATGCACCCCCAAACTTAGTTTCATACGCTACCCTAGGTTTTTAGTAGAAGCTTGGCACAACTTAGGTCTACCAAAATCTAACTTAGCATCAGATCATTTTTAGCTTACTAAATTCCTACATAAACCTAGAATAAAAGTGTGGGAGCAGTAGCAATCTCACTACAAGAAAATCCTGTATTACCGGTGGATTTTTTCCGGCGGATATTCTGCATTTCCGGCGGAATTTTTCCGTCGGTAAATTTCTGGCGGCAAAAATGGTATTTCCGGCGGATTAAAAAAAAAATTAAAATCCGCCGGAAATTCAAAAAAATCCGCCAGAAATGTCGCCGGAAATTTACCGGCGGATTTTTAACATTTCCGGCGGATTTTGTTTAAAAATAGTAATAAAAAATTTCAAAAAATCCGCCGGAAATGTTAAAAATCCGCCGGAACATTTTGAAATTCATATAAATAAAACTTTCTCCTACACTCTTCTCATTCTCTCATTTCACTCTTTATTTTCTTCTCACTTTCTCCTACACTCTTCTACATTTCTTTTCTTCTTCCTTCTCATTCATCACTTATTCATTCTTATTTCTTCTTTCTCATATACTCTTCAAACTTAATTAAATTTCTCTACATATCTATTTTCTATATTTCCCATTTCTTCTTCCTTCTCACTTCTTCTTATTTCTTCATTCACATACTCTCATCTATTCTTATTTCTTATCACTTATTCATTCTTATTCTCTCCTATATTACTTTTCCATACTCTCTTTCATATATTCTTTTTTTTACACAACTCTCTTTCATTCTTATTCATTCTAATTTCTCTATTACTTCTCATTTTATTCAATATAATTTTTTTCTTATATTCTAATTTATTTTTTATTACATCTTATTTAATTAAAATACAAAATTCGAAAAAAAATTAAAAAAAATTAAAAAAAATTAAAAAATTTTAATTTTTTTTAAAAATCCGCCTGTAATTCAAAAAATCCGCCGGTAAATTTCCAGCGGATTTTTTGAATTACCGGCGGATTTTTTAAAATAAATTTTTTTTTTTAAAAATCTGCCGGAAACGCACATTCCGGAAACCGTTACCTGCGAACGAATTTCTGGCGGAAAAAATCTGCCGGTAATGGCCAATTTCCTGCGGATTTTGGCCATTTCCGGTGGATTTTGGCCGCCGGTAATCCAGGAATTTCTTGTAGTATCTATTCATCTATCAAACCAGGTTACACTCACTCAGTCTCACCATAAACATCATTAAGTCAGCCCAAATTGAAGCATAATCTCTTACTGATTTGAACAAAATACAACTAAACATGCCTTTTAAAAACAAACAACACATAAAAGGTTCTCCCCCTAACTTAAGACCCAGCAGTGTCCCCACTGCTCATGCAATTACTAATGGGAGAGACCTTAGACACAACAGAACTAAATTGAAAACATTTAACACAAAACATGATTTTAAATCCTAAACAGCTGCTGGATGCTATTACAGATGCTACAGCATCCAACAGGATTATTGAAACATTACTAAATAGAAAACAACCCTTAAAAACAAACAACAAAACATAAACAACAAAAGAGAAAGGGGTTAACTAGGAGGGACCCACGGTTTGTTACTGGTACTGGCTCTTGTAGCTTGGTGATTTTTTCAGCAGTTGCATTGGATTCTGCAGCAATAGATTGCTGCAACTCAGAATCAGCATGGTCAATCAGCAACTTCTGGCTCTTTACTCACAGGAGGCTCTTTTCCAAGATGCATCTCAGCCAATGTCTTGGCTACTAATTTCTTTTGCAGCAATACTTGGCCTCTTTTTGGTCACCAATTTTGTTCTTACAACTTTCTGTGGTCACCAAAACTTTACGTTTATCTTTATCTATCTTCTTTATGGCATTTTTATCTTTATTTTTATGCATTAGCCAGTAGTATAATCCAAACCTCACAGTCCCCACTCCCAACCTGACCCTTTCTAGAGGAGTCAGGATACCCACAGTCAATGAGCAGAGTTTCCCCCTTGGCGCAATCACTTGAAGAACAGAGGAATCAAAACACTTGTTCAAACCTCTGGCCGAATCCACGACTAGGACCTGAGAGTTTGACACGGGGAAACAAAATGGTACGCCCAGTGAGACTAGAACGGGTGAACAAGCCATTGCGTTTGATTCGCCTGGACTGGATTATCATTGGCGTATTCACTTACACTCTGGTAGAAACTTAAGCATTGAGTCACCTTCGACATCAAAAAATGCAACTACTGCCAAAGCCAAAATCATGGAGTCAGTAGGTGCCTCAGGGAATACTACTGCAACGGTTACTGCTGAATCGAATGAAACACCTCATCAAGAGGAGGAGCTCGTGGTAATGACTACATCATTCATTCGGCAACATATAGATATGGGGATACATGATATAATGTACCAAGTGTCCCAACAATAGGCTGACATAGTTAAACCTATGGTGCACAATGAGGTGTAGAAGGCCAAGGAATTGCAACACGGGCATGCAACGCAAGGTAGCAACGCTACTAACCCCATTTTCCCTGGCCAAACGCAGGGAGGACATCCTACTTCTATGGGAGGCACGCATCAGTCTCTGCCATACACCAACCTTGTTGGACCTCAAAAGGTATCCTCCTATACTTCTATGGGAGGCATGCATCAGTGTTCACCGAGTGGGAGTTTGACTGGGCCTCAGCAGGCGTTCTCTCATCAGGTATGCCCTACTCCTGTGATTCCTCGGCCTGGTACTTTTGCCACTGCCAACACTGGGGAGCAGTTTTTGACGAATGTCACTAATACGGCTTCTCTTCAGTAGGGACAAGTGTAATTCGCCCGAAGGCCGCCCGAGGCAGTAGGTTCGTTGGGTTTGCCACAAGGACCATCCTATGGGTGTTCTGCCACGGCTAACTACCTGGCCTACGCAGGGGGGAAAGCTTTTGCCCCGGAATCAGGGAATCGCAGGATCAGTGGTTATTGCCCGAGTCAGCAGCCATGGGCCCAGAGCCAACCTGGCTCGACAAGCCTACCTCCTAGTCAGCCGTACTCCGGAGTACTCAGTACCTACCCGGTGGGTTCCTATATACAGACACAGATGGGTGTTTCCCCGACCGAGCAGCCATGGAATCAACTTCCACCTCACTGAGGCATGCAAGTATCTGTACCAAGAACCAGCTTTGTCAACCTGGCCCAAGTAGTGTCTGGGCAGCCATGGACAGACGCTCCATCTTAGGTACCACCGCAGCCAGGGGCGCAGGGTCCCCCATATACACTGTGGCGACCAATGCCTCCACCTGAAAGACCATCGGGGGCCCAACTCCTGGACCCTAATTTGATAGCTGACACCATCAAGAAGTTTTTCGGTGTTCAGTTGAAACCGCTGATAACTCATATTTATGTGTTATTTATGCTCTTAATACGAAAATCAAAGTGTGTTCTCAAGTAAATTTAGTGCTTTAATATGTAAATATGTGATTGATTGTATAAATATAAGTTTAGACTTGAATTACTAAATATTGGGCATAATAGGTGCCTTTGTGAATATATTGATGTTTTGCCTGAGTGCTGCAGCGGTAGGCCAGCAGTAAGCGCTACAGCGCTAAGGAGCGTGGACCACTTGGATATTTGTGAAGCCACTTGCTGAATGATGAGTCATCAATCTGATCCTCTTCTTCTCAGCATGACATTTTGACCTCCAAGTGGGTGCAATAATACACTTGGTGCCTCCTAATTGAAGCCCATGTGATAGTTGGTGATTTTAATCATCACACCTTCTTGAAAAGTAGCTGTATGGATAATATCTAATTAGGATAATATCTATTGAGGAGAATATCTAGTCCATCATCTTCATTAGCTAGACATACATAATTCATACGTAGAGAGAGAGAGAGTTTTAACTTGGAGAGTTCTATCTTGACATCTTAGTCTTCCTCCATTGTTATTTCACTCTTGAAGCTTTTACTTTTAGTATAGTTTTTAGATTTCATTCAAGGGTTGCTCACGCCATAGCTTCATCCAACGTATATGACTTGGGATTCTTGGAGTGCATCCTTTGCAACCATATTCCTCTTTTCTACCTACGGTAATATAAGCTTGTTTGTTTATATTGTGTTGATGAAGCTTGTTATGAGCTAAATCACTTTGTAGTTGGATTTCTCTTAGTTTGTAATGAACCTTGAGTAGCTTTTATATAATATTATGATGTTTGCGTTTCATTCCTTGCGTTATAATGTTTTCAACCTTGTTTTGGGAATGATCAACTAGAATAAGGGGGCTTCGTGGGTACAGACATGGTTCACGAAGAGAGCTCAAGAAAGGATATGAATGAAAAACCATTTAAATACATTTAAATGAAGTGTACTTAACCCTAGACATAAGGGAGTAATAGTTCATAAGGTAATTGCTGTATGAACTTAATATACAGAGGTAAAACTTATTTAGAGCCTAGACATAGGAGTCTTGTAACATAGCCCTGACGATAGTGACTGAAAGGCACGCCACCATGACGCTACAACGTCTATTGATTATGTAACGCTACAGCGCTTAACGCTACAGCGTCTAATATTATCGAACACTATTCTTGGGAATTTACATACAAATGAGCTATCCAACTCACTCTTAAATACTTTCAATTCAATACTGTTTTATCACAAACCATTATGTTTACAACTCCACACTTTTATTTGTCACTTAACTTGTTCCACTAATTTGCTAATTGCTTAAACTACTAGATTAATTCCAATCCCTGTGGGAACGATCTCTACTTTATCACTGTATTACTTGTTGCGATTGTGTATACTTGCACATCTATTTTTCGCACAATAAGTTTTTGGCTACAGGAAGCCTTACCCCGAATGGGTGGATAGATTGGTGCCTCTTCCTAGAGGATTCAAAACCCCTGACTTTTCCACATTCTCCGGGGATGATGGTAAGTCTACTATGGAGCACATTGGCCGATTTATGGCCCAATGTGGGGAAGGAAACCATAATGAATTCCATAAGTTGCAGTTGTTCCCCTTGTCTTTGACAGGGACTGCCTTCTCTTGGTATTCTTCTCTCCCACCTGATTCTATATAGACCTGGGCAGACATGGAAAGGTGCTTCCATGACAGATTCTATTGGCCACAGCCTGAAGTTACTGTATCCGATCTCATGAATTTACGGCAGAAGGTGGATGAGGCAATGACCGACTTCATTGAAAGATTCAGAAAGGTGGCCGGAAAGTGCTCAGTACTCTTTCCAGAATCTCAACTTACTTTCATGGCCATCTCTGGAATGCACCCTCAATTGAAGGAGAAGCTTATGGGACAAGCTTGTAGTGACCTCAGTGGCTTGGCTTCCAGAGCAGTACAGATTGAACAGTTTATACAAGAAAGAGAAAGGAAGAGGGCTACTAGGGGTCAAGGGCCTCAGTTAATATCGGTAGTTGACGCAGCCGATGACTCAAACTATGACGAGTCAGCCGATTACACGGCAGACATCCTGGTGGCTGAGATAGTCAAAGGTAAAGCATACATTTGCCCTGCTCTTAAACCTGCCAAGGGAAAGGAGAGGGACGAGGCGGAGAACAAGGTTGAATATTCCTTTGACATTTCCAAGGCTGATCAAATATTTGATTATCTCCTCAAAGACAAACAGATTAAGCTCCTCGATGGCCATAAGATTCCCCCTCCTGAAGAAATAAAAGGGAAGAAGTACTGTAAGTGGCATAATTCATTCAATCATGCCACCTCCAATTGCATTATCTTCCGTAAAGCCATTCAAGAGGCTATAAAGAAAGGGAGGTTCAAGATGGCCGATAAGGGGACACAGGAGATGAGCATCGACACTGATCATTTCCCCAACATGAACATCAGCATGGTCTCCTTCTCAGGAAGTGACCGCGGGAAAGGAAAGAAGAAGTATGTGTGGGTTCCCAAGCAGGAGACTCCCCCAGAAAAGAAGGTGTCTGTCTTCGACCGATTTGGGTCACCCCCCAAAGGATCTACAGTGGTGGGCCGCATGGCGCTCTTACAGGAGAAACTGCAGTTGGGAGGGCCTACCCAACCCCAAGGGACCCAAAAGAAACTCCCAAAGCCAGGGAAACTTGTTCAGGATCTCAGAGAATTACATCTATCCAATCTTAACCCTGGGAGTAACTCTGGGAGAAGCGTGCCTCGGACAGGGATATGAGAGAAAGGTCCCAGCATACTTCGCCTGGGGGGCATGGTAGGCCTGCCAATGATTCAATTATACAAGCTACCATGCCAAACCTAGGCGAAGAATCTCGTCCCCAAGAGGAAAGAAGGGTGGCGCAGGTCACCGAGGCCCAAGGCTCAACATCAGTCGACATCACTGTGCTAAACGACCGTGAATTAAGGGTTGTTAGAACTGTGAAGCCACCATCAGAAGTGCCAAAGGATCAGTGGATGACGCAGGCAGCAGTGGAAGCACCAGCGCCTGGGGCTGCCTCTAAATCTCGTTCGCAGAAGAGGAGGCAGCAAAGGGCGAGGGCTTACAACAGAATGAGGGAGACGCTTCAGATGCTCACCTCAGCCAGAGGAGGAAATGCACAAACCATTCCCACGGCCACTGTGACTACACCTTTGGAACAGGCCTTCCCTAAATCGGCCGAGGAAACAGCCTCAGAAGCGCCAACCCACGGCATAGCTGGCCCTAGTGTACCCACTGAGACGACCCAGGAGCCCAATTCCGTGATAGGAATGGTGGATGCACCCCATAGCCCGCTGACTGAGGCAGTGATAGAATGTCTATAAGGGACCAACAGCCCCAAACCACCTCAGCCAGTCAACGTATATCAAGTTGAATGAGCTATGACAAAAGAAGAACTAACAGAGAATGACCTCTTGGGAGAAGACGAAGAAAACCCCTTCGGCCCATTGAATTTTGATGGAGACTCCTTGACAGGGTCTGTAACGCCCAAATAAATTAAGTATTTATTTAATTAAATTATTTAGGTATTTTATTGGTATAGTCATATTAAAATAATAATATGGTGTTTCATTTAAATCAGGGAGTGGTGTTTAGTAATTAAGCTGGGTAGTAGAAGGAGGCCCGTGATCCAAGAGCCCAATGGCATAGGTGCATAGGTGAAGGCATTAGCTAGGGTTTGGATCACTTGCACATTTTGGAAAAAAAAAGAGAGATTGCGAAGAGAGAAGAGAAGGGGGACGGCGCAACCAAGGAGAAAGAGGAGAGGAGCTCTTGTTGCTGTGGTTCTTTGGAGTTTTCGTGCAAGGGAATCTCGTATTCGGAAAATCTAAGGTAAGGGTGGGTTCTACCTTTATAATAGGGTGTATGATGGGTGTTATGTGGGAGATAGGCTCTATGTTGTCTCTTTGATCTTGTTTGGTGTTGATTTGGTGATGTGTGAATGTGTTCATGATGCTTGCGATTTGGTGTTTGGTGATTGATCATGGTGAAAATCAAAAAAAAAATTGATCCCTAGGCGCCATGGGCGCCATTGATGTTGTCGCATGTGCTGTCTTGGTTGTTGTAGGCGCCCTGTTGCTGGGCGCCAGTTTCTGTGTGTTGCTGCTGCCTGTAGGCGCCCTGCTAGGCGCCAGTTTCTGTGTGTTGCTGCTGCCTGTAGGCGCCTTGTTGCTGGGCGCCAGTTTCTGTGTGTTGCTGTTGCCTGTAGGCGCCCTGTTGTTGGGCGCCAGTTCCTGCTGGACGATGTTGCCTGTTGGCGCCCTATTGCTGGGCGCCAGTTCCTGCCATGTCTGTGTTGTTGGGGAAGCCGCCCTAGGCGCCCAGTGATGATCCCATGTTCTGCTGTTGCTGTTTGCCATTTTTGCTTGCTGCGTGCGTACAGGATGTTGGCGCCCTGCCACTAGGCGCCTGACCCTGAATTCTGTTGTTGCATGTTGGCGCCCTGCCACTAGGCGCCTGTTCCTGTGTTTTGCTGCTGCATGTAGGCGCCCTGCTCCTGGGCGCCAGGCCATGAATGTTGCTGTTTTCTGAAAAATTACTATTGTTGTTTTTATGAAAATCATTGTTGCTGTCTCCATTTTTTATGTTGTTGTTTTTCTGAGAAATCATGGTTGCTGTCTCCATTTTTATGTTGCTGTTTTTCTGAAAAATCATGGTTCCTGTCTCCAATTTTATGTTGCTGTTTTTCTGAAAAATCATGGTTGCTGTCTCCATTTTTATGTTGCTGTTTTTCTGAAAAATCATTGTTGTTTTTTCTTTTTTTATGTTGCTGTTTTTCTGAAAAATTAAGTTGCTGTTGTTGAAAAAATAATGTTGCTATTGCTGTAAACTATTGTTGCTGTTTGTTGTAAAATTGTTTTTGCCATTGACGTTGTAAATCTATTGGTGTCTTTGGTGTCGGTGGATGTTGATGTTACGGTCATGTTGTTAGACTGTCCTATAGGTGTTGGTGTTATTGGTGATGATTGGTGTTATTGGTGATGATATAACAGTTGATGTGCCTATTTTATTGGCTAAGGTGACAGGTGAGGGGTCTATGACCATTTGTTGATATTGGTGTCGTTGTGTCACTTAGATGACTATTGTTGTTGATTGTCTCTGGTGCATTGTTCATGGTGTCGCATCTATTTCATATGCATTATTTTGGTGATGAAGGTTTCGGCCTTGGAGCTATAGGTGATGGTGATGATGCTCAAAAACTTGGTGATGATACAGGTGATGATGCCCTTATTGGCTATTTTATTGATGATGATCGGTACCACATGCATATACTCGTTGGTGTGGGTCGCATCTCATTCATTCACTCATGACAATTGTGATGATTCTTGGTGATTGCAATTTGATGTTGTTGTGAAGCAGTAGATATAGTTGTCATAACTCTAGCATATTGCCTATCATATATGCTATTATAATGTTAGATATCTCACCCCTTCTGTTTGAATGTTACCCCTATGCTGGTAACGTGCAGGTGATTACGAGTGAAGGCATGTCTACCTTCGCTAGTCGAGTCGGTGTCGTCGCTCTGATATGTAGCACTCGGGGGGATGAACGCTAGTCTTTATTAGTTGTCTCGATTATTTAATTTCTGAAGTTTTATGGTGATGTTATGATTATTCATTGAAACCTTTATTTTATTCCGCTGCGTGGTGATGGAGTTACTGTCATGTAGACTGAACATGTGTTTTGGGGGTTCGTCCCATTTATGACGTGCTATGTATCGTACTGTTTCAATGGTGAATTTTATTATTGGCGTGTGATGTTTTGTTGGTGTAAATGTGGCATCCCTTGTGGGTGTAGTGAAAAATGTTTTGAAACTCTGATTTTTGTCAAAAGTTTACCGGGTAGAAAAGGGGTGTTACATTAGTGGTATCAGAGCAGTTTCGGTCTGTCCGGCCAAGTTGTCAAGTTATTGTGTCATTGACGATCAAGTATTGTCAATTAGTTCTAACTGTTGCTTATGATTGTAGTGATTAGTTGAGATGGCTGGAAGGAACGATGCTGCAATTGCTGCTGCGTTGGCTGCTATGGCTCAGGCCGTGGAGGGTCAGCAGAATGCTGGTGAGAATGATGGGTCTCGTAGTTTGGCTACCTTTCAGAGAGAGAATCCGCCTACCTTCAAGGGCAGGTATGACCCCGATGGGGCTTTAGCTTGGTTGAAAGAGATGGAGAGGATCTTTCGTGTGATGGACTGCACTCCAGCACCGAAGGTCCGTTATGGTACGCATATGCTGGCAGAGGAGCTCTTGTTGCTGTGGTTCTTTGGAGTTTTCGTGCAAGGGAATCTCATATTCGGCAAATCTAAGGTAAGGGTGGGTTCTACCTTTATAATAGGGTGTATGATGGGTGTTATGTGGGAGATAGGCTCTATGTTGTCTCTTTGATCTTGTTTGGTGTTGATTTGGTGATGTATGAATGTGTTCATGATGCTTGCGATTTGGTGTTTGGTGATTGATCATGGTGAAAATCAAAAAAAAAAATTGATCCCTAGGCGCCATGGGCGCCATTGATGTTGTCGCATGTGCTGTCTTGGTTGCTGTAGGCGCCCTGTTGCTGGGCGCCAGTTTCTGTGTGTTGCTGCTGCCTGTAGGCGCCCTGTTGCTGGGCGCCAGTTTCTGTGTGTTGCTGCTGCCTGTAGGCACCCTGTTGCTGGGCGCCAAATTCTGTGTGTTGCTGCTGCCTGTAGGCGCCCTGTTGCTGGGCGCCAGTTTCTGTGTGTTGTTGTTGCCTGTAGGCGCCCTGTTGCTGGGCGCCAGTTCCTGCTGGACGATGTTGCCTGTTGGCGCCCTGTTGCTGGGTGTCAGTTCCTGCCACGTCTGTGTTGTTGGGGAAGGCGCCCTAGGCGCCCAGTGATATTCCCATGTTCTGCTGTTGTTGTTTGCCATTTTTGCTTGCTGCGTGCGTACAGGATGTTGGCGCCCTGCCACTAGGCGCCTGACCCTGAATTCTGTTGTTGCATGTTGGCGCCCTGCCACTAGGCGCATGTTCCTGTGTTTTGCTGCTGCACGTAGGCGCCCTGCTCCTGGGCGCCAGGCCATGAATGTTGTTGATTTCTGAAAAATTACTATTGCGGTTTTTATGAAAATCATTGTTGCTGTCTCCATTTTTTATGTTGCTGTTTTTCTGAGAAATCATGGTTGCTGTCTCCATTTTTATGTTGCTGTTTTTCAGAAAAATCATGGTTGCTGTCTCCATTTTTATGTTGCTGTTTTTCAGAAAAATCATGGTTGCTGTCTCCATTTTTATGTTGCTGTTTTTCTGAAAAATCATTGTTGCTGTTTCCGTTTTTATGTTGCTGTTTTTCTGAAAAATTAAGTTGTTGTTGCAGAAAAATTAATGTTGCTGTTGCTATAAACTATTGTTGCTGTTTGTTGTAAAATTGTTGTTGCCATTGACGTTGTAAATCTATTGGTGTCTTTGGTGTCGGTGAATGTTGATGTTACGGTCAAGTTGTTAGACTGTCCTATAGGTGTTGGTGTTATTGGTGATGATTGGTGTTATTGGTGATGATATAACAGGTGATGTGCCTATTTTATTGGCTAAGGTGACAGGTGAGGGGTCTATGACCATTTGTTGATATTGGTGTCGTTGTGTCACTTAGATGACTATTGTTGTTGATTGTCTCTGGTGCATTGTTCATGGTGTCGCATCTATTTCATATGCATTATTTTTGTGATGAAGGCTTCGGCCTTGGAGGTGAACCTGGGAAGCAAAAAGGAGCCAAGGATGACCAAGGTCAGTGGTAAATTACAACCTCAACATTGAGATCAAATGGTGGCTCTAATAAAGGACTACCGTTACTGCTTTGCGTGGGATTACCATGAGATGTCAGGCCTTGATAGAGCCTTGGTAGAGCATATATAGGTTTCCCATCACGGAAGGTTGCAAGCCCCATAAACAGCCACTGAGGAGGTTCAATCCGCAGCTAACGCCGCAAATTAAAGCAGAGGTCGAAAGATTGCTCAAGGTAGGATTCATAAGAACTATCAGGTACGTAGAATGGCTGTCTAATATAGTCCCTGTTATCAAAAAGAATGGCCAGGTCAGAGTTTGTATTGACTACAGAGATCTGAATTTGGCCTCTCCCAAAGATGAGTATGGTATGTCTGTGGCCGATATGCTTGTCGACGTCGCGGCTAACAATGCCATCTTGACCTTTATGGACGGCTATTCTAGGTATAACCAGATATATGTGGCCGAGGCTGACACCCATAATACCGCCTTTAGGTGCCTCTACGCCTTAGGTATCTATGAGTGGTTGGCGATGCCGTTTGGCCTCAAAAACGCAGGAGGCACGTACCAAAGGGCTATGAATGCTATTTTCCATGACCTCATTGGTAAAAGCATGGAGGTATACATTGATGCTGTGGTAGTCAAGTCCAAGAGTTTCGAAGCTCACCTGGTGGAGCTTGAACAAGCTTTAAAACGGATGAGACTCCACAATCTCAAAATGAACCTTACTAAGTGTGCTTTTGGCGTGTCTGCAGGCAATTTTCTAGGCTTCTTGGTACACAACCAAGGCATTGAAGTGGACAAGAACAAAGCTCAAGCTATCCTTGAGGCAAGACCCCCCAGAAACAAGAAGGAGCTGCAGAGTTTACTAGGCATGATCAACTTCCTAAGAAGATTTATCTCCAACTCGGCCGGAAAGATGAAAGCTTTCTCACCCTCTGTTGAGGATAAAGAATACTGAGGAAATGATATGGGGAGCCAAGTAGCAGGAGGCCTTTGACCAGATCAAGGCTGCCTTAACTAATCCTCCTGTCATGGTACCTACGCATCCTGGAAAGCCTCTGAAGTTATATATTGCGGTCGAAGATCAAGCCATCGGCTGCTTGTTAGCTCAAGATGATGATAATGGCGCCGAGCGTGCTATCTATTATCTTAGCAGGATTCTCAATGATGTTGAGACTAGATATTCTCCTATTAAGAAGCTTTGTTTGTCTTAATTTAATGCTTGTACTAAGCTGGAATATTACTTATTACCTAAGGAAATTTTGGTTGTGTGCAAAGTTGATATTATCAAGTACCTTCTTAATAGTCCCATCTTACAGGGAAGACTTGTCAAGTGGGCCATTAAGTTAAATGTGTTTTCCTTGACATACATGTCGTTAAGAGCTGTCAAAGGGCAAGTCTTGGCTGACTTCTTGGCTCAACATCCGGGTGTAAAGATACACGGCACCCCAGCCGAGTCTATCAAATATCTGGGCCTAAATCCTTGGGTCCTCGTGTTTGATGGCTCAAGTACCCAAACCAGGGCAGGCATTGGAGTGGTCATCACCAGCCCCTGTGGTCAAACGTGGAGATTCATGTGTAGGATAGAGGATCAAGCCTCCAATAATCAGGCCGAATATGAAGCCTTGAACATGGGACTTGACATCCTGGATGCCATGAAAGCCCAATATGTAGAAATCAAGGGGGATTCACAACTGGTGATCAAACAAATCACCGGGGAATACAAGTGTTATAACACGAAGCTTAGACAATTACGAGCCTCGGCGCATAACTTGTTGAAGTTGTTCGCCGATGCGGTCATCATGTATGTCCCCAAAAGCGAGAACCGAGAGGAAAACGACTTAGCCCAACAAGCCTCGGGTTACAAGGAGTCAGTGGTCGAGGTATAGCAACAAGATGCCTCAGTTTCGGTCGAGGAGGACCCTGCCAATGCTTGGATTGGAGTATTGACGGATTACCTCCGCAATCCAACGGCTGACACTGACTTCAAGACTAAGCAAAGGGCGTTGAAGTAAATCTTGATAGGGGACGACCTATATAAGAGAAGCGCCAATAGGGTGTTGTTATGATGCCTCAAGAGAAAGGATGCGTATATGGTGATGGCACAGATCCATGCAGGGATTTGTGGGGCACATAGGTCTGGCCCCATCATGAAATGGTTGATATACAGACATGGATACTATTACCCGACGATCACGGCCGATTGCTTCCAGTTTGCAAAGGTATGTGAAGCCTGTCAGCTACATGGACCAATCCAGAGAGTGCCTGCAGGTGAACTTCATCCCATTGTCAAACCTTGGCCATTCAAAGGGTGGGCCATGGATTTAATTGGCAAGATATACCCTCCGAGCTCGAAGGGTCATAACTTTATCATTGTGGCCACCGACTACTTCACTAAATGGGTGGAAGTTGCGCCTTTAGCAACTGTCAATCAGACTGCGGTGATTAGGTTCATAGAAAACCGAATCATATACAGATTTGGTATTCCTGAAACCATCACGGCCGATCAGGGCACCATGTTCATCGGGGAACAAGTGGTGGCCTTTGCCCAGGAATATGGCATCAAGATGAGACACCCGTCTCCCTATTATGCTCAGGCTAATGGGCAGGCAGAGGGTACCAACAAAATCATCATCGAGCTCATCAAAAAGAATATAGAGGACAAGCCTCGGCGGTGGCACGAGACCCTTAATGAGGTCTTATGGGAAATGGGGAATTCTAGGTCCACGGCCACGGGGTGACTCCCTATTGTCTAGTGTATGGGCAGGATGCCGTGTTACCTTTGGAAATCAGTGTGGCATCATTAAGGGTGGCTCGGCAGCATGCCCTCGGCATATATGAATACCAACAAGCCATGTTGATCACTAGTGCAAAATGAGGAAAAGAATTAGACATTTAAAGTCAGGCGCTCAGATGCCTGACTTTATAGGTTGACGCGATGGCAAACTTGTAATTAAGATGAAAATCTTTATTTGACGCGCATGTTTTGAAGTCGTGCGTAGTTATGCTTGACTTTAAAAGTGAAAAGTTTTAACATTTAAAGACAAGCTCCTATATGGCCTGACTTCTAAAGTATTTCAGAATAAAAATAAAAATTAAGTCTCATTTCTCTCGAACCCTACTCTCACTCAACCTCGCTCTCAAAACCCTGTCTCCCTCGATCTTCTCCTCGCGTTTCTCTCAGGGTTTCCCTCGCTCATGGTCTCCTTCGCTCCTTCGCTCCTTCCCTTATGGAATCGAACCCTACTCTCACTCAGTCACTCTCAAAACTCTATCTCCCCCGATCTTCTCCTCACGTTTCTCTTATGGAATCCATCCCTCCTTCGCTCAGGGTCTCAGACGCGTGACGAAACAAACCCTAAATCAGCGTCGTTTCTCACTCAGGTCCGTTCCGTCTCTCTTTACTTCGTCTTCTTCGTTTTCCCTTATCTTTTCTGCTAGGTTTTGACAGTTTATTGATAATTTGTACAGATTGAAGGCTGGATTCATACCGACATAGTTATACAAACGATTTTAAGAAGGTATTAAACAAAAGCCCTTTGATTGCTTCGTTAATTTCTCTGTTTGGGAAACTGCAAATCTGATTTCTTTGGTTTCTGTTGTTACATGAACGAAATGTTGCTGGATGTGTTGAAAACGAAACACAAACGAAGAACGCACACAGGTATTGTTTTCGTCACCTTCTGTTTTTCTTTTGTTTCCTTTTAATGTGTTAAACCCTATGTTTAACACTCTTGGTTTCTGTTGTATGTGCTCAAACTGGCTGTTTGAGATGGTGATTGCTTCAAATCACAGCTTAGAAGAACACCGGATACACACAATAGAAGGTAAATCCCTCTTCTCTTCTCACCGTACTTTAAAAACTCTTTGTTCTTCACACCTTAATCAAATTCTAACTTGTTTGAGTTTTGGTTTTATTTTTCTTTTGGGAAAAAAAATTCACAGTGAAGAAACTAAGGAAATGGTTTTATATGTGATTTGCATGGGGAACAATGAACTATGAATAAGTGAGTGAGATACACGCAAATGATATAGATTAGCATAGTTATAAATTGACTCATCATTTGGAACTGACAGTTATTTTTACGAAGAATGGAAAGAGAGGCAGAAGAATACATGTGGAGAAGACGTCTCATCCAGATTTTTGAACATGCGGTTTCTCCCAGCTGCGGTATTAAATGCTTACATTTTCACGGCTTTCTGATTAGAAGCATTGATATAATCATTCTTTCTTCAAAGATTTCTTTCTGTTAAACAAAAGAAATTTCAATTTTATCTGCTCGTTAAAAGATTCCTCATCATTTAAGAAATTGCTATAAAACTGGCATGTTTCTTTTGCAAAGTTCCTTCACAATCCACATAGCTATTGATGAACATGTGCCTTATTGTGTCGGGCTTATGATTGATTTTGAGTCATCAAGGAATACCTTTCTATTTTTCTTTTTGATGGATATTCTTTTACTAATGTTTTGCAACTAAATGTGCTTGACAGGTACCGCAGCAACGGAAAAATTATGATTGTGGCCTCTTCTTGCTACACTATTTAGAGCTCTTTCTGGCGGAAGCTCCATTGAATTTCAATCCGTTGAAATTAACCAAGTTCTCGAATTTTGTAAGTGGTTTTCATATTTTTGATTTGTTTCAGATTTTTAAACTTGCATCTGAAGCTTTTGATATTGCTGTTTTATATATTGTTACATATCTATCCCAACTTTTTAGCTCCTCACCTAGTCAATATTTCAATCAGTAGTAATCTATAATGATTCACATGGTTTTATATGGATTTAACCTTAACATTAAAATGATGGAATTTTTCTAGCTAAATTTGGACCGGTTTCAACCTGCGGAGGCTTATCTCAAGCGAACACTAATCCAGAGGTTAATCTTTGAACTGGTGGAAAACAATGGTTCACATGAAGGCTTTTCATCTGACGATAGTGGAGACTACCGCTGCTTAGAAAGTAGTGACAACTCGACTGGCAGTCATTGTCACGTTGTCAATGGGTAGTCATCAACTTCCCATTCTGACAAGGAAATTGAAATGACCATATTGCCATCATCTCTGGTTCTTAAGGAGCTTTTTGAGCCAGGAGCTGCAATAGGATCATCTGGTTATGATCTCAATGGTTCGATGTTTCCAATGAAGGTATATTCTACTGTTCTTGTATGTTTCATTTCATTTTGAACTTTTTTGAATCTTTGATGATAAGTTAGTGAGCATTTGTAATCAAGTAATTGGTCACTGATACTTTTGTTTTTGCAGGGGAATTGGGTCTGGGATTAAGCTGTTCCAGTTTAGTTGGCTGTGAATCTCTTTAAATGGTAAATATTATCATCAAAAGTTCTTCCATCCTTTAATTTAGCTGCTACTGTATTAATTGGTCCATTTAGGTTATGTAGGCTGTGCTTGTTTGACTGTAAAAATATTGAAGCTAAGGTTTCTTCATACTTATTTGGCTAACAAAGTTTAGGATGGTTGAAAGTTTGATTGAGGGCACTGTGTGTGTTTGAGCATTTGACACTTTTGTTTCTTTTTCCATCAATTTATTTTCTGCAAAGATTATGATTGGGAAATATAATTCTGCTATGTATATGATAACTGAATTTGTAGTTTTGTAGAAGAAATGATAGTTTTGAGGAAAGATAAGCAAGTAATCTTTTTGACCAAATTTAACCCTATGCAGTCTTTGAAGTTGCTGTCTGTTATGTCTGCACTTCGTTTGGATGATGGTGATACTGATGATATTGAGAAAACATTAGCCGTTGCATTGCTGGATTCATCAAGCGGTGCTAATAGAGATAGGAGCATCACAGTGGTTGATCCGCTAGCTTCTAGCACTTGGGAACAGGTGCATTTTTATTGTTGCTATTTACTAGTTCTATCTGATGAATAGGTTAATTATGTACTCTTTTTGGGTATACGAATAGTCTGATTGGCATCAATTTATGGTCTCATTGCTCAAGTATGAGTAAATATCTAGCCGGGTTGACATGACATGAGTATATTTTGGGCCACAAAAAGTGCTACTATTTGGTTCCTTGAGTGACGTCTGAGAACATTTTTCATCTTCGGCACTGATTGGTTGTTGTGATTGAAATATCAATGCAGGTTCCATCCTCTAAGACATTGATTACACCAGTCCAATGCAAATCTTTGTGGAGGCAATTCAAGACAGAGACAGAGTACAGTGTTTCTCAAGCCATTTCTGCACAGGCACGTTGTTTTGCCACTTCTTAAAATTTTGAAGGTTCCTTTATGTATAAGAGAAATAAGATGAAAAAAGTTATAATAATTTAAATCCTATGACATTTTTTGCGGATATTATCTATTTAAAACTTGTAGCTCAAGCCATTTAGTCTAATTTATCAAATAAATGACACTCTGTTTCATTCATATGTAAAGTTGTTGGTATGGTCCCAAGGATTCTGCTCTTTGTTTTATTGGTAGGTTCCATGTAACTTCAAAACATAAATGATTTGCCAACTAGCTAATATAAATAGTTTGATAAACATCATGGATGCATATGAGATCAAGGCATTCAAATTTTGTAATCTTTGAAAAATGTTTTACAATTTTTACTTATTGATGCAATACTTTTTTATTTTTATTTTCAGGAGGCCAACAAGCGTAATAACAACTTCTCACCTCCCCCATGGGCGATAGTTGCTATGCTTATTCTGGGATTTAATGAATTTATGTCACTTCTAAGGTGCATGTCAACTTTACTCATATGATGTTTATATTCTTGCTTTTATTTATTAAATATTTAACGTGTTCTTGGCTCTGCATCTCTCTCCTCTAGCAGCTGCACAATATAGAAGTATAAATTTGACATAAAAATATATTTTATGTGCTGGACATAAACTATATGTAGGCACTCTAGTAACATAAGAATGTTACATTGAGCAGAAACCTGATAAAACTCATCACTTTTTGTTGTGTTATTCAATTGGTCTCACCCATGTTTTGTATTCTCTTGTAGAAATCCCTTGTATTTGGGTGTCATCTTTGTTGGTTTCCTTCTCATTAAAGCTTTGTAGTCTTATTTATAATCAAGTAATCTTTTTTTTTAGGAAAGATAATCAAAGTAATCTTAGGAGTAGCTAGTAGTAGTTATTTACAAAATCTGCTTCTTTTTCTTGGGTTTCTTCTGTTTTGTGCATATATTGATGAGCTCAAATTTTGGAAAGTGTTTGATTCAGTTTTTTTCCACTGCTTGTGCATATATTGATGCTGCATAATTTAACTTATTTGGTAAATGACCAATTATTTGGTTTTTTTGTTATGACTGCAGATTCATGAAGAATGCAACAGGACTCTTTGAGGATACCAACTTGTGTGCCATCCATGCTAAGCGTGTCACCATTATGCCAAAGGATATTCAGTTGGCAAGGAGGATTCGCGGCGAACGTGCTTAAGAATGGTGGGCTTGGTGCTTTTATGTGGCTGCGGATAGTATTTTGTGATTAAAATGATCAGTTGTTAGGGAATAGGTGTTTACTGCTAGTCTGATTAGGATGATAGGGATATGCTACTATGTTAATTTTTAGATATTGGGGTGTAATTGTTTTCAAGAATTTCAGATTTCTTTATGTTGTTTTTACTGGATGCGCAGCCACTGGAATGTAATGCACAACCTTTTAAATGGAAGAAATAGATTCAGGTGCAGCATGGGTATTAAGGCTACCAAATAAATAAATAAAATTTAAAAAAATGGACTTTTAAAGTCAGGCGGAACTAAAGCCTGACTTCAAAACATACTTACGAAGTCAGGCAATAATAAATGTTTGACTTTAAATCATACTTACGAAGTCAGGCAATAATAAATGACTGACTTTAAATCATACTTACGAAGTCAGGCGAAATAAATGCCTGACTTTAAAAATGACTTACGAAGTCAAGCGAAATAAATGCTTGACTTTAAAACTGATTTACGAAGTCAGGCGAAATAAATGCTTGACTTTAAATCAGACTTACGAAGTCAGGCTATCGCTTGACTTTAAAACTCCTTACATACAAAGTCGACTTAATAAAAGTCAAGCGGGCGCCTGACTTTAAATCCCTTTTTCGCCTGACTTTAAATCCCTTTTTTGCACTAGTGGATGGAGTTGGACTCGTTGAACGATGACAGGCTGGCTGCCCACAGCAAAATTGAAATGAATAAAGCCAAACCGGCCCGAGCCTACAACAAACACGTCAAGCCGAAGAAGTTTGTTGAAGGTGACCTAGTGTGGAAGGCTATCTGCCACTTGAGAGGAAAGATCCCCAATTTGGCAAGTGGTCCCCGAATTGGGATGGACCCTACATTGTCAGTGAAGTATATGACGGCGGGGCATACCGTTTAATTACGTTCGACGGCGAAGAGTTTGAAACGAAAATCAATGGCAAATATCTCAAAGCATATTATCCTACTCTATGGGAATGTATGCAAGGGAAGGAAAATTTGTAATTATACAAGAAGGAAAATGTCATGGTGGCTCACCACACACCGGCGGTCTGGTGATGATAATTTACAGAATTACAAATGGAAAAGTCCCAATACTACTCAAGGGCAAACAACTACCTCATCTGCTCCTTTCAAAGGCATCCATCACGATGTCCATTACAGTAGCAGCAATTTCACCTGCTATAACCTCATCCATCACCGCAGCGGCGACGTCACCAGCTATAACCTCATCCGTCTCAGCAGCAGTAACTTCACTTGCCAAAGCCTCACCTGCCTCAACAGCAGCAACCTCCCCCAGTATCTCCAAACTCTCGGAGGGGGAATCCATCAACGGGCACACTTTTGGTACTGTCGCCTCCACTTCAGCCGCAACGTTGTCCCTGGGGTGTGTAACTTCCTCGGCAGTAGGGGCGTTGCTGGAAGTTGGAGGGTCAAGAGTAAGTGGTGGCTCATCAAGCATGACTTCAATAGGGGGCTCAACATTTTCATGATCCAAACGGGCGAGGGCTTGCTCATAAGATGACCTCAGGGCTCCCCAATCCCTCGACGACTTGGCGTAAAGCAGCACGGCTCTTATCTAGGTCCGCCTCTAAGCCAGGCCACTGGGGGAGGAGGTGTGCGAGGGGAGGAATTAATGCTGAGCTGCGACGGAACAATTGAACAATATCAGAAGAAATGGCAGTGAGCTTATCTGTTGTCGTGGAATGCTGAGGGGTGAGAGAAGCTAGTTTCGCCTGGAGGGAAGTGATTTGGTCTTCAATGGTCTTTATCCTACGAGCAATCCTTTCCTGTTCAGCAATAGTCTCTTGCTTGGTTCGTCTGAGGGAAATGAATGTCGCCTTGTAACCATCCTTCTCAGCACGAAGGGAATCCAGCTGATGTCAAGAAGCCAAGGCCTGATCTTGAGTGGCTTTGGCTCGGCCATATAGACTGGAGATGTCCCCAAGCTGCAGAGCAATTTCCTTAAGGGCATCTTTCTTGGCAGAAGGGACATCCGGAGAGTTAGAAACCCGAAACAATGTAGCCTAGAGGGCCGCCACCTGGTCAGGGTCTGTGGGGATTTCCCCAGCCAAGGCTGCCTCCACCTGAGCGAGGTCAACCTCAGCCGAAGAAGGGGTCGTTTCTAGAGCCTCGAGGCTCGGGAAATAACGCTGCAACTCCTCATCGGTGATTGTCGGAGAAGAGAGGTCCTCGGCCTGATCTTCAACCGGGGGGTCGACCTCGGCAGAGATAGGAGGATCGGCCACAGCAGGGTCACTAGCGAGCTCCGGCAAGAGAGACTAACAATGAGAAAGGAGGATGGTTACGGTGGAAACATCAAACAGCCTAAGGAAGATGACTTACAGAAGTGGAAATTGGACTATCATGAAGTGGAGTTTGAGAGGATTGTGGTGATTCGGTGGGAGTAAGAAGCCTCTGCGAAGTTATAAAAGAAAATTCAAATAAGGAAAAGCAGATAAACGGCAAAATGCCCATAACGCACTAAGAGAAGAACTTACCCTTAACCGTTTGAGAGGTGGGGGTGATGCTTCAGTGACTGGGGAAGCAGAAGGAGGTGAGTGGGGTAGTTCTCGGGTTCTTTTTCGTTGGAGGATTGGGACATCGTCATCTTCATCATCGTCATCGTCATCATTCAAGGTAATTAGGGGAGGAGTTTTAGCTGTACAAGGATATAGGCCAATAAGCTCATGCCAACAACATAAATAAATAGACAAAGGGCAGGAACTTACCAGCGGCAGAAGAGGCTTGCTCGGAAGACTTCAAGCGAGAGGAAGAACGTGGAGGAGGTTCAAAAAATAACTATTTCTTCTTCTTCTTCGCCTCTGTCGCCATACTCGTCGAGTGGACAGCCGTGTGAGGTGGTGGCCTCACTCGAGCAGCCATCGATGTAGGCTGAACAGGAAGCCCCTCAGCAGAGCCCAAATAGCTTTAAAGATATTCAACGTTGGAGCGAGGGAAGACATGTGTCTGTACCCGAGACCACCAGGTAAGATGGCTGCTGGTTTCGCCGTTCTTGTTGCGATAGACGCCCCAAGAGAAGGAGAGGAACTGCGCATCTTGATCTGCAATAAGCCTGTTGAGATCAGAGGGGAAGATCTTCGCTCGGCGACGCCCCATAGCCATGGAATCATAGGGGACAGGCACATGTTGACCTACACCAAACTGCCAAGCTACAAAGTTTGGATGATAGTATTCAACGGTGAGAGGGTTGGTGTTTGAAGAGAGCCTGGCCCCAGCGACCAGATCACGAGCCACAAGCACACGGCTCCAATGTATTATCATGTCATAATTATCTTGAGCAGAAGGGTCTAAATCTTGTGGGGTAAAGATCCACTGAGGGCCAATGCCTTTTGCTAGAACTGGACACCAGCAAAAATGTTGGAAAGGGTCCAGTTCCAGCAATACTCGGAGCACTTCTGCACGCTCCGCTGGAAGGATGGGGGTGGCAGCGAGGGAACTTCCGAGGACCTCGGCGGCCTCCGTGGACATGTCAGGGGCGAAGTTGGGAAAATATAGTTGAGCCCAGAGCTGTAGAAACCAGATGGGACCTTCGGCCTTCGAATAAAAACCTCTGTCCTTGACCTGCATAACAAAGCTATCTAGGCTCTTGTAAAGAAGGGCGAGGAAGAAAGGGCCCCAGACGTACTTCTGGCCTGTTTGTAGCAACTGGACAAACACGGAAAGTTCCTTAACAACACCGAAAGACTTGGTGCGGAAGAAAAATTTATTGAAGAAATACATCAAAAATGCGTGGTGTTCTCCATCGATGATAGGACCCGCAAACTTGGCATCCTTGGATAGGAGGTTGGAGAAGGCGGAAGCAAAGACGAAAGGGGGAATTCACCCACAAAGTCAGGATTGGCGTGAATATCGAGGCCACCCGCAGGGAGCCCCAGGATGGCAGCCACATCCAGTAAAGTGGGGGTCAAAATGCCCCAAGGAAAGACAAAAGCGTTGACGGTGGTCGACCAGATGGACACCAATGGGAATATAAGAGATTAGCAGCGTGTGAGACTTCCTGGGTTGATACCATGATCATATCATAGATTCCTCACTCCTTCCAGGGAGCGCCTTTGTGCGTAACCAAACGGTTTACCCCGGCGTTGTACTCAGCATTGCTCTTCGGCCACCCTCTGAGGTCAACAAACTTCGCCTCGGCGTTATACCAGGCGAACTTAAGAGGGAGGTCGCAAGAGCCGAACCTCTGTTGGACGAGCGTAAAGCCATGATCGACGTTGGTGGCAGTAGGCCGCAGAAGAGAGAGAGGACCAATAGTGGCAAAGATAGAAGGTACGGTGTTTTGAGAAGAGGAAGCCATTGTTGGTCGAAGGAGAGAATCGGGAGGAAGACGAAGGAGTGTTGTTTGGTGAATAGAAAGAAGAAAGCGTGAAGAAACCTTGCGAAATGGGTATCATTGCTATTTATAGTCATAGGCCACAGCCATCGTGTCCTTGAGAACCGTCGCGCAGTCGCTTCGATTAACGCGAAGCGCCAAGTGTCACGAAACGGAAGGTTAGTCGCTTCAAACGGTCACTGATAGGCCGCAAGTATACGGTTCTATCGCGTAGTAAAAATATCAATCCACAGAGAGTTATATGTGATTACTAATCTAGTTTCTAGTGATGATTAGCTGAAACGGAATGATTTAGTAAAAATTGGTTTGATTTAAATTAGAACAAAAAGCGCCCCAGGATTATGGTTAAATCACAATGACGGAAAATAACCCTTTAACTATCCCATATCTTATTATTAAGTTTGCTTTTAAGGACAGGGCATTCTTTTGGTGTAATTCAAGTTTCCTTTCGGAATACAAGAATGTGTCTCGAAACAATGATCAAGTCTATTCTCATGGTTGATCATTGCCGAAACCCATTAAGCACCGCCTTATTGTCCCAAGGTTATCACCGCTATTCTCATGCTTTGATTGACCTTGTCTAATTTCATTTGTTCCAATGTCAAGCTTCACCTTTCGGTCCTTCACTTGACATTTGAGTTATACAATTTGCTTGACGAAATTAGATTAAAACCCAAACTCAAATAAAATAGGGTTTAGTCTTGGAGTTATTTAGGGACCTATCATTGGATTGTTTCCCATAATCCCAAGACTAAAGAAGTCTACTCACTCATGATCATAATTGACAAGGGAGTAGAAGAGAATTGCATAATGAAAATAACATAATGTAAATAACAAGGAAATAAAAGTGCAAGAATATAAAGAGCAAAACCTTAACAAAACGCAAGAACTTCGATTAAACTTTGAACTTAAACTCCAATGGTAAAAGATGAGTATGAAGCTACATTGAGGACCTTTTTATAGGCTAAGATCATCAGACAAACTACTAAATACCAATTACAAATCATAAAGATGGAATGAGAAGAGTTGTAACACTTTTTGGCAACAGAAGGGACGCACGGACCGTGCCTCCCAAGCGCACGGATCGTGCTTCATGTAAACAGCTTGGAATTCTGATCGACACAGAGCGCACGGACCGTGCTTAACAGGCGCATGGATCGTGCGCAGTTGAACTTTTGATCTTCTGCAATTGCGAACGGCTCGCACGGACCGTGACTCCCAGGCGCACGGACCGTGCGTCTCTTTTTCTTCAATTTCTTCATTTTCTGCGAACCACACGCACGGACCATGCTTAATCACGCACGGACCGTGCTTCTAAACCTGATATTTGCACCTTCTATTGCTGATTCTTCTCCCCAATCTTTTGTCTCTTGATCCTTTGCTCTTTAAGCACTAAAACTCCTCATTTGCTTCAATATTGACCCTGAGAATGAAAACAAACAATAGGTAGTAAAATAATTCTAGAAAAGAACTAAAACATCAAATAAATTACTTGAAATAAATACTAAAAACACACTAAAATATGACTTATCAGTCACATCAAGTCATATCAAAGGGTTTTTAGACCATCAGTCACGTCCTCGCAGCCATACGACAGCACAAAAAGGGGGCAATTGTTAACACCCCAATATAATTAGGTCGTAGGCCGAGGGCTGAGTGAGAAAAAGGAATAGAATTGGAGTGCTGAGGCGGGCAGGCCACTAGACAAAGTTTTAGGAGATAGTTGCCAAGGAGAAGAATCTAGAGAATCCCTCAGGGCATATCACTAGACAAAATCCCTGAGGAAGGGGTCAGCCCGAGGAGCAATGAGCGAGGCCGAGGGAGAGCAAAGTATGAGTTACTGTCCGAGGACGAAGGCTAGCTGAGTAAGCCAAGTGGCTAAGGTAAGGCGGGCTTGCTTGGAAGGAAAGTAAGGGAGAAGCACGAAGACAAAATGTGGGAGCAGTTGAAGATCAAGCGAAGGAGCGAAGCCTTGAAAAGCAGAATGAAGGAGTTCATCCCACTAACCGTGCTAGTGAAATCGTGGGTGGTTACTCTGCTTCCTTAGGGCTTAGGAACAATGATAGTCATCGATCTTAGATTGATCCAATGGTAGGAAAATGTTGGCTATAGTAGTGGCCGACGAGGGCCTATGTATATAAATAGGAGAGCAATTGTACAGAATAGACACATCAATCAAACCAAATCTCTGCGTTTATCTTTATCTATCTTCTTTATCGCATTTTTATCTTTATTTTTATGCATTAGCCAGTAGTATAATCCAAACCTCGTAGTCCCCCTCACCCAACCTGGCCCTTTCTAGAGGAGTCAGGATACCCACAGTCAAGGAGCAGAGTTCTCTCCTTGGCGCAATCGCTTGAAGAACAGAGGAATCAAAACACTTGTTCAAACCTCACGCCCAACAGTTTTATTGAATTGAAATTTAAAATGATGCAAAGATACAAATGCAAACATAAAGAAATTCAAACTAAATTGAAATTTAACATTATCATTAAACAACAGAGGCAAACATACACCATAACCATTACACTAAGGCAACATGGTCAATCAATATAAACCATTACAATCTGTCTAAAGTTTTACACCAATGTGACCACCACACATCTTGTTCATGCCTACGCTAAAAATAGGAGAATTTTTAGGTAAAACTGATAGAAATGAGGAAAAGGTCGTAGCAAGAGAGATGAGGAGGATGATTGTTGCTAGAGGTTATATCCTATTTAGTTCCCAACTTTTAAAAAATGTTCAATCTCGTTCTTGACTTGTGGTTTACACATATGTCTATATCTTGAATTTATGGCTTCTTTCAATCTCTTTCTGTCTGCCATCCTTATCTGGAAACAACATGCATATTGAAATTAAAAGTGAGGGGAAACAACCATGAAGTTAAAATCAAAAACTGAAATTAGAATCACATTATCAATCTAACAAGTAATAACCACTATTGTACAAATATGTGGTTATTAGTGGCAACTAACCAGTGTTAAGCAATTTTGTGGTTAGTGGCCACTAACCATTGTGGTACTAATTTGTTGTTATTGATTAAGAATCTCATTTTGAAGTATATTCATATTAAAACACAAATCCAATTTGATTACCAAAAAAGAGCCTGACCCTCTAAGAAATATTATTAACCATCTAACCATTATTAGGGAATTTACTTATATACCCTTTTAGGGTGGGTATGTTATTACCCACCATTATTATTAGGGTGGGTATGTTATTACCAAGTGGAATAACCACTATTGTACAAATCTGTGGTTAGTGGCAACTAACCAATGTTTTGCAATTCTGTAGTTATTGGCCACTAACCATTGTGGTACTAATTTGTGGTTATTGATTAAGAATCCCATTTTGAAGTATATTCATATTAAAACACAAATCCAATTTGATTACCAAAAAAGAGCCTGGCCCTCTAAGAAATATTATTAACCATCTAACCATTATTAGGGAATTTACTTATATACCCCTTTAGGGTGGGTATGTTATTACCCACCATTATTATTAGGGTGGGTATATTTTGAGGACCTCACTGCAACATTTTGCTAACGACAGGGACTAACTTGACTAACAGTTTTAACAGTGGAGGACATTTTTGCCTTTTTGTTCAAGTGAAGGACCAAATTGACAGTGAGTTATATTTTGAGGGACCAAAGTGGTTGTTTACCCAAGTAGTAACTCTAAAAAAATCTAAAAGGAATAACTTTTTTAAAAAAAGTTTTGACTATTGTTCATAACGGAACTCAAGAGATCACGACGATGAAATCGAGGAGAATGTAGTTATGTTCTAAGCTCCGGCGGAAGTTGATTGTGGTGGCTACCTACAAGACAGTCTGTCACTCAGTGGCGAACATACCCTCTACTGAGGGGTCAAGTGCACACCCTCAAAAAATAAATTATGGCTACCCCTTAAAAAAAACTATTTTTCACACCGTGAAAGAAATAATTTGCACTCAAATCCCTAGTTTTGAGCTCAGTCCACATTGCACTACACTCACACAATCACCCACACTAAATCCTCTCCCTCCCGTGTGCATATGGGACAATTATGAGTTGTGTAATTTATTTAAATATATTAAAATTTTATTATTATTATATTTTCAATGATGCATAATTTTAAAAATTCTTGACCCGCTGACGTTGGGTCTTAGATCTGCCACTGCTGACACTCAAGTCAATACATAACTGAGGGGAGCATGTATGAGCGGTATAAAGGCATACTTTATTTTTGGGGTGCTCATTTGTAAATATAGTGACGGTGTTGGGCTTGACTTGAAAGACCTCAAATTTGGGTCGGCGTGTGATAGCGGCTCACTAGCCCATTAGTTAGGTCAAGTTGGGTCCAAAACAGTTTCCCCCCAAATCGGTTGCTCATGTAAGTGTGGAGCCGACTTGTAAGCAAAGCTCCCTTCGTGAGACGGCCGACCTTGTGTTGGCTAACCCAAGGACTTTACCGAAGTTGATTCAGTATGCTTGTTCGAGGCGTGATGTCGTCAAGTTCCCTTTTGAGACGAGGTGAGGTTATCCCTTCCTTTTTCTCGATATGACTTCGATTGAGTGCCTTATTGGACGAATTGTGAAGTTCACCAAAGGAGATTTTATATCCCTCAAGGAGTGAATTCGCCAATCTAGAGTGGGGTGTGGCTTTGACGAGTTCCTTAGATTCTCGTCAAGCCCGACTCGAAATTGCAAGGTCCAATATTTTGGACTCAAATTCTGGTTTGGCAATCTGTGTCGACGAGGTCTCTTTTTCTAACAAAGGTAAGAGTGGTGAAACGGCGACCTTGTGAAAACAAGAAAGTGTGCAACCAAGTGGCCCGACAAACTTATGAAAACAAGGAAGCGTTCATCCAAGTGGCCCGACGAACTTGTGAAAACAAGAAAGCATTTTGTCGAGGTCAACTGGTGACCTTGTGAAAACAAGGAAGCTTGCGGCCAAGGTGGATTGGCGGCTTTGTGAAAACAAGGAAGCTTGTAGCCGAGATGGACTACGACCTTATGAACACAAGGAAGCTTGCAGCTGGGGTGGCTCTGCACCCTTTGCACTTCGCGAACGAGCCTTCAATCCAAGATGGCCCACGCCTTCGCTCTTCACGAAGGGCCTTCTGACCGATGTGGTTATGCGCCCCATTGCTCCCCATGAAGGGGCCTTCAGGCTAAGATGGCTCTACACTCTTCTCTCATAAGTCAAGGGGCCTTCAAGCCGGGATGGCCTAAAGACCTTGTGAAAACAAGGAAGACTGCAGCCAAGATGGCCCAGCGCCTTTGCACTGCACAAAGTGCCTTATGACCAATCTGGCTCCCCACCCTTCGCTCTTAAGTCGATGGGCCTCCAAGCCAGGGTCATCTAGTGACGTTGTGAAAACAAGGAAGTTTGCACCCTAGACGGCCCAGCGCCTTCAATCTTCACGAAGGGTCTTATTGTAACATCCTAGATTTTAGTCGACAATAAAATCCGGAATGTCACTTTTTGGACCTTTCAGAGATGTACTTTGATAAATTGGATTAAGCAAAATTGAATAAATAACACCTGACTCACAACATAACTGATACAAATCATCCTTAAAGTCAACCTGAGTGCTTAATCCAAAAATCAAGGTACATATACCCTAATACATCATTAGGCTATGCCTATGGTTCAACAAAATACATAACCATCATAAACTGAATCTTAGCACAATATAACATGATAATCTCCTCAAAACAATATCCTCAAAGAGTGGATCTCTCCCCTTGCCTTTACCTTCCTTAGCCTTTACCTATTTGTCTGAAAAACAACAACAATAAAAATTGAATATTCAATCCAAAATATATTCAATTTCCAGAATACAACAACTCTTAAAAGTTAAAACTGAATTTAAACTTAAAGGGAACACAAAAAGGGAAAAGAACTCACCTTTCAAGAAGATTTCTATTTAAGAAGGGGAAAGAAGTGTCCACATAAAACTAATGAGCTCCTCCTATGCTCCCTATTTCAGAAATGCTACTGTAATGATCCTCCTCTTAAGTTTTTGTAGACACTTTTTATCCTTCCAAAGGTTTAGGTTCAGTAGCTAAACCCACATGCAAGAGCTCAAAACCCAAAATCAGCTACTAAAAACAACGTGCAACAAGAACTATGTAATGAAGGGTGTTTGGGGTGAAGTTCATCCTGATTTGTAGCTAGAATGGAATGTGAATGAGAATGGAGATGAAGAAGCTAACATGCAATAGTTTCTCAAAGGAAACTCTCCACTTTTCACAACTCTCCCATCTCACTCTTTCACTCTTCCCTCTCGGCTCCCACTCTCCCTCTTTCTATGTCTTGGTTTCTTTCTCTTCTTGAAAGTTAAATGTGGAAATGATTCTTTTTTATGGGAGGGAAGGAATTAAATGAGGTTGTATTTGTTTTTTTTTTCAGCTGGAGTGACCTCTTTGGATCTCTATTAAATGGGTTTGGGCTTCGCCCCAAACTCACCGGTTGGTGTCCACCAAGTTTCTAACTGCAACCCCCATCTATTTCTATCCCATAAAACCAATCCTATGAACAATCTCAATACATAGGGTACAAAATTAATCAACAAGGTCAATCAAGCACTCAAACATTTATAAATTAACTAAAATACTACAAGGTAGTGTCTAAGGTAATTAAATCCTTACTTTGGGTCCTAATAATGAAGTGGCTAAAATAATTGAATCAATTGAAATATCAAAGTATATAGTTTAATTAAAGCTATAACCCGGTAACACTCAAAGTAATCTGTTTAATTACTTTGGGTGTTACACTTATGACTAAGTGGCTTCGCACCCTTGCTTTCCACAAAGAGGTCTTCAAGCTAAGATGGATCTACTCCCTTTGCTCTTAAGCCGAGGGGCCTTCAAGACAAGGTGGCCCAGAATGTTCCCTCTTTACAAAAGGACCTAATGACCGATGTGGCTCCACGCCCTTGCTCTCCATGAAGGGGCCTTCAAGCCGAGATGCCTTTGCACCATTTACTTTTAAGTCGAGGGACCTTCAAGCCGGAGTGGTCAGGCGTCGGGCTCCTTCTCTCTTCTTGAAGGGCTTTATGACTGATATGGCTCCACACCCTTGCTCTCCGCAAAGGGGCCTCCAAGCCGAGATGATCCAGCACCCTTCACTCTTAAGTCGGGGGTCTTCAAGCCGTGGTGGCCCAATGCCTTCACGCTTCACGAAGGGCATCAAGCTGAAATGGCTTCGCACCCTTCACTCTTAACACGAGGAGCCTTTAAACCGAGGTAGCCCCACGCTTTCGCACTTAACAAAGGCCTTATGACCGATGTGGTTCCACACCCTTGCTTTTCATGAAGGAGCCTTCAAACCGTGATGGCTCTGCACCCTTCCCTCTTATGTCGAGGTGCCTTCAAGGCAAGGTAGGCATACTTGTGTAAGAGAAACAAGTCTCATGAAAAGATTTTAGTAATAATTAGTGAATTTGATCCCATGTATTTTTTTTGTTTCAATTTGTGGGTTAACTCATTTGTCAAATCACCGGTTTACATATAGAATTATGTTAAATAATTGATGTCCGCCAAAAAAATAGCAGAAACTCCACCAAAAAATATTTCAAGTAATATACAAATATATAAATATTTTTCATATTTATACTAAAACAAATATACAAAATATATCCAATATGTTGAATTGAAAATATATATATATATATATATATATATATATATATATATATATAGATTTTTATTTTGGTGACAAAAGAGAAAAAAGATAAAAACTAAGGCCTAATATAGGAAAGCTCAAGAGCATCATTTTCCAGCAACCATCTCATATTTGGCGGTTGAACATCCAGCAAAACAAACGAACACATATCCGTGATGCCAAGTTTCGCCAAAAATTCTGCACAAAAATTTGCTTCACAGAAAACATGATGATTTTTGATCTCCCAATTACGAGCCAAAAGCTGCCTAAGAAGAGCAATCTCGTTACCATGTGAATGATAAACCAGATCGCCATTCCCTATAAGCCTAGGTGTTCAATGAGTCTAAATAACACATAATCTTCTTATGGCCCAACTCCCAACATAAAGAAAGCCCATGTATAAAGGCCATGAGCTCAGCATACATGGTTTTAGAGCTGCCTATAGAGCTCCATATACTAAATATAGATTTTAATATATTAATACATAATTCAGCAAAAAAATTACTAATATATAAAAATACTATATGAACAAATAGAAGATATGATTAAATGAGTAATTATTCCTTTAAAATTTTCTAAGAAATATATTAAATATATCTGCAACTATATAAGGTTATTTAAATTTAAAGTAATAAATTATTACAGAAATCTATCGTGACTCAAATTTATTTTGAATACAATTATACCAGGCTTAAATATATGTTACCCCCTGCAAATATCCTCATTTTCCATTTATCCCTCTGCAAAAAAAAATTAAAAATACCTTACAAATATTAAGTATTTCTAGTTACCCCCTGCTGTTAGATTTTGTTAACAGCGTTAATTGTATACTGATTTGGCTGCCATGTTGGCTTGACACGTGGCTGCCATGTTTCTAGTTACCCCCCTCACCTCACTCTTCCATGTCTTCCCTAACCTCCATCCCCATCACCCCTCCCTTAACTTGCTGCACCACCCCTCTTCATCATCAACGATTCTGCAACAGGAAACTCAATTCTTCATCATCCCTCAACAACAATAATAAGCCCAGAAACTCAAATTGATGATATGAAGAAATCCAAAAACGAATTCAACGAAATCCCTAGATGAAATTTACGAAATCAAACGAGCTGGTGGAAATCAAACGAAATCAAAACGAAATCAAACGAAATACAAACGAAATCAAACGTGTGGGGTTTTCCATTTCATTTTCCATCGTTTTCCAGATCTGAGTTTTTGTTTCCATGGTGTGGGGTTTGCTGCTGCTTGATTTGAAGAAGAAGAATTCGAAGCAGCAGATGGAGAAGAAGAATTCGAAGGAGCAGATCTGGAGAAGAAGGATTCGAAGGAGCAGATCTGAAGAAGAACTACCTTAACAACATAAATAAATAAGAACTTGTATAATATCACAAGTGAAGCATTGGTTCAGTGGTAATTCCCCTTGTGTGAACTAGAGGTTGCGAGTTCAAGTCCTACCCTAGCCATTTTCAAGATTTATATTGAGTGTAACAACATTGCCACGTGGCAGCCATCTACCGGTTGCTGACGTGTCAGTGGTGACATGGGGTGATGATGTCATCTCCGTTTGCCACATCATTTTTTTAACAGAAAAGTTAACAAAGAGGGGTAACTAGAAACACTTAATATTTGCAAGGTGTTTTTTGCAGGGAGGTAACATATATTTAAGCCATTATACTAAAACCAATTTTTTTTCCCGATAAGCAATGATTCATTGATTTGAGCATTAGGGATGCTCAAAACCACAAATACAAGAACAACTTAGAAATTGTTAATACAATTGGTCAAAAAAAAAAGAAATTGTTAATACAAGTCAAAGCATTGTTCCACCAAAGAGGCGAAGACAAGCTAGAATCTCTACGCACACCAGAAATAAACCAACCATGACAAAAGATTAATACGAGCGACAATCGAATCAATCTTGGCCTCTTCCCCTCTAAAGCAAACTCCATTTCGGGCGAGCCAAAGACACCAACAAATTGTCAACCAGAGTAAGTATTTAACCTTCTTGGATTTCTTCCCCAAACATAACTCGCCAAAATGAATATAGTGTTGATATAAGGTAAGAGACATAGGTAGTTGGACATCAATCCATCGCTCTATCTCCCTCCAAAACTTTCTCGAAAGATCATAATCAAGGAAGAGATAATGGAGATCCTTACTGTGATTGTTACAAAAAACGCACAGACCCCCCTCCTCTGAACGAATAACTTGTCTGCTTCTCAGTAGATCACGCACCGGTAAAGCGTTTAAAATTAATCTCCAACCAAAGATCAAGATTTTTGAAGGAACTGCTGGTTGCCATAACGCTTTGAAGTCTATACTGTCACTGTTAGTGTTCACATACTACAACATTTGGACTCTACGGCAACGCCTATTATTGCAACGCCAAAAAAACCGTTGCCTTAGACATCAATGGCAACGGTTTTTTGACCCCGTTGCTGAATCATTTTTTTTAAATTTTTTTTTATTGGCAACGGTTCAAAACCGTTGCCATATGGTCTACAGCAACGGTTTTTTTGTTTAATCATTAGGCAAGATTCATAAACGTTGCCACATGCTCTACGGCAACGGTTGTTTGTTTAAGCTTTATGCAACGGTTTGAAAACGTTGCCGTAGTGAAAATTATTAAAATATAAAAAAATAGCAAATCCCTTTCTCTAACCCACGCATACGCAATTCATCAAAAAAAACCCACGCATAGGCAGATAGCAAATCCCTTTTCTCCTTTCTCCTTTCTCCTTCGCAGAACCCTAACGCCGTGGCGTTCGACATCAAAACGTCGTCGCTTCGAGCAATCATTCGATTACTGTGCTTGATATCTCACCGGTGGGGTTTCCCAAGCAAGAAAAACGAAACGAAAAAAGCGCTTCCAAACTATACGTTCTCACATTCCCGAATCACACATTTTTCGTTTCTCCTGTGCTTTACTTTCGCTTTGTTTTTCCTATCATCGTTATCTTCATTCCGTAATCAGTTCCCACATTGCAGATAGTGGTGATGGCACTAAAAGCGATTCCCCAAAACCTTATTCACCAAACATGATCAACTACTCATAAAGAAAAAAGATTTTATTTCTTTTCTGTTATTTCCAGTGGCTGCAGATTTTGGAATCGCCGAGCAATTTAGGGTTTTAATTTTTTGCATTTTCCGATGACGTATTACAGCGATGATGGTGGTGATGGGCGGAGAGAGGAGGTGGTCCTGGACCTTACTGTTACAATCGAAGCTGATGATAACAATAGTGACTATGTCAAATTGATGCCAAGCCCCGACGAGGATTCTCCGCTAGCTGCGGCGGAGGAACCTTCTGTGCCGTCAAGAAGATCCGTCGTGTGGTATTGGGTTAAATTGGTGTTGTTGTTTTTATGTTTGGGGTTTCTGGCTGTTGCTGTGCTCAAGTGGGTTGGACCTTATTTGATAGACAAGGTTTGTTCTTTTCCCCATATTGACTATAATTGTATTTGGATTGTGCTGTGTAGTTTGGGGCTTGTTTTTTTCCCGTGTAAAGCTTTGATTTTGAGAATTAAAATGATTCGTCGCTTTTGCAGATACTATATTTGTTTAGAAATTTTAGATTGTTCACTCATAGTGCTGCAGAATCATGTCCTTTACGTTCATTCTCGTTGCCTGTAACATGAAATGTGTATTGAAATGTTTGCTTGCAGAAAATAAAATTAATATTATGATTTGTTGCTTTGGATTATGATTATCAGTCACTTTTCTCATGGATGCCATAATTTTATTTTCAGGAAGTTATTCCAATAATAAATTGGGAAACAAAGACTTTCAGTCCTCCAGTGCTTACCATTTTCTTATTTGCTTCTGTTGCACTTTTCCCAACCCTGCTCTTGCCGTGTTCACCCTCTATATGGGTGGCTGGAATGCATTTGGTTATGGATTTGGGTTCTTGTTAATAATATCTGCTGCAGCTATTGGTGTATCACTCCCTTTCTTCATTGGCACAATCTTCCTCCATCATAGAATTGAAGTACGTGCTTAGTCTTCAATCTGAGTTGTCTTTTTTGTTTTCTGTATATTGGTGTTTGCCAAAATTGTACTAATTCGGATCCTATGTTTCATGAAACGCAGACCCAACCCACCCTAACGCAGAACCACTCAGCCCTTTCTCCTTCGCATACACAGCCCTTTCTCCTTTCTCATTCGCATACGCAGCCCACCCTAACGCCGAACCCACGCAGAACCACGCAAAGATACGCAGAACCGACGCATACGCAGAACCCACCCACCCTTCCTTTCCCTCAAAATCATTCACGCATTCACGCAGAACCCACCGTTTCTTTCCCCTGAAATCATTCACGCATTCACGCAGAACGCACCCTTCCTTTCAGTGCATCAAACCCTCTTCTACTCAGAAACCATCAAAAAGGTTATAGCAGGTTGAGGCCACTGAGCTATAGAGGAGCTGATATATTTGTGTTAGCATTCTCATTGATTAGCAGAGCTAGCTATGAAAATGTTCTCAAAAAGGTTCAGTTCATGCCTATGTCACCTTTATTTTTCTCTTGTTTTTATTTATTTTTGGATTCATGTTTTCAAAAAGTTGGCCTTTTTCTTAGACTTCTTGGAGGAAAGGAAAATAGTAAATAGTAAATACAAAACATAGTAGAAATTTCCTACTGAATAGTATAAATACAGAAAATTTGGATGAAAAAGGACATTAAATTTTGCTATGCCCCTTGTGATAAACATGTTAAGATTATGTTAGAAGTGTGAAATTATAATTTTGAAATGTTAGAAGTGTCTTTTTAAACCATTTACAATGATAGTAAATAAATACATATTAAATGAATTAAGAGGTATATTATGGAGATATAGAAGATCACAAAGCAGAGAAATCAGTTGAATAATGAATCTTTGTTTAGAAAGAGCTTCAGTGATCACAGGTAATTGTACTCTTAGGGCCTTCGGTTGGTTTTGGCCATGATATCATAGTGACTTAAGTTATGATCTGTGTATACTTTTTACCAACTAGTATTGGTAACGATTGATACACAATTTCTATTTCTTTATCTTCTCTTTCAGTGGATGCCCGAATTGCGTAGATTTGCGCCTAATGTTCCAATAGTTCTTGTTGGTACAAAGTTGGGTAAGCAGCAGTGCATGAATTTTTTTGTACCTCTACTATTCTGGTTCTTTAGCTTAATAGTGGAACAGATGATTGATGACAAAAAATGTTGAATTATTGATTTTAGATCTTCGTGAAGATCGAGGATATTTCGATGATCACATGGGATATAATGTTATATCATCTGCTGAGGTTTGGATTCTTTTATATTACCCTTTTTATACTGTTTTGAAGCACTTTATGTATATATGAGTAGAGAGAGATTCTAATTCTTAAATCATGGTATATTGCTAATAGGGAGAAGAACTGAGGAAACAAATTGGTGCTGCAGCTTACATTGAGTGTAGCTCAAAGACTCAACAGGTAGAGGATTTTAATTTAATATCGATATCCAGTGAAGTGTTGTGATGTCAAAGCAGATGTTCGATAATAATATATTTTCGTGATTTAGAATGTCAAAGCAGTTTTTGATACTGCAATTAAGGTTGTTCTCCAACCCTTGGTGCTCAATATTTGTTCCCTATTCTTCAATGGGGTCCTAGTTACAATCTTAGCCTCTTTAAATCTGACCTTGTTTCTGGCTTCACTATTGCTAGCTTGGCCATCCCACAGGTTATTTTGTACTTTTATCATTAAGTTCTCTGCTTCTTTAATGATTACACTTTTGAAAATTGCTTCTCTTATTCAATCATCAACATTTTTCTTCTAGGGAATCAGTTATGCTAAGCTTGCAAATCTTCCTCCAATTGTGGGACTTTGTAAGTAACATATTACTTTATTTCTCTCTCTCTCTCTCTTTCTGCACATACATAGTTTGTGTTATATGGTTATTTATGAGTTGGTTCTTCTGCATATATTTTTTTCTTTTTCAGATTCTAGTTTTGTTCCACCACTTATTTATGCTGTTCTTGGAAGCTCAAGGGACTTAGCAGTAGGACCCGTTTCTATTGCTTCACTTGTATTGCGATCGATGTTGAGGACTGGCTGGAAACAAAATTTGTCTTGAAAATGGAGCAAATCAACAGAGCTACTGCAAAGCACCCCAAATCATTTCCTCATATTCAACACCATCAAATAGTTGTTCACCTCCATCTTGCAGTAACAATCAGATTGCCGGTCCCAACTGTAACTGTGCATTTCCCTATACTGGAAATCTATTTTTCAGAGCTTTTAGTTTCTCTAATTACTGTTCGTTAGAAGAGGATATCAGGTAAACAACACCAAGAGAGAGCCTGACGAGATAGCCATTAAAAGAAAGCACTGTCGAGAACTCTTCTGAGCTTATCAGCAGGCAATTAAGGTGGAATGTCATAATACTTTAACTAGAAATGTTTTAACAAATTTATTGTCATTATATGTGGAATGTCATAATACTTTAACTAGAAATGTCTTAACTAACTTTTCTACCTAAAAACACAATTAGTGGTAACAAAGTATAGCCACTGTCTGATGTCTGTATTTATCCTGGTAGGACTTGGAGGAGCTGCCTCTGGACGCTGAAACAGTTGAAAGAGGATATAGTTTACCTGGTTCAACTGGTTTGCCTAAAATTCATGGATTACCATCATCATCGATGTATTCAACAAGCAGTTCTGGAGATTATTATGCAGCTTCTCCTAAACATTCTAGGACAAAAAGGTCATCACATTCTGGGGGAATTTCAATCTCCAATGCATGCTAATGCAGATTCCATAAATACTTTGTATATTTTATAATTATTTGAACTAATCTTCATATTATATGAAGGATCCATTTTCAGTTTTACATTGTGCATAACAAAATAGAGTTTGGATGAGTGTCTTAAACTGAAAATAATTATAGGTTCAACATTGATGTTTCCTTTGAATGATTAGAATTAAGAAGTTTATTATGTGATGCTATTGATACCAATGCTGATTTTTTTTTGTGGTTGTCACTAATAGCAATGGTTTTTTGTGTTGCCAATGTTTGCAACGGTTATTCTATCAAGAAAAATGGTTTTTTGAGTGTATTCTATAATATATTAAGCAACGGTTTTCCAGTGTTGCCATATCTGGCAACGGTTTCCAGGTGTTGCCCTTTATGGCAACGGTTTTCACGTGTTGCCCTTTATGGCAACGGTTTTCACGTGTTGCCCTTTATGGCAACGGTTTTCACGTGTTGCCCTTTATGGCAACGGTTTCTAAGTGTTGTCATAAATGGCAACAGTTATTGACCGTTGCCATAGCATGGAAAATAAAACCGTTGCGTTTTCGTTATCAATGGCAACGGTTTCTGGTATGCGTTGCCTTTGGGCACCAAAAACCGTTGCCTTTAGTTTAGGCAACGCTCGCAGAAACAACGGTTTTAAAACCGTTGCCGAAGGATAAGGCAACGGTTTTTCTGCTTTGCGCAACGGTTTTCGAGCGTTGCCGTAGGGTCAAAATGTTGTAAGCAGGAACCGAATTAACTGACAACGAAAAACGATAACAAGATCTCACTGAATAATGATGGGAAGGCTCCAGGAACCAACTCCAGCTATCTGTTGTGTCTTTATTAAATAGAGACAGAACAGATATTACTAAAAACAAATTGAATATAAAACACACCAACACGCAAATTACCCTAAGTAAATATTTTATTAAAATAATAGATCTTAATGTCATGGAAGAGTATTAAAATACATGTAATATATGATTTTTTAAAACGAGAATAATTACAAAATCTCTCTCTCTCTCTCTCTCTGTGTATGTGTATGTATATATATATATATATATATATATATATATATATATATATATATATATAGACACACACACAAACAATGAAGATCTTCTTAAAATCAATATCATTTTTCATATAATTCTTTCAATACAAAAATCAAAATCAAAATAATATAAGAGTTTTTGTTTATTACTAAATGAAAATAGCCAAAATTATTTTATCAAACTAAATTGGCTCTAAGAGATTTTTATTATTAATAGAAATATTTATGCTCTTAGTTATCAATAAAATGTTTTACTATGCAGAAATGTTGGGTAGAAGTGAAAAGTTTAATTGGTGAGCCTAAAAGATAAATGAATAAAATAAACGAATTAGAGATAACAAACCATGAACTACTAACCAAGAAGGCTCGTATTGCAGCAGTGTGAGTTTATAAGGCCCCTGTTACCTCTTATATAGAACTTCAACTTCTAATGACACATTTTGGTCGCCAAAAAAACTTCTAATGACACAAAAAACCAACCATGACATTATCAAACTATAACTGGACTCTTAAAACAATAAGTCGAGGGATAATGAATGCATAATGATGGACCATCAAATATATATCTTTATGATAATGTCAAAAAAATTGCTGCTTGCATCATACCGAATAAAATACATCTCAATCTCATAGCTAACAGATAACAATATCAAGTTCTGTACAATTTAGTAAAAAAGTATCACCAAAAAATCTGCAGTTAACTGCCTCAGGAATTGACTCAGCTCAAGGAAAGAGAGGAGTAATCTCTTTGAGGACCATACCATCCACACTACAAAGGGGAACACTAATGTTTCTTAAGCTATAACATATCTGATTTTTTCAACCAAAAAATCTCACTAGCATCAAGCATTCCATTGAAAATGTGAAAGAGATCTGTCATATATTCTGCATAATCAGTTTATGAGAGAACCCAGACAACCTCCAAAGTGAAAAAACCAGTGAAGGACTGAGATTATGGGTTCATAGGGACACGGCAAAATCAGGTAGCCACAGTGTCGTTCATATGACTAACCAATCCCAGGACCATCTTGGCCTGCTGTTTCATTTGAAGGCACAGAAACATTTTCATCAGGCTCTCTACCACCAACTTGTTCAGTCTGTTTATGCTCCACTTCCTTAGAATCTTGCTCAGGGAAAACTTCAGATTGCAATGATGGGACGATATTATTTATAAGCGGCCATGTCAGCTCCCATAAACTATTTCCACCTTCACTACTGCTCCGCTCTAGTACATGGCCAGCTTTCATGACAAGTAAAGTGTTCTTCAGAAGCTCAGGCACAAGCTCTTGAAGCTTCTCGCTTCTCCTTCCCCTAACTTTTGCCTTCATATATATTTCGAAACGATTTAACACACTCACCCATAATTTGCTGAAGCCTGTCGATTGTGATAAGTCTTGGAGCAACTGGAGGAAAACTTTAGACAAGAGCTTCAAGGCAAGAATAAGTGTTCCTTCCATGTTCCTGTAGTCCTTTTGAGAATGTGTATCTGAAATTTCAAGCAGGTCATCAAGCATAGTGAAGATGGCTTGATCAAAACATTGTAACCACAGGCCTTGTGGGAGATGAATCCCAATTGATCCTGTCAAGCAATTCTGCAAAGATAACAGCGCATGGTTCCTAACCTCTTCTCTCTGATCTAAACATAGTTTTCTTAGTCCCTGTACAAGCCTCAACCACATGTCCCCAATATCCTCCAACATCTTTGCTACTTCCTCTTCATTCATTGCTTGCTTAGCATCACTAGTCCACTTCTCTAGACAATTGACAGACCCTGCCATAAGATCAAGTGCAATTACAGACCGCTCTACCTGTCCTACACGAGACTCGGCAAATTGCCTTGCAACACCTAAACAGAGAACAAAATTAGCTGGGAGCAAGTGGGCTCCATCTGACATAATGAACAACAATGCATCAAATCCAGCCTCAGATGCTTCCAAGTGTCTAGCAGTGATGGAAAGCAGTGATGTTATTGTCCTCCATCCTAACTGAGATCTAATATGAGAAGCATTTGCCTTCACAAGGTGACTAACATCCTGTGTAATCTGCTCATAGTATGCATCAGCGACACGGGCATCAAGCTTCAGGACAAGTTGAAGGGACTTCAAAAGTTCCTCAGTAATGTTCTCTTTGTAGGGAAGTAAGCGATGGCAAATCCTTAGGAGTCCAAAAACTGCCTTCTCTACCAGTGCACAAGGCATCACAGTTGACTGCACAATATTGGAAATATGCTCATAAACACTCTGCCAAAGAAGTTCAATTCTATCTCTGTTGTTTAGAGTGATTGCCACCAGTAACTCCAGGCAGAAAACTGAAGTATCTTCATCCTCAGATGTGTTGTACCCTTTCTTAGGTCGCCCTCCTGCACTACTGAGCGCTTTGGCAAGCTGCAAAAGAGATTCAGCTTGCAAAAATTTACTCTCAATGATAATGCTCTCAATGTGACACTTTTGTATTGTTTGAAGGGCGCACTGCTGAGCAGCAAGTTGTTCTTCAGTTAGTTCTGATCTTGTCTCTACAGTGCCAAGATACAAGAGTTGACTAAACCTGCTGATCAATCCTGAGGATCTCTTTGGAGAACTAACAGACAAAAGTTGTGATGATGATAACGAATTAGCATAACGCTTCCCATGCCCAGTTTCTGTGGAAGGCTCGGACTCTTCAGCAGAATCACTGGCCATTTGAGCAGGAAGAAGACCTAGCTTGTGAAATTTTATGACACAATCAAGAATATTCCTCCACCCTGTGCGGAGTAGATCACCATACCTATTCACAATAGTGAAAACAGTCTCAGTTGCCATTCTTGCTTTTGTATCCTCACCAAAGGCTACTATTGACTCCTCAACAGATAACGGATCCAAAATAGTAACAAACTTACAAAGTGACACAACCAAATCATCCAGTATATTTTCAAGATGATAGTAAGCTGATACCTTTGCAACAGCTAAGAATCCATCCATACAAGTTTGGTATACCTCTTCATTTTCAGCATTATCAAATACCACAGAAATGGCAGCAACTGTTGGACCAGACAATATAACAAACATATCATAATCAAGGTATGGTCTGCAATCCGAAACAATGAAGGGAGCTGTGTTTTTTGTCTTGTGCATGAGATAAATCCACCGACTTGGGGTCATTTCAGGAAAACTCGAACTTTCCTCAGGAGTTGTACGGATCTCATTTTTACAAATTGAATGATACAGTTCTGACAGGTATTCTCGAGGTAGATCACTACCACCATTTATTCTTCTATTATTTCGGATAAAATCCTCTTCTGTCATCTTCTTTTTGACCTGTGTATTGTGCTGATCTGTATTAAGCATTATAATTGAGTATGACAACAAGAGAGAAGCATCCTTGTTAGCTAGGATATGTGGTGACTGCTCATAATATCTCTCTGAGAAAGCTTCAAGCACTCTCTGAATCTTCTGAGATTCTCCAGGCAGTCTAAAAGTCTCCAGGAATAGACGCAGGGCTGTATCTAATGTCATATCTTTGAAATCAAATGTTCTAGCAAATTCATGAAGAACCTGAACACAGAAGTCATCATGGTTTCCAAGGAAATCACCAATGAGATTCTTATCCAGCCCAGTAGTGAATCTGAAAAAGCAGGCAACACTTTGAGTATCAAGTTTGTCAGGCAGAAGATGTATTCCTTGGAGAAACTGAAGACCTTTCTTAGTATCACGATTAAAGTGATCAGCTCCAATCATCAATCTTTTCTTGAAGTACTTTCTTCGACAAACAAAAGGAACCCAATTATTTGGATCATCGATATTTTCACACTTTTCAAGCCAGAATGGAGTATACTCTTCAAGATTCACAGGAGAATGTTCAGAACTCAAAGATCCATTGCCTATCCTTTCAGCCATTCCTTGTATGACAGCAATAAGACCATCCAAAGCAAGAATATTCATGGACGACAATGGGCTGTTCACAGGAAATGCACTTTTGGATAACAAATTAACAATCTCTTCAAAAACATTACTGCAAGTTATGTCACAGTCCATGTTGGCATACATCTCCACCATGAATGTTTTTTGTCTGCAGAAGTCAACAAGGGCCTCCATGGCAACTTCCTGTTGTTGATATGAAGCCCCATATTTGCGTTGTGCAAGCCTCAAAATTACACAAGAAAAAAATGCTTCTAGCTGTAATTTGAGTTCTGTACGAAGATGGTGATACAAATTCAGAACAATGCTACTTACCAATGAAAGTACAAGGGGACTCATTGACAAACCAAATTGCATAAGATTGCAGAATAGTTCATCCTGAATTAAGTTCAACAATTTAGGGTGTCGGTGAAAGGAAGGCCCCCCCAACTCAATGGCTGAATTAATCAAAGTCAAGGCAAAAAGAGGCACATCTTCATCAAATGCTATTGTGTTTGATCGAGGACTCATTCCCATATGCTCAACAACATTCAACAATGAACACAAGAAGTGAAATATTTCCACCATGCAGGGAATCCCATATGGTTCATTCATGAGCTGTAACTCATTCAGATCAGTCTCCTTGCCACTGCTCACAAAAGTTGTGGTTTCATCCACTATAGTTGCTGGCACATCACTTGCTGTGCTAGAAGCAATGCCCGTGGATACAGGTCGACCATCACTTGCAGAATCCAAGGTCCCATTTTCAACTTGTCTGTTTGCAGATTTATGCCCATTTTTTATCTCATCAATCTGTACCCCAAAAAAAAAGTGATTAGTTAGATGCACACGTCAATGATATATAATGTGCTACACTTTAAAATTCATGGTGTACAATTTATGGCAAAAAATATGTAAGGTATCATGAACTGTATACCTCTTGTTTCAAAGTAGAGCTTCCATTTACCAATGCATGATGAGTGTTGTCAACATTTTGAAGCCGTGAGAAAATACACCTAATAAGCTCATGCATTGTGTACCTTGCTATCCGTTGCAACAACTCGCCTTTGGTTCCTGCCTGATGTACTATCCGGAAACAAGTATTGGCTATATTGCAAACATGTTGGTTACTCAGCACTATAGATGCTTTACTTTTCATACAAGCCAGAAGAACTTGAAGTATCTTCATTAAAATTACTTCTTCTGATGCAGGATCAGTCACCTCAAATCTGCAGCTAGTGATACCATCAACCACCAAATGCATGGCATCCTCAACACTAACAGTATTTTGATCAATCACATCCAAAGTCAAGATCTTGTAAACAGATGATAAAGCAACACCAGTAATGGGGGCACCAGTCTCATCTGATCGAATGACATCCAAAAATGGTTGGAGATACAATGCGGGGTTAATATCATGCCAAGGATGCGTCCACGAAAAGATTTGTCTCCTTAGTGACTTCAAAGACTGAATCAGAGAGTGCTCCATCTGATCATCCGCCGACATATAACGTCCTCCCCATCTTATGTTTCTTCGCATGACTGCCAAAACTGCACCTATTTCTGAATTGATCATGCATGCTAAAGTTGTTTTACTAGGATATGAAGCATCACACTCCACAGGCTCCTTTTCTATTGCATTGATATCAGCTTGAAGCTTTAGACGTCCCATATTTTCACAATATTCTTTGTACAGAAAGGATCTGCTAGAAATTTAACAATAAAATGCTTAGACAAACAAATTCTCTTGGAAAACATTCTTTCAAACAGAAAGAGTTAATAAATACAATTAGATTAGGATTTCAATATATTAAATATAATAAACAAACATACAAAAGGCAATATAATGTAATTGTCCACCACAAAAGACAACGATATTATAAATAATAGAGCAGTGCTGGGAGACACTATCTATTATTGAGTGAATTTTATGTGAGTCCTACAAAAACAAAACCTAGGCCCACTCTTTTTCTAGTGTGACCGACATGAAATTCACCCGAGAGTAGGTTGAAAAGAGTGTATCAAAGAGTATGTCACTGACATCTCTAAACTTAAATCTTGCCATCCATAGTCGTGCCTACTATAAGAACTCTCAATTAGATCATTCAGCCACATTATCATAGGACTATCCAAAAAAGCCCTAAATTAATGTAACCTAGCCTGTTATGCCAACATATGATCAATAGAAACATTCCAAGCCTCCTTAACAAAATAACCTCAAAGATCTTCACTACTATGCTTAGTCCAATTTAAAAGATACACAATGAAAAGGCATATTGACTTATATTTGACCTTAGAAAAGAGGGAATATTTTCATAATTTTATACTCCCTCCGTCCCATATTATAAGGCCCCATTGCACTTTTCACAGTTATTAAGAAAAGTTGGTAGTGTAATTATTATGTTAAAATTTTGTACGACTATTACTAAATTACCCTAACATTCAATGTTAACTTTTCACATACCAACACAATATAGTACTATTAATAAGGATATGTTTGGAAAAAGAGTAATAAATGTATCTAGAAAGTTGTAAGGGGCCTTATATTTTGGGACAAGTAAAAATGAAAAAGGGGCCTTATATTTTGGGATGGAGGGAGTATAATAAGATACATTGAACTAGCACGCCAATTGAACTTGAACCCAATATGTAAAAGAGTCATAAATGTATCTAAAAAGTTGTAAGGGGCCTTATATTTTGGGACAATTAAAAAAGAAAAAGGGGCCTTATATTTTGGGACGGAGGGAGTATAAGATACATTGAACTAGCACGCCAATTGAACTTGAACCCAATATGTAAGAAGTATAACAAGAATTATTAACAAAATTGATGCGAAGAGACCACAGAAAGACTTGAAATCACAGCCATAATCAGTCCAAAACCTTAGCTCTGATACTAAATTGAACATACAAATTTCTCTGCCGGTCGTTTCAGCATACTAACTACAACTCTTTCTACGTTAGAGAGTAGAATTCACGACGAATTGAATTGAACAAAATTTTGAAGCAAAGTTTGGTTCTATGCCTGGCTCAGCTATAAAGTGATCCCAACCATTAGGCCGGTTCCTACTAGCTTCAGAGCCAGGTGGTAACATGTTGCTAGTGTTGGAGACAGTAGGTGGTGGAGAGGTAGTAACAACAAGTTATTCTGTCTCAGAGGTTGCGAAGTCATCATGACCAACCATGTTGACTATGCTAGATACACAAAGGAATCAAAACATGACCACTTAAAAAACTTCATAAATGCTCTAGGCAATAAATAAAACATAGAACTGTATATGCTTGCAACAAAAAGCTAACTTCATATTCAAAAGATCAAAATCAGTATTATAAACAAAGCTAAAAAATTTATGAACCCCGTGATTTTCTTAGCTGGGGGACGGCAATGGCAATTATCACAAAAATAATGATAGCAGTCAGAGTATACACAATCTGTATTTATGTGATCTCATTTTAATAAAAATAACAAGAACTTATTCATGAATAGTGAGTATAATAAGAGCCGTCAAAAAACTAAGAAATTATTAAAAATTTTGAAGCAGTTAATAGCAAGCAAAACATTAGAGTGCATGCTGAAGAGAGGCCCCAAAAAATATAAAAGATACCTTACTATCAATTTTTACAGCATGCACAAGCACAAACATTCATGATAAAAAACCCTTCCCTCCAATAACACCCTCATACAAATCAGGGAAGTGAAAGTAGTTCAATAATTTGAGAGTCGCTCACCTTAAGAATGAAACCAGAAAATTTGATCTGAAACCAGCTCACACCGAACCTGACCCAGCTGAGATCTCTCAGCAAGCAGAATCAGTGCTGTTCCCAGAGTAATGCTAGCCCTGAAAACAAAACCAATATGTGATCCCACTTACCAATATATTGTTCTTAAGTGACACTTATAAGAAAATAGGACTACACCTCCCCTTTATTATAATAGTCAGTTACAGCATTTATTAACAGCAATTTCATCGAAGTTAAAATATGAATAAATAATTGGATTAAAAATAAAAATATTTAGAAGTTAAAGTAATAAGCATGAAGGATTGAAGTTAAGTTAAGATGGTAAAACATAAAATACCAAAAGAACAAGGCAACATCAAATCAAGTTTTTAGACCATGACATTAATTCAGAGCAATGGCAGCAACGAAACTATAATACAGTAGTCAAATAATTCAGAACAAAACTAACATGTTTTTTAATTTTTAATAGAGACTAAATTCAAAAAAAAAAGTTATCAGAGTTAAACAGGCAGCAGAATTTATGGTCTCAGCAAACCAATTTGATAACTTATCATATGGTGAAGATAAAAATTATAAATTTAAAGCAATAACATCAAATTATAAATATCAGAGTGATTTGATGCTAAGAAGAAATAAGAGCAAAATCAGAATCAGAGAAACCTATCCCTCACGTACGATCGTGTGTAGGATGGTTGGCAAGTGGGATCGGTGTAAAATGGACGATTCAAGTCGCAGAATGGTGAAATGGGCGCTCCGTTCAGATCCTGGGAAGATCGCACATCTTGATCCGATGTTGCAACCCGATTCTAAAAGCGGTGTCAGAAATGCATAGGCGATGAGACTCCTTGTTATGTGTATGCGGAAAACCCATTCCCTAACTTGCCCATCACTTGCGAGAGGCTTCCTCCTCCCTCTGCGACTCAAACTCTGTAAGTTCCCTTTCTGTGCGACCTTCTCCTTCCCGATCCTCAGTTTTTTATTTTTTTTTATTTTAATTAATTAATTAATTGACATACATACAAATACCGACATATTTAAATTTTAAAAAAAAATGTATTTCAATTATAAGTTCTGTCGTCCATTATAAGTTCTGTCGTCCATTGTGGTCGAGGGATAGTCTTTGCAGTTGTGCATAGAGGATACCCAGTTTATACCAAAAACTTAAATTTAGCTTGTAATCAAAAAAACTTAAACTTAGCCGAAGTCCGCTAATAGTTATCACCCGTGATTCTCTTTTCTTCAAGCAATTATGCTAAGAAATGAACTATCTTACTAAGTTATGGATTTTCTAATTACTCCGGAGATTGTTAGGCTTAGGCAAGGATGGTCTTTTTTTGGTATAAAGTGGGTATCCTCTGCACGCAACTGCAGAGACTAACCCCTCAAGCCACGTAGGACCACAATGGCCGGCAAAGCTCTCTCTCAAGAGATTTAAAACTACTGTATGTCCAAGGCTGGATTCGAACTCAAGACTTTGATTAAGCTAGAAGAGACTTCTACCATCTCATCCAAGTGCTCTTGGGTAGGATGGTTTGATTACACTAGACTAAGCTAAGAAAATGCATAACTTAAAGGAAAGATAAACTGCTTGAAAATAGACTTGTAATTGATTGACTATGTGTAAAATATTTACAAGCAAAGAGTATTTCTAATTACAATTGAAACCTAGTCTCTGTTGACCACGATCTCTCCTACACCTTACCACGATTTAAACCAACAATTATTCGGCTAAGAGTAACCTCCACTAGCCATTTGCACACCACGGCCTCCTAGAATTTTGCCCATTAACTACTGGGACTTGTTTTCCCCACACCCCCTCCTACTCAAAACACACCTCTTCACCCTACACATTTACCAAACTAACCCCACTTAAAATTGATTTTCCCCCTCTACCCCTCTCCCTCTTCTTCTCCTTCAACACAACACACCCCTCTAAAATCCCAAACCTCCCCCCCCCTCTCCACTCCAAACCCACCCATCCTCACCTTCATCATTCACTCCTATTCAACTACCCAACATTGGCAACTAGCTCAAGGTAATAACCCTACCAAACTTTTTTCATTTTGGTTCTGTTTTCAGTTTTTCACGCCATTTTTTTTCTGTATTCGCGCTCCGTTCGAACAGGGTCGTTCGAACATGTTCGAATGATCGTGTTCGAACAAGTGTTTAATGGGGTGTGACTTTGCTTGGTTCGCATAAGGCCGTTCGAACAGGGTTCGCATAAGGCCGTTCGAACAGTGTTCGCATAATCCCAACTGTAGCAGATGAGATGTCAACTGACGTCGTAGAATCCCAAGATTTTACTAGTTCGTTCAAAACGGATACGGTAATAATGAATTAGTTGTTTTAATTTTAGCGAACTATTCAATTTATTTAACTGACACTTAGTAATTGAATTTCAGTTATTCCTTAGTCGTGAGGAGCTGCTGACGTGGGTGCGTGCGGTTGGAAAATCTCTTGGGATGGTGATTGTTATAGGAAGATCTGACACCGGACGACGATCAGGTAAACAATACTGCATGTTGATTTGTGATAAAGCTGGATCTTACAAGACAAATGTTGAGGAAGGCACGAACACTAGAAAATGTTGTTGTCAGTTCAGACTAAAAGGGAAATTTATTAAGAAGCTTGGAGGATGGATTTTGAGGGTTATGAATGGAACTCATAACCATGGTATGGCTACTTATCATGAAGGACGTCCGTACATTGGTAGGTTATCTTCAGAAGAGAAGGATCTAGTGGCTAGAATGACTAGGAACCATACTCGGCCAAAATTGATACTGAATGAGTTGAAATTGATGAAGCCTGATGATAACTATACGGTTGTGAAACAAATTTACAACTGTCGTCAAAGGCAAAGGTCGGCTATGCGTGAGGGTAGGACTGAGCTCCAACAACTGATGTTTTATTTGCAACGCGATAATTATGTTTACTGGACTCGACTTGCAGAGGGAACTACCGTTGTGAAGGACATCTTTTGGGCACATCCAGATTCCATTGAGCTTCTAAACACCTTCCCGGTTGTTTTGTTGATTGATTCCACCTATAAAACCAACCGGTACAGGTATCCGTTGGTTGAGATCGTTGGTGTAACATCAACAGAGAAGACTTACTCTGCTGCATTTGCTTATGTCAATTGGGAGAGGATGGATAACTTTGCATGGGTTCTTGAGAAATTGAGGGGTTTATTTAGGAGACATGATGAAGTACCACAAGTCATACTTACAGACAGAGACACGGGTATGATGAATGCTCTGGCAGGAATATTTCCAACATCTGCAAACTTGTTGTGCCAATTTCACATTAAGAAAAATGTGAGGGCCAAAGCAAGGCTCATTGTGAAAGACCAAGCTATTGTTAATGACATTATGGGTGCATTTCAATCTGTTGTGCATGCGAAGACCACAGAAGAGTATGATTATGAGTTGGGTCTGTTTAACGACTTGGCAGGACCTTATCCCAGTTTCATAGAGTATGTCAGGACTACCTGGCTAGACCCCTTCAAGGAAAAATTCATTGATGCATGGATAAATAACCATATGCACCTTGGCAACACTACCACCAACAGAGTTGAGTCTGCACACTCTCACTTGAAGCAAATATTACGAGACAGTAGGGGAGATTTGTGTAAGTGCTGGGATGGAATGCAGACCATGCTTAGGATACAACATTCTGACCTTAAAATGCACTTCGAGCATAGTTTGAGTAGAGTGAAAGTACACCACTTGAAGAAGAAGATTTTTGATGAAATTAAGGGTTTAGTTTCATCTAATGCTATAGGGATGCCAACACTTTTTGACACCAACACTTACTTTGACACCAGCTCCTCATCCAAAACCCACACCTATGGATGCTGCACACATTGATGTTTTTAATACTTACATAATAGGGATGCCAGAATACATGCGTTCCTATGTTCAAAAAATTGTTAATGTGGTAGGTGATGGAAATTGTGGCTTCCGATGTATTGCTGCATTTCTTGGTAGGGGTGAGGAGGCTTGGCAGTCAGTCAGAACTGATCTGATGGAGGAGCTTAACCAATACAATGACTTCTACACTAGACTGTATGGTGGTATTGGTAAGGTCACATTTTTTATGAAGGCATTGTTGAGGGCACATCATGGCAATAATGTTGAAAATAATTGGATGACTACACCAGATATGGGGTATCTAATCAGTAACAAGTACAAAGTCGTCCTGACTTGTTGGTCACCTAATTGTTGTTACACAATTTTTCCATTCAATGTTGCACCATTCAGAACTGCCCGACAGTTCAACATCCTTTTGGTACCAGAACACAAACACTTTGTACAGGTAAACTGTCTTCTATTTAGATTCAATGTAGTAATTCCAAAACATTACATAACATTCTGTTTTTTGTTGTCTTTTTGAAGGTCTTTATGAAGCCTGGAAGTCCAATGCCCTTGCCGGATTTGATATGGAATACTAATAGGGCACCCATAGCAAAGGGTTGGGACTCGCTTTTTGTTGGCCGGATACAAAAGTGGAAGAATTTGCTCATACAATCACAACCCCCACATCCCCTTCTTTGTGTAGATTTAAGTAAAGATAGTGATAGTAGTCAATGTTAAGTTAGGTTTATAATTTTGGTACACAATGTTGTATAATTTTGGTACACAATGTTGTATAATTTTGGTACATAATGTTAAAGTTAGGTTTATATTTTGAAATCACCAAAACTGTGTGCTGATTTATTTAGTTTCTGTTTCTGCATAACAGTGGTTCGCATGTGGCCATTCGAACGCCTGTTCGAACGCACCCATTCGAACACGTTTGAATAAAGCCATTCGAGGCAGCCAAAACACACCCTCACACCATCAGTTAACAATATTCCTTAACACGGATGACATTATTCGAACAGGTTCGAACGATGTCATGCGAACAATACAAATTCCTTAACACGCACAACGTCGTTCGAACTGGTTCGCATAACCTCGTTCGAACAGTCACTTAACCCGTGTTACACGGGCGTCTCAAGCGAGGTCATTTTGGGGAAAAATAAGTTCGGGGGTGTGCGAAGAGTAGGAGGGGGTGTGGGGAAAGCAATCACCTAACTACTTTAGCGCACAACATGGAGCATTATCCACTTCTCCTTAATTCTAGGTACTCCCACATGTATTTTGGTCCTTTATCTTTGCTCCAGATTTCACTTTGGTCCTTTATCTTTTTTTTGGTCCGTTTTGGTCTTTTATCTTTCATTTTCGTTTCACTTTGGTCATTTATCTTTTTTTTTGATCCGTTTTGGTCCTTTATCTTTCATTTCGTTTCATTTTGGTCCCTCACGTTATTATTTAATTCAATTAAAACATTAAAACAATTAAAACAATTAATTCAATTAAAACAAAATTATTTTAAAACAATTAAAACAAAAATTTGGCCCCCCACCGTGAACCCCTCTCCCCCCCCCCCCCCACCGTGAACCCCTCCCCCCTCCACCGTGAACCCCTCCCCCCTCACCCATCCCCCCCCCCCCCCCCCACAGAACCACTGAAACGACGAGGACGGAACGGTGATCTCAACCCTTCGCAACCCAGATCGTCGCAACCCAGATCCGATCGCAACCCTCCGCAACCCAGATCCGAACGGAGATTTCTCAACGAATGAACAGAACCGCGTAACCACGAAACGCAAACGGAGATCGCGCAGAGAAACCGCGAACAGAGAACCAGCGAACCGCGAACAGTGAGAACGACGCACGGAGGATGACGAAGGAGGCGCACGGAGGACGGCGAAGGAGAGGGGGGAGGGGTTCACGGTGGGGGGGGAGAGGGGTTCACGGTGGGGGGCCAAATTTTTGTTTTAATTGTTTTAATGTTTTAATGTTTTAATTGAATTAAATAATAACGTGAGGGACCAAAATGAAACGAAATGAAAGATAAAGGACCAAAACGGATCAAAAAAAAGATAAAGGACCAAAGTGAAACAAAAATGAAAGATAAATGACCAAAACGGACCAAAAAAAAGATAAAGGACCAAAGTGAAATCTGGAGCAAAGATAAAGGACCAAAAGTGCTATTTAGCCATATATATATAGTGATGACATTTGGTTTGCCATTGAAGCACCCAACTATTTGGGTTGGCCAATAATTGAGCTCCAATGCCTGTTTGCTAGCCAAAGTTGGATCCAAAATAGTAGGCCCCCAAATCGGTTGCACATGCTAGAGTGGAGTCCACTTGTAAGCAAAGTCTCTTCGTAGGACATCCAACCTGCATATGTGAGCTAATATTGAAAGAAATATCAATCTGCGCAATGTGACCACACGCGTGTGTAGCGCCCGAAAAATTCGGGTGAGGATTCTTCGAAGTTCGGAAATGAAGCCGCCACTAGTGTTAAATTATAAGGCTAACATTAGAAAATCCCTTTGAGTTGGATAAGGGTCCTTGAGACCAGATTTGGGTTCAGGAGTCGATTATGTATGGAGAAGGTATTAGCACCCCACAACATCCTTCCTAAGAAAGGTTATATTCTAATTAGTTGTGTAAAAGAATTTTAATTTTGAAAGTGTTAATTTTACCCTTTTATTATGAATTAAAAAGAAATTAAAAGAAAAAAAAGACTTGAGAGGCAACAATACCTTCCTTCCGAACTAAAATAAACAAAGGACGCTACGAATGTGTACATCTTACTCCAAGACCAAGTAACGCCTAGTCCATCAGAGACTCGAACAAAAGAAGCGCCCATCAACACAATGTGATTCTGGCTTTAAGTTCTAATGGAGACGAACTCTCCAATAGGATTTAGATCCAAGCCGAGTACTTGGTAAACTAGTCTGGAGGAGTTTAATGTCACGTTCACCTTCTTTAATTTCTGGACTTAACGGAGCCTAACTCTCCAGTTCAAGTTAGATCTAAGCCGAGCACTTGGTAAACTGGGCCGGAGGAGTTTAATGTCATGTTCACCTCCTTTTTAGGACTTAACGGAGACTAATTCTCCAGTCCGAGTTAGATCCAAGTCGAGCACTTGGTAAATTGGGATATAGGAGTTCAATGTCACGTTCACCTCCTTTTCAGGACTTAACGATGACTATCTCTCCGGTCCGAGTTAGATCCAAGACGAGCACTTGGTAAACTGGGATGGTGGAGTTCAATGTGACGTTCACCTCCTTTTCAGGACTTAACGGAGACGAACTCTCCAGTCTGAGTTAGATCCAAGCCGAGCACTTGGTAAACTGGGCTGGAGGAGTTCAATGTCACATTCACCTCCTTAATTTCTAGGACTCAACGGGCACATTTCCCATCTGAGCCGAAGGTATAAGCCAGGAACTTAGCAGACGGGGTCAGAGAACTCGACGTCACAACTCGACTTGCCTTCATAGAAAAACCCCTTCGTTAGGATAAACAAAGCCAAAGACTTGGTTAATTTGGATTGTTCCCATTAACGATTACAAACAATGAAGGCGAGCTACACGAAGCCCGGTGGTAAAAAGCTCAAGCAATGTAAAGAAAGCGAAGTCGAAAATACCTACTACTCAATCAGCAAAATATGAATATTTCAGAAGATTACCAAAATATAAAGGAAATCAAAGATAGTATACCGACTTTGACAAAGAATAATCCACTAGAAAAGTACTTTGTCGCGAATGGCTAGTTGAAGCAAGATCATCATCAAAATTCTGGCTAAGTACGGAAGAGTGCGGAAATCAAGTCAAGTTTTGACATCAACTAATCGATTATTTCCAATTGAAGTCTGTTATGTCGAGTTCTGCACATAACAAAATTTTAAACTATGTCACATATGAGATAGGCAGTTGTAATTTAATTTTTCCATAAATACTTGCTACTACAATATAAGTAGGGTTGGATACTTGAAAATTTCCTAATTCCTACATTTCATATGCATTAGATTATGGGCTCAAGTAACCTTCTAAATCCTTTACAACATATTTATTGGTGGACCGACTTGTTTCTAATCAATCAACACACAACTCTAATAAATTTGAATAGCACAAAACTCAAAAAAAAATCTATTCCAAAGCATATTAAGGCACATCAAACATGTCTAAACACACATACAAAGCAATATAACATAGTAAGGAAAATAGGATCTCTTAGAAGTACTATTTTATGTATTAATTAGTCTCTACTATTTAGCTTAGCTACTTGTTTTGTTGACTCGTCAATGTTGTCATTCAGTTATGCACATTTTCATTTGGCTTAAATATGTTTTTTCGTCCCTGCAAATATAGTTGTTTTTCAAATAAGTCCCTGCAAAAGAACTTTTTTTTAAATTCATCCTTCTGTTAGTGTTCCATTACAAAAATGGCTTATGTGGCTGACAGAATTATGATGTGGCAAATGTTAGTCCATGTGGACTTGACACATCATTATTTTTTATTTTCATTTAATTTTAAAAGTTGAGTGGATAAATGATGAAATTGAAATTAGGGTTCCTTTGTTTCCATCTTCACAACACCTCTTCAGTCATCTTCACCATCTTCAGCCATGGCTTCTTCTTCCTCTCTACCAAAACCACCACAACCATGGCTCTATATCTCCTTCTTCGTTCTTTTTTTTTCCCTTCCATTTCTCGCGAGAAGGATGAGGGGTTTATGCAAAAATTAAACCCAAACCACAAACCCAGAAATGCCGAAACCCAAACCAGATCCGAAACCCAAACCCAACAACATTCAATGATAATGACATGATGATGATTGTGGGAAGTTGCCAATTCACAATGCAATGTGCTAAAAGATGCAATGTCCAGCTCTTCTAAAACTCTGCACTGTGTATGATTCAAAAATTCTCAACAAAAAAATGAGGAATCAGAAGGGGGTTCTTCACTAAAGACATCCATAGTTGAAGGTGATAAGAATGGAAATTGGGTTGGATCTGTTTCAATCCCATTCTTGCGAGGCTTCCTTCTCTTCTTTTCACCCCTTGAGATTCTAAAGCTATCTCTGTATGACCAAATCATATTCCAATATCAATCAATCCATCATCAAAATTAGCTGTTAGTGTGCCCAGAAAACCAATGCAGTAGTCTTTTTATAAAAAAAGTGTTGGAACATTGGTGTGAATTTACAAAGTCCCACATTGCTTGGACTAAGCACTTGAAGAGTGCTTATAAGTGGGAAGTTCACACCTTTGGGTTGGGGCCCAAAGGGTACCCAGTTTTGTGAACGGGCAAGCACGCACTCTAACTGACCACCACACACGCGCGCGCGCCGCCGTCCGTCCGACCGGCCGGGCTTGGGCTTGGGCTGTGAGGTGTAAAGTATTTTTTGCGAAATTAATTAAACTTTTATTTTATTTTTTGGAACGTGCTTGTCCAGATTCATTGAACCGACCAGATACGACGAACGCTATCTGATAGAGCTGTTGCGGATTGCGCTCCAAGTCAGCACGAAATTCGCGCAACAACTCGCGCAAGTTGGTTCCGTTCCAATCTGAATTGCGCTCCAAGTCAGTTGTTAGTGGAGCCTAAAATCGTGCCTTGACTTGCGCACAAAGCAGTTGATGAAGCCTATAAAAAGGCTCTTCCCTCACTTGACGAAATCAGATCAAAAAAACGCAAACTCTTCTCCGAAAATTCTCTTCTCTCTAAAATTTGTGAGTGGCCTACGAGCCATATTCTTCTTCTTCTTCTTTTCTGAGAGTGGCCTACGAGCCATATTCCCGAGTGGTTATAAACCATATTGAGAGGTGTATATCTCGAGCGATTACTGACTGTGCAGTCATAATCGTAACTGGGCTGTTTTATCCTGGGGGCGTCGTGGTTGATAGTCTGCTTGCACCATCGAGCAGTGCCACGAAACGTCTTAATGAGAGTGACCTAGTCCGCGACTCATCCCAGTAATTTCTTCGGTATAATTTCGAAAACACTGAAACAACAATTTTAAGACGTTTCTTTTCAACCATGACTACCGAAGAGATTACTGGTCCCACTGTTTCCGACTTCAACAAACCATTTCGGTTTGAGGGATCCCACTTCAAGCGTTGGCAACAAAAGATGCAGTTTTTCTTAACTATGAAAAAAGTTGCTAATGTCTTGACCGATGAGATTCCAGTAGTCGACGAAACAGCCGAACAGGCAGATCAGACTAAAACAGCCAAAGAGATATTGCTTTGGAACGACAATGACTACCTCTGTAAGAACTTCATTCTTAATGGACTAAGTGATGATCTTTATGATTATTACAGCTCATGCAAGTCCGCTAAAGAGGTATGGAATGCTCTGAAAAAGAAGTATGACACTGAGGAAGCAGGCACTAAAAAATATGCTGTGAGCCGCTACCTCAACTTCAAGATGACAGATGATAAATCTGTAGAGACTCAGTCACATGAGATACAGAAAATAGCCCATGAAATAGTCTCTGAAGGCATGGCCTTAGATGAACAATTTCAAGTAGCTGTTATTATTGACAAACTTCCTCCTGCCTGGAAGGATTTCAAAAATTCTCTCAGGCACAAGACCAAAGAGTTCTCTTTGGAAAGTTTGATTACCCGACTCCGGATTGAGGAGGAATCTCGGAAACAAGATCAGAATGATGAAATCTTGTTTGTTTCGAACAAGAAACCAGGAGCGGTTCTGAAGCCAACTGGCAAACATTTCAAGAATCAGAACCGTAATCAGATTCAAAAGAACCGCAACCACAAGAATGGGAACACTCCAAAGTCCCCAAATGCCAAACCTCAGCCACCACCACAACCAAAGAATGAAGCTGCTCTTCCATTCCTTTGTTACAAGTGTGGAAGACCAGGTCATATGGCACGCAAGTGTAGGAACGGGCCCAATCCTGCTCCGCAGGCTAACCTGACTGAAGAGCAGCACTTTACTGCTATGATTACTGAAATCAACATGGTTGGTGGATCTGATGACTGGTGGAATGATACTGGCTCCTCTCGCCATGTATGCAACAACCGTGCTATGTTTAAAACATACAAGGCGGTTGATGATAAGAAAGTGCTGTTGGGCGACGCTCACACCACTACTGTTGCAGGTATTGGAGATGTCGAACTTAATAAAGTTTTTCCTTCTGCGTATATGTTGTGTGATTTTAATATTTGGCACTCTCGTTTATGTCATGTCAATAAGCGCATTATTTCGAATATGAGCAATTTAGGGATAATTCCCAAACTATTGTTAACCGATTTTCATAAATGCGAATTTTGTACTCAAGCCAAAATTACAAAGTCGTCTCACAAATCCGTCATTAGAGAATCAGAGCCATTAGACTTAATACACTCTGATATTTGCGAACTAGACGGAACTTTGACCAGAAATGGTAAACGCTATTTTATCACATTTATTGACGATTGCTCAGACTACACTTTCGTGTACCTTATGAAAAATAAAAGTGAAGCGCTTGACATGTTCAAAATTTTTGTAAAGGAAATTGAAAATCAATTTGAAAAAAAGATAAAGCGTTTTCGAAGCGATAGAGGAACTGAGTATGATTCCCAGTTGTTTAATGACTTTTATAAGTTGAATGGAATCATACATGAAACGACTGCACCATATTCACCTGAAATGAATGGTAAAGCAGAAAGGAAAAATAGAACCCTTACCGAATTAACAGTTGCGATTATGCTTAATTCGGGCGCTGCATCACACTGGTGGGGTGAAATTTTAATAACAGTATGTTATGTACTGAACAGAGTTCCTAAATCTAGGAATAAAATTTCTCCTTATGAATTGATAAAGAAAAGACAACCAAATGTGTCTTATTTCCGAACTTGGGGCTGTCTGGCCTATGTAAGGATCCCAGACCCAAAAAGAGTCAAACTTGCCAGTAGAGCCTATGAATGTGTATTC